>JAECXP010000046.1:1002500-1737258 GCA_018152965.1 Scaptomyza pallida | reverse complement strand
GTTTGTTTTGGCACTAAGGTTGCTTATAATACTCATGGTATTGAATCATAGATTGAACGTTTCCGAATTTACGTTTTTTGTTATCGATTCCTTGTGCACATCGGAAATAGGAGCATCTTATATGCAGACTAGAAATATAATGCAAATTAAAATTATTAAAGAAACAGCTGAAGGCAATCTGACAATATTTAGAAACTTTTGAATTTTGCTGCTTGATGACAAGCCTGTACTCTGTGCTCTGTCCGTTTATTTTTATACAAACTAGTGAGTTGTCGAGCTTGAAAATCGATAACATGTTGATACACCTTGTTTTGAAAATCCATACAAAAGAGACATTTTTTGCTTTCCATTTCATTATTCCCGCTCTGCTCTTAAAAGTGGACAATAAATCACTTAAAAAAGTTTTATGGCTTTTTACGCAATTGAAAATATGATGTGCACTTGACGAGCAAAATAAAAGTAAAATTATTTAAAAGTTCTTACCTTAGACCAAGTTTCGGCAAGATAGCTCTGTTCTGCCGAAAATGATTTGTTAATGCGTCGTACATTTCAATACTTGTCTAGGTAAGTATATAAGCGACTTCAAATCGCCAAACAGATACTTAAGAGTTTAAAAAAATTATTATATTTTCCGATATCTCAGCTTATTTGAAGTAAAGGTCAATGAGGAATCAAGTGGTGATCTTACTTACTTTTGCGGTTGAACGAAAGCTTTTAATATAGCGCTAACAAATCTTGCTAATTTTTCGTCTGACTTTACCATCACAAATAAAATTTAATAACGCAGAAATTATTTAAGTTAATGTTTTTAAAACATTTAAAAACAGATGACTTGGAAACAATTTCAACTTTAAAAGGTGCTACAGGCACAACGAAACAGCAGCGTCACATTAATTCACATGAGGTTCGATGCTTGGATCCTAAACAGAATCAAATTGCATATACATCCTTGCATCCTTGCGTGCCAATTAGCTATAGAAAATTTTAATTTAAAGTTGCATTTTACACACCGAGCAACCTATTAGCCAATGCGTGTGTAGGCGGTGGACAAAGAGAGCAGGATGTGCATAAAGCAAGTAACTCTTTACTCCTATAGGAGCCCCAGGCAACTACAATATGTTGTGCGAGATATTGGTTCAGTCTCATTAAAAATCAACCCTTTCACTGAGCAAAACCTTGATAATGTCATTCAGTGGTATTGTTAAGCTCATGAATCAATGTGTCCATAGTCTCGCCCTTGCCAATATGGCTGCTGAATATGCGGCTAAGAATGGCAACTGGTCACTGTATGTAAATGGGTGCGGCAAAAGGCAGCTCACAACAGGTATGCAATTTTCAATTATCGATCAATAAGTAAATTGAAGAGCTGGCAAATCGTTGATATCCCTGTCCTTTCTCTATCTCATTTTTTCTCGCTTTTGTTAGTACCGGTGACAAAAACTCGTAAAATCAGCAGCATCACTGAACGGGCCAATGAAAACGAGACAATGGAATCAAGTATTACGTTTGCAACTGCAACCGACTTGTTAATGCCTTGTGAAATGGAATATGGCAACGTTTTTCTAGCTAATTGTTTGTGTTTTATTTTTCGATTTGCAGTAAGACCTTGCTCAAGGAAAGTGTCCGACGCACACATGGCCCAATTCGGATCCATCTCGATTTAAAATGGATACTAATATACTTTTGTTTCTTCAATACCATAGTGATAATTCCAGTAATAATATCTATCTACAAGTGTCTAAGGTTCACTTCCATTCAGTTTGCATTTTTTTTGCAAGTAAACAAACCTAAGGGCAAACTTGACAAGGGCTCACTATTCAAGGTACGTTTAAAACTGAACGGGTTTTGTTTTTGAAAGTCGTGACTGCAAAGACAACAGAACGACGGAAGCATCACTGAGAGTGTTGCTATTATTCCTTACATATTTCTTAAAAACCTCTAATACCAAAGGAGGAGAGTGTATTGATGTTACGACTTAAAAAAAAATCACACTGTTTACAGTTAGTTTTGCACTAATCTCATTATTTCAGTGAGAATAACTCCGTGTGATCTGTGATTTTGGAAAAATACTTTCAAGAAGATTTTGTTTAAAATTGAAAAAAAAAATTGAGTTTTTTTTTATGTAAAGACCGTACCCCGTGTAATGATGCCACGCAAACTTCAGTTTTCAATAACATAGTAATACTTATTGAAGATATGTATGTAAGCATACATGCTGTATAGAAAGCAACAAAAGTTGCAGCAACAGAAACAGTACAAAGCTGCTCCTCAATATTAAGCACGCTTCACAGGGCAAATAAGTTCGACACAAAGAGGGGCAAAACCTTTTTACCTATTAAACAGTGATAAACCGTATTAAAAATGCCAAAGGACACGACCAATTTCACATGCGCTGAGCGAACGCATTTTACAAGCCGTTGCCCTTTACTTTAAATATGTTTCAATGCACAAAGCTTAATTAAAATGTATTTATAAGCTGAGGAGCGAGGCTGGGCGGCAGTGTTGGGGGGCGTGTTGTGCTCTGATGTGTTGTCACAAAAGCATATGAACATCCCTTTTAATGACTATTTTTATAAATATGGATGGCCAGGCAGTGAGTTCTTATATGAGAATATGGTTGCTTAGCCTTTTTGTGCACTTGCTTCATTTAGTACAACAACAAAAGGTTGCAGATTTATCTATTTTCAGTTGTCGCACCATGTACCATAAACAGCCTGCGTCCTTCGGCCATAGCCGCCACAGATTCCAGAGGCTGCCCACTGTGCCACAAAGGACATACGGCACGGAGGGATAATTATGTAAAGTTTCGTCATAGCTGCGAAGGGGTGTTATTGTACCCATGAAATGGGTTAAAAATGATATAATGGTTGTGTGCAAAAGTAAGTAACAGGCAGAGGAAGCATCTCTGACCCCATAAAGTAAATAAATTATATTCTTGATCAGCGTCAACAGCCGAGTCGATATTACCATGCCTGTCTGTCCGTCCGTCCGTATAGAGATGTACATGGGATTGACACCAAAAAACCTGAATTTAAAAATTGTGAAAATGAGGTTTAAGACTGTGGATAAAAATATCGATTAAAAACGGCCAAACAAACTCTAACAAAATGCAATAAATTGATACTTTTTATAGTCCAAAAACTATTCCTAACTTTGAATAGAATATGAGTCCAAGCGTAGACAAAGCGCAAAGAAATTGCAATATTAACTTTGCTGACGGTTAAATAAAATATTCTTGTTGATTTATTTTTCTTACATACAAAACTAACCGGCTTAAGATGTCTTAAGCAACTCATTAGAATTTTGACCAAATACCTCAGACAGATTGACTTGGCGTTATTGACTTAGCTGTTGATGCTGATCAAGAGTATATTTATAAACATACTTCATGGGATGGAGATGCTGCCTTTTATT
This sequence comes from Scaptomyza pallida, assembly GCA_018152965.1. NCBI lineage: Eukaryota > Metazoa > Arthropoda > Insecta > Diptera > Drosophilidae > Scaptomyza > Scaptomyza pallida. The sequence continues at coordinate 1,733,844 of JAECXP010000046.1, read as the reverse complement.
ATGCACACTTTTTTCCATTTTATGGGTGAAGGTATAAAAATCGATCTTATACCAACTTTAAAACATGTGTAAGATACACTTATCGGGGGCAATTCGTTTTTCTCAAATGAGTTGCCTATTAAACTTATACCGAACAGAGTGCAATATCGATAAGCCCACTTACAGACTCAACAAGAGGTTCAATTAGCGCAGTTAACCAGCAAAAGCAGCCACAATTAGCACCAAATAAAGGAAAACGAAACGAATGCTCTTTGCATGCTCCACAGAATGGCCACTTGAAAGCACAGGTGCAGAGTAAAAGGAATGCAGGACGCACTGGACATGGGTGAGGGTGAAAGCGACAGCAATCAAAATGAAGCGACCAAAACCAGAGGTTAACAAATTTTGAAGTTTGCTCAACCTCATAAACAGCAAAAATGTGGGCAAAGAGTCCATGTGAGCTGATGCTGTCCGGTTACAGTCATAGCCAGTGTTTAAGTTACATTCCCAGTTACTCTGGCTTATTGAGACCTATGGACCAACAGATCTCCTGCTACAGAAATTGCAACAACAACCACAGTAACAAGAACCTCAGTGGCAGTTACGCCCAACAAACAGCTTCATGGCCGTTTAGGTTAATTTCCCTTTGATGATGATGATGGCATGTTTCGCGCGACCATTCAGGCATGCAATGGACTTGCTCACTCCAGCGAGGGCACGTATTGGAGGCACACTGAGCTGCCGCTACCGCCCACACGGAGTAGACGAATGCGCTCCGCGCTGTGTGCGCTTCAATAGTTTTGGAACCCCCTGCAACCTGCTCATGCTCAGAGCTCATCATGTTCAGGCAACATCGAGGGTGGAAGCGGGTTGCGTAACTAGAGTTTGTCTCAAGCTGAGCAAACTTTGCCATGCAATGAAAACTCAACACTCAAACGCATTGAATTTTTTGTCTCACCCTTTTTCTTTTACTTCCGTAAAATGGGTAAAAAAAGGGTATAATGGTTTGTGCAAAAGTACGTAACAGGAGGAAGGAATCATCTCCGACCCTATTAAGTATACATCTTCTTGGTCAGCATCAACAGCCGCGTCTAAATAGCTATGTCCGTCAGTCCTGCCATCTGTCCGTCTTTCCCTCCATCAAAGAATATATATTTGAATTTTGAAGCAGTACAAGTTGGCCTTAAGGGGGTCCTGTTAGGGATTCATAAAGATTCTTTTTGGCGACCAGTAAACCTATAGATCTTTCAGTTTATACCATTTGATAACATACATTTCGACAGTATAAATATCATGGATATAAAAAAAAATTATGCTCTTTTTTTGGTTTCTTGCTTAAAAACAAAAAAAAATACATTCTTGTAATTTTTAATTCAATGCATTTACATGTGCTGAATGTACCCTGAAAATGTCAAGTCATTCGGGTGAGATATATTGGAGGAAAGTTTAAAAAAAACTGTCTTAAAAAAAACGTTTTTCAGTTTCCTTCCTTTTACCTGGTGTATATTTTAAACGACTCCTAATTTTTGAAAATCATTATTTTACCGTATTCTAGACATGTGCTAAGTGCTAGCAGCTTGAAAATAGAAACATTTTAATTATGTATTGTATTTTATTTACATGTATTAAGTATACGCTATATATTTATTGATCAAATGAAATAAGTATTAAAAAATATTTATATTTTTTAAAAATACTTGCTTTAAAATCTATGTTTTACAATACTTTTCCTAATGCAGGGCCCAGACACGGATTGCTCTTCATATAAAAAAGCGGCTATGCATTTGTATCTCTTATAAGCTAGTTACCTTAGCTAAGCCCGTCTAAAATATTTTCAGCCTTAAAGCACTTTATGATTACAGCGCATCATCAAACTCAATTTAGAGACCCACATACCCCCCAAGCAAACACACAGACTCAAAGACACACAAACCACTTCACGGCCCACTGATATCGACTAAAAATCTCCGCTACGGAAATATTGAAATCTAAAAAGCAAATAATTTAATTCGCTTTAACTTTCGTACAGGGGCACACATACAAACAATGAGAGAAATGGAGAAAGATAGAGAGGAAGAGAGCGAGTGAGAGAGAAAGAGAGCTGAGAGGGACGGCGGGCCTAGCCGGGTGACGTAGAGATGCAGACAGACCGAGATGCGACGAACGAAGTAGACAAACGCCGCTGTCTGCTCACATCCGGACAGGAAAATGGGAAAACGGGAACAGGTGGTAGGACGTACGCTCTTGTGTATCCCACACACACACACACAGATCCGCCATCAAATTTGAATACAGAAACGAGCTGAAAAGGGGACAGAGGGATGGTGGGCGACGTTGCTGTCACTCTGGTCTGGGCCTGTCACGCATTACCAACCACTCGAAAAGCCAAGAAAAGCCGAGACCGAGACCGAAGCCGACACTCGGCTTTTTTCAGCAGCAGGCTGTCAGAGTTGGGAACGATTGAGGCTTGGAGTGGTCTAAAGTTCGGTTCCTGGACCGGGACACCACAGCGACATCCGCATGTCCTCCCCGCTCGCAATCACGTCCGCTTTCTAGTCCCGTTTGCAGCGCCTGTGTTCTGAGTTTCTGCTGTCTCATTTGCTTTCAATTTTTATTTGCCGTGTTACAGCTGAACAACAACAGCAAGAAAGTTAAAGTTGCCGTGAGGCATTTGACGCGTCGCCGTCGCAGTCGCAGTCACCTAAATGCTTTTAAGGGGGTGGTAGGGGTTGTGTTGGTTGTTGGTTGCAGGTTTCAGGACGGGTGCGGAACACATTCTGTGGTTGCGGTATTGTTGGTACTTTTGGACTTTTGAGCCCTCACAGCAGATCATTTTTACTGTTGTGTTAATAATGATAAGTAAAAATTCCATTTGTTTTTTATTCTCTGACACCAAAGGTAGTATCAGAAGCAATACATCGTTTTTGTCTAGCCGCAATAACAAGAATATCTTGTATAACGTTTTAGATTTGTGGCTTACGAAAAAATATACATACATACAAATATAGCTATTAATGTTTTCCAAAATTGATAAAAAAAAAAAAAGGGAGGTAAGAGGGCTCTGGTACAGAATTTCCGACTAGAAGAGACCCTGAACCATGTAAAAATGGCTAATGTCCGGAGTTTCTTTAACTTTTTTTCAAATCATTATCGTAGATGTTGTCTTATTCATAGCTTAAACTACCATTTTTATAGTTTTAATACTTTTTTGTTAATTGTTTTTTGGCATCGATACGACATATGTTTCCTAGAAAGAATTCAATTCAATTCAATTTTGAAATTTAAAGGTCTTGAGCTGTTATGTTTCTGATATCGACGACTATACAAACAGAGAGATGGGCGGGCATGACTAATCCAATTTGGTTTATATCTGGTAAAGAGTACACTTTACACGGTCGAAGATAATTCCTTCTGCCTTAAAAATGCATTTGCGCAAAATTTTTTTTTAATTTTTTACCCATTTCATGGGTTCAGGGTTTACAAAAAAATAGACTCAGAGTGATAATTGTTTTTATTACATATGTGTCCAAAATATGTGTTATATGGGAATATCACATTATTTATAAAACAGCCCTCGTCACAATTTGTATAAAAATTTTAACATAGAGTTCTTTGTCACGAGTTGACTGTTTAAATTTCCTTGGTGCTGGCAGCAGCTGACATTTGCTGTCGCTTGCCAATTGTTAACACCAACCAAGTCTCAATGTCCATTTGACGTATCTCGTCTTCGCTCTTTGTTTTCCTTTTCCTGCAAAAAAAGAATCTGCTAACATGCCATCACGTCTTTTGATGGGATGTGGGCTGCTTTGTCCAAATGTTATGCCCCCGGCGAGGGTCACCATTTGCTGCATTTCAAATCAGTTTGGTTTGCATGTCCTTTGGCGAACAACAAAACAGAAATTGAATTTGAGATTTTGCCAACAAATAAGCGAAGAGACACTTTGAAGACGTTTTTACACGAAAGGAAACAAGCAAACGCACAAAACAGCAAATACTCTAAAGACGTTTAAGGGCTTCTATTCTATCACCTACTCGTCTCAATTTGTATTGCTTGATATATCTGACATTCTAAATTTGATTGACTGCCTTACTGACTCGCTTTAGTTACCTACTGATTGACTGATTGCCTAAGCATCTGGCTGTCAAGCTGCGGACATTTCTTTCTGACAATCGCAGAACAAACAACAGTTTTTTTCCGGTTAGTTGGTCGAGTAAAAAGCTTTTAGGATAATCGCAGTCAAATGTCAATTTTCATCTAGAAAACTTAGCTCAGTAGGTCATATTTAAATGACGGCGGTCATGAGGTTGTACTATACACTTCCAATATGTTGTATCTTATAAAGAATAAATTCATTTCAAAATGTTCCTTCATAACAATTCGATACATTCTGAATGTCTTTAGTAGTATACTAGAAAACCCGGCGAACTCCGTTACGTCACTTCGTTTTTTTAAACATTTCGTTTGGGGATTAAAAGATGAAGAATGAAGATGATGATGACAATTTGGATATTAGACCAATGACCACTGTATGTCGATATTGCAATGCGCTAAAGTTTAAAATGCTGTTTTAAACATATTGACCACAGCGTTATTAGCATGAAAAAATGCTTGCAACTGTTCAATTAATCCTCTCTTTAACTGTTGTGCTCCCTGTATATTGCACCGCACATTCAGCTGATCCGCCATTGACGAAATAAAATATATTTGCAAAAATTGATGCGGTTTATTTAACGTTGGCACCATTGAACCATGCAAATGATATATTTGTCCTTGTATCTGTAATTGCAATGAATTATTTGTTGAAGAATACTGTGTGACTTCTGATCGTATCATGGTGTAGAGTGTGGTGTATGTGTAGTTGGTTTGTGTTGCAATTGATTGTCTTGGTGTTATTCATTGGCGTGAGTAATTGGTTGTATGATATTTTACTTTGCAAGTCGGCATGAATCCGCCTTCTCGAATGATATTAGCTCCCAATGAAGTCATGCGAAAGCAATTATGGTATTCAAGGATGAGTTTAAGAAAATGGTTGGAATCGGGATCAGTTCCATCGAACAATGCTTTCAGTGGGTGTTGTGGTGTAAGTAATGGATCCAGTTTAACTTTTCCACTTGCGCAACACAATCCAGCCGTATCTCTTTTAAACTTTGGCGCTCTGCAATATCGACATACAGTCGTCATTGGTCCAATATCTAAATTGTCATCATCACTGTAGTTCGCAGTGAGATCATATTGGAATGCCAAGCGATTGTATGATACTAATGATCTTCGCGTACTCAATCGAGCATTTTCTCTTATTATATTTTGGCTTTGTTGATACACTTGTTGCTGGCTTGCATGTCTTGTGCGGCGGCCGATGGTTGATCGTCGTCCTTTAGTCATTTCAGACTATGAACAGACTGGAGAATAAACCTCAAATGCACAATACACATAATTTACACAGATCAACTTACCACCTTAAAGACAAATAGTTGCTGTTGAAATTTAATAAAAGTTTGCACAATAAACGCGTTTCCAGTTGAACTGTTAACAAACGAATAACTTTATCGTCAAAACTGAACATACTACAATGAGAAGCTGTCAAACAATGTAACGACATGTAATCCAAAGGTAACATGATAAAGGATTTTCGTTAAGGGTGTAAAAAACTTTCCCGGTTTTCTTGCATTCCTGTTGAACATTTTCCTGAAATTTCATTGCTAAAAACCTCACGGAGCCCTAGACCTTGCCAACGAATGCAAAAGCGTTCAAATCGGTTTTTGCGTTCTGGAGTTAGATCGTCAGAAAGAATTCAGACTTATTACAAACAAACAAACAAAAAATCAAACCTTTCCTCTTTATAATATTAGTATAGATAAAAGCAATGCTATGTTAATTGGGAAATATTATTTACAACAAATCTGCACTTCAGAAACATGTTTTCTGATACCAAAGGTATGTATTGTGCCATGTCCGCCATGGTTTCCGTCCGTCTGAAAAATTGGTGACAAGTCAATACAACTCGATGTGCAAATCGATATAAGTATTCCACATATGCATTAAAAGTTTGAATGGCAGCTAACCTCCAATTATAAGCGAGAATTCCCCTACATTCCACAGCTTTTAAGCTATAGCCACCAAATTTGGTTGGATGTTAAATTGTGACATCCCCCACACCTACCCTTTTGCCTGCCTATTTATACCGAAAACCTTCAGGATCATTTTCACTTGTTTATATTTTCCCTTTTCCCCCTCATCGTTTGCTCCTTTTCTGTCGCTGGTAATATGCAAATTGCTTCGTTTCTAATTCAAATTTTTTGTTCACTGCTTTTTAAAACACATTTTTGGCTGGTGTCGTGTTGGGCTTCTCCGGCCCCACACACAGACCAAAACTTTCTAAAACGTTAATCATTTTTCAGTATCCATCCCCACCCGCGAACACATACATACAAACAGTGGCTAGAGCCTACTAGGCTTAAGCTTTAGCACTGCATTCCACCTGCTTTCCCCGCAACGCTGCTCATATTTGTGTTAGCACCAAAAGGTGTGCGGTTGGGGTTTTTTAGGTCCAGCGCGCTCGCGTTTTTAATAAAACAAGTAAAGAAGGCTACATTTTGCATGTCAAACATTACATACAGTTGAAAGCCTACCCGCTATTTTTATACACTGAAAAACAAATATGCAAGATGGCATTAAGTACATATGTTTATCAATATACCATATGCTTTATTTTAGTGTATAAATATATTTTTGAGTTAAAGTTGATTTTTTGTTGAAAAATCAAAGTTTGTATTTTGTGTGCAGGTAAGGCAATGATAACCGAACGTACTTCGGCTCATCATCGGGTAGTTGGAACGTCATGAACATTTCATTACCGAAGCTCTCGCTTAAATATCGAAAAGTTAAGAACGATGCCCAAAAAAAAAATAGTGTCGAGTTGATAAAAAAAAAACGTGATTTGCCCGGAAATACTTTTTTCTGCCTGTTGCATAAATTATTGCAAGGCCAAAATTTAGTCAAATGATCGAATCTATAAAACGAATCATTTACAGAATGCTGCGATTTAATTAATACTACATTTAATAACTATACTACGAATTTTTCTTATATCGATGTTTTTGTTTAATCCTTAAAATTCGATAATTGGTAGGTTAACTGTGTTTAGCATTTAACAATGCTATGCTTACAGATAAAAAAAAAACCGCCTTCAGCGAATACATTTTGGTAAAGAAAAATAAAATACAGTGAATCAAATTTAAACAACGTTGTCCAATATACCCTGTTTGGCCTGTGTACAAGGCGGCGCTTTAATGAAATTGTGACGAGGTAGAAGTAGTTTCTGCGCGTCTAATTATGATTAGAACTAAGAGCTCATTATGAATAAGAACAGTAGATGTAAGTTGAATAAAAAACTTTAACTGGCCATTTACACATAATTGCACAGAGTTCAATTTGTGTATTCAGTGCAATAAAATCTCTGATAAAAAAAAAAGCAAAGAAAAGAAAAATAAACAGCGCCTAATTACCTGATTCCACTACGCTGCATACTGTCTGATGCTGTTTTGGATTGGCTATGCAGCTTGAGGTTTTATAAGAATCACAAGGCAGACATTGAATCTTTTAAGGAACCACTCTTTAGTCAAGACAGAAGCTTAAGGAAATAAAAAACAAATTACTTCGGAGAATATTACATTTTTAGATGCGTTTTAAAACAATTTATTAAACTTTTCAAATGCAAATTTTATGTTAAAAATAAAATCCGTGAAACCAATACATATGCAAAAAAGCAATTAAACTTTAAAATCTATTTAAGCTTAAGAGCTTTATTAACATTTTTATCTGTAATTTGAAGTAAGTTGTTTAAAAGCCAAACACAAACAAGTAAAAAGGCTCTAGTCGAGAAATCCCGACTAGGACATACCCTTAACCCGATACTTAACGCTTACAGTTACTTATGTGTGTTAAATCAGTGACCAATATGACCAAACTTCAATCTGCGATATCTTCGGTGTTTCTGAACCGATTTTGATCAAATTTTTTTTAATGTTCATTATTTTATCCGTAGTTTTAAACCTCATTTTCACAATTTTGAAATTCAAGAATTTTTTGTTATCGATCACATGTGTATATCGGAAACCAGAAATGTTATCGAAAATTTAAAGCAAACTTGATCTTCTCATGGTATAGGAGAGCTTAAGTTTTAAGTTTCAAGTCTCTAGCTTTTATGGTCTCTGAGATCGGCGCGTTCATACAGACGGACAGACGGACAGACGGACGGACGGACAGACGGACATGGCTAGATCGACTCGGCTGTTGATGCTGATCAAGAATATATATACTTTATGGGGTCGGAGATGCTTCCTTCTGTCTGTTACATACATTTGCACAAAACCATTATACCCTTATTTACCCATTTTATGGGTTAAGGGTATAAAAATAAACACAAATTACAGATAGAACTTTTCAATTAATCTAAGTAATTGAAGTATCAGACCGAATACGAACCGAAAGACCACATGACTGGCATTGCCTGACAATAGCTGCAAAAGCCCCAAACATCTGCAACAAATCAATTTGCAGTAAACTTTTCTATTGTGCTTGCAACTATTTTTATTTGTCGCTTTAGTTTGGTTAAAAGTCTGGTCATGGGGACCTTAACAAAAACAGACACAGACCAACCCCAGCTTATCGATTTACTTTGCCAGCAGATTGACAATAGCACGGAGGAAAGACGCTCAACCAGCCAAGTTGAAGTGGTCACCTTATAATGTGGCAACCAAGGTAGCAAGGTGGTCTTGTTTTTGATAAAAGGCCTTTAAATCAAAATTCAATTACACTTTTCATTGGTGCTCTTAACATTTCAGTAAGCTTTCACAGCACGCGTGGAATCATGACTTGACGATACCCAAAAACCTATACCTTACTTATGCTTTCATACCTTCACTACTGCCCCAATGGACGATGACTAAACTTCAAAGTGCTATACAGACGCACTGGCAAGCGCTATTTTATGAGTTCCAACCACAAGAGCCATCTTTTTGTTATAAATTTGTTTTGCAAATTAAGATCTTGTTAAAGATTTTGCATTTAAAAGACAAACAGAAGATACTTAAAAACTGTGACAAAATTCGCTTGAAAACTGATTGACAGACGGCTCTACCACTCAGTTAACGATGCTTTTGATTCCAATATTGCGCGACACATTTCATCACAAAATTATATGTAGTACCTTTTTCCAAGTGAAATTGATGTATTAGTGTAATGTACGTATATTTATATTTATCAGGTCACTTGCAAATATATTTTGCAATGTATTAAGTCTCAAGTGTTAAGGGCTCCAAAAATAGTTGAAATATAGGCCCTGTTTTACTAAAACAAAGTACGTATTCAGCTGGATTAGTTTCAAAATTGTGCCTGGGCAGCTTGCAGCGCAAATTTCAATTACGTTGCATAGGACAAACAGTGTACAAACTGAGGGGCCTTTTGGGAATGGGGGAGTTGAACGGGTCTGGCAATGCAGTAGCGGGAACTTACATCAACCTATAAATAGCCGCAGTCTGTGCAAATTTTCACTTTAATTAAATTTTAGCGACAACGAAAACACACACACAGAACTAAACCCCACCAGCTGAGAGAGTAGAAAAAAAAGAGATCTGCAACTATGGCTATGGCCAACGGGTAACATGGCTGACATATTGAAGGAAAACGACAGATTTAGTACATAATATGAGAATACATATAGACAACATATGCGCAGACTAATAGGCAAACGACGACATTCACTAGGGTTGCATTTCACTTTTTGATTAATTAAGCTTTTTTATCACTTAAATTTAATAACCATAATTTATGTACATAGGTTGATTAACTGCGCTGAATCGTTGTTTTTTTTATGTGTTGTGAAATCATTTACAACATTCTTTTAAGCTTTTAAAACTCTATATAATTCATGACAAAATTTAAAAGTAATTTCATACAAACAAATTATTTTCAACTTTAAATATTTTTAGCTTTACCTAGCTTAACTGTTTTTATCTACTTTGGAAACAACTTTACTGTCTATTGAAGAACTTGCGATGTTGTTCTCTTATTCTTTATTAGATGTTCAAAGAATAATAAGGAAGCAAAGAAACTTAAAGTTTTGGTTTGGTTTACCAAAATTCAACCCTTAAAAGGGAACTACTTCAGTAAAACCATTTAATTTACGAAACAATTTTGCACTCCAGTTTTAAAAATAAAATCCACATTTACTTAAGAAGCAGTAATTATTATTATTAATATTATTACTAATTATTAATTATTATTATTTATTATTTCATATTTTTTTTGTATAACTCATAAGTTGTCTAATCTATTTCGATAAAATCATATACTTAACAAAATGTCGTCCGAAGGAACTTATTGCATTAGGCCCCATTTATTGAGCTGCATAATCAATTGAACTGAGTGAACATTTTTAAGCTTTTACCGCCAGCCCTATGACATCCTAAGTGCCAGAAGCCCCCATCACCACACCAAACACTCTCTAACGGTCGTCGGCTGTCAGACAGAGACTGCGTTCGGCAGCGCGATGAGAGTCCGTTGGCCAAATCACTTGTCTCATTCCCAGTCGATGAAGAGGCACTTATAATGCCAGCACCGTTGCCACTCGCCACTGATGTCGACTATTTATAGCTGCAGTTTTTCCCTATATTTTGCTGTTTCTTTTGCGCTTACAGTTTTATTTGAAAAATATGCGAAATAGCAGCAACAAAAACAAAATGAAATAATTGCTGTAATTATTTTTGATTTTGAAAATCTGTAGAGACCAACATTTACAAATGCATAAAATATTGTTAATTTAATTGTACAGGGAAAGCAAGAGAATATGCAAAAGCATGTCTCAAGACTTTGAGGTGCAATGTAAAATGGGCTAATTGGGCATTGGAACATGTATACATGACAACAGTTCTTCGTCACTATATCATTTATTTATTATTTAAATTTTAATAACGCATGAAGCCTGTTCTTTTATACTTTGATACCAAAGGTATCATAGTATATTGGGTTTGTGCAATGTCCGTCATGGTGTCTGTCCGTCTGTCTGTATGAACGCAACTTTTTTCGACACCCTGGCAGCTTTGCAAATATCTTGGTACATGCCTTCGTCAGACAAAGTGTTAAATTTAGGGCTCTACGACCTCAGGGGGCCTGGGAAATCGATAACAAGTCGATACACCTCGATGTGCAAAACAATAAAACACATATTAATCCCACATTTTAGCAGCTAGAGTCACCAAATTTGATTTGATGGCAGCTGGTGACATTTCCTAAAAAATTGCATCAAAAGTTTGAATGCCACGCCCACCTATTCCGCCCCCAGCCCCCCTCCGATTATAAACAAAAATGCCTGTATCTTTTACACTTTTAAAGCTATAGCCACCAAATTTGGTAAGAAGGTAGATGCTGACATCTGACACAGATATTTTGGATGCCACGCCCCAAGCAACGGAACATGCCCCACCGCCCATATAAAAACCGAAATGCATGTAACTTCGCCAGTTTTTAAGCTAGAGTCACAAAATTTGGTGTGAACATTGTTAGCGACATAACAGATGTGCATTAAAATTTTGGATGGCACGCCCACTTATACAGCCCACCTCTATATCTTTATCAGTTTTCGAGCTAGAGTCTCCAAACTTGGTAGGGGGATAGAAGGTGCCATCCGCCACAGATATGCTTGTCACGCCTACCCCTTCTGCCTGATATTTATATCCAATACCCCCATATATTACTATTTGCACACAGAATCCTAAACACAGCTGTGTAAACTGGTATCAAAGTATATCGCAGTCGGTTGCGTCTGACTGCAACGTTTTTACTTGTTTTTTTTTTTTTGCAAATAAGCAAGCAATTTGCATTATAATTAAAAAAGGTTTTAAAAGTTTTGGGGTTTGTTTTTGTTATTTTTATAAAAGTGTTTGAAAAGCATGCATATAAGTCAAGCAAAATCAAAGCTATAATACTGTCCTGTCCACCTGTTTTGCTGGTTTTATAATGTCAGCTAATAATATTTTCAGAACCTTTATTTTTCGCCGATTTTTTTTTGTAAGTTACCTTGTACTATGTATATTAAAATAAGTAAGAAGACTCTAGCCGAGAAATCCCGACATTCCCATAGCCCGTTACGTAACGCATGCAGTCATAAGTGTCCATAATTTCATACATCATTTTTACAATTTTAAAATTCAAGAATTTTTGTTATCGATCCATGTGTACACCGAAAACCAGAAAAGTTATCAAAAATTTAAAACAGGTGTTAGGCTAGCTTAAGTTCAAAATCTAGATCCTCTAGGTCTTATAGTATCTGAGATCCAGGCGTTCATACATACGGACGGACGGACGGACGAACACATATGGCTTTATCGACTCGGCTGTTTATGCTGATCAACAATATATATACTTTATGGGATCGGAGATGCTTTTTTTTGTCTGTTACATTTAATTGTACAAAGCTATAGCTTACCCATTTCATGGGTTAAGGGTATAACAAAAGGAAGACTACTTTTGGAACATATTTCATAGTAAAATCGCCTTAAAGACTTTTCATTTATACGGCAGGTATTGTATTCCAGTCTGGCTTTTATTGATAAACGATCACTAGTTTGCATAAAAACAGATATCCATACGGGTATGCTGTCAGATGGACTCAAAGATTCTCATCAACCGACTGCGATATACTTTGATACCAGTTTACAAAGCTGTGTTAAGGATTCTGTGTTCAAATAGTAATATATGGGGGTTTTGGATATAAATATCAGGCAGAAGGGGAAGGCGTGACATCCAAATTTGTGATGCACCTTCTGCTAAAATGTGGGATAGTATGTGTTTTATCGATTTGCACATCGAGGTGTATCGACTTGTTATCGATTTCCCAGGCCACCTGAGATTTTAGAGCCCTAAATTTATCACTTTGTCTGACGAAGACATGTACCAAGATATTTGCAAAGTTGCAAGGCTCTAGCTTAAAGGGAGTGGAAAAATGTTGCGTTCATACAGACGGACGGACGAACAGACACCATGACGGACATTGCACAAACCCAATATACTATGATACCTTTGGTATCAAATTATAACCAGATGCTCTTAATAAACACTTTGTACTCTCAGCGTTAACAGAAGGATGGTACGGTTTAAGTCCCGACGCGGTTAGATTAAACTAGAATACACGGAGGACAATATGATGGATAGATACATTTATGGTTGGTATGATGGGTGAAAACAATTTTAGATAGATAAATTTAGATTATTCCAGCTTGTTAATTACTTTAGAGTTTGATAATTCACTATGTATCGAAATGAAATTTTTTTTACTACTTTTGGTGTTTTTAAAATACCTATTGCGCCATCTGTAAATTCAAATTGGGGAATCTTTTAAAGCTTCTGAATATAAGATAATGTTTTCTATGATATGAGTAACATTTTTCGATGGTGATTTAATGGCATAGCCATTTTTATACTCCGATACCAAAGGTATGCAGACTATGTTGGTTAAAAACCGAGCTCGACTACCTTACAGCTAGAGACTTCAATCTTTGCAATTATATTGGTACATGTATTCGTCACACAAATTGTTAAAGCTGGGTAGCTTAGAAATCGATAAAAAGTCGATGCAAATGAAGTAAAACACATATATTTCCCACATTTAAACAAACCTTCGCAATCTACCAACTGTTATTGCAAAATTTGTATTACATATTGGGGTCTCTTCAGTTTTGCGGCTTAGGATTAACGAGATTAAATGGTTGTTGAACTTACATGTTTTCATTATAATCTGGCATTATCAAAATTCATTAAAAAATTCTAAATAAAAAACTTTCATTAAAAAATTCTAAATAAAAACTTTTCCAAAAATGGGCCCATTTAAGAAACCCTTAAGGTACCTTCCTGAGACCAAAATTGTTTTCTATTTACAACTCAAAGGCTTATTGATTAGTTAACATCGAAAAAAAAAAAACACTTTCATACTTATTACAAAGTAATTAACCAAAGTCTTGGCATCCTGTACTTAAATAAATTTATGAATATAATTGATAGCGATACTAACCTGCCAAAAAATGTATTGCTAGCCACATATTTCTAGCATTCAAGTTTAAGATTTAATGGAAAGATGCGGTTTGCTTGCACAACCATTCGCTAACGCAAACTTCAATTGAGTTCCGACTAAAACCGACTGCCGAGTGAAATGTTGTAAGCAACTGAGACAAGATTGACTTGGAAGGAAACTAGAACTCCTAAGCGAACACACACCTTCATTGGTTATAATCAACGAGCTGCTTTTGAAGTCACCAAATGTGTGTATAAGTCAACTCTGAGCATATTACTGATCATTTGTCATTTGGCTTCTATGCAATGAGAACAAACTTTATTCAAAATTTTAATTGGAGACAGAAGTCTAAGCAGATATCAAGCTGCTGTTGCGGTCATTCTTATAAATCGCAGAATCGGAGCCACACCACAAAATATTGCCACTTTAGGTTGTTGAAGGCAGCAACAATAAATTTTACGGAAATCTACTCAAACACACGCAACAGCAGCAAAAGCTACTTAAGTGCAAAACATGTAGCATACTTTTTTGCTGCACCTTAAGGGAAGAAGGGCACGTGATTGACGTGACTGTGTAACCAGAGAGTGAGCATTAGTGGCTTCCTTTAACTTGGCAGAAGAAGCACCCTTAAAACGCTCACTTCTACATATTTTAGGTTTTGATTTTCAGAATAATAAAATTATACGATTCAAGTCTTTTGGTTTATTTATTTGGGAATGGTATATTTTCCATATGTGACTTGTCATTGGTCTTAGATTGGTCCAATGCAAGCTACACTTTAATCAAAAATAAGCTTTAACACCTTCAATATAAATAAACTTTAATAGCAACCGAACCGCATTAGAATATCGTTCAACAGCTAATTCTTAGGATCTTAGGTGTTAAAGCCCCGGGCCGGAATGAAAAATATGTTCTTCTTTTTTTTATAACCTTAGCCCATAAAATGGGTAAATAAGGGTATAATGGTTTTGTGCAAATGTACTATGTAACAGACAGAAGGAAGCATCTCCGACCACATAAAGTATATATATTCTTGATCAGCATCAACAGACAAGTCGATCTAGCCATGTCTGTCTGTCCGTCTGTATGAACGCGCCGATCTCAAAGACTATAAGAGCTAGAGACTTTAAACTTGAAACTTAAACTCTCCTATATCATAAGCAGATCAAGTTTGCTTCAAATTTTCGATAACACTTCTGGTTTCCGATATACACATGTGATCGGTAACAACAAATTCTTGAATTTCAAAATTGTGAAAACCAGGTTTCAAACTATTGGTAAAATAATGAACATTTGAAAAAATTTGATTAAAATTGGTTAAGAAACACCGGAGATATCGTAGTTTGAAATTTGGTCATTTTGTTCATATTGGTCACTGGGTAAATACACACAAATGATTGGACGCGTTACGTATGGGGTTAAGGGTATGTCCTAGTCGGGGTTTCTCGACTAGACCCTTCTTACTTGTCTAACTTAATTTGGTAACTTTTGCTTAAAGACTGTCTTAGATACATGCACAACCCTTTTTTGCTGACAGGGCGAGGAGCTAAGCTTGGGACCGTGGCATCAAAAGTTTAAATACAGATCTATGGCGGATGTCACCAACGACCATACAGCCATTTCTGTTTATAATGGGAGGGTGAAAACTTTTTATGCAGATTTTTGAGAAATGTCACCAGCTATCTTATCAATTTTGATAAATTTAGCTGCTAAAATGTGAAATATATATGATTAATCGATTTGAAGTTTATTGACTTGGTATCGATTCCCATAATCCTCCTGGTATCAGAGAATAATAAAAATAAATAAAGAATTCTAGTACTAAAATTCATTACTAAGTTTGATTTTAGATTGCATCAAGAATTTCTTCAATTCAGTTGGTACTGTGCTCATAATAAATAACAATAATTTCTTTATATAATTTTAACTACTTAATTCTAGTGTATTTTTGATTGGATAAATATACTTACGCAATTACATGCACGTTTAAAACCTAACATAATTCTAAAACAAATTTCTAGAATTTTAAAAGAAGTTTTTTTCAGTTCTTAATTCAAATGTTTTTGAGCTTTTTGTTTTGAACGTTTTTTTGCTCATGCTTATATTTTTTAAATATGAATAGTAATCAAATATTGTGAAAACGGAAGGAAAATTAAAAGTTTTGTTTTTAGTTAATCTTAAGCTTTGTTGTCAAAACTTTTTTCTAATCACAATTCGTACTTTTACAATCAATTCAATAGTCTAGAAAAAGCAAAATTCTCATACTTGTTACCCAGCGCGACAACGGCAGCCAGGATTAGGATGACTGCTTAGATGAAGCTTTAAGCGAAAAAGCATTTAGCAGCTGTGCAGGAACAATATTCAATTTCCGTCTGTGTAATAAGTTTTTGGCTAGCCCCACAGACACATAGAATGGCAACAGGGAACAAGTCTAGTCCAACTGCCATTTTAGTCTGTCTCGTCTCGTTGCTCGACCCGTCACTTACTATCTTGCTTGGTAACTGTTGGCATAGACCGAATAAAGTTCCATTACTCAAACTCTCACAGAAACGCACATTTTTCTTTAATTTCCTTTTTTAGTTTTAACGCCAACTAGCTCGTCCCGAAAACGCTACCTCCTCTTTTTATTCTTCATGCTCCCGTAGTCTGCCGCCCAACGTTTTATAAAACTGTCAACTTAAAGCATCGATGCATATCCTTAAGCTTTAATGAACACCCGCGAGGCTATCCAAACAAAAATGTAAAGCTAACGAGCCATATAAAATGCATTTGAGTAACCAACTTTAAACACAGGAAACACGTTCATTTGGGAGCAAAACGAATGCCAAACCACCTGCTCCCGCTCCTTATTCCCTTTCAGGGACTGTGGCAGAATGCAGTTACTGCTACTACTACTAGTGCAGGGAATTATGGCTAAAAGATTGTAAATATTTTAAACAGTTCCTTGAGGGTAAGTCACTTTATAATCAAGAGCTTGTGCGTTAAGATAGATCATGAAGAGTTTTTTTCCTCAAGGTGCACATTGATCAAAACATATTAATTATTGAAATTTATTTTTCCGTGTAAATATAAATAAATTTTAAAAATCCCTAGGTAAGCACACCAGCATTTTCCAAGCTGAGGTGTATGCAATAGGGAGGTGGGTGGACTTAAACTTGAAGCGTAACTATCGAAATAGGGAGATAGCCATCCTATCGGATAGTCAAGCAGCACTATTGGCACTTAGTAGGACCGAAATCAGGTCAAAAACTGTTCGCGAAGTGCGAACCAAGCTAAACACCCTGGGATCACAGAACAGGCTTGCCTTAAGGTGGGTCCCGGGACACGTTAATATAGCGGGGAACGAAGAGGCGGATAAGCAAGCAAGGAGGGGAGCTGCGACACCCCTTATAGGACCCGAGCCGTACTGTGGTGTAGGGAGAAGCATGATACGGCAGGAGCTTAGGAGCGAAGAGAGACTTATGCGGGAAACGAGCTGGGCAAGGACACCTGGACTCAGACAAGCAAAGCTTCTCTTGGGCAGCTATAACCTAAAGCGGTTTAAGCTTCTGATATCTATGGGAAAGAATAGACTTAGGATACTCACTGGTCTCCTGACAGGACACTGTAGACTAAGAAGTCACCTAGCAAAGCTGGGCATAACCAGCAGCGAGATGTGCAGATTCTGCGAAATGGAGGGAGAATCTTCCTTGCACATTATAGCAGAATGTGTAGCCTTAGTAAGGAAAAATAGTTGTCTCCTAGGAAGACATATTCTACAACTTAGTGATTTAGAAAATATCGACCCAATAAAAATACTTGCTTTCATGCAAGACCTGGGTCTGATGGAAGAGCTATAGGCCAAGAAGGGGGTACAATAGATCTCTTAGGTCGCAGTGCATTCACCCCAAATAATAATAACATTAAAATAATAATGTATAGAAACATAACATTATTGATCAAAAATTCACTAAACTTTGGTGTTCAGTTTCAAAAAAGTGGTTAATTGCAGAGCTGTCGACTACAACCACTTATTAAGCAGGACCCTCCATATTCCAGTGCAGCATAAAACCCGTCGCTCGCCGCGAAAGGGCTGAGCGATTATGTAGTTATGTGATGGACAATCCAAGCCGCCGAATTTGGTAAATGGTAATTGTTCATTGAGGATGCAAAAATTAAGGGTTTGATCTATTGACGGAAAAAAGTATCAAAAACTGATAGAGAGTTCAATTAATTGAAGTTGACCGGCTTAGACAATGACTAGCAAAACTTAAGTTTAAGATATGGGAGTCTCCAGCTCCTATTATATCTTTGATTTGCATCCATACAGACAATCGATGTGGTTGTTGTTTCGTGGTCAACATAACATACACTATAGGTGATTGGAGATAATATAATAGTAATTATTGCAGTAAAATAAACTCAAAAGCGTTTTTTCTGTAAGGTTGCTGCAAATAAATACATGTACTTATGTATATGATATCACTTTCTGTATGTCGTTTTGCCCATTAAGTTCTGCAGTCTACACACACGCCGGATCGTAGGAACCTTAAAAATTCACGGAGCGGGACAATATCTTTGGCCAATTGCGGTTGCGTTACCCCACGACATTCGTGGAATAGAAATGCCAGACGATGTAAAAGAGTTCATTAATATTGCAAGGTGGACCCGCGACAGAGACAGCAAATGCAACTATACCGACAATATCAACAACGAGGACACAACATTTTGACTATGTGCGCACAATTCTTCAGCAATTTGTCATATTTTGTTGGCCGCGGTTCACGTCAGAACGTCAGAGGCAACGGTCGCCTGTACCGAGGTGCCTTTGTCCAAATTTTCAAGTAGCAAAGTCTCGGGCTCAAGTAGCTCGACGGCCTACTAAATAGGAAATGCGGGCTTGTTGGCATGTTTCAATGCTGGGAGCTGAAAGCTGAAAGCGTGTGGGAAATGGAAGGCTTCAGATGGATTGTAGCCTGCCAACCAGCTGCATAATTGTTTGTATTTTACGCTTTACATGAAAGCTAAGCAAATCTTTTGTTACATCTACTGTCTGCAGCAACAAGCCTACCCATTCCTCCATAAGTCAGACCAGTCGCTTGCACTTCTCCCGTTTCATTTTCTCTGCTACCCCGTCCACTTTCTCCAACAAAAAACGGCTTCGCAGATATGGCCCGCAATCATCTGGCAACCCTTCTTGTAGCTTTTGTTGGCCTTACGCTTTGTGTGCATATTCTAAACATGGCGGCGCTTGGCGGCTACCTCAACCTACTTTTGGGGCCAGACTGCTTCGTCGCCGTTGTTAAGACCTTAATAGTGCCTACCCAAATCTCTCGTGCAACAATCCCCCTTCCCACCCTTTAAGCACACCCAGCCTCCATCATTTCATTCAACGTACATTCAGTCAACAGTGAGGCAGTCAGTCAGGCATTTTTGTTGTTGTGCATGTTTCTTTGTCGTTCGGATCATTGGCAGCATTTACTTTCAGAGAGAGTATAAAAACCATATCGTATGTCGCTGAGAATATGTTATATATAAAGAATTGCATTTTAACGATATTAAACAAATTTAATTACTTCAAATATCATTTCCGAGATACATATTTGAATTGAATAGCTTAATACGTTTATAAATGTAATGTAATGATCCGATGAACTTTTGTTAGTGTATGGAGACTTCGGTATAGTTTTTAGTAACGGTTTCTTCGTCCAATCCTCCTTCAACACCCAGTCTCTAAGCCCAAAACAACTCTTGTCCGTTTTTTTTTTTGGCTTGCTTTAGTTCTGCTGTTTTATTCTGTATTTAAAAAAAAATTTTTTTTTTTTTTTTTGTAGACAATTTTTTTGTCCTTTTTTTATTTTTGTTAATATAACATTCACACATACAGAAGAGTCTTGTATTTATTTTAAACTTATGCCTCAGGCCTTTCATTACTGTGAACGTATTTTATGTTCTGCTCTGTGTTTTTTAGTTTTATTAATTTTTTTCTCATATTTTTACTTTTGATGCAAATGCGCGGCAAGACGATTTATGAGCACTGGACTCTTTATTTACATTTATGTTGTGCCTTTAAAATAACGTAGTTAATTTAATTGCCGTTTCTTCTGCTTCGTTATTGCATTATTTACATATATTCTTGTGTCTAGCTTAATTATAATTAGTGCTGCTTGCCTGAGTCGTTCTTTTGTCTGAAAAAAAAATCGTTATGACGTCGAAAGGGTCGAGCTAAGTTCCTGATGCATTGCAAACGGGAGCTGCAAAGCTACCCGTCATTGGGCTGATTTCTGTATTTAAGCCGACGGAAGAAATAATAAATTCTTATAAAGGATTCGAAGCTGTCCAGCACAATATAAATATAGCACTAAATGTAACGTATTTGTGACTTGAAATAAATGCGAGTGTAACGATGATTTTATTAAAGTACAAATTTAGCATTTTTATAGGTTATTAAGAAATTATTGCTTACGTTAAGTTAGATTACAGGTTAAACATCTTGAAAGTACCATTTTTCATTTTTCTTTTTACACCAATACTTTTTTATCCGATCTCACCGATTTATATACTGACATTGCTTAATGACGGATATGCTCATCAAATGGAATTTTAAATTCGACTGCAACTTAAATCTACAACAACTTACAATTACCTATAGTTATATAGAAAACCTTATCAATTGTGGCTATCTGACCTATGAACTTAATCGATATTTAATGTTACCAACGTTTGTATTCGCAATATGCTCACAATCCTTAATTGAAATGTTTAAATTTGCATGAAAAGTATAACGAAAGAAAATATTGATAAATGTATATTGCATATATTCATACCTTTTTAATTTTTGTTGAATTTTAATAATAAAGTTTCGGCTTTAATTAAAATATCTTCATATCATTGATTGGTTTCTGACTATTGTTAATTAGTTATTGGTTATTGGTTATTATACCGTGTGATATTTTTGAGCGCCAAACTACAGTTGGAAAACACGCACGCACTCACGGTCACACTGACACACAGTCTCTTTCTCTTTTTCTTTCACTGTCAAACTCGTATTCTTGGTTTATTATGACGGTTGTTGCGGCTTGGCGGCGTCTATCAATATCCAACGTGGCAGATAGTAAAGACAAGCGCAGATGGGTTAATACAGTTGGACTGAATATTAATTAAGCAGTTGAGTGGCCGAGGTTAAGTTTGGTTCTCTGTTGATTTGGTGATGTGAAGCGCACACAGGACACACAACTTGACTGAGCGAAATTGCACATATAACTGAATTGAAAATTTGCCGCACTGAGCACTGAGTAAGGGCACAGCGTGGGAGAGAGCTAAACACGGTGGCCGAATGCAAGATTGTTGGTGGGACGCGCCTCGCAGCTTAGCAAAATAAATTTTTCCTTTTGCCTAATTTCGGCAGAGCAAACGCTAAATAATTAAAGAATACATATTTTACAGGAGAGAATACAACTGAGAATACACTCGAGTGCATTTTAATTGATTTTTTCTGCATGCATTTCTGGCACGGAGAGCGATTGTGAGTGCGAGAATACGAGAGCAAGCAGTGCCTTGCTCGTTTGTTACATGCAGCGTATGAGTAACATTTACAGTTGCATTCCGCACGCACCTTACTTTGAGTGGGTTTTGGCTTCTGAGTGAGTTTATTATTTAGCATGTTTCTGATGATCTCCTCAACGCCTCGCTCTAGGTCAATTTATTTTGTCGGACTCATATTTTTCAAGTTTTAATTACCTCTTTTTCTGTTAAGTTTTAACTGCCAAACAGAAGAGCAGAAAAAAAAAAATATATATAAATATAAACTAACTTGCTGTGATAACAAATTTTTAATTAATTACATGCAAAATTTCAAACCAAAATAAGTTGCCCACTCTTAAGTGTCGAGCTGGTCAAACAATCAGCATTTTTTTGCGAGACGAAAATGTGTAATGTGGTTGCCAACGTTACCACGTAGAGTTGTGTTCTCCTCTTACCCGAATTGAAAAAGTTTTTAATATGTAAAGTGTTTTAAGGGCGCATCCCGTCTAATAGGTGAGCAGCACAGCTTACAGGGCTGGTTAAGAGAAAAGGGTTTTAAGCTGAAATTTTTATTGAAATTAATTGAGTTATCTATTGGGTGCCTCCTTAAGCTATAATAAAGCGCGGTTGAGACGTTACTTAAATGATTTTAAATGTATAATAAATCCAACAAACAAAAAAAAAAACATTAAGTTAAAAAACATTCTTTTCATACCTAAATCAACCGAGGTTACAACAATCACCCTGATCTTCAAATTGACTGCTTCACAGCACTTAGCATTAAATCAAAATTGTTACCTTCGATATTCGTTAAACAAATTCGACAACCTCGATTTTATTGATTTTCATAATTTAATTTTAATAAAATGAAAATTAAGTTTTCTATGTTTTGAAAATTGGTATTGAATCTAAGAATGCTTAAAAATTTAAATTTTTCTTTACTCCGCCATAATATCAAACGGTTGTTTTTTTTGCTTCTAATTTGAATTCTGCAGTCAATAACCAATAAAAACTGCAAAAAAAAAGTACTTCGAACTGTCTAGAAGAATGTGTAATCTATAGTTTTTTTTTATTTTAATAAATATGTCTATACACATATTAGGGTCGGAAATACTACCTATGCCTGTTAGAAAACCAAAATGGACATATTTTTTTTGTCACATAACAATATTAGATATAAAATATTAGTTAAACAGATATAAAAGGTTAAAAACACCAAAGGTGCATTTAATACGTTTTTTTAATTTTAAGACTTTAAGAACCTAACTTGTTATTTATTTATTTATTTATTTATTGTCAACTAATATCAGTCGACATAAAAATTAAAATTAAATCAAATTAAAAATAGAGCTTAAGCTACAAAAATGTTTAAGATTAATGAACAAAATTTATGCTCTAAATAAATATATGTTTATATAAAAACAAATTTCAGCATCCTTGGAACACATGTAAGTAGTGTATCGATTAAGTATTGAGATGTTAGATTTTAAGACAGCAATTTAAATGAAAATAATGTTTATATTACTATAAAATGGCCTTTTTGTGTTCAATGAGCTTTGCACCTACAAAAAAGAGTTGCATCTTTTTCAGTCAGTTCAATGGAAACATAAGAAGCAATACAAAAATCTATGCTTTAAGGGACATTGAAACGTATAATACCATATCGAGCAGTAGAGCCCAGCATTTAAGTTGAGACATGCGCAAAGTGAATTCACTCAAGAAGAAACTCGTTACAACAACAATTCAATGAAACACCTGAAGCCTTGCATTACAACAACACCACCAACATACTGACAAGCAAAAACAAAATAGAGAATAAAAATAATAGCAAATGTCAGCTGCACAAATGCTTGCAGCCCATGGCACAACCAGCATTCGAGTGAAATGTTCGCTAAACAACTTCAACAACAGCAACATCAACAATACTAGAAACCGAACGAAATGAGTATCTCTAAATCGTTCATGGCCTGTGTAAGAGCACATTTGTGTGTAGTTACAAAATATAAATGAAGCTTTGTACACGTTTTAAACCAAATAAAATCTAAGATATGCCAATATGCATACGTATCTTTGTACAACTGCGATCAAAGTAATAGCACCACATAGCTCTTCGTACTTGGAGGTCAAAAAGCAAACATGTAAAATATTAGTTTTTTGTAAATAGATGAATGTATGCACTAAAAAATAAGAATCGGGTTGTACAGATACTCGTATTGATACACTTTCGGGTTAAGGGTATGTCCTATTCGGGATTTCTCGACTAGAGCCCTCGTACTTGTTTTGATCGCAGTTGTATGTTGGTTTTTTTCACCTATTTTAGCATATAAGTAATAAAAACAAACAAAATCTTGTAATATATATTTTAAACGTTTTCAAGGTAATGCGACTTACTTTCAATAACGTCCATAGCATAGAGGACCAAAATATCAAGCTAACAGTTACAAATACAAATAGCATATGACAATCGAGAAAAAAAGTACAGTCAAGAGCCAAGAACTCCGGTTTTTATGTTAATGATTTAAGTTTATACACTTACTAACTTACGCATAAATATGAGATAAATACTCCCAATGCTGTCCAGAGCATAAATTTATTAACAACTGCCTACAGTATTTAAAATTTTACAGCGTACTTACAACTTTTTACTAACTGTGAAGAATTGGGCCGTTTTTATCAATTTTTTTTTATTAAGAATAAAAAAACCTTGGCCAAAGCTTAAAAGCCTTAAGACAGAGGGACTAGAAACATACTGTCGTCACGTCGCTCAGACAACCGTTGGGTTCCTTAAGAAACCAAACGACTCGTGGACAACAACCAGTTCAGAGTCTCTAGAACTTCTTATGGAAGCCCACTTTCCCGGTTGCTTAGTCGAGTCACCACTTGTCTTAGCCAGAGAATTTCAAGGGCACTTAGCAACCGATTTTCTCTCCAAAGACATCATCACATGGGCTATACAAAGTTTCTCGCCCTTCAAATCACCAGGACCTGACGGCATCATTCCAGCCGTTAACTGGCTTCATAAAATCTTTAAAGATATCCTAGCGACAGGCTTGATTCCCAAGACATGGCTGGAATCCAAAGTCGTCTTCATTCCAAAAGCGGGTAAAGCCTCACATACGACCCCGAAGGATTTCCGCCCCATTAGCCTGACATCCTTTCTACTTAAAACGCTAGAAAGAGCTTTGGGCTTCCACATCAGGAACTCGATCAAGACAGATCATTTCTCTCAAGCACAACATGCTTACCAGAAAGGTAAATCAACCGAGACAGCGCTTCACGGTGTTGTCAGTTGAAAAGGCTCTCTACCAAAGAGAGTACTGTCTCATAGCCTTCCTAGACATGGGGGCGCGTTTAATAACGTTGTACCAGAGGCGATCACCGAATTTGGGGGTCGAGCATCGCATCGTGGATCTGATTGATCAACTTCTCAAACGAAGAATCGTCAGATCCACTTTGGGGTCCTCGACTAACTCCAGGTTCGTAATAGACTTCTGCATGAGTGTACTCATTTGTAGCATAACAGATCTGTACAGTAGTGTAGAGTTCTTAAAAATACTGCACCCATCCTTTACTGTACAGTATACTCTATAGGCCAGAAGAAGATAGCACAACATTTTTAGTGTGCTCACTTTGAGTGAGTACAGTATATGGTTGTACTCTTCGGGAGTGAGTACTATATTTGTCCTTTTTTAAACAGCTGTACAGCTTGTTAGTTGACTGTGTACAACTGTGCAGATGAGTTCAGTATTCTTTAATAAGTGCATAAAAATGGATTGCAAAGAAAACGACGCTCGTGAAATGAACTCACAAGATAATGTAAGTTTTTGTCATAATATTTATGTTTTGTAACAAAGTATATGTGTTGTTTTATATGTTTGTGATTGTCTTTTGTATGTTTGATGTTATTTAGTGCCAGAGCCCCAGGCAAAAACAGTGATTGTTAAATATATGTATGTATTTGTATTTTCATTTGTAGTATAAATTTTGTACACATGTACATATATTAAAACAAAATTTTTTGCAATCAGACGCTGGACATAACAATTGAATCGCCTTTTAAAGAGTACGCTGCCACAATAAAATCTAAATTATTAGCTGGTGAGCTTAAGCCTGCTGATTCACGTGGTCGGAGCAAAGTCTGGGACACCTTTTCACGACTGGCTAATGCAAACGGCATAGTGATTACTGATGCAGTAGTGTGTAACATATGCAAAAACATTTATAAATTTGAAAAAAGCACATCAAATTTAGTCAAACACAAATGTTACATTATGGCCAATAGCCGAAAGCGCAGTCTTCCTGTCGTTGATGTGCCCTCAGAAACCAAAAAGAAATGCACCAATCTGACAACTGAGTGGACAATAAAGAATGGTCGACCGTTTAATCTAATTGCGGACACTGGTTTAAAAAACTTAGCACAGTTTTTTATTTCTGTCGGTGCGAAACTGGGGGAAAACGTCAATATTGACTCTTTACTGCCGCATCCCACAACTATATCGCGAAACATCGCTGCGCTCTATGATTTTCATTTTAATGAAGTAAAAATCGAAATTAAAGAGCAGAAACAAAACGGATATAGTATAACTTCAGATATCTGGACAGATGATTTCTTCAAAGAATCTTATATTTCACTGACTATGCATTACGTCAAAGAAGGCACCCTTAAAAACCGTCTGTTAGCAGTGAAATCAATGGGTGGAGTCTCCTGTTAAATATGTACATATATTATCAAAAAATTTTAGGTAATGAAATAAAAAACAAAATAGAGCGAATCTTACGTGACTTTGGATGTGATTTACTGATGGACGATCCAATAATTGTTACCGACCGAGGATCTAATATGAAAGCAGCATTCAACGGACTAAGCACAATACACTGTGCAAATCACTTGATCCACAATGTTATTGGCAAAGTTGTGAATGAAGTACCAGAATTGCTGGATTTGGTTAATCGCTGCAGCAAGCCTGTTAAGTATTTTAAAAAATCTGGACAAAACTTGAACTTAACAAGCACCCTAAAAAGCTACTGTCCAACTCGTTGGAACACTATATTTTACCTCTTGAAGTCGGTTGAGCTAAATTGGATGGAAATTTCGCAGATTTTAGTGGAGAAAAATGAACTAGCAAGAATTACAGACATAAATTAAATTAATATAAGCGGAATGGTGAACCTTCTTGCACCTTTTGAATGTTGCTCCAAAAAGCTGGAGGGTAGTAATTATCCAACATTGCACTTGACTGTTCCACATATAAATAACTTTAAAAAAAATATCATCAGCAAATGAAAATGACATTCAAATAGTTAAAAAATCTAAACTTGCGCTTTTACAGTACTTAGATTCAATAGTTACACAAAATTTGAAAAAAATATTACAACATTTCCCTGTTTTTGTTTCCACCCACTTATAAATTAACTAAATTCTCAGAATTAGAAAAGGAACAAACTTTTAAAGACGTCGAAGAAATGATGATTAGTATTCAATTAAATAGCCAAAATGATGATATAGAAAAATTAATTAAACCTACACAAGACTTAGATAACATATTTGCAGATTATTCGCAACCTGTTGAGAGCACAAATATTTTGACATATATTCAGGACGAACTTCAAACATATAAAAATATAAATAAAGCGTATAGTGAAGATTTTGATGTTCTGCAGTGGTGGTCAATTAATAAAGACCGTTTTCCTCTACTGTATAAAATTAGTTGCAAGTTACTATCAGTTCCCGCGAGCAGTGCAGCATCGGAAAGGGCATTTTCTGTTGCCAAAAATTTAATCTGCGAAAAACGTTCAAAAATTGCCACCACTGAAGACATGGTACATAAAATAATGTTTCTCCATTCTAATATTAATAATTTAAATATAAATTCTTTAATAAAAAAATTCTTTCTAAGAAATACATAGTACACACGAGAACTCTATATGTGTGCATGTACCAGTCATGAAGTTTCACTCACTGTACAGTAAGTCAACTGCACACCAAAACACTGTACAGTGCCTTGACTACTGCACACCAATTTTGCTGTACTCATAAACAGCTGTACAACTATGGAATGAGTGAGAACACTGTCTGTCAAAACAGACAATACTCCCTACTCACTCACACCCAAATATACTGTGCAGAAAAAAGAGTGTGCCCGTTTCTAGAATAAGTGATTCATTTGTCGTTTTGGATGCATTCTTGCAGAAGTCTAGTTCGTAAGTAGAGGCACCCCACAAGGAGGTGTCCTCTCCCCTCTCCTGTGGAATGTGGCAGTCAACAGTCTGCTGCGCTCCATGGAGGGTAGGGGCGGCAAGGTGATCGCCTATGCAGACGATGTCGCTATTGCATTCTCGGGAAAATACCCCCAAACACTGTGCGAATGTATGACCACTGCACTTCGAACCCTGTCCACCTGGACCACGTCAAAGGGTCTCGGACTAAACCCAGCTAAAACTGATTTAGTCCTATTTACTAGGAAATATAAGATTCCTCCACTCAAACCTCCAACACTAAACGGGGTGGAACTTGCTTTTAGCAAATCGGGCAAATACTTAGGGCTCACTTTAGATAGTAAACTAGACTGGAATCTCAATACAGAGGAACGTGCTAAGAAAGCCTCGGTCGCTCTATATACCTGCAAAAAGTCCATTGGACTGAAATGGAGAATGGCACCCCGCATATCGCTGTGGCTGTACACAGCTATCGTAAGGCCTATCCTGCTGTACGGAGTATCAGTATGGTGGCCAGCACTGTCAAAAAAAACAACAGTCCATAAGCTCGGCAAAGTGCAGCGCGCCGCAGGACTGACAACAACAGGAGCTCGCAGAACGACCCCAACTGAGACTCTAGACAACATTCTAAACCTTCTACCAATCGACCAAATGGGGAAGTTAGTAGCAACTCTCTCCGCCCTACGCATGAGGGAAACAAAACAGTGGCCCGAAATGACCTACGGTCACTCCAATATCCTTGTGGGAAACCAACTTATCCCCTCAAACACGGACTACTGCTGTCCTCAGGAATTCCCTAGAAATACTTTTAAAGTAATTATCCCCCCAAGGGAAAACTGGTGCTTAGGCACTCCAGGGCCGACAAACTCTATCAGAATCTTCACGGATGGCTCTAAGCTAGACGACCGAGTTGGGGGAGGTGTCTTTTGCGAAGAGCTATCCATTAGTAAATCTTCTAGCCTCCCTGATCATTGCAGTGTCTTCCAAGCCGAAATCACTGCAATACATGAGGCACTTCTATGTCTCGCTGAAAAAGAGTGCTTGTAAGGCGGACGAGCTGGCAAGGCATTGAACTACGATGCCTCTCCTCACAGACAAGGAGGGCATGGGTATTCCCATGGCCAGCTGCAAGCTAAGAGTTCTTTCACATTTTGAACTTGAAGCTAATAAAAGGTGGCAACTCAATAATGCAACGGCTAGGATTGCTAGGCAAACCTGGCCAACGCGCTGTAGAAAGCGTTCTTCTGGCCTAATCAACTTAAACAGATTAGGCTGTGCTGCTGTAATAAGGGCAATTACGGGACATTGGCTAGTAGGGACTCACGCGGCGAGACTTCTAGCCCCTTTCAATGATTTCTGCAGAAGCTGTCGAGACGAGGAGGAGGAGGAAACGGTTTCCCGCCTTTTCTGCGACTGTCCGGCACTCTGCAAGACCAGAAATCGCCACCTCGGCTCCTTTTTCTTAACGGACCTCTCCCAACTAGCGGATATAAGCCCAAAAAATATCCTGTCTTTTATAAGAGCCTCGGGCTGGGACCACGCCCTCGAAAGCGGTGTTACACACTCTGCGTCTGGGTAGACGGTTTTGGACGCAGTCCAAACGCGGCACCACAACGGGCCTACGTGAGTGGGGGGTCTTTTCCTCTCACTACCGCTCTAACCCAACCTAACCTAACCTATCAATTTTTATACTTTGATACCAAAGGTATCATAGTATATTGGGTTTGTGCAATGTCCGTCATGGTGTCTGTCCGTCCGTCTGTCCGTCCGTCTGTATGAACGCAACTTTTTTCGACACCCTTAAAGCTAGAGCCTTGAAACTTTGCAAATATCTTGGTACATGTCTTCGTCAGACAAAGTGTTAAATGTAGGGCTCTACGACCTCAGGGGGCCCGAGAAATCGATAACAAGTCGATACACCTCGATGTGCAAATCGATAAAACACGAATATATCCCACATTTTAGCAGCTAGAGTCACCCATTTTGATGGCAAGATAGCTGGTAACATTCCTCAAAAAACTGCATTAAAAGTTTGGATGCCACGCCCACCCATTTCGCCCCCAGCCCCCTCCAATTATAAACAAAAATGCCTGTATCTTCTACAGTTTTGAAGCTATAGTCATCAAAATTGACATGAAGGTAGATACTGACATCTGACAAAGTTATGCATCAAAACATTGGATGCCACGCCCCCAAACAAAGGGATATGCCCCACCGCCCTAAAAAAAACCGGAAGGCATGTAACTTCGCCAGTTTTTAAGCTAGAGTCACCAAATTTGGTATGAACATTGGTAGTGACATCCGTAGCAGGTGTACATCAATGTTTTGGATGCCACGCCCACTTATTCCGCCCACCGCTATATCTCTCTCAGTTTTTGAGCTAAGCTCTTCAAATTTGGTATGAACATTGTTAGTGGCATCCGTAACAGATCTGCATCAATGTTTTGGATGCCACGCCCACTTATACCGCCCACCTATATATCTTTGTCAGTTCTTGAGCTAGAGTCTCCAATTTTATACCCAAAACCCTCATATATTACTATTTGCACTCAGAATCCTTAACACAGCTATGTGAACTGGTATCAAAGTATATCGCAGTCGGTTGCGTCCGACTGCAACGTTTTTACTTGTTTTTTATTAAGAATAAAAAAACTTTATTCGGATCTCTTTAATACATTTTCAAAGTCGAATCTGACAAATATTCTAGATGTGATAATAACAAGTCCTTGGCCGAAGCTCAAAAGCCTTAAGACAGAGGGAGAATATCAATACAGTGCACGGTCGATGACGTAATCTATTGAAAACCAAGGGAGTTCACGTTGACAAAAGTTTTAACGTTTTCAAATGCCAAAGAAGTATGAAACGAATACATACTTAAACATGTATATAATACCCCGATTCCATTAATCAGAATTTGTCATTAACAGCAAGTCGGGAATGTAGGTGATTCCACTGCACAACCAACTGGTTTCAGCATATTTTTTTAACAGTGTCTGGTAAGTTTGGATGGATTTTTATTTTTACATATGCTTGTCAGCTGTTATACTCAAAATGGCACTGCTAAAACCAATATCGATTAACAATTTGTTGATATCGCTTCTGTTAAAGTGCTCTGTAACGTTAACATTAACATTTTTCCAGTTGGTAGCCTTTTTTCCCAGTTGGTCGGTTTTCTACCAACGGGGTTGGTCGGTTTTCTACCAACGGGGAAAAAACCGACCAACTGGGAAAAAAGGCTACCAACGGGGAAAATTTAAACATGATTCCCATTCTGGAAAGTAGATTTAAACTCAATATATGCAGCATTCCCGAGTTCCAATTGCATACATGCATTTTGCTTGCAGTGGAATCGGGGTATAAATCGCCCGTATTCCCGTTGTCGTCGTCGACTTCGACTTCAATTCAGAGTCGTTTTCAAATCACATTAACATCGTATCACGTCGTCACTAAATCGGTATTCTGTAACAGACTTGTGACAACGACGTCTCGTTATCGATAGTTTAATCAAAAAAACACAATTCACTAAGAAATTTGACAGTTGTTTGCCGTTAACTTGATTTCTTAAGTTAAAGATTTGAAAGATTTGAAGATTTGAGTTCAGTGCAAAGCGCCATCTGTCTTTAATTTTCAAGTGCACCGAATGCATTATTTTATATATTTGTAAACCATAAACGACATCTACCCAATTTACAATGTAAGCACAAAACATTTCATTTTCATTAATTTTCTGGACGTTGGAAACGGTGACATTGACCATTCACCAAGTTCTGAAGCTTCGGCTATACGAAACCAAATAAAATTAAGTTTTATTTAGTTATAATTTGTATGAAAATAAAATTAAGTTTTTAATTATTTTTATTTAACAGTTTTAGTTTTTGTTTTTTTATAGCAATATCAAGATCTTTTAACTCCATATCTTTAGCGTGTTGCTCAGCTTCCCGCATTTCCCGATTTTGCAAAAGCTTAAGTTTTTTTTCTTTCATCTCAATTAATTTTTGGGAGCATAGGGAGCGCTTGATAGAAGTTAAGCTGTTAGAAATATCCGAAAGCACCCTGTGTTGCATTTCACTGTGATTTTCGAGTAAAGTACGTTTGCTTGCTTGTGTAATGCAGTAAACCAAAATACCTTTTGCCAGCCATCGCCATTTCTTATCGGCGGTCGTCACTGAACAAGTCGACGACAAAAACAGAGTCGTGTCAAGTAGAGATGGGCGTCGGGATCGGGATTTTCGGGAATCCCGCGGGTCCCGAAAAAATTATCGGGATCGGGCGGGATGGGAACGATTCTAAAAAAATCCGGGAAAGTCGGGATAAGTGGTCGATCCCGAAATTCCCACGGGTCCCGGTAAACCTGTCGGGACCCAAAATTATTCGGGACCCAAACAAAATGTACTCGATGAAAGTTATGTTTTTATCGAAATTACCCACCGATTGCATTTTGTAGCGACACGAAATATCGCAAATGCAATAAATGGGAGCATTTACATGTATTTTCTTTATTACGAAATTCGGTCACTCTTTTCCAATAATTGCTGCAGCTATGGCGTGTCGAAATTTTGCAATTAATTGCCAAAAAAATAAATAGTTATATTAAGCAAATTAGATTTAAGAAAGATTGCGATATTTTGAAATTTTGGCAAGAATGCAGTGATTTGCCATTGTTGCAAATGCTGTTGAGGCAAGTGCTTAATATAGCAACATCCAAACCAGCGAAAGAGTTTTTTCTACCTCTAGTAGAATTTTGGAAGAAAGAGGAACGAGGTTATTAAGAGAAAATTTTGAAAAATATTGTTTTTAAATAAAAATTTAAATTTAAATTAAAATTATATTTAAAAATATATATACATAACATACATATATATACACACATATTTGAAAAATAAAATTTCGGGAAAATATCGGGACCCGCGGGATAGACCCAAAATTTGTCGGGACAATCGGGATGGGAAACGCGAATTCAATATCGGGACGGGATGGGATGGGAAGCAATTTCTTTCCCGATCCCATCTCTAGTGTCATGACAAAATCGTCGTCACTTTTAGTTACAGAATACCGATTATGTGACAATAGTTGTCGATAGGTATCGATAACGACAACGAGAATACCGAATTTTGATTGTGTTCGTCAGACGATGACGTTTTGCGTCGACGACGACAACGGGAATACGGGCGAATATTTACTTTGTTATTTTGTTCGAATTCTAGAGTTTTATTTTGCCTTGTTAACGTTTTAGAGCAGTCAATGCACAAACAAATTTGTTCACGTTTAAACGTATTCACGTTATCGAGCGCGTGCTGTACTTCTTATTATTGCACAAACGATTATACAAATTTTTTATATAATAAACAAAATACAACAAGTAAGAAGGCTCTTGTCAAGAAATCCCGACTAGGACATACCCTTAACACCATACGTAACGCGAACAGTCATTTGTGTGTATTTAGTAAATGCTATTTACCCGTTAACCAAAATGACCAAACTTCCTCAGAAATCTCCGGTGTTTCTTAACCGATTTTGATAAAAAAATTTTAAATGTTCATTATTGTATTTCAAACCTCTTTTTCACAAATTCGAAATTCAAGATCTTTTTGTTATCGATTTTCAAGACTCAATATTTTTGGTAATTATGCAGTTTGGTTACTTTTCCGAAAAGTGGGGGAATTTTTTTTTTTTTTATAGGCACCTTCGATTGGTTGCCGCTAATGATATTCCATGGGGAGGCTGAAATTTCCCATAAACTCCATGAGTTATGGGGTTTTGAAATTTGCCCGATAGTGGATCTGCCCGGAACATAGCCAATAGTGCCAATAGCAGTGGCGTGAGCCACTGCTTTACGGCGTTTGAAAGTTTAAAATGCCGTAAAAACTTGCAAACTGTAAAAGCAGTGGCTCACGCCACTGCTATTGGCACTGTTGGCTATGTTCCGGAGCAGATCACACAAACAAAAAATTTTTTTTTTTTTTAAAAAAACGTCATGCGCCTGCATGAGAAACCTTTTCTATCATTCACAGGTGATAAAAAACTCGTTAAAAAAAAATCAGCCCGAAAATCGCTGGTGCCGCGATAGTAAATATTTTCCCATTTTCGTACCTTTACTCCGAAAACACTCTGTGTGTGTGTGTGTGTGTGTGTGTGTGTGTGTGTGTGTGTGTGTGTGTGTGTGTGTGTGTGTGTGTGTGTGTGTGTGTTCCCCCCCCTCCCCCCTCTTCCTAGCGTTCTTCAAAATCACGAATATTCATGATAATTTCAAAACCCCATAACTCATGGAGTTTATGGGAAATTTTAGCCTCCCCCCATGGAATATTACTTACTATGATGCAATCAACAGCTTCATGAAAAAAAAAAAAAAAAATTCCCCCACTTTTCAGAAAAGTAACCAAACTGCATAATTACCATATTTTTTTGTGTTTTTGTTATCGATCGCATGTGTATATCGTAAACCAGAAGTGTTATCTATAATTAGAAGCTTACCGTATAGCAGAGTTTAAGTTTCCAGTTTGGAGTCTCTAGCTCTAATAGTCTCTGAGATCGGCGCGTTCATACATACAGACGGACAGACGGACAGACAGACATGGCTATACCGACTCGGCTGTTGATGCTGATCGTGATATATATAATATAGGCTCGGAGATGCTTCCTTCTGTCTGTTACATACATTTGCACAAAATCATTATACGCTTTTTACCCATTTTAAAGGTTAAGGGTATAAAAATATCATAAATTCAACTTTCAACAAGAAAGAAGGAGAGAGAGATCCCGACTAGGATATACTCTTAACCCGTTATAGAAATTGACCAAACACATGCGATATTTCCGGTGTTTCTAAACCGGTTTTTATCAAATTTTTTCAGATGGTCATTATTATATCCATAATTTCATAGGTTAATGGTGTAAAAACGCTAAATATTTCCAGTTAAGCGTTATTAGAAGGTAAGCTTACTTAGAATACATTTAAGATAAGTTTAAGCAACAAAAACTAATAAATTTTTTTGCATAACTTTTTTATGTTTTAGCTACACTACTCTTCCTACAACAACGTTTAAATACAAATTTGTATTTGAACTATCAGATTTATGTCATTAACAGATTGACCTTCCAATCAATATTCACCCTGGTGACAAACAACCATGTACGCAAAACTTTAGCTTAAGCTAAATCCTTCACAATGAACTTGTATTGCATTGAAAAGCTCTAAAATTAATTTTTAAATAGATCATAGTTTAGTTAACACAAATTCGTCACAGCTGACCTAACTTGAAGGGCGTTCATGAGCATTGACCATTCGGACCACTGAACCTCAAAAAGTTGGAAATCAGACCTAGAAAAAAATCCCCAGCTATTATACCTAACGTCATATCATCAATTTGTAAGGTTAATGACAGTGCTTATGCATGAATCTAGAAGTAGGGTCTGGTGAACCCCTAATAAAGAAAACTACAAAAAATAAATATATTTTTATTTTAAATGCTTAAAAGTAAACAAAACTTTTATGAGTCATATGATTGAGTACAACTTTTATGTTTTATACCCTTTAATGTAGTAAACTGAAACATACGTAGATCTTTGCTTAACTATGTATCTAGAGCCCTCTAGTTTATGGCACATTTTATATATTTTGCAATCAGGAAATCTTATAATCCTAATCTTGAAAATTGGAAAGTATTGCTTAGAAATTACATCTTCTTTATAATAATAAAACAAATCGATCTAATAAAAAATTGAAATTCGTTCTTTTGATAGTCCGAAATACTTGTGAATTGGCTTTGACAGGGTATCGTTTAGCCATCTCTCTTAGTAAAATTATTTTTTTGAAGCATGCGTTGCTCCCCAATTCTCTTATTATGTATTACTTTTTTTGCACTTAAAAAGTGTAGAAGGAAATATATATGTCCGGCCATATTTAGTATATATATTCTTGATCAGCATCGCGACGTGGGCCGATATACACGTGCCCGCTTGATCGTCTGTTTATCTGTTTCTATACAAGCTAGTCCTACAGTTTTTGAGCCATAGAGCTCAATTTTCGGCCAAGGTCGATTGCTTAATGCAGTTATATCATTTGCCATATAACTACCATCCAAAAATATCAAGTAGTTTTTCCAAGTGTATATAATATTTGGCATGCTAAATATAGCCTTCTTTACTCGTTTTTTTTTTTTTTTGTCAACCAAATAAATAAATAATGAAGGTGTTTACATTTGTAACAACTGCAAATATGCTTGTTTAGATATACTCCAATGAGCAAACAAAACGCAAAACATAAAAAGCAATAACATCAAGAATGTTAAGCAATTGATGAGCGCTGTTAAATGATTAGTCGCCATTAAAAAAACGTTTCGATCTAATATAAGTACAAATTCATTGACGGCGTATAAAAACGGTAAGCTCTGTAAAAAGTTCAACCAGTATTCACAAGCATTTTAGTGTTGCTTGACGCGAGTAATAAAAATATGAATATGGCGTACCATCAAATATCAGCAAGTCGTCGTTTTTGGTTATACTTGACATTGTTAGCAGCCGTGCAGAGCCAACTGGTGCAAGCTCAATACAGTGGATTTCCATACTTTGGAGGAGCAGGTGCTGGGGCAGGTTCGGGATATGGAGTTGGCTATGGTGGATATGGAGGTGGATATGGTGGATATGGATATGGCTATCCAGGATATGGGTACGGATATCCGGGCTATGGATATACATATCCCGGTTACGGTTATGGTGGTGGAATCGGAGGTGGCAACTATGGCTACCCAAGCTATGGCTACCCTGGCTATGGATATGGTTATCCATACGGTGGAAGTGGGACGAGTAAGTATAATGCAGTATTTCCTAAAAGCTCTTAAAGATTCCTCGTTTGCATCGTATATATGTGTTAGTGTTTTGGACTTGCTTTCTTTTTTAGACACAGCCTTTGCGAGCAGCAGTGGTGGATTTGCCAGCGCAAGTGCAGGCAGTGGAGGAGGGTACTACGGGTAAAAATTCACTGGTCATATTTCTAAGTTAATTTAGTTCCTTAAACGATACGTAGCGATAAGACATTGTACTGTAGTGATATTCTATGGCAATAATATAATAAATTTTGTAAAAAAAAAACAGATGGATATATTAGTGATTTCCGTTTTTCAAAAAACGTACATAAACTTCCAACTCGCATGTTTTGTTAATAATAAAAATAAAATAAAAACAACAAAGCAAATGCATAATTTTGAAAATACACGTTTATCTACTTTTAAATTTGCCCGCTTTAAATTAATGATAAAATTAGTGTTGCAAAATGCTAACACAAGTGGCACTGCCGTACATTTTCAGCGATAGTTAATTCAATGATATATTTTTAAGGCAATTTACACAGAAACAAAAACACAAAATATCTTTGGTCACTTATCATCTTCCAATTAAGTGTCATATACTTAAGTCTTTTGTGATTTTTTACTAATATACGACACAATGCACACTTGATAGTCAAGCCGCATGTTAAAGCAAATATGGATAAACTATCGATATATATCAGCTGTGCTAAAATTTACATTACATACATAAATTCATGTTCTAACGGATAAATACAAATATAGATAGTCTTGCAAAGGCCAAACAAACACAAAGTCTTCTCGTGCCTTTCATTTTACATCGTTCGCAATATCTCAAAGTAAGCAGTAAGTGATTGTTAGAACTACAATAGTTTAAATAATTAAAGATATCAAAAATGGCAAAGCCGCATCGCAAAATTAAATGATTACTAGTGCACATTAACTCAAAGTAAATGGCAGTATAAAAACAAAACATTGCGTAATGGGGGCCACACACAACAAAACAAAATTGCACGAGAATTGCGCCTGTATACGTACGTATGTTTATGTGTGCGTGTTGATGTTTGTCTGCCAGAATCTGTGTATCTCGCTTGCAGCTGAGTATCGGTATATTTGTGCGCATGTTTTACTTGGCCTCAAAAACTTGCGAATGCTCGTTGCTGTAAATTTATATGCATGTATGCATATATACACCGTATGCCCACAAGTCGCCACCAGCTCATTGGTAAAAATCAATCAAATACGTTTGGATAGGGACGCATTCGGGTACTGAAATTACAACAAAAATCTAAAAGCAGACCACATTTGTAGCAGCGACAGTGTGGTGCTTTTGGCTCGCTTTCTCTCTTTCTTCCTTGGTCTACACTTATCAGATTTTGGAAAAAAAAAATTATATATGTTAAATAAGAACGAGTAAAGCATACTGTCCTTTTCTCCTCTTTCATGTTAATGTTTCGGCAATAGGAAATTTCCACAGTCGTAGCACTGTGAAAACAGCTGACGCTTGTCAAAACTTGCCGCTACCTGTATACATGTGTGTGTGTGTTCATGTTCTGCGAGCTTTAAAGCAAATCGCACGTTTATACAACACTTGCCCAGTTGGCATTTGCTTTTGCTTTTGCACGAGACCTTTTCTTGTAAAAAAAATTATATATGCACATCTAAGTATACAGTGTTTTAGTTGTATTTTATTATCTGTAACGTTGGTAGTGGGTGTGTCTCACGTTTGGCTGCTTATCAAATAAAACCACGCGACGTTGCGCCGATGGCAGAGTCAGACCCCCAATGAACGTTCAAGGTTGCTGATAAACGCTGATAGCTGTCGCTATCAACAGAATTAATAAAACGTTTTGTTTGTGTATTTTCTTTATTGTTACACAGAGCGACAAAATTTCAGTGTTTGCCTAACGAGACAAGTGGAACAGACGAACCCGAGCCATTCCCAGCACTAAGATGTTACGATTGATGCGTAATCAAAAAGTCGGTACCTTCGTGCCGCAGAACATTGTCCAAACGTAAGATTTCTTGGATACAAAAATAAGACAAATCTTAAACATTAGTAATTATTCTTTCCCACACAACAGCTATGTACGCAGTCTGGGAAGCGTTATTGTTCAACCGAATTTAAAGGATGTCAGTATTAAGAATGAACCAATCTTAAGCTATCGCAAGAACTCGGAGGAGCGCAAAGCTCTGGAGTCTGCGCTAAAGAACACCGCAGCCAAATGTGAGGAGGTGCCCATTGTTATCGGCGGCAAAGAATACAAAACAGACAAGTGCATGCATCAGGTGATGCCACATAACCATTCGCACAAGCTGGCCAGGTTCTACTACGCCGATAAAAAGTTATTGGAGCAGGCAATTAAAACTGCTGTGGAAACACAAAGTAAGTGGGACCGTGTGCCCCTAGAAGAGCGACTAAAGATTTGGGAACGTGCCGCTGACTTAATGGCGGGCAAATATCGCCAGGATTTAAATGCAGCTACAATGTTAGGACAGGCCAAGACG
The DNA here is from genome assembly GCA_018152965.1 of Scaptomyza pallida. NCBI lineage: Eukaryota > Metazoa > Arthropoda > Insecta > Diptera > Drosophilidae > Scaptomyza > Scaptomyza pallida. Next base: position 1,694,771 of record JAECXP010000046.1, on the reverse strand, counting down.
GTCATACAAGCAGAAATCGACGCTGCCGCAGAGCTGATCGATTTTATAAGGTGCGCAAATGTAAATGACTTACCTAACGCCATTTGATATTAATTTATGCATCAGTGTTATTATTTTTAACATTATTTTATAAAATAATATGACTTGTCAAATCCGCAGGATTCACTCGTATTTCCTCAAGGAGTGCGTCAAATATCAGCCCATCAGCGAGGACATTAAGGTCACTAAGAACTCCATGCGCTATCGTGGCATTGATGGATTTATAGCCGCCGTCAGTCCATTTAACTTTACCGCCATTGGTGGGAATTTGGCATACACGCCTGCACTAATGGTATGATTTGAGTGCTTCAATAATGTTTTTTTTAAAAACTATTCACATTTGTGTCTGTTGTAGGGCAACGCGGTGCTGTGGAAACCCTCAGACACGGCTCTTTTGTCCAACTGGCGCATTTTTAACATCATGCGCGAGGCTGGCGTGCCCGATGGTGTCGTTAACTTTGTGCCTGCAGATGGACCCGTTTTTGGTGATACAATAACTGCTTCACCGCATCTGGCTGGCATTAATTTTACCGGCTCCGTGCCGTAAGTACTAGTTGTTTGTGATTTCGCTATGTCGCTATGAATTTCCTAATTGATACGCAGGACATTTAACCGACTCTGGAAGCAAGTGGGAAACAACCTGGATAAATATGCAAATTTCCCACGCCTCATTGGCGAATGTGGTGGTAAAAATTTCCACTTTGTGCACGCATCAGCGGATGTTGAGTCGGTGGTTACCTCGACAATACGATCAGCTTTCGAGTACAGTGGCCAAAAGTGTTCAGCCTGTTCGCGCATGTACGTGCCGGAGTCCCTATGGCCGATGATCAAAGCGGGACTATTGTGTGAAGTGGAAAAACTGAAGATTGACGATGTGCAGGATATGAGTACTTTTACATCGGCTGTTATCGATGACAAAGCATTTAAGCGTATTACCGGCTACATTGAACATGCCAAAAAGAGTCCGAATTTGGAAATTCTTGCTGGCGGCACCTATTCCGATAGCAAGGGCTACTTTATTAATCCAACCATAGTGCAAAGCAAGGATCCCAAGGATCGTATTATGACTGAAGAAATCTTTGGGCCTGTGATTACTATTTATGTATATAAGGACTCGGATCTGCATGAAACCATGAAACTGGTGCATACCACAACACAGTTCGCACTGACTGGCGCTATCTTCGGACAAGATGAGTAAGTAAAGCTATGAAAATATACTTTATCCAAATATCTTTGTTATTACAATAACATCTTACAGAGATTTTGTCAAGTGCGCTTTAGAAGAATTTAAAATGGCAGCGGGCAACTTTTATATCAACGACAAGTCCACGGGATCTGTGGTGGGACAACAGCCATTTGGAGGCGGTCGCAAGTCGGGCACCAATGACAAGGCAGGTGGACCACATTACATACTGCGGTGGACATCGCCGCAGTCTATCAAGGAGACATTTGTGCCCTTGCGTGACGTCGTCTACCCTTACATGTGCGATTAAAAGTAAAAGGGAACGACGACATAGATGCGACAAAAAGGAGAAAAAACATTTGCAAACAGGAATCTCATATTAACTACCAACTAACATTTTATTAAAAAAATGTATATGTATTTTGTTGATCTATTTTTAAAATACGCTATTTTATCCCACATAACCGAAACATTTCTGTGTAGTTAAATGTTATATCGAATACCTGCTGTATTTTTAACGCCTCAAACAAAACAACCAAATTGATATGCTGATTACATTTTACAACTAACATTTATCAATTTGTAACTCAAATAATATAAAAAAAAACCTACTAAATTATATGAAGTAAAGTTTGAAACCAATTGTGATTACTCAGTTATATAATTTGTTATTATTTGCCGTCTTCTTTGTTGTTATAGCCATCGATCAAAATGTACATGTATTTAGATACTATTGCTATTGGCAAATATCCCTTTCCCATACTGTTAAAATACTACAAGCAAGCCACTTGACAATACATTTCAAATACTTAATGTGAATATAATACAAATACAGAAAACAAAATAAGCAAAGTTATAACTAAACACAATATTGAAATTCAGCTAAATAAATGTATAATTTTAAAATCAATCAATTCCAAAGATTTGGTAATATTTCTTAAGCTTTACTATGGAAAATTTGTTTTTCTCCTTTTTAGTCAATTGAAACTGATATATTTATATGGGAACGTACATAAGCTAGGCAACAATTTTTCCATTTTTTTCGCCACTTCTGGTGACCATCCGTGCTAAATTTCGCCTCAATTAGCCTTCCCGCACGTATACCCGTTTTAATATTATATGTAGTGACTATAAGACAAATTATATAACTAGCAATAGCTATAAAATCTCTTTTACATACAAAAAAGAAAAACTCCAGTTTGTTTTACAAGTTTATTACACATATAGATTAAACACTATCAAGAAAATTGATAGTTGTATATCATTTATTGAAGTTTCATGTAGCATAGCAGAGCCACTTGATATTTAAAACTATTGTAAGTAGTGACATTTTTATGTTACATTGTAATGGTGGTTCGTCAAATCATTTTCTGAATCGGCTTTGTGGCTTTAATATATAATTGGTGTTATTTTTTTACTCAAATACAAAAGTGATCATGCTAATAGTCAAAGATCTGGCTTAGTTTTGTATGTTTCTGGGTGAATTGAAATGTGTACAAACTAAAATAAAGGTTTATGTATTAAAATATGTATTGTATATGTTAAGTTCTAACATAAATCTAGTCAAATTTTATTGAATTGACGCCCGTATCAATTTGACCGCCCCTATAGCTGCCGCGCTTCTTCTTGGTTTTTTCATGTTTGAAGGATTTGCCACGCGTATGTTTTAAATCCAGGTTGGCGCGTTCACCCCAAGAGCCGGCAGCGTTTTTCTGTATTTTTATTAATCGTACAAAAACAATTGATAAATATATAACAAATATTTATATATGTATCCGTGTGTGTGTGTCTATGTGGCTGTGTGTACGTCTGTGTTTAAATGTCGTTAAAAATCAAATACCAAATGAAATAATAATAGCACTCCATAAAAAAATATTTTTACTTTCTTTCTGTTATTTCATTTGGGTTTGGATTTTTTGTTTCGTAGTGATATCTATTTCTAAACTTACATATATACATATCAATTGTCAAAAGTAATTTTTTTATTTTGTTTGGGTCCCGAATCAAAAGATTTGTTACCAAAGCCCCCTCCTCGACCACCGCCACCGGCACCGCCTCGACCAAAACCACCGCGTCCACCACGATCGCCGCCACCGCCACGGCCGCGTCCAAATCCACCACGACCGCCACGATCGCCGCCGCCCCTACCAAAACCACCACCGCGACCGCCTCCTCCACCGCCGCGCCCACCGCGCTGTCCATCAAATGGCTTGCGATCAAAGCCGCCAAAGCTCTTGCGATCGCCTGACTTCTTGAAGCCACCGCCTTCACCACCATCTCCGCCGTCTCCATTCTGATTGTTGCTCTCCCAAGTGCTACGATCCGGTCGGCCGGCAAAACCAGAGCCACCTCTTCCACGTCCGCGCGGTCCATTGTTAAACTTCTTGAAACCAGAGCCATCCTTAAATAAAAAAGCAACGCAAAAATGGTTAAACACAAATTAGCCAAGCGATGCAAATGGCAAAAACAGTTTTAAATAATTTTCAGACAAGTGCCACAAATAATTTGAGCTCAATCGACGCTTTTGCTAATTTGTGTGTAACCCCATTACGCTGCTTAATCTAACCCTTTTGCTCCGATAAGACTGTCCAGATAATACTAAAATTTCCAACACAAAGACACACACATAGCGCGATACTCTCAAATGCATTTGGGGCACTTACCTTCGCCTCAAAGGACATATCCTGAACGCGTGAATCTACCATCACCTCTTCGGTGCGCACACGTCGGAAAGGTGATCTACGCCGTCCGCTACCACCGACGCCACCACTGTTGTTGTTCTTTAATGAGTTGTTATTAGTGTTGTTTGGTGTGGAAGTTAAGCTATATCCCTGTTGTATAAAGCCAGTTAGTTTTATATTAATTAATAATTGGTTTTGAATTTAAAATCATAATCGAAAAGATCAACTGAAAAGCAGTTGTAGCGGACAAGCAATTGTAAATTATATGTATTTTTTTAACAAGCAGATTTCCATTTTTTATACTCTGAAAACAAAGGTTTCAGTAGTCCGTTTTTTGACACCCTTAACGCTAGAGCCTTGCAACTTTGCATTTATCTTCGTTGCAGCTAGGGTCACCTTTTTTTTTTTTTTTTTTTTTTTTTTTTTTTTTTTTTTTTTTTTTTTTTTTTTTTTTTTTTTTTTTTTTTTTTTTTTTTTTTTTTTTTTTTTTTTTTTTTTTTTTTTTTTTTTTTTTTTTTTTTTTTTTTTTTTTTTTTTTTTTTTTTTTTTTTTTTTTTTTTTTTTTTTTTTTTTTTTTTTTTTTTTTTTTTTTTTTTTTTTTTAAATTTTTCCCTTTAACTTTATTTATCTTCTTACTGTCAAAATTTGTCACCTATCTCTATCGCCCCCTCCAATTATAAACAAAAATGCCTGTATCTTCCACAGTTTTAAAGCTATTCCTGCCAAATTTGGTATAAAGATAGATGTTTAAAAACGGGATTAAGATCAGCTTTAAATAAAAAGAATTGAATACCGCACACCACTTAAAATCTTAAAAGTCTATATCTTTCTCAGTTTTTGGGCCAGCCACAAAAGGTTTTAGATCTCACGCCCACTTATATCGCCCTTTACATCTATCTCAGTTTTTGCGCTAGAGTCATCAAGCTTGGTAAATGGGTTGAAGGTGACATTTGCCTCAGATCTGTATCACAAATTCGGATGTGACCCCTTCTGCGTGCATTTTCTTTTTGTGTTCTGGTTGCTTTTTTTTAGGGATAATGTTTTTTCTTATGTACTTTTGATAGCTTACCTGTTGCTCACCCGACTTTACAAAGTTGTTGTATTTTTTGTTGGGCGTTTCTTCCTCTGCGCCACCGCTAAACTTGCGCTTCTTTCCATTTTCCAATGGCTGTGCCTTTTGTGGGGCCTTTACTTCTCCGGACTCATCACTATCAGAAGACGACGAGCTATCTGAGCTGCTTTCAGCCTTCTTAGGCGCTGGCTTGGCAGCTGCTTTGGCTGCTGGTTTGGCCGGCTCCTCCTCATCGGAATCCTCGTCAGATGAAGATTCCTCTTTTTTGGCAGCTGGTGCGGTTTTCTTGACTACCGGCTTGACTGAAGGTTTTTCATCGGAGGAACTATCACTGTCTTCGGACGAGTCTTCAGAATCCGCCTTGGTCGCCGGTTTACTCGGCGCCACAGCCTTGGCGACTGCTTTTTTTGGTGGCTCCTCCTCATCTGAGGACGACTCTGAACTTGACTTTGCCGATTTCTTGGGTGGTGCGGCCTTCACTGGTGATGTCTTTTTTGGGGCTTCCTCTTCATCGGAAGAATCATCACTGCTAGAGCTTGCCGCTTTTTTGACAGAAGTTGCCTTGACCGTTGGCTTGCCAGCAGCTACTGGTTTTTTTTGCTCCTCCTCCGATTCGCTGCTTTCGCTGCTACTGGAAGCAGCTTTTTTGGCTGCTGGTTTGGCACTTACTACCGGAGTCTTCTTTGCAGCCGCTTCATTGCTGTCATCACTGTCCTCCTCGCTACTTGATTCGGAGCCTTTTTTGGGTAAGGGCTTGGCTGCTAGCGTAGCGGCAGTAGTTTTCTTAGCTGGTTCTTCATCAGAGGACTCCTCGCTACTGGAGGATTCAGCTGCTTTTTTCCCTGCTGGCTTCTCATTCTCACTTTCGCTGCTGGTATACGCTTGCTTTGCACCAGGCTTTGTTGTTGACTTTGCAGTTATTGCTGCCTTTTTAACCGGAGCCTGATCGTCATCGGAACTATCCTCGCTACTTGAATCTTCTTTCTTAGAAGTGATCTCTGCTTTTTTTCCATTTGTTCCGTTTGCCACCGGTACTGCAGCCTCATCCGATTCGCTGGAGTCGCTGGAATCACTTGCACCACTACTTGATGCCTTTTTAAAGGCCGGTATTGTTTTTGTGCCTTTATAAAACGATATGATTTCCGTCAAATTGGGTGTGTTTTTTCCAACTGTGGGCTAAAGAAGTAAAAACACATTGATAAAACGAAAGTTGTGGGTTAATGAAAGCACGTGGTTTTAGCGTGGCCGGAACATTAAGTTCTCAGATAATATTATGCACAATACCACAAAGAGCTGACTTTTGTTAATTTTGTATTAATTGCACATATAAAGACTAAATATGTACGTATATAGTATGCATTTTTCGACGCACCTGCAGTGATCACCTACAAAAAAAAAAAAAATGCAAGAGCAAACAAAACTCACCGCTTTAGTTTTAAGTTCAAACACCTTTGCCATGTTTTTATCTTTCCCACGCAGGTACTCGAGAACTATGGCATCGGCTAGTTGCTGCAGTTCCGCCATTGTTAATCAATAACTCTGTTATATATATTAATTTTTTTCTAGCAACGTCTTGTTCGTTGCAGTCACAATATAAGGCATTAAATCGTACCGCACACACACGTGCTATTTCGATAATCGATATTTGTTGTCTTTCGACTTGCCGTTTTTAATCACTGTTAAGAAGTGCTGTGAAGCGTAAATTTTTTTTTTTAAATTTTATCATGTGCGACAAGGTAGCAACGGACCTCCTCATTTATCGATAATTGTAAAATTCAAAATTGTAATTTGATATAAATAAATCATGTAGAAATGTAAAAAAAAGATTTATTTATAATATATTGCAATTTTAGCTTTTTAAATGGGTGGGTTAAGTGATTTTTTAGTAATAAATTCACTCTTTCGGAAATATTTCAGCTCAGGGAAGGAGTACACGAACACCGCCTATACACGCTTAAAGCCATTCATTTTATCTTTCAAGTGAGGTTGCTATCGATATCGTCATCCACTACTTCTAAACAATTATTTATTCTAAAAAAATTGTTTATTCTAAATTATTTATTCTAAAAAAATTGTTTATTCTAAAAAAATTGTTTATATCTTAATTTAAGTTCATATCAATAAAAACCGATTACAAAGTTTCATTACGAAAAAAATAACTTCTTGGAGGGCTTGCACCCAGTCAACTTATACCTGTAATGGCACCTAAAATATTCGGAAAAGGGATATGTTTTTGGTCCTATTTAAAACATTTTTTATTTTAAATAAATTAACTAGAGGTAAAATGTCAGTGTCGGGGTTCCAAAACTAAGTTCTCCTCTTTTAAGCCACGGGCTCGGTTCCACTAATTTTTTTATACATATTTGTCGTCCGACTAAACTCGGATAAGCCTCCAACGACGCACAAGCAGATAATTGGAAAAACAAAATACCTGCAATGTACACCGTGCATAAAGCTTAAAGCTCGGCACCAAATTCATGATAATCGTTGTACAGCAACACGAATAAGGAATTTATCATGAGAATTAAAAGGTCGTAATAAGTTAACGCTATAAGTTATTTCAGTATACCCCGAAAAAGCTTGCAAAAAACTCCAGCGGGCTCTTTGTATATTTATGTAAAAAAAAGTCGGTTGAAAAACACCGGTGATATCGAAGTCTTCGGTTTCTTTTATTTATTAGCGCAGTGCAGGCCGTATAGTATGCGTTGAGTCAAAGGCCCACAGAGTCTTCTAGTCGATCTTGAGCGGCTGGAGCATTTTTAAATATTCCTAATAATCTGTGATTGTTGGATTGCAGCTAAAACTTATAACAAGCAGATAACAAATAAAGGAGCTGAAATTCGGTCTTAAAAATTACTTATTATAAAAGAGATTATGAAAAACACGTAATTCGAATTGAAAAACAAACAACTATAATTTCCACTTTTTGCATTTTTAGAGTTTTTCCCTCTTTTTTTTTTAAAGGAAAAAAAACCATCTCTGACGTGAAAAATGCGAATAGCAGCACTGCTCCGCACTAAACTTTACAACTCTGTTGTTCAACACTGCTGTCAAACAGCTGTGTTACATTTTGTTTGTTATGAGGCGACTTTTAATCAATTTTGTTTCGTGTTAGTGTAAACCGAATATCAAATCAACCACTTAGCAAAGAATTTACGGTTGCTGCCCAAATTTTATTAAGTATGTGTAGTTACTTTAGTTATACTTAAATTGCAAATATTTCAAATCTTTCAGTCATGGCCGAAGCGCCGTCAAATGCACTTGCCACGCCTCTGGTACCTAGCGCACAAACAGCAGATATTTTCAAACTGAACAATGACTGTCTGGAGTGTATTTTTGAGCGTCTGCAGGATCTGCGAAGTGAAGTAGCTTTTGCAAGAGTGTGCCAGCGCTTTCAATGGATTTGCCTGAACCGATGGCGCACCTCTCATACATACGACCAGCTCGATATGGAGAAGTGGCGCGAACTTTTGCCAAACTATGAGGAGCTTTGCTATTTTATTAAAGCAATGCGCCCCTACATTCGCCACATGCATGTTTCCAGCTGTCTGTGCACCTTGTTAAAGGATTTAGATGAAATGCAAGTGTATGTGTTGCCCAATGTGACTAGCTTCTACTATGACCCAGAAGACATGGACTGTTATCCATCTGATCGCAGCATTTTTAAAATGGCTAAAATGATGCCTAATTTGCTTCGTCTTCGACTGACAACACCTATTCAAGGGCGATACCTTTCTGACTTTCAACATCTGCAGGAGCTTCATTTGTATGAAGATCAGCACAAGGCATACGAATTACAGCAGGAATATCTAGATGAAATATGCAGGTAACTATTCGTACAGTATAGTCCTAGTGATTTTTTAAACAAACATAAATTGATTTGCAACCAACACAGTCAATTGCTTAATCTGCAAGTGCTAGACATACGCATGTATGACGTTATAAGCAAACTTCGGCTCAATAACTGCGTGGACCACCTAAAGAATCTCAGCACCTTAAAACTTAATCTGGCCTCTTTGAAATCGGTTTTAATTGAGGTGATGAAACTACCAGCGCTTAAACAATTGATTGTTTTGTTGGACACAGAATGGTGTATACCACCATTAGCTAGTGTGGATAGCTACGACCACAAAATTCGTGAGGTTCATGAGTTTTTTGAAATAATGGAGCGCAAGGCGCCAGAAATTACAGGCGTTGCTGTCGATGGGTATTACATGCCCCTAGAACCTGGATGGGATGCAGATTTGCCCATTTGGTCTTACAGTAAGCTGCAGCGGCTGGCCATTTGCAGCTGGACACATGCCATTGACTTTCTGGAGCGCTATACCTGCATGACGAACCTACAGCTTCTCTGCCTACGTAACTGGACATACTTGTGCGATGATATGCTACTTAAATTCATCGAGCTGTGTCCAAAGCTTCAACACCTTGATGTGTCTTACTGTCGGGAGCTAACACCAAATTTTTTAAAACGTGCTCTCAAGATTTTAAAAGAACGTGAACCAAATAAGCAGCATATTCAATTTGTGCGCACACAGCCTTTGCTCATTTATTATGTTTTATGTGGTTTTGAGGATTACGTTGATATTAAGGTTAGTGTTATAGGTCAAATGCTTTGTGCCATGTGTTAATCAATAACTTTCTTTACAGGAACTTAAACATTCAACGGAATACAAAGATTATATATTATTCATGGATGATTTTCCTGTTAGCTCTGAGCGAGGGCTTAGCTTCGTCGATCGCGGATATCAGTTTGACTTTGAATAAATCAGCCACCAGAAAATATCTATATCTATCACTGTACATAACAGCTCATCAGTTTTGAATATTAGTTTCGTGATTTAACTATTTTAAATTTATGATTGTGTGCAAAGCAAAAGACAAAAAACAAGCATATTGCTGACACAAAGCCTTAAAGTATGTACATAAACTTTTATGTACCATTTACTTAAGTTCACTTACACGTACACAACAATAAACATACTTGATTTATTTTGCGATTTTTATTGCATTAACTAAAAGCTTAGTTCTACTTCGGGTTTCCCTAAATGTGATATAAAAGTGCATACAAACAACAGGTACTTTGCTAATGTTTTTCAAACCCAAAAATCACGATCTTAATTCAGTGTATTTTATTTTAGTTTTACTATTCTCTCATACTAAAGGCATCAGTAGTGTGTCGGTTGTGCAATGTTGGACATGGTGTCCGTCCCTTAAAGCTAGAGCCTTAAAACTTTATATACATATATCTTGCTGCGTGTACTCGTCAGACAAAGTGTCATTGTGGAGGCTCTACGACCTCGGTGATGCTGCGAGATCTGTAACAACTCGGTACACCTCGAGACGCAAGTCGATTGAACACATACATAATAAGTTATATATCCCACTTTTTAGAAGCTAGAGCCATAAAGATGGCATAATAAACTGCATTAAAAGTTTGGATGCCACGGGCTCCTGCTAAAACTAAAATCTCCGCATCTATTTCAGTTTTTGTGCTAGAGTTTGGATGTCACACCTACCCTATTCTGCATGGCTTCTATACCCAAGATCTCCATTTGTTACTCTAGTGTTATACTGTTATCAAAGTATAACGCAGTCTGTGCGTTTTTTTTGGCTGTTCGTGCTCACAAAACCGGGGGCAGTCTGGGTAGGTTATTTACAAAATGTTACTCAATATAATTAAGGAACACCTATCTCAGTTAAAGTTAAAATCTGGATTTCGAAAATACATTTTATTTTTTGTCATAAGCTCAGCAGCTTAGAAGTACATTCAGTCACTGATTTGGAAAGGTTTCGAGATAATCATGTTCAAAATTCTGTGATCGTTAACGCAATGGATTCTTCTCTTTTCACTCTTAAACCTCAAATTTGATCGGCTAGACATGCTATTTCGGTTACAATTCCTAGATATACAAAAAATCTAAGCAGTTATCGAATCGTGTACAGTTATCGAAAAATCTTTGGTCCCTATTCTATTGACACTTAACTCCAAATTAAGTGCACATTACTTAGAGAAAAAAAATTAAAAGTTATGGACAACAAACATATTAAAAGCGTCTCCGAAAGTATTGGCTCTACGGGAGCCACAAATATGTTCAAAGCTATTAACGCCGAAATAAACTCAACACAAGTAAGTAAGCAAGTCTGTTCTGAATCAAACTAACAAGCATCATTTTGCAGAATAGAGTTCTTGTGGGTCTGGGGCTTGTTGCAGCAGCTGGAGTATTTGGCTATATAACCTATGTACGTCACAAGTATGAACGTCTTGGCTATTACATGGCTTTAAGGGAAGATGGTCGAACAGAGTTTATTAAAAAGAAATCAAATTGGGAATCATAGCTTTTATTCGCCAATGTGTGAAAGCTGGACATTACAAAATGTTAACGATGCGAAATAACTAAATATGTTTTCTTTTAACGATGACTTAACGATTATGAACAACAACATCTAAATAGAACAAACTCAGTTTATCTTGAATAAATCGAAACATAATTGCAAGTGTTGTCGTTCTTTTGAATTTGAAATATTATATGCTTGAAAATGAATTAGCACTACAAATGATGAAAATTATTCACCGCAACCTTATTGCCTTATGCCCCTCACTGGCAGCATAACGCTTACAACGAATCCTTCCTGGCATCGCTAGAAGAGGCCAGCAAGCTGGAACCAAACATTTGCCCAAAGCATACAAACGCCGCAGGACCACACACCTAGATAGTCCCAACCATCTTCTACCCACGGCTTCACTAAGGACCCTCAGTGATGTGTAATACTTCCCCCGGGGAGGGTCAGCCGGTCCAACCTAACCTAACCTATTTTCGTGACGTTGGCCTGCAAAACTTATTTATTTTCAAAATCATATTACAGGTTGCTTGGGTTTGGCACCGCACTCAATGTATTCCTATCAAAGTCAGAAGCGATCAAAAAGTTGACATTTACTTTCTTTCTTTAACTTGGACATTAGATGGCTTTAAATGTATATGTAAAAATCCTAATTTCAGAAAGCGAATTGAACTTAATTTTAATCACGTTTCATCAATATTTGAATTGAGAGTGACTGCATTGCTATTATCAACTTGTACATCAAACTCAATTCTTCTGACTATGTGACAGATAACATATCGTAATAATAAAATAATATGCAGAACACTCAATGCTTGGTCAACAACAATGTTTATCCCTAAGCCCACTTTCGCCGATAAATAACATGATCGTTTTATAAATTTTGAACTGGCATCACCTATACAGGTACAAAAAACTTATTTATTTAAAAAAATCAGGTCTTGATACAATTTAACATTGCACAAAAATTTTGAAAGGGCATTCCACGGTTGATATTTTGAGGTTGATGCTTTTCAGACTGCAATTCCTGAACACAAGTTTGGCTTTCGGCATTATCATGGTACACCAGAGCGAGTTAAGCGGGTAAATAAGCTCCGCGTTTGATCACGCTGGCATAATGCTTATTTATATAAACTCAATTCTCTTTAACACACACAGTATTTGCTTCTTGGTTACGGAAGATGTCTGCCTGCGGAAGCTGTCCACGAGTAGGGCTTTTACTGTGAATGAAATACTTAATTTTTTTGCATTGTGGATTTAAAGTCAGTTTAGTAATTTTATATTTCAGACCTTTGAGTACCCATTTTTCGTTAGGAAGTGAGTTACATTTAAATACACTTAAGACGTGTAGTATAATTTTTTTCATAAAATGTGGAATGCAAAGAAGAAACCATGTCCAACCATAAAGAGTATATATATTCTTGATCAGAATCGCGATCTGAGTCAATATATCTGTTTCAATGCAAACTAGTCCCACAAGGGGACTAGGGCAAGGTCTTTTGATGGTTGCCACCATTGAGGTTAAGAATCAGACGCGTCATTTTACTTTGATACCAAAGGTATCATATTATATTGGGCTTATGCAATGTCCGTCAAGGTGTCTGTCCGTCCGTCCGTCCGCCCGTCCGTTTGGACGCAACTTTTTTCAACACCCTTAAAGCTAGAGCTTTGCAACTTTGCAAATATCTTGGTACATACCTTCGTCAGCCAAAGTGTGAAATTCGGCTCTACGACCTCAGGGGCCTGGGAAATCGATAAAAATCGATACACCTCGATGTGCAAATCGATAAAACACATATATATCCCACATCTTAGCATATAGTCACCAAATTTGATAGCAAGTTATAATTATTTCAATGCCATGTTGTAGCAAGGCAGGGAAAATCTGGTCCCCCCCAGGGGCTTTGAAAGGGCTAAAAATTTGACTGCCCACCTGACCTTGTCAGGATCGAAAATAATACCGGACAGACTATGATCTCGCCTAATCGGTGTGGTAGTTAACCCGTCTGGTTCACCATGTGTGCTGATTCTGGATCCTGGGAAATGCACCTGAAGCAAAAGTTCTAGCGTTTCCTTCCGATCTTGAGTAAAAGAGCCATCTGTTCTTTTGAGAAGCCCCACCCCAATAGTTGAGCCCTTTGCGAAGACCTTTTGCAGTCTAGCTACTTCTGGTAGTGCCTGCACACTTTCGCAGTAGCTTCGCCAGCTCTCTCGCTTAGCTCTTCTAATGTTCTTATTATACTCCGTGAGAGCACTCCTGCAAGTGTCCCATGAGTCCCGATTTGCCCTAGCTCTATTAAAGAGTCTACGTACTACCTGTCTTTGACTTGCAAGTCTGTCGCTCCACCAGGGAACCTCGCGGTTCACCCGAACTTGCTTCAGAACTGTACTGTCTTGGAAAGAAGTGATAAGCACATCGTGAAGCTGGTCAGCAGCCAACTCTATGTCACTCACAGACGCAAAGTTGGTTATAAGCTGGTCAGCTTTCATAGCCACAGAGGCTGTGAACATATCCCAGTTAGTTTTCTTCCGATTATATAGCGAAGTGTTGAGTTCCGTTTGGCCAGGTAGATCAAACCGGATGTGCTGGTGGTCTGATAACGTGGCTTCATCGGTAACCCCCAGTTCGTTATATAGCCGGACAAGAAGTTACTGGCCAGGGTGAGATCCAGGACCTCCTCCCTAATGGCGTTTATAAAGGTGGGTTTGCACCCTCTATTGACTACATCTAATTGACTACACAATAGATATTCAAGAAGGCACTCACCCCGTTTGTTGACATCACTGCTGCCCCATATGGTGTGATGTGCATTAGCGTCGCAGCCGATAACCATGTGTTTCCCGGCTGTGCGGCAGAAGTTGACGAGCCTCTGGACCTCCATAGGCGGAGCTACGTCAGTGTCTCCGGGGAAGTAGGCGGCCACCACCACCACTTCACGAACACCTTCCGCTGTAGCCACCTCTACGGCTGTTGCAACTAGATCCCTGCAGATAAAGTTAGTTAATGGGAAATGCCTCACGTTATTATCTAAAAGAATAGCTGCGCGAGGAGCACCTCCACTGCGGTCATATAACAACTTACTTGTACCGCAGCTCAGTCCTCTAATTTGGCCACCGATCAACCATGGCTCCTGAACTAGGGCCATGTCGATCTTCTGCTCGGCGAAAGTTCTGCACAGTGTGGCCGACGCCCCTTTGGCGTGGTGCAGGTTCGCCTGGAGTACCCTCATGGTTCTCATGGCTCCTCCTTGGAGCGCTGGACGAGGTTGCCGCTCTTACCTCGTCGAGAGTTGTTCCCTTTCACTCCCTTCGGCAGTCTAGATGCCTTGACCGACATCGGTATCCTTGCTGCCGGCGCCGTGGCCTTGGGGGGCTGTGCCCTACCTCTGGCGGGAGCACTACTTTTTGTAGTACCGCCTGGGGCTCCCTTGGCCTGTGGAGTACTCCTCGGAGCTGGGACGGGGGTGGTCTTCACTGCGAGCCCAGCAGCTGCGCTAGTGGATGGACCATCTCCGTGGAAGGGTTCTGCACGTTGGACGTCGCTGCTCTTATCCTTAGGAGCGGGGCTCTTCAGGATAAGCCTGACCCGACCAAAGCCGTACCAGATCTTACCGCCGTTATTGGTAAGCGACTGCAGCGACGCCTGATCCACCATAATGGCGAGGTGCAGCATCTCACCTTGTGTGGTCCGCTGCACTACCCTCCACTGGGTGGTGTCG
The DNA here is from genome assembly GCA_018152965.1 of Scaptomyza pallida. Classification (NCBI taxonomy): domain Eukaryota; kingdom Metazoa; phylum Arthropoda; class Insecta; order Diptera; family Drosophilidae; genus Scaptomyza; species Scaptomyza pallida. The sequence goes on along the minus strand of JAECXP010000046.1, from coordinate 1,679,735 downwards.
AGAAAATTCTGCTTACCAACATAAGTCAGAACCTCCTCGTTCGACAACTCCAAACTGTTGGCGAAGTAGCCTCGCACAAGGCTGGCCCGGGGGAACTTGCCCTCCTCCAACAGCTCCACGTCAAGCGAACTGCTAGTCTTGATAAGGCTAAAGTTACGCCTGACCCACTCGGCTGCCTTGTCGTCATGGCAGACGAGCAAAAGCCACCCAGTTCTCGGAACACATCCCTCGAACTGTGGCTTTAGACCGACTGTCTCCGTAGAGAAAGTGGTCTTTAAAATCGCGGCCTTGAGCGCAGTCATCTGCTCCGCCGTCAAAGCCAACGACCTGTCAGTCAAAATGAAGCCGAGCTTGACACCGCTTGCCATCCGACTGTAGGATGGTGCTGTCGGCTCTGAATGAGCACTCTTCGGCTTCTTTGACAAGCCCGACTCTGGGGTCGTGTCAAAAGACCTGTCTCGCTTAGCCAGTGCTTCAGCGGGACGGGGAGCTTTTGCCGCCTGGAGAGCCTTGTAGTGTACGCATTCTGCACAAATAGGTTTTTTTTTTTAAATATAACGATCATTAGTTAGTATAACGATCATATGTTAGAAAGTTAACAGAAAAGTATTTTTTTTGGCAAAAAGCAGTATTTTTTTTTAGTACCGATACTAGTGGCAGTCAGTATTTTTATTGTATGTTGCTACTACTATTTACAACCCTGCACTGCCTCTCATCTTAATTGCTCTCGGAGAGAACTGCATTTCCGGCCAATTGGCCTATATAAGCTCGTCTCAAGCTTGCAAGCGTTCTCTTGCACTTTATTTTTGGGAAAACCTAATCCTCGCCAAGAGCCGGCATCCCAATCACAAAACGTTTTAAAATAATTTAAATTGTTATGGGCATGCGTGGGACGACGGATCCCCTCTGTATTTTGGAATTTTTCTTGGAAAAATTGGTTTCAGACCAACTTGGTCAAACACCAAATCACCCACGTAAGTGTCAAATAAAATCCCTCATCAGGATTGGCATAATTACAACCCGTATATTTCTCTAATTAGTGCTGCAATAATAGATCACCTCCTAATTACTGCCGAATTAAGATTGCCCTATCGCCACGTGAAGCTTAAACAGCCATCAAAGTTTCGTGGATCGATAGAGGTACACTCTTAATATTTTCGGGCAGCGGGAGTGATCTTCGTCGTCTTCTTTTTCATCTTGCTGCGGCTGCAGACCTCCTCAACGACATCAACAGGCATTGAAAATGCCCCAACAGTCTGACGATAGAGCGAGGAAGCAGACAACAGATTAGTGAAAGTGGTCCCATATAACAAACTCTTTTCCCTGAACGTGATGCATTCAAATCAATTATTAATTGGCAAGAGTTATCAACATTGCCTATATATACATAAATTTGTGTTAGTAAGCAAAAGACAAACCAACGAAAAAACACATAACAACATTGAAAAAGCAAAAAAACAAACGTGCATACAAATTAAATATCTCTTTTAAAAAAGTTAAGAAAACTTAATATAAATACAACCAATTTAAAATAGTGCATTTACGATTAAATATAAAAAAAAAGAGCAACTTAACAACAAATTAAAAATTTATAAGTGCAAGACCAAATTTCAGTATTAATAGAGAATCAGTCTATAGGTAGTTGGCCAACAATAACCATGAAATTATAACTCTATGACAATAAATTTATACCCCAAAAAACAAAAAAAAAAAGAAAACCAAAGAAACCACAAAAACAACCACAGACAGCATGGGAAGGCCTTCAACATCGCTTCTGGATATTGGTGAGTGCTAAATTATTATAATTTCAATTGTTTTTGTTGGCAAATAAATACCAAGTTTTACTGTAAAAAAAATGATAAACAAAGTAAAGTGATTACTAGCATAAATAAGCTCTTGCCTTGTTTGTTATCTATAACAACAACATCAGTGGCTTAAGCTTACCGTTGCTTCGCTGTCGCGATCGAGTTTTATGACTTTTTTTGTCATTTGTTTTGATTATCGTTTGCGCAGATTAACGAACAGTGCGTATGTAAAGTAAATGACCCAAAATGATTCGTAACAGTTTTGAATCAAGTTAAATAATTATTTGCCTTTCACCTACCTTATTAAAATAAATACTAAAACCAGAAAAAGCACGAACATGTAAATAAAAATAAGAATATATATATATATATCTATAAAAAGAAAAAAAAAAAAAACCAAAGCCGTGAAACGCAAAAAAAAATTTTAACTAAAGTAAAATGCACATTAATGAGGGTTAAAAGATTAATACCTTTCATAATAAATAATACATTGCACAGTACTATTACACTATTACACTCAAAAACAATTATGTTAAAGAGCAAATTTTATAATTATTATTAATGTTATTTTTGTTACAATTGAAATGAATTAAAACTAAATCATAGTTAAAATGAACTAAACACCTTTTTCTTGCCTTAAAGTAGAGGACGGGGTAAACTAAATTTGGGAGTTTTTCAAAATTTTTCTCGCGCAGAAAAGCTCATAGGTAGGGTGGGGTTGTGACGCGAATCAGCTGCTCTATCATCTTAGCATGCTGAAGCATTTGGATACAATAGTCTTGATTGTAGTATTAGGTATCTTTCTTTCTTCTGTCCCCTCTTTTCTATCCTTTTGGCTAGGTTTTCTTACTTTTATTTATATGTGAACTCGTGCGTAAACGTAGTTGGATTCTTCAACGAACCCCCCACAGGCTGTTTTTGCTAGTCGTTTATAAGAAAACAAAACGAAGACATCCACTAGTTTGAAAGATCGCATGGACATTTAGCTATTACCCCAGCTAAGTGTAACACTCAGTTAAAGCCCAGTTTGGGGTAGTTCTAGATTTGAGTTTTAACGAGTGTTGTTCCGACCAGAGTGTTGTCACAATCGTGGTGGTGTTATAGAATTTGGCACACCAGTTGGAGCAAGTCTCTTGGATATTACAGGTTGGCGCCCAAAGCGTGAGGCTTCCTGATCAGCTTATAGAGATCAGATGCTGATTTTCCTCTATTCTTTTTGTTCTTATTCTTCTATTTTCATTAAGTCACCATAAATCTTTAACGAAGAAAGCTGGAATTTCGACACTGAGGATAACCCAGTTATCGACCGCTTGTTCATAGGTTTTGGCTACTACCCTAGTTCTTCTTCTTCCTTTTCAGTGGTTATGAAAGTAAGATGTCTTGTGAACCTCTGGAATTCTATTAATTTGGAAAATCTGAATTAATGACCGAGAGAAACAGCACATTAGACCGGAAGTAAATAAAGCTGAAAAGTTCTGTTGTTGTTTTGTTCATACTTAGGTCCAGTTGTCCTTATTTGTCGAAGTATAGATCGGATAAAGTTGGAATTTCACGATTTTTGGCAATGCTTAAACGATGACCACTTTTGAAAATATATATTAAGCAGATATAGTAACAGAATCTTGCAGATGGGCAATATTTTATTAAATCAGTACAATTGTACTAAAAATTATCTAATTATTGCATTTAATTTACCCTCGAATCAAAACTTTAAGGAAAACTTTATCAAATTATTTTTTTTAATTATCAAATCAATTACGATAGCTATGGCTGTACATCGTAGTGTTGAAAACTTAGCAATAGAATTGGCAAATGCGGCGCTAGCTGAAGCTACGTGCAAAATTTGTAAAAAACAATTATTAGAAGAAAATTCCACAATTCGAATTTTTTCAACTCCCTGTCAGCACCTTTACCACGAGATCTGTATTTCCGATTGGGTAGAAGAATTCAAAGAGTGTCCAGAGTGTCAAAAGCTAATACATGCTCGTGAATTAAAACAAGTTATTGTGCCACCAGAGACTCCAGAGCCTCAAGTCCCCATAGGTACTTTGCCTAAAGTTCACCGCACTCGACAACAAACACAGGGAAAGCAAAATAGTAAACAACATCATCACAGAGAGACTAACACAGCGGAATTAGAAACAGTAAATACTCAACCGCTGGATAAAAATCATCGCAAGCCTGGTAGACCAGCTAAAGTCAGAAACACAACACAAAGGGAACCAAGAAATAGTCTAGGATCAAGAAATGGTCAAGGAGGTGTTGCAAGAGACGTCGACTATGAAAGAATTTTTTCTCGAATAGAGCAGATTGTCTCACGGCAACTTTCCAATTTAAGTTTGAATAATAACTCAGAGGAGCTTAGCGATCGTGCGAATCTCACGCGAAATAGCATGGGTTCATCGGATCTCGCACGCGTTACAGCTCGCATTAATCCCGAAAAGATAACTCAGCAAATTCATAGCTGGAACATTAAATTTGACGGATCAACCAAAGGAATTACAGTCGAAGAGTTTATTTACCGTATCCGAACTTTGACTGAAGACAGCTTGAATAATGATTTTGAGGCAGTTTGTAAGAACTTACACATTTTGCTAGTAGGAAAGGCTAGAGAATGGTACTGGAGGTATCGCAAAGAGTGTTCTCGCATTGTTTGGTCAGACTTTTGCGCTGCTCTAAAGTACCAGTATAAAGATTACAGAAATGATTCTGATATTTTGGAAGATATCCGCGGGCGAAAGCAAAAGTCAGGGGAAACTTTCGAGACTTTCTATGATGAGATTATGATTCTCTTATCTAGAATGTCTACTTCCATTCAGGAAGAGCAGCTTATTGAGATGCTTATGCGAAACTTATTACCAGAGATTCGTCATGAACTTTTGTATGTGCCCATACACTCAATAGCTCATTTACGAAAATTGGTACAAATGCGGGAAAATTTATTAGGAGATGTTGCAGGTAAACGCTTGATGAAACCACAAGGTAATCAACATGGCGTTAAGCGAAACATTTTTGCTGTGGAAGAAGCGGTTTCTAGCTCAGAAGTAGATCAGGTCCAGACAGCAATTGAGGCAATTCAATCACCAATTAAGGTATATCGCTGCTGGAACTGTGATACCGAAGGACATGGTTGGGATATGTGTTTACAAGAAAGGAAAACATTTTGTTATGGCTGTGGAGCCAAGAATGTTTATAAGCCCCAGTGCACAGTGTGCCTCGCTAGGAAATCGGAAAACGGGAAAAAGGGTCCATTCAACAACAATGCTCGAATGGCCCCGAAAACTCAATAATACTTTTAAATTCTCATTTACCGGCTAGCTCAGAGTTTTCTCTTAAAGCTACCACCCTACCAGATTTGACAAAATTATCATCAGCAGATAAGGAGGCAGATTGTCCTCGCTTATACCCGATTAAGCCATATCATGAGCGACTGAAGGAATATCTTGCAGCAAAAGCTCGTATATTCGGGTCATGCAGTAGTCATACACGCAGTTGTCCGAAACGTTCGACTCTACTGATACGTAACTTTTGGAGAGCGATTCGACAAACCAAGCGATTGCTTATCGCAGCTATAGTTAACCAACAGTCTGATGGACGTTTTTATGCGGAGGTGTCCTTTTTAAATTTCGTTGAGCAAGGGTTACTAGATACCGGCGCAAACATCAGTTGCATGGGTTCGACTTTAGCTTCAGAAGATTGGACCAAATATTCTCACTACCGGCGTATTGCTTCACAGGTTAACACTGCCGATGGTCGTTCTCACTCAGTATTAGGTTATGTGAAGGTACAAATTAAATATAGAAATCTCATTCGTTCAATTAAACTATTTATTATACCCTCAATTGAGAAGCGTCTTATTTTAGGTGTGGATTTCTGGAAAGAGTTTCAGTTAGCACCAAGCCTTATTTCCTGTTTAGATGTTGAACATATTTCGGAAGACAGTGCAAAAGATAGTAATTCTTACGCATTGACTGCAATGCAACGGGGCCAGTTGGATGCAGTGATTTTGCTATTTCCCTCTTTTGAAAAGCAAGGCTTGGGAAAAACTTCGCTGCTTGAGCATCATATTGATGTTGGTGATGCCAAACCCATTAAGCAAAGATTTTACCCAGTGTCACCAGCGGTGGAAAAATTGATGTACACAGAAATAGATAGAATGGTTGAATTAGGAGTGATTGAAAAGTCCAGTAGTCCATGGAGCTCTCCGATGAGGCTTGTTGTGAAACCTGGCAAGGTTCGGTTATGTTTAGATGCGCGAAAGCTTAATAATTGCACTAAGAAAGACGCATATCCATTGCCGAGCATCGAAGGAATTTTTGCAAGATTACCAAAAGCAAATATTATCTCGAAAATAGATTTGAAAGATGCATATTGGCAAATAGCATTGTCAGAGGCATCGAAAAGCGTGACCGCATTCACAATACCGGGACGTCCTTTATATCAATTTAAGGTGATGCCTTTCGGTCTGTGCAATGCCCCACAAACAATGTGTAGGCTCATGGATGAAGTTATTCCGCCTGAGCTGAAACATTGCTGTTTTGGTTACCTTGATGACTTATGCGTAGTGTCAGCAGACTTTAACTCACACTTAATGATTTTAATGCGGTTGGCAGAGCGATTTCGTAATGCCAATCTAACGCTTAATCTGAGCAAAAGTAAGTTCTGTGTCACCGAAATTAAGTATCTGGGATATGTAGTCGGCAAAGGCGGAATTGCTACTGATCCGAGCAAGATCGAATCAATTCTCAATTGGCCTGTACCAAAGTCTCTAAAGCAGACTCGTGGATTTTTGGATTAGCAGGTTGGTATATTTCAAATTTTGCGGAAGTCACCACGCCTATAACCGATTTACTATCGGGTAAAAACAAGTTTGCATGGACAGATAGTGCACAAAAAGCGTTTGTACAGCTGAAAAACTTACTGACCTCAGCACCTGTTTTACAAAATCCTGATTTTAGTCAAAAGTTCTTCCTTCATTGCGATGCCAGCAATTACGGCGTTGGAGCAGTTCTAGTACAGTTGAATGATCAAGGGGAAGAAAAACCAGTGGCATATATGTCAAAGAAATTGAATTCGGCACAGCGCAATTATAGCGTTACCGAGAGAGAGTGTTTAGCGGTTGTATTAGGAATTGAACGGTTTCGTTGCTATCTGGAATTGCAAGATTTTGAAGTGATTACAGATCACTCGAGTTTAGCATGGCTTATGAAACAAGCAAACCTTAAAGGGCGATTAGCAAGATGGGCAATGCAACTTCAGGGTTATAAATTCGCTGTTAGCCATCGTAGGGGGCGAGATAATGTAGTACCTGATGCTTTGTCTCGGATGTATGCTGAAGAAATGGCAGCAATAGAGTCGTATGGTCCGGAGATTGATCTAAGTTCTTCATGTTTTACAGATAATGACTATCAGAGTCTAAAAGTAAAGATCTTAGAAAACGAAAGCTCGTATCCGGATGTAAGAATTTCCGATAACTTCATTTACATTCGCACAGAACATGACGATGGTTCGGAAGATGCCAAGCTTCAGAGGTGGAAACTTTGGGTTCCAAAAGGCTTGACTGAATCTGTTATTAGACGTGCACACAATGTAGTCATAGCGGCACATGGCGGCATGAGTAAAACACTTGAGCTTATTCGCAGGCAGTTTTACTGGCCCGGAATGGTAACTCAAGTGCGTGATTTCATTCGAAACTGTGAAGTTTGTAAAACTACCAAAGCTCCCAATATGACGCTAAAGCCTCCGATGGGTCAAAAAGCAGAATCGCATCGTCCCTTTCAGCGTTTATATGTGGATATTCTCGGTCCATATCCTAGAAGTAAACAAGGTTATATTGGCATACTTATTGTATTAGACCATTTTTCAAAGTTTCATTGGCTTTGTTTATTAAAAAAATTTACGGCGAAAGCAGTACAACAATATTTACAAGACCACATTTTCTTTACGTACGGAGTTCCTGAACTTCTTATTAGTGACAATGGTTCGCAGTTTAAGGCTAACGATTTCAACGCATTTCTCACGTCTTATGGCATAAAGCATTTGTATACGGCTTTATATTCGCCACAATCAAACGCGTCAGAACGAGTGAACAGATCCATTGTTGCTGCAGTTCGAGCATATTTAAAATCAGATCAACGAGATTGGGATCAGCATATCCACGGAATCAGCTGTGCGCTTCGAAATTCAGTACATCAGAGTATAGGATGTTCCCCATATCATGCCCTATTTGGTTTTAATATAATTACGCATGGCTCTGATTTTCAATTGCTTAAGAATTTGAACCTGTTAAACGAGTCAGTTAGTACTCTTAACAGGGATGACCAACTCGATGTGTTACGAAAAGCTTTATGCAAAAATATGAACGACGCTTATGAAAAGCAGGCTAAAAGTTACAACTTAAGAACACGCAATGTAGATTTTAAAGTAAATCAGGAAGTTTTCCGGCGTAACTTTAGTCAAAGTAATTTTACGAAAGGTATAAATGCTAAGCTTTGTCCATCCTTTATCAAAGCTCGTGTCCGAGAGAAATTGGGAAGTTCGTACTATATTTTGGAAGATCTTCAAGGAAAACTGGTTGGAACTTTTCATGCTAAAGACATTCGTTCATAACTTAACAACATGACAAGGACTCTAGCAATGTTTTTCTGTCTAATTCGCGCAGTAAAGTTCTTCAAATTAGACAGTGGTTGTAGTGTACGCATTCTGCACAAATAGGTTTTTTTTTTTAAATATAACGATCATTAGTTAGTATAACGATCATATGTTAGAAAGTTAACAGAAAAGTATTTTTTTTGGCAAAAAGCAGTATTTTTTTTTAGTACCGATACTAGTGGCAGTCAGTATTTTTATTGTATGTTGCTACTACTATTTACAACCCTGCACTGCCTCTCATCTTAATTGCTCTCGGAGAGAACTGCATTTCCGGCCAATTGGCCTATATAAGCTCGTCTCAAGCTTGCAAGCGTTCTCTTGCACTTTATTTTTGGGAAAACCTAATCCTCGCCAAGAGCCGCCATCCCAATCACAAAACGTTTTAAAATAATTTAAATTGTTATGGGCATGCGTGGGACGACGGATCCCCTCTGTATTTTGGAATTTTTCTTGGAAAAATTGGTTTCAGACCAACTTGGTCAAACACCAAATCACCCACGTAAGTGTCAAATAAAATCCCTCATCAGGATTGGCATAATTACAACCCGTATATTTCTCTAATTAGTGCTGCAATAATAGATCACCTCCTAATTACTGCCGAATTAAGATTGCCCTATCGCCACGTGAAGCTTAAACAGCCATCAAAGTTTCGTGGATCGATAGAGGTACACTCTTAATCTTTTCGGGCAGCGGGAGTGATCTTCGTCGTCTTCTTTTTCATCTTGCTGCGGCTGCAGACCTCCTCAACGACATCAACAGGCATTGAAAATGCCCCAACAGTCTGACGATAGAGCGAGGAAGCAGACAACAGATTAGTGAAAGTGGTCCCATATAACAAACTCTTTTCCCTGAACGTGATGCATTCAAATCAATTATTAATTGGCAAGAGTTATCAACATTGCCTATATATACATATAATTGTGTTAGTAAGCAAAAGACAAACCAACAAAAAAACACATAACAACATTGAAAAAGCAAAAAAAAAAAAAAACGTGCATACAAATTAAATATCTCTTTTAAAAAATAAGAAAACTTAATATAAATACAACCAATTTAAAATAGTGCATTTACGATTAAATATAAAAAAAAGAGCAACTTAACAACAAATTAAAAATTTATAAGTGCAAGACCAAATTTCAGTATTAATAGAGAATCAGTCTATAGGTAGTTGGCCAACAACAACCATGAAATTATAATTCTATGACAATAAATTTATACCCCAAAAAAAAAAAAAAAAAAGAAAACCAAAGAAACCACAAAAACAACCACAGACAGCATGGGAAGGCCTTCAACATCGCTTCTGGATATTGGTGAGTGCTAAATTATTATAATTTCAATTGTTTTTGTTGGCAAATAAATACCAAGTTTTACTGTAAAAAAAATGATAAACAAAGTAAAGTGATTACTAGCATAAATAAGCTCTTGCCTTGTTTGTTATCTATAACAACAACATCAGTGGCTTAAGCTTACCGTTGCTTCGCTGTCGCGATCGAGTTTTATGACTTTTTTTTGTCATTTGTTTTGATTATCGTTTGCGCAGATTAACGAACAGTGCGTATGTAAAGTAAATGACCCAAAATGATTCGTAACAGTTTTGAATCAAGTTAAATAATTATTTGCCTTTCACCTACCTTATTAAAATAAATACTAAAACCAGAAAAAGCACGAACATGTAAATAAAAATAAGAATATGTATATATATCTATAAAAAGAAAAAAAAAAAAAACCAAAGCCGTGAAACGCAAAACAAAAATTTTAACTAAAGTAAAATGCACATTAATGAGGGTTAAAAGATTAATACCTTTCATAATAAATAATACATTGCACAGTACTATTACACTATTACACTCAAAAACAATTATGTTAAAGAGCAAATTTTATAATTATTATTAATGTTATTTTTGTTACAATTGAAATGAATTAAAACTAAATCATAGTTAAAATGAACTAAACACCTTTTTCTTGCCTTAAAGTAGAGGACGGGGTAAACTAAATTTGGGAGTTTTTCAAAATTTTTCTCGCGCAGAAAAGCTCATAGGTAGGGTGGGGTTGTGACGCGAATCAGCTGCTCTATCATCTTAGCATGCTGAAGCATTTGGATACAATAGTCTTGATTGTAGTATTAGGTATCTTTCTTTCTTCTGTCCCCTCTTTTCTATCCTTTTGGCTAGGTTTTCTTACTTTTATTTATATGTGAACTCGTGCGTAAACGTAGTTGGATTCTTCAACGAACCCCCCACAGGCTGTTTTTGCTAGTCGTTTATAAGAAAACAAAACGAAGACATCCACTAGTTTGAAAGATCGCATGGACATTTAGCTATTACCCCAGCTAAGTGTAACACTCAGTTAAAGCCCAGTTTGGGGTAGTTCTAGATTTGAGTTTTAACGAGTGTTGTTCCGACCAGAGTGTTGTCACAATCGTGGTGGTGTTATAGAATTTGGCACACCAGTTGGAGCAAGTCTCTTGGATATTACAGCCTCAGCTCTCGAGAGTCCCTTCGCGATAGCTACCTTAAACAGCTTCTTCTCGCGACTTGTCATTTTTATGAAGGCGACCTCGGAATCCAGCTTCAGCCGCTGGATCCGATTGCCTGCATCCGCTATGGAACTTGAGCAGGATGCGTCGTCTGACGGTATCACAGTGACATCATCAGAGTCTGAGGCCAACACCTCAGGTTCCTCTGTTGTCACCAGATCTTCTGTCGACGATAAGGAGGCAGTCTACAACCGTCCTACGACGGTCGGTGGCTTATCTGAATCCCCAATCGCAACCGGAACGACATCCGTGCGTTTTGGGGTGGGCGCCGGCAGCACAGCAGCTGCAATGTCTGTATTGGCCGTTTCCGTGAAGGATGAGGCCTGGGGAGATGCTTTTAGAGTGACATCAAACTCATTTTCTATAATTGAAGTATCCATAAGATTCCCACGAGTGAACGGGAAGGGAGGTCACCCGCGGCATAGCCCGTGTACCGCGGGAAGTCCACAAATAAAACTGGAGGGGGACATGTATCCATTAACCAATATTTGCACTTGCATTTTTGTTAATATATATGTATGTACTAAATAATGAAAAATGCACGTAAATACATGTGTATGTATGTACATATGTGCATTTGCAACACCAACTAAAGTTACAAATGTCAGTTTGAAAATTATATAAAAACAACAATGGCAATAGGTATTTGTGTGTTAAGTTTTGTTTGATAATTAGCAAGTATGTAGGTTAAGCCACTCGCGTAACATATTCTGGTGAACAAAACCAAGTTATGTTTTAATTGATTTGTTTTAAATCAATGATACCAACAAAAAGAAGCATTGCGAACCCAACAACAACACTTACTAACAACAACAACAAATGCTACTTGATTCGAAAAACAATTGTCAAAGGCACAAAGAAGAAAAGAGAATAACGCAGACACATGTACAGACGGCAGAAGTGGAATGGGTCATGTTTTTTGTTTTTGTAAATTCGGCCGCAATAGCTTGTGCGCAGACGGCAGTAGTGGAATGGGTCATGTGTTTTGTTTTTGTACACTCGGAGGCGTTGAAACTCACAGCTTGTGCGACAATGAGGCGCCAGAGTGGTGGAATGAGGTAAAGTGATCAATTCAATAAATTGATTTGTTTGGGAGGTACTCGAAGGAGTGGTCCAAATTAAAAATCCTTTCTTAGTGCTCACTTTCGCTGAGAATGGAATATTTTGTAAAAATTTCAGCCTTCCAGCTCTTATCGTTTAGGCTGTGGGCCTCTCAACAATCAGTCAGTCAGTCAGTCAGTCAGGACAAACTATTTTATATATATAGATTATATATTTGGCATGCCACTAAAAGCCTTCTTTACTTGATTATTCTTGCTTCTTAGTGCTTAGAACTTTAAAAACCAATTGAATGAAGTTAAAATGGGACCAAATGGGAAGCACCAGCTTTCAAGTTAAAATTGAACTATTGAAGTCGGTTCGCCCAGTCAATAGTGCCTAGGTTATAAACACGAAACCAAATACAGTTGGGTCGATAAATTAATTTTATTGATGTCGGCTAAATTACATATTAAAATATGTTTGCCCACCTCGCTTTTCTTTCGTAGAGGTAAATAGGTGTGCGAATATTTTCACAAATTTTTTATGAATATGTATCTGAATTATGTCCTAAACAAAAATGATTAATTTATCACAACATACATTTTGATACATTTTCTTAGATGTATTTGGTCATTTCAGAAAAGAGCTGGAAAACACCGATCAAAATAGGAACACATTTAACGCGTTTTTCTCAAAAATCAATTTGCGTCCCAATCTACTTTATGAAAATCATGTTTTTGTTCAATGCAAACTTTTCAAGAGCAAAGAGGCCAAAACTGTGTAGTAGATGGTCGAAAACAAATATGTGGGGATACAAAAAGGATGTAGATCAAAAAATTAATATTTTGAAAATATTTGACGATTACAATCAATGAATAACGTGTTTTGAACAAATTTTTTGCCAAAAGGGAGAACTTTGCTGGGGGCTGTTATCCTTTCGGGACTGCAGTGAATGAAAGAAATGTCCAAACAATAAAAAATTATATTCATGCAACGGAGACGCAATTTGACGAAACAGAGCCAAGAGTAAATAACTCGAGAAGTTATAGGGATAGGGTGAACTATTTCACTGAACTGAATGATGCCAAATTTGTACAGCGGTTCAGGCTAACAAAATCTACATGAAAAATCATTCTTGCAAGGATTGTAGATTAATTGGCTGGCCGTATTAATAGGTAAACAATTAGGTTCTTTTGCGCTTAAATTAATCATGTGGGATTTTAAACAACAATCATGTAATGTTGCCAGAGAATAACAAAAAACAGCTGAACCGCTCGCTATATATGGCAACGCTGTGTATATATGTGGCAACGCTATTAACGAGAAAGTTACTTATCGATGAAAGGTTAGGTAAATATGCACAAGTGGGGCTGCAGCCCAAAAGTGCTCCAAATTTTTTTTAAATTTTTTTTATCACTAATATATGGTAGCCCATGTCATATTATGGTGGGGGACGCCCTGGTTCGACAGATTTACCAAACTTTCAAACGCCGTAGAAGCAGTGGCTCACGCCACTGCTAAGGCACTGTTTGCTATGTTCCGGAGCAGATCACACAAACTCGCCGTTTCTTGTTCCGCCGAAATTAACCAGATCACACCACGCGTCTGTCGAACCAGGGCTGCAGCTTAAAAGTGCTCAAAATTTTTTTTTTATGTTTTTTATCACTAACATATGGTAGCCCATGGGATATTATGGTGGGGGACGCCCTGGCTCGACAGATTTACCAAACTTTCAAACGCCGTAGAATCAGTGGCTCACGCCACTGCTAAGGCACTGTTTGCTATGTTTCGCATATCGCGCGAGATTATGTCGTTTTGAAAACGGCGAGTTTGTGTTATCTGCTCTGGAACATAGCAAACAGTGCCTTAGCAGTGGCGTGAGCCACTGCTTTTACTGCGTTTAAAAGTTTTTACGGCATTTTAAACTCGCCGTCGGCGATCTTAAGTCGTTTTGTGTGTGTGTGTGTGTGTGTCGAGTGCCATGGCACTACTTACTCATCACCTCTACTGTAATATCTACTGTAATGTAATAAAGTAATATTTTTCTTTATGGCGAATTTTTTTTTTTTTTTTATGGGGTTTTATGGCGTCCCCCACCATAATATCCCATGGGCTACCATATATTAGTGATAAAAAACATTTAAAAAAAATTTGGAGCACTTTTGGGCTGCAGCCCCACTTGTGCATATTTACCCAAAAACGATTTCGAAATGGCATTGCTTAAGGAGATGGGCGTACTCGAAAACGCTAGTACGGAGCTTAAAGCAAAAATTAAATCCATTCACGCTAACTTGAAGCAAAAATAGAACTTGGTCCATAGACATTTGACATCTTTCAAAAAAAAAAAAGAAAAAAAGTTGTCTTGAGCAATATTTAACATTCGGATATTCAGAAGAGGAAGAAGTTCATACTTCAAGCCGATTTTTTGAAAATGAAAAAATGACATCTATGATAACAGGTGTTAATCATGAGATCATTAAAAGGTTGGCTGTTATCCTTAATGTTATAAACTGCAAGAAAATGATAAATGGTGCAAAATTTGGCGAATACACATCGCAAGCAGCTCAACTTTTGACTGATTTGTATCCTCAGAAAAAACTTACCCCCACGGTACATAGGATTTTGGCTCATGGAAAGGACTTAATAGAGTATCAATTCTTACCAATTGGAGAGCTTTCTGAAGAAGCACAGGAATGTAAAAACAAGGACTACAAAAGGTTCAGATACACAAATACGTGCAAAATTTCTCGGGCTCGACAAAATGAAGACCTTTTTAACATGCTGGCAGCCTCATCGGATCCACTTCTTGCATCGCTTAGACATGTGCGATCACGAAAGGATTTGGAAGGAAGCAACTATAGTTCCGAATTGTTAAGTTTATTAGTTAACATTAATGTTGATGATCATTTTGTTGAAAATCAGTCATCAATAGCAAATATTCAAAATTAACCTCAAAAAATCGGCAAAAATACCAATTTAAATGTAATGTACTTTAGGTTGAAAATCGAATTAAAACAACTAAAAATGTTAAATAGTTATTGAAATCATTAAAAATTTTCAGTTATAATTGAAAAAAAAATTTTATTTGAATTTTACAGGCAAAATATGCTCAAAAATATTTCTTGACTTTGACCTTGAATATTGAAGCAGCACGGATACCTAGAGAAGTTTTCTATCAAAAGCTTTTTAAATTTTTGAAATCGCTTCATTAGTTTAGAAGTTATGATTTTTGCAATGTAAATCACTAGACTATGCTATGCTGTAGTGAAAGTAGAAGAGCCCAAAAAGTTTGACGATCTGGTGCAGTGCTTCCGCTGCCAGGCCTTTGGGCATACGAGGCGGTACTGCAGGCTTCAGTTCACCTGCGTCAAGTGCGGTCAAGGACACGACTCACTCGATTGTAAAAAGAAGGAAGAGGCCCCACCAATGTGTGGAAATTGCGGAGAGCAACACACTGCCTCTTACCGGGGATGCCGGGTCTACATGGAAGCTAAGAAGCGCTTCGGGCCAAAGAAAAAATCGTCACCGACCATGCGGTCCTCACAGCCAAAATTCGCACAGAGTGGCCCTGCCAACCAGCCGAGCCATAATACAATGTCCTACGCGAACGTGTTAAGGAATGGCGCTCCACAACTAGGGTCCTACAACAACATCAATAACACGACTCCGAGTCTCCACTGTAGCGAATCGGACATTGAACAACGACTGATGAGGCGCATGGAGTCCATGATGAATTCTTTGTTGAACCAATTCAAAAATATGATGACGGCTATGCTCACAAGCCAGATGAATGCCTTTAAATGCCAGTAAACACTCAAATCATAATTTGGAATGCGAACGGCTTGACTAATAGCCTATTCACACTAGGGCACATCACGCGGAACGGTGAGAAGATGTGAAATTCGTGTTCACATTGTTCACATCAACATCAAACATCCGCTGTCTTCTTCTTCTATCGAAAAGTGGTATATGTGTTTATATTTTGCGCTGCATTTTAATAAATAAAAATAAAGAAAATGAGTACAAATAAATTATCAATTATAAGTGCCGCACAACAGCAAGATAATATGTTTGTTGAGCTTGTTGGCATGTTACAAGGGGAGGGTAACGATGAAGCCTACGAGGCGGAGCAATTCATGGAATTGGCTTCCATGCCACAAAGGATTTGGATGCATGTAAGTAAAAATAAATACTTAAATTAAAGCAAAACAGTAATTATTCCACAATTTTCAGAACCGGTTCGGGCGGTTTTGGGAAAAGGATATTCCTGAAAACGACGAAGCGTTTTTCAAAGAAAGCTTAAGAATGGAAAGGGCGTCCTTTTCTTTATTGGTCCAAAGACTGGGAGTTTTAAAAAAAAAGACACGCCCTTTCGGTATGCTATCCCGCTGGACAAGCGCATAGCCATCGCGCTGTACACATTGGGGAGTGCGGCGGAGTACCGAACTGTGGCAAGGCTGTTTGGTGTTTCACCAAATAGTGTGTGCAACATTTTGCATGAGTTTTGCAGAGCTTTCATTGCGGAATTTGCCGCAGAGTATTTGCCAAAAGATTTTTTGACCGATAATATGGTGGATGAATGCGTTGCGGGTTTTAATGGCCTTGGATTTCCACAATGTATTGGAGCAATTGGTAATTATAGTTAATTAGTATAGTCAATGCCATTAGATTTATTTTTTTAAAATTATTTAGATGGTTGCCATATTGAAATTAAGCCAGCAGCAGAAGAGGCCGCAGACCACTACAACTACAAAGGGTGGCACTCAATTATTTTGTTTGCATGTGTGGACTACCGGTTAGTACATCTACGTTAAATTATATATATTTTTGCTAAACAGAATTATTTTATTCTAAAGTTATAGGTTTGTGTACGTCAACGTTGGATGTCCAGGACGATGTAGTGACTCCACCATATTTAGGAACTCTGACTTAAAGCAAATTATTGAGTCGTCACCCTTTATAGAAGGAAAATCTAAAGAGATCTGCGGCACTCGCGTTCCACTTCTGCTTATTGGAGACTCTGCATTTAAATTTTCCAGAACTTTGATGAAACCTTATCCATTTTCTACAGCAGCCTCGGAGTCGCAAAAGACATTTAACTACCATTTGTCTAAGGCCAGGCGGGTTGTAGAAAATGCATTTGGCCACTTAAAGGCAAGATTTCGTCGAATCGGAAAAGGACTAGATAGCCGCCCCAAAAACAACTCATCAATAATTATGTGCTGCTGCATTCTGCACAATCTTTTAAACACGCATAACAGCCACATAAATGCAAGTTGGTCTGCGGCTGTAAACATAAACCGTGTTCAACCTGATCAAGAAAATCTTGCATCAAACTACGAATCAGCCCCGGAGGTTATTAGATCTGCCATTGCGAACTCAATGATGACAACATAAGTTTTTAATTTTCAATAATTTATTAAATAATAATATAACAAAAAAACTGTGTTTTATTTAAGGAACTTTTTTTCAGTCTTTTATTAGGAGCGCAACGAAATGCAAAAGGAGCAAAAGTCTTATGTGCGACCAACAGTCGACGATTTTAAAGAAAGGAGCATTGCGTTTCGCATACTAAAATTGCTAGAAAACAAAAATAGCCAATTAATTATTATTATTTTCTAGAATTTCTAGTACGCGATTTTGGAACGCAATGCTTCTCTCTTTAAAATCGTCAAGAGTTTGTCGCACATAAGCGTTGTGCTCCTTTTGCATTTCATTGCGCTCCCTCATGAGCGCAACAACTTCCTCCTGCTGACATTTTCTACGCTTAGCAGGCGTCGGCGTCTCCTCCTGCGCAACCATGTCTTCTGGGTCTATTTCTATTATATTTTCGCGTGTGGATTGCATAGACCGCTCCTGTGCATTATTTATGGCAAACGACCCCAAAAATTCATTAATTTTTGGATATAGCACCCATGAAGAAGTTTCACCTCCACTGGGGCCAATTTTCTGCTTCTCTTGCCTGCAATAAATAGCCGATATTAAACAGGTTAAACAATAACAACTATCATGCGTTATATATAATAAACATACCTATACTTCCGTGTTAAATTATCCACCTTTGTTCTCACATCCGTCCAAGATATTGATGAATCGACTGCCTGCAACTTTTGGGCCATCTCCTGGAATACGTGTGCGTTCTTCCTTACGCCCCTTAAATCATCAATGGACTCAGACCACAAGTCCACCAGCACGGCCTCCTTTTCAGGCGTCCAAATTATCCGCATTGATTTGCTTTTTTGTGCTATTTAGAACAATATTTAAAAAAAATAACTTTAAAATTTTCAATTTACGTACCTTGCTCAGTTCCCGCCATGTTTAATTTGCCATTCATTTACGTCGACATTGTTTACATTTTTGATGCGAATGACAATTTTTTAGTGGTGGAATCAAAAACATCGAAACTAATTGTAGGGAACGCACTGGGAATAGGAACATTTCCAGGGGATGTTGGAATATTTTGAGAAAATCTGGCACGGCAAGTTCATACGTAACATCATTGATGTTAGATGTTAGATGTGTGATGTGCCCTAGTGTGAATTGGGTATAACAACAAGCCTGAAGTTGAGCATTTTATTAAAACGAATCAAGTCGATGTGATGCTGGTGTCCGAAACTCACTTTAACACCAGGACCCACTTCAACATCCCTGGTTACGATGTCATTAGTGCAATGCACCCCGGAGACAGATGTCGTGGTGGAGCAGCTATTATCGTAAAAAGGGGCATGGACTACGAGGAGAACGAGCCAGTACAGTTGGATTGGATGCAGTGTGCGAGGATCCAGTTAATGACCTTTACAGGCAAGACAACAGTTGCCGCAGCATACCTGCCCCCGCGCCACAGCTTCACCCACGCCGATTTAAAACAGCAGCTTAAAGATTTGGGACCCAGGTTTATTCTAGGCGGTGACTTCAATGCGAAGCACACATGGTGGGGTGCCAGGCAAGTCAACCCCAAAGGCAGAATCCTTCTAAAGTGCATTAGAGAGTTGGGATGTATCACACATTCTACCGGAGAGCCCACCTACTGGCCCACAGACATCGCTAGGACCCCAGACCTTCTGGACTTTGCTATTAGCAGGGGAGTTGACCCAGCAAAAATATCAACGTCTAGCTGCTTTGATCTCTGCTCCGACCATAGCATGGTTAAGGTGGTTTTGCAGGAGTCTTATTTGAGGGCCCGGACTGTCTTTAAGCTAATTCGGCGTAACACCAACACTGACGTATTTAAGAACTGGCTAGAGGAGAACGTGGACCCACAACCAATTATCCAATCTAGGGTGGATATCGATGAGGCAGTCGAGAGTCTTACCAGGAAGATTCACCTGGCAGCCAGTCTGGCTACTCCAAGCACATCCGCACCAGAGAACCACCGCATAGCCCGCAGAGACGTACACCTCTGGTCAAATGAACTGGCTTCCATGGTGTCAGAAAAGCGGCGACTCAGGAGAGTCTGGCAAGGCAGCAGAAGCCCCAGGGCCAAGAATGCATACAACAGGGCATGCAAGGAGCTGAAGCGTATGCTCTACGAGTCTAAAGGCAGATCTCTGGAGGAATACTTGGCGGATCTTGAACCAGGTAACGCGGAACACAACCTATGGAACGTTACAAAATACCTCAAGAGGCCGGCACGAAGGGTAGCACCAGTGAAAACATCTATTGGAGTGTGGTGCCGTTCCAGCCAGGAGAAAGCTGACGCATTTGCAGATCATCTTGGCAACAGCTTCAAACCATTTGACCTATGTGACGCAGAAGACCTGGAGGAGACAATGCAGTTTCTGGACACAGCCTGCCCTATGGACCTGCCTATTCCTGAGATAGAAAGCTCCGAGCTTCAGGAGGAGATAGTCAAAATAAAACTGACCAAATCCCCGGGATATGACCGCATAGACGCAGCTACCATAAAACTACTTCCAGGAAGCTGCATCGAAAACATAAAGGCGATCATGAACAACTGCCTACGACTTAGTCACTTCCCATCACAGTGGAAGTGTGCCCAAGTCATACTTATTCTAAAACCAGGCAAGCCCGAGTCTGAAATATCATCATACAGGCCAATTAGCCTCCTTACCATCCTATCAAAAATCCTGGAGAAGCTGTTTCTGAAGAGATTGCAGCCAAATCAAATCAAAGAATCGGTAAATATGCACAAGTGGGGCTGCAGCCCAAAAGTGCTCAAAATTTTTTAAAAATGTTTTTTATCACTAATATATGGTAGCCCATGGGATATTATGGTGGGGGACGCCCTGGCTCGACAGATTTACCAAACTTTCAAACGTCGTAGAAGCAGTGGCTCACGCCACTGCTAAGGCACTGTTTTCTATGTTTCGCATATCGCGCGAGATTATGTCGTTTTGAAAACGGCGAGTTTGTGTTATCTGCTCTGGAACATAGCAAACAGTGCCTTAGCAGTGGCGTGAGCCACTGCTTTTACTGCGTTTAAAAGTTTTTACGGCATTTTAAACTCGCCGTCGGCGATCTTAAGTCGTTTTGTGTGTGTGTGTGTGTGTGTGTCGAGTGCCATGGCACTACTTACTCATCACCTCTACTGTAATATCTACTGTAATGTAATAAAGTAATATTTTTCTTTATGGCGAATTTTTTATTTTCTTTATGGGGTTTTATGGCGTCCCCCACCATAATATCCCATGGGCTACCATATATTAGTGATAAAAAACATTTAAAAAAAATTTGGAGCACTTTTGGGCTGCAGCCCCACTTCTGCAGATTTACCGCATCTCCGACCCTATTAAGTATATATATTCTTAATCAGCATCAACAATCAAACTATGATGAACAGCTGTGATCCAGGCGCAGTTGCAGCATCAAATTTAGTGATAATTGCACATGTGTTCCCAAGCGTAACAATCGGATGGGCCAACAGATTTTTAAGCAAGCGTTCTCTCTCTCTTTGATTAGCAATGCGTTACTGCATACGATGGGAAAACATGTGCCTATGTGTGTACATATTTATAACACTTTAGACTGCGTACACACGGTGCCTTTTAAACGCTGCAACTTTGGGCTTGTAGGCAAGGGAGGTGAGGAAAGCAGTGTTGGTAAAAAGTTGCACGTTCCCTTTTGTGCTTATTCCGATTTGTTGCCTGCAGGGTTGTAATTTTCAAAATCACTTGGCTTCAGGGCGGTTTATTTATTTATTTTGAAAACGATTTACAATTACGGTTATAAATATGTTCATAAATAACGAAAGTATGTAGAATCAAGCGAACAAGGAATTGTTGCTGTCAAAGTATGAGCCGTACGAAAATCTTTATAATGTACGTCATATTGATTATAAGGATCGCATTAAGCATTCATACGAACATAATTAAAAAAATGATGAGCCGTCAAATTTTAACTTTTTCATTAGAAAGTTTAAAGACCCACTGGTTGGCCGACTTTTCCGCCAATCTTTTATCCGCTCTTTTCTTTCCTTTTTTTGGCAGCGGTTTCAACGCAATCCAACAAATCTAAAACGATTTCCACTTCTTCCGAATTTGTGAAGTCAATTGCTTCCACTGCAAGCATTGTAATATCTAAAAGTTCTTCAGCAATTTCGTATTTTTCACACATTTTTTTATTTTATTTGATGCAATTTGAGATATACACCGAAATCAAAATATATCAGTGCGGCACAATCGAAAATTTTATCGAAAAGAAGCAGCAACTAAAAGCACCGTGTGTACGTGAGTTGCAACTCGAAGCAACTTTCAAAAGAAAATCAACAAGAATGCATGCGTCAAAAAGGCACCGTGTGTACGCAGTCTTCATCATAGTGCAACTTTTGTACCAACACTGCTTTCCTCACCTCCCTTGCCTACAAGCCCAAAGTTGCAGTCTTACTGAATTGAGCTTCTTGTATGCTAATGGAAAGTGATGATTTGAAGACCAAATTAGACCTTGTTGAGACCGACTATTACTACGTTTATGCTATGAAATTCACGCTATCTTCAATTCGCAAAATCTAATTTGTTCCTGTTTATGCAGCTTTTGCAAATTCACCAAATGACCAACTTTTTGGCAGATGTGGCAGCACCAACGCAAACTTAATCCATATTCATGGATATTTATGAGCTAGATTCTTATTTTTATGTGCCCAAACAATTGGCTTAAATCAACGAGAATGAATATAATAGAGTGCACATTCTGAGCAATCGATTTCGGGTCTTCATGCTTTCGAATTTGCTGCGGGAGAACCCACAGCACACTTCGGCAGAACCCACAGCACTTCGGGTGACCGCTCTCTCATTCTTGTTGAGTACAATTATTTTAAGCGATTAGTTGCAGAGGACAGCCGACATGGACGGTTAGTCCACGTCGCTGCGCTATCTGTATATATATGCGCTCTTTGGTGTATGGGTTTTCAAACAATGTGAACGGCGCATCGTGAATAGGATCAAGTGCAAGTTCACTTGACCTTTCTAACATGTACCTATGAGATGATATTATTATTTTTTTAAACAGGTGCTCTGGTTTTTCCTTTTTTTTTATTTTTATTTATTCTGTTATTATATATCAACAACTTACATAAAACGTGAAGGAAAAATTTACAAAACAACTTAATTTAAATAATTAAGTCTTGTAAAACAGGTGCATATGCACACAACTTTATTTATTTTTACTTATTAACATTTGTTTACACATTTTTAATTTAATTTAATTAAATTATGAAAATGATATCATTTATAAAACAATCAAACAAATCATGTCATAGACGTTGAGGCGTTACGATCGCCACCTGCTCAATCAAAAAACGCATTGCATATGCATACATAAATGCTT
This sequence comes from Scaptomyza pallida, assembly GCA_018152965.1. NCBI lineage: Eukaryota > Metazoa > Arthropoda > Insecta > Diptera > Drosophilidae > Scaptomyza > Scaptomyza pallida. Next base: position 1,656,920 of record JAECXP010000046.1, on the reverse strand, counting down.
ATGAGCACATGCACATACACACAACGCTTTTGTTCGCAGCAAAATGCCCAAACATGGATAGACACATACACACACTTATAACCTAGCTTATTGGTCTTCACTTGTGAGAGAGTGAATGCTGTATACCCTTTGAAAATATAAGTGAATTTATCGATATGTACTTTAATAATTTTTTTTATATTTATTTTTTCTCTTTAATAACGTTAAAAAAATCAGTTAAAATAGTTTAAAAATATGACATTATTAAATCACCTATTACAAGTCGAGTGCTAAACTTGTTAGTGTAGCAAATAGGCTGCTTGTCAAAATAGTAACTGATGCCTGATGCAAAACAAAATTTTCTTGTCTTGCTGTTTGCAGGCATAAAATATGTATGTATGTATGTATGCATGCGTTGACGCACAAGCATTTATATGTGTATGTTTATATGTTCATATATCTCGAAGGTGATATATTATTACTGCTGCTGGACCAATTAAAAGTTTTTAAGAAATATGCAAAATTATTAAAATGAAATGTATATTTAAGAATTTATTGTTTGTTTATAATATCAAAAATAAGTACACTTGATTGTTTTATACATGATATCATTTTCATAATTTAATTAAATTAAATTAAAAATGTGTAAACAAATGTTAATAAGTAAAAATAAATAAAGTTGTATGCATATGCACCTGTTTTACAAGACTTAATTATTTAAATTAAGTTGTTTTGTAAATTTTTCCTACACGTTTAATGTAAGTTTTTGATATATAATAACAGAATAAATAAAAATAAAAATAAAAAAGGAAAAACCAGAGCACCTGTTTAAAAAAATAATAATATCATCTCATAGGTACATGTTAGAAAGGTCAAGTGAACTTGCACTTGATCCTATTCACGATGCGCCGTTCACATTGTTTGAAAACCCATACACCAAAGAGCGCATATATATACAGATAGCGCAGCGACGTGAACTAACCGTCCATGTCGGCTGCCTCTCTGCAACTAATCGCTTCAAATAATTGTACTCAACAAGAATGAGAGAGCGGTCACCCGAAGTGCTGTGGGTTCTGCCGAAGTGTGCTGTGGGTTCTCCCGCAGCAAATTCAAAAGCATGAAGACCCGAAATCGATTGCTCAGAATGTGCACTCTATTATATTCATTCTCGTTGCTTAAATTTATGAACAGCTGTTGGCTAAAGCTCAATGTTACCAGACATTGAGAAAAAAAAGATCTGGTAGCATCTGCGCAACTTAAGTTGGCTACGCCACAGCATTTCATGAATTGACGTCGAATTCATAGTCAACTTTCGTGTGTAAGCGAATTCATGAAATGGTGTTTATGCACGCACTTTCGGAGGCATTTCATGAAATGATTTTGCATATTGAGCATAGCATAAACGTAGTATATGTTACATTTGTAAACCATTTTTTATGTACGTACAGTAATATGGGCTGCAACATGTTCATAAAAATCCATTTTTTGCATTCCCACTTGGATCTCTTCCCAGATAATCAGGGCCAGTTCAGCGACGAACAATGTGAAAGGTTTCATCAAGAAATCGAAAAGCGCTTTAATGGCAAAGATTAAATCAACATGTTGACTAATTACTGCTGGTCACTCAAACGAGAAACCGATTATGATCAGTTCAAAAGAAAAAAAGATCGACAAAATTTTTTTAGGTCGCGTTTCCAAAAACGGTGTTATATAAGTTTAACAAATGTCTTAAAACTGTTACAAAACATGATTAAAACAATTAAGAAGGCTCTTAAGGCTCTTGCCGGAAAACAGCAAAAGTCAGCTGAACCGCTCGCTATATTTGGCACAATGTATATATACATATGTGGCAACGCTGTTAAGGCAATAGTTACTTAGCGATGAAGGGTTATTTTGGCTTTAAGAAAACCAAACCGTTTAATAGTGTATTTCCTTTATCCAGTTATGGTAAAATTTATCGGACATTTGCCAATCCTATTTCCATTATGCAGTTACTGAAAGTTCAGTAAATAAATCAGCTGTTTTGATCTGAGTTTGATGATTAAAAGTAAGAATAATAAGCTAAAACTTAACTTTTGAAATTTTAAAAGCCTTTTTGTCGAATTGGCAAACATGCATGGTCTGCAATCTTTTTTGCTTGTAATTCAGAAACAATATACAAATTTAAATATTGCGCGTACCTTTGCACATTTCAATCACCTGTTTTAGCTATGTTTACGTAATGTTATCCTTTAACAGCGATATTTCAGCGATGTTCATCGAAAAAGTACGATAGCCGATTACCAGTTATTCCCAGTTACCATTGACTGAAGGTTTACTGCAGTAAATTCCTTATGGGAAAATACACGCATAGTGAACCTCAGTTACTCAAAATGGTAATAACTGAGAATAGTTAGTTAGTTAGTTTAAACCGGTCGACCTCCAGAGTGGTCGCGCATAGACCTGCTGGTCCCTAGCGATGCCGGATAGGTTGGGGGAGTAAAACGGAGCTTTAGAGGTTTTTCATCACGTTCACACTTTTAGCGAATTTGAGCATTGCTCTGGGGCAGAGCTTCTTCGCTGCTTCGTTGATTGAGTCCATGAACGGACTGTTGAGGTGCATGAGTCTGGATGGAGCCAGCGCCGGGCACTTGCATAGCAAGTGTTCCAGCGTTTCCTCCACTCCAGGCTCTTTGCATCTCCTGCAGCCATCTTCTATGGTTAGGCCCATCTTTTTTGCATGTGAGGCTGTTAGGCAGTGACCTGTTAATATGCCTGTGAGCAGTCTGCAGTCATTCCTTTGTAGACTCAGCACGAAGTCAGAGAGTTTTCTGCTCCGTTTACTGCACATCGTTTTTGCTACTCTACATCCGCCGGTGTTCTTCCATATGCGGTCTGCATCATAGTTGGCCTTTGCCTCCATGTCGGCGTATAGAGCCCGTAGGGAGACTTGAACGTGTTCAGCAATGTTTCGCGTTCGCACGCCATTTTTTGCTAATTGGTCTGCATGCTCATTGCCTTCAATGCCCTGATGGCTGGGAACCCAATAGATGTGGACCTCTCTGGACTCCATAAGTTCATCTATCGCATCCCTGCTCGCCAGGACATTTTTGGAAGTTGTGAGAGCAGACTGTAGCGATTTTATGGCTGCTTGGCTGTCCACAAAGATATTGACCCTGTTCGTTGAAGACCCCGATCTGATTACCGCTTCCACGGCCATCCGTATCGCGAAGACTTCAGCCTGAAATATGCTGCAGTGGTCTGGCAGCTTGTATTCTAAGCTTAATTCAGGCGAGGCGCAGTATACCGCCGCCCCGACTCCTGCGTCCATTTTGGAGCCGTCCGTGAAGATATTGACCGCATTTTGTTGTTGAACACCTGCGCGCCAGTCTTCAGGTCCCATTAGTGTTGGCACTTGCCTTAGGTCGATTTGGGGAGTCATGTAGTCCGTGCCACTTGTGAGCTCCCTTCCCACTGCGCCATGACCGTAGCCTAGCAGTCTCATATTTCCCGTTGCACAAAGGCGTTGGGCGGCTTTCTGTGCAGTTAGACGGGCTTGTACGTTGATTGGTAGCACCCCTGTTATCGTCTCCAGTGCCCTTGTTGGAGTAGTCCGAAGGGCTCCCGTGATGCAGATTAGGGATTGCCGTTGTACCTTTTCCAACAGCTTTAGGTATGTGACTTTCTCCGTGGCCTGCCACCATACCAGTACGCCGTATAGTAGTATTGGCCTCACCACCGAAATGAAGATCCAGTGCATCAGTCTGGGAGAGAGACCCCATTTGCTGCCTAACATCCTCCGCGAGGTGTAGAGCGCGTTGGTAGCCTTTTTCACCCTTTCTTCAGCATTGAGTCTCCACGTCAGTTTTGAGTCCAATATCACTGAGAATAACTGGATAAAGAAAATACACTATAAAAGCATCGTGTGTACGTGAGTTGCAACTCGAAGCAACTTTCAAAAGAAAATCAACAAGAATGCATGCGTCAAAGAGGCACCGTGTGTACGCAGTCTTAGTTGACAGTCTGGAATACTGCACTTATTTTAGTTTTCAGTTGTGTATGATGCCAATTTTCCAATGACTGATAAACGTTCTTTTGTTTGTTTGTTCGATTTAAAAATTTTAATAGGTCAGCATAAATAACAGACAGTTTGCTTGATTTTTGAAATATACTTTTATTAGTACTAACATTTATATATGCAAGATGCATTCAGTACTATTTAGAATTTAATGTTGAGCGGATGCACTGCCTGCATTATTTGGAATGTGTCCTAAATACCTTTTCAGAATACCATACAAGCATAAGAAAGCAAAAAATAAACGAAGCGAAGTGTATAAAGCAGACTGTGCAACTATGTATATCCATATCCATGTGTTGAAAGTATCATACCGAAATCGTAATATGATAGATAGTTCAAGGCTTAGCTGGTGCACTTGAATAAGCATTCAGAAAACTAGCAAGCAATAGATAAAAAAGAGATTTGTTTTTATCTATGTATAAAGTAGCCAGTATCGAGTATACAGATCTCAACACGCAGGTAGCGAACTCAACTTCTTCGACATTTAGTAGACAAAACACGTTGGACTCATTAGGGTGCTGAGTACCTGTTAATTTTTTTTAGGCTTGAGTGCGTTTTTAAACTGCCGTCTATATAATTTCTCTATATAACCAGACAAGTGGGCGGTAGCGAAATAATCAACATACTACATAGACATTCATACGTATGTATGTATATAATTGTGTTCAAGATCTATGGTAGGGTTTTTTTTTAAGATCTATGTTGTCTTACTGTTCGCCTGATTTGTTGTTACAATACCTTACTCTTTTTAAATACACATTTCCATTTGTTTTGAAAATGTCCTCCTAAAAAATGTTCAAAAATGGATAAAACGTGGGATTTGCTAATTGACGATCTTTGTTGTTAAACCACGGTCAAATTTGTAGAGCTAAAGTCTTAAAATCGTTTCCTTTTTGGCTGCATTATAAAACAGGTTCAGTTCATGTTCTCAGTTCCATCTCATCTTCTGTTTCATCTTCGGCAAAACATCATCTGCAAACTCCTGCTCGCCTGGTAAACATTTGTTTAATGGCGTGAAAAATTCTCACGCCTCATTCTCTACCTGTTAGTCCTTTAATTGAAAACTCACAGTTTTAAAAAAAAAACAAAGAACAATAGGTCGGGGATCGTTTTAAATGTATCGTCGTGGGAATCTTGCTCTACTTTTCTGTCTAGAAGCCTGTTCAGATCTCAGCTCGTTATTTACAACGTTCAAACTTAAAACGTTTCTTGAATTAGGATGGTCCCCGTCTGCGGGATATGCTTGAAAACTGATTCAATGATACTGACATACAAGCATCTATGTCTGCGCTTTGCTGTAATATCAATTTCCTTTTGCGTTGTGATAGTTCATTCACAAAAATTTCTTCTTTTTTTTTATCTACAAAGTGAGAAAATAGGGTCTTTAATAGACAGATGTAGAATGTTTATTACTTAAACTTCATTAGTAAACAACCTAGCTTATTGTCAAGGCCAAAAAAGGGATTTGTTATGGTGGCGTTAAGAAAATCATTCTCGTTTAACCTAATATCCATTTGCTTATTACAACTTGTTGTGCATGAAACAGAGGCACAGGACAGCTTATTCGCAATACAATCGTCAATGAGGCGCAATGATGTTCCTAAGGCCGAACTAGTACTATAGACCAAAGCAAAGGCACACTCCCAGGCCTGTGTAATGCGGGAATCGGCAGCGCACTTTGCCTGTTGCATATATGTGTTAAAGTTTTTTAATGTATTAGAAGTAAAGGTATTTGTAGTGGCAATCTATACGAAACCAAAAGAAATAAAAAAATTATTTGGGCATGGTTCATTAAGTTTACGTCAAATAAATGACGTTTATTTTTTAAAGTACTCACCGCAGTCGTAATGCAAATTGTGTAGTTTAGTTGGTTAACGGGGTTACGTTTTTCACAGTCGGATAATAAGTTTTTCAAATTACTGGTGTAATAGCTCTTTAGACTATTGTAGGTATTTTGTGCATTCGTTAAAATGCTATTGAGATTGTTTTGGGCAGAGCTCGAGCAACTGGTAAGAGCGTTTCGCACGGTGACAGCCAAAGGAAGAGATGAGCTAAAGTTATGCACGCATTGTTTGTGCCAAGAGTCGATTAATTCAATGGGATAAAGACGAGCCCTGGCCTCTTCGAGCTTGTTGTCGAGCTGATCGGCCTGCACAGCAACAGTTCGCAGTTGCTGGGCATAGCCCTCCCGAAAAATAACCAATTCGTGTTCAAGTTTGTTAAGCTTGGCTTCATACTGCCTCTGGTGTTGTTCAATATAATCTTCCATATAGATCGCTGCGTTGGAGGCATATGAAGTGCTATAAGCTCCTAGACAGATGAAGATAGCGAACTGCCCAAAAATTATACGCATCTCGACTGCAATCAACTGTAATACTAATTGCAGCTTCCGTCACTGCGACTTGTGTTTTATACAAATTCTGGGCCCATTTTATATCAGTGAGATGTGAATCCCCCCACCGATTCCCCCAACACAATCTGCAGTGGTTTCGTACTGGCCTTGTCTAGTATGTTTATCAGTATTTGCCCAATGTGTTTTTGCTGTAGGAATTATTTTCGTAAATCACTTGCAAGCATTTCTTTCAAGAATTATCTTTAAATATAATAAAAGATATACGTACATACATGTGTACAAGCATATGTTAAACAAATAGTTTTAAATTGTATTGTTAAGTAATTAAAAAGGGTGTATAAAGTAGTGCTGTTATCACAACAATTAGAATCAAGACCCAACCATAAGCGGCCAACGTTCCGTATTTACAGTACACAAAGCTTCATTTGATCCGTTACACTCCGTTCTGGAACTCGGCTTATTAGGCTCAGTCTATGACGTAATCAAAGAGATCAATCGGCAAACTGGCATTGTCCAGTTTTAATGCGAGCATGTGGTAACGCTGCCTTAAAAGGTGTGCCACATCTTTGGGCTGCCGATTTCTTGTGAAAACTCCTTTTTTATTACCACCCACGCGCGTGAATGCTGCACATAATGTTGTAGATTAGATTTTGGCTTCGCATAACCACACGAGCTACTCACTCTGCTCTGTTTTGAAGTCGGCAAAGTTCCACACAAATTCACCAATAAACCAATTAAGCTTTCTTAATTTATCGAAGGCTTGAAAATGTTTTGAAAATAGTGTTGTCTGATATTCCTCTGACCAGATATAGGCAGGTAGCTAGTACAATATAAAGATAATTTTGTTACTTTGATATTTGATTAAAATTTACAATGATCATACTGTGTGATATCCCTCCAAAGTATCACCGCCATACTCAAACACAATGATTGGTTTCTGAAAGTGATCTCGCCAATTGTTAGCCTCGTTGTATAATGGATTTACAATCATGTCGGTGCGTCCAGCATTGTGGTACCAGGAGTTATAACGATTAAAGCCGATAATGTCCAAATACTGTGACATCATGCACTCAGAAGCATCAACATTACTGGCAGCCGTAAGCGGTCGTCCCTGTGCAATGCTTCGTGTGTAACTGGTAAGAGCTCTGTCCAAAAAGATATTTACTATTTTTTGCCCTTTTAAATTTGTTTGACTGTTTTAAATAGTTTACCCAAAATAGGCTTCCGCCATCTTCTTTTTTGTTCGTGGCTCGTTCGCTATCGACCAAGCAATCACAGAGGCGTGATTCCGATCGCGATGTATAAGCTGTTCTAGCGCGGACATGTGGTTAATCAATAGTTGTGGCTCAAACAAATCAGTATTAACACTAGGGCACTCATCAATGATCATAATACCGTGATCGTCTGCAAATTGCATCGACTCTTCTGAGTAAGGGTAATGTGAGGTGCGGTAGGCATTGGCCCCAACCCATTTTAGTAGATTGAAATCGCGCATAATCACCGCATTATCCAGACCCTTTCCGCGAATCTGGCAACCGTGATTTATATACATTTTGTAATTTTGTACAGAGTACTGCTAAATAATGTTATATATATAACTTACATCAGAGTCCTCGTGCTTTCCGAATCCACGCAAATAGAGAGACTTGCCATTAAGATATACGCCATCATTGTTCCAGCTAAGGCTTCGTACACCAACGGGCAAACGATAGGCATCTATTAGCTCGCTCTTCGTATGCCCCTCGTTCACTTCTGTTGTTCTTAGCTGGAACTCTAGGCTATACATATAGCCGGGCTCCGGGTGCATCAGATAGGGCCACCATGGCTTAACATTTGGTATAATCAGAGTGCCATTGCAAATATTGCGATTTATTTGATGAACCACTACAGTTCCTAATTTGTCACGCAATTGCGCTAAGACATAAGTGGTCTTTCCCTTTAAGGATTCTTCGTTACCAAACCACAAGCTATAATCAATACGTCCAATTTGATTGCTGGTGACTTGCGTGCTTAGCTTCACGTCGCTAATATAGGTTTGTGGGGTTGTATAAAGGTGTACAGAGCGATGAACGCCAGCGTAGTTGAAGAAGTCAAATGTGTATGTCTGCAGATAGGCAATTCCTTCATCGTTGGCTTGTTTGAGTACTTTGCCCTGAGGGATAGTGCGATTGTTGAGCCGATTATCTATCATTATTGTTATTCTATTTTCGCTGCCGTAGTTTACAAAGCGGTCAATCTCTGCTTCAAATGGCAGATGACCAATGCTATGATTTAAAGCAGGATGCCCATTGATCCAAACAACAGCATGGTAGTGGACGCTGCCAAAGCGTAACCAAGTGCGTTGTCGATCCGTAAGCCAACGTCTTGGTATAAAAAAGTGTCGTTCGTACCAAACTGTTCCAACATGATCACGCAATTTTTGATCTACGGTCACATCGTTGTAGGAGGAAGGAACTGGCATTAAAATTGTTTTATATTTTGTTGTTTTAAGGTCTTGATTAAACCACTTTTCGTGTACACCCTGCAGCGGATCGCTGGCATTGCTTTGCACTAGCCACCATATACCGTCCAAAGAACGCACTTCTCGCGTCTCAGACTCCCGTGGATATAGAAGACCCTTTGTTGTTGGAAGTGGCTTTATTTTAAAGTAGTCATAGGTGCGTTCTTCAGGAAGCTCTTGATATTCGTGCTGATTATCTGCTTGAAGTTCATGCAAAAGGGACTGCAGCTCGGGATTCTCTTCTGAGAAAGAAGCGCATCCATTGCAGAGCAAATCGATTAGAATCCAGAGGCATATAAACATACGCATTACGACAGCAGTTTTCTGTTTTTAATTGATGTGCATGTTTAGCATTTTATATATAAATATGACCCAATTAATACTTCAGTTTTATTTACCGAATACGCTCAGTCCAGTGTTGTTTTTTGGTACACACATACAGATGACTAAATTATAGACGCGATAACATCCTCCAAGCTAGGTGGCAATGACAATAACTGTTATACTGTTAACTGATGATCATTTTGCTTAAGACAGCCAATCTTTTTTTTTATAATATTCTTGAATTCCTTTTTAAATGTAATATTTTATGCATTAATATTCATTCACTATATCTTGAAAACAGCTGTGTGCTTTTCTTATCGATACTTAGTGAGAAACAATCGATACGATATGGATGTTTTTGGGAACGTGACCATGATGCAATTATTATTGCATCATGAACGTTACGTTCCAAATAATTCGGACGCATTTTTTAAGGAGAGCTTTCGTTTGGAAGGGGAAGCATTTAATATCCGGAACACCATATTAGTGCAGCTGGCTTGCCTTACGATGATTTGACCAACGCTTTTATCGGATCAACGCAAAGTAGATTATTTTATTTTTCACTTGATCCTAATCAAAAATTGAGAAACTCAAATATGACTTAACGGCGAATAGATTACCTAACCGAACATAAAGCATTTGGGCCTTAGTGCATTTTAATTATTCTGCTACTCGATACTCCAGTATTATCGATAACAGTCACACATGTTATATGTTGTTTACTAGAATTGTGCAATCTGGAGCAACGTTGTTTAAAACATAATTGATTAAGAATAATGAGTAATAAACCAGAATCGAAACCCGGAGATGGTATCCGCTCCATGCGTAGCACTAATGTTTTTAGACTTATTAACTTTGAACTCTATACAAAACCGGTATGCATACGAATACTTAAATTTACCAAATACTAATTAAACACTGTATTGCAGAATAAAATCATAATGGGTCTTGGACTGGCTGCAGCTGCAGGTGTTTTTGGTTATATAGCGTATATGCGCCATAAATATCAGAGCCTTGGCTATTATGTTGCAGTAAAGGAAGATGGTCGCGAGGAGTTTATTAAAAAAAAGTCTAACTGGGAAACTTAAATTAGAATTTATCGGGCAACTATTTATTTATTACTGTTTGCTACTTTGGGACCACCAAAAATGCTTGTTGGTAATGTTATTTTAAATAAAATTAAAATCACAAAAATCGTATCTACAAAATTGCATTAGATACTACCTGTCAGTTAGTTGGTTTGTGACTTTGCTTAATGTATTTAGCCAACTTCTCATTTGTATAGTAAGATTTACTATATATTGTGGAAATATGGCCGACGACGTCCTTAAAATATCTGCATTGACAAATTTGGATTTTGAGGTGCTTGAACGCTGTCAATTTTAGGCGATTAACCTAGGACCTAAAGTATATATATTTTTTCGCATTTAATTTGACAAGTTTTACCACTTTTGACAATATTAATCTTTTGTCTTAAACTAAAGCAAATTAGGCAAGTGAGCAAAAATGAAATTTGCATCCTTTCCAAACCCCAATCATAGTGATCACATACAATTCGCGCATTTTAGTTATTGTTGATTTCATCTGAAAACTATTTATTACTGTGTAGCACAATTTGGTTCATACATAAGTTTGTTGGTATTGTTGTTATTGCCAAATATATTCAAAAATCACAATGGTAGAAAAATTGTTATTTTCATTTTTTTAACTTTGAAAAATTTGCGCATGTAAAAATAAACAGCACATACACTTCTTTTTGAAGCAAATACAAGAAGTTCGGTAGTACGTTACTGGACACCTTGAAAAATTAACTCCAGAGTGTTTCGTGTTGTTGTTGCAGTTAACACGAATTTATGTTGTATCACACATTTAACAGTTGATGGATGTCGCTTAGGCGGACAATTTGAGCGCCTTGAGCTCTTCCAGATATTTGGCTTCCATTTCAATTTTGTCCAGCTGATTCAATTCCAAAGTTTCGCCTTGACCCTGACGCGACTTGAGTTTCTTGATTTCCGACAATTTCTTGGCAACACTACGTATCTTGCGATCTTTGTCGCTATTGTTGCTGCTGCTGTTGTTATTGTGCGCAACATTGCCATTGCCGTTGCCATTGCCATTTCCATTGCCACTGCCATGTTGACGTGGTGTGTCCAGAGCTTGTTGTGATTGTTGTTGCCTGGGCAGTGGACGCTGCTGTCTTGGCGGTGCAATTCGGCGCGGCGATTCGCCCATAGATGCTCCTGTCGCAGGCAGTTGCGGAAATTCCACACATTTGGTTAAAACTCCCTCGGTTGGAGCTGCTTCTTGCACAGTGGCATCGCCCGTTTCACGATTGTTGCTGCTGGTTACATTACTTCTTGCTTTGCTGTTATTAGTTTTTTTTTTGTTCTTGCCCGCACCTGCAGATATAAAGAAGTGTGATAAGCAATAAGTGTTTGTTTGTTAAAAAATAATAAAAGGCCGGACAAAAATTGCGATTTCAAAAGACCCTTTAAATTCTATTAAAAAAAACATGTGTTGAATTAATAATATTTTTCGACAAAAAGGATACAAACTAATGTTTCTGTCCTTTTTAGTTGACAGCATATATATTATATTATACATATGTCGAAAACTATAGTCAAGTGGATATAAAGTTTAAATTAGAGTAAATCTAACTGGGGTTAAGTGTTATAAAGTTTACTAAACAAAATAATTTCCTGCACTAGTGGTTTATTTTTGTAGATAAGCACTTCAATTTAAATGCATTATTTTTATTGGTCTAAACTAACCAAAGAAATGTTGTAAGCAATTTACTTGTTTACTTACAGCCACGTGCTCTAAAATCCTACACAATGCATTTTGGGGTTTGTATAAGTGGAATGGAATGATGAATCTTTACAAATTAGTAGCGCCTATGCTGGTAGGGTCGATAGCGTCGATTGGATCGCATTGAGCTGGCATTTGAGCTGACCTGGCCCTGGCCCTGTTGCTGCTCGCCCGGGCCAGGGTTTCGCCGCATTATCGGATTATCCAAGTCATATTGCCTATGCCAAAATTTCCGGATGCTATTACCTGGTGCTGCTGCTGGAAGTCCCGGCACCGTCGGCTGCGGCAGATACTTTTCCGGATTCTTGCCCTCCTTAAGCAAACGTAAATGGGGCGGTGTATACGCTTTTTTGCTGGCCTCTGGCTGGCTGGACTTAATGCCCTCATGTTTTGCTTTCGTTATTTTCGGTTCGGCAAACGTATTGTCCGCATATTGTTGCCATTCAATGCCCAGCAACTCCTGACCTTGTGGCCACAATGTCTCATGCAGTAGGGCTCCCGAGTAATGATAGATTTTAAATCTGTAAAAAATAGGGGTTTTGTATGACTCAAAGTATGGATGATATACGTTACATTTTTAAATATCAAAGAGCTTTGTTCCGATCAAAAATATGAATAGTAAAATCAAAATTGAGTTAATTGGCTTACAGAATATTCTTTAACAGGCCACTTTTTTCAAGATAGATTTTTTTTTGAGATTCAAAAACTTACCCGTTGCTAATTCGCAACCGAGGGGCGGTGGTAGCAGTGACAAACCACTCTCCATTTGGATGCCATTCAAAATGCGTGGTGTCCGCACATTTAATATTGGCGATTCTTTCCCGCTTGCTGACATCCCAGACTTCGACAGCACCCGGCAGATTGCCAAAGCCGGCAAGAACAAGTAGGGTACCAAACGGATTATAGTAGGCACAATTACGAGGACCTTCCCCAAAGTCAAAGACGACATCACACTTCAGATTGTACAGCGCTGCTTTGGATGGCATGAAACCGTAGACGACAACAAATTCATTAGCTTTAGGGCTCCATTTGACGCTATGTACGGGACCCTCTTTAGACAATGGCACCGAGCACGTATCGCCTTTGGTGGCCATAAAATGCAAAGCCTGATTTCCATAGTAGGAGGCACCGCTTTTATCCACCTCTGTGCTGGTTAACAGCAAGAGACCGCTTCCGCGCTTATTCCACAACATCTCGACGCGGTCGGCTTGGAAGAAGCTTTTGCAGGCGACAGTTTGATTCTGACCCAGGGCCGGATACTTGTAGAGCTTACACATGGAGGGTGCAGCCTTGGCACCGGGCGTATAAAATGCCAAAAACGGCGGACTAAGGCCCGGACCCAGGGATAGCATACCACCACGACTGCCACCAATCTTGCGCGATGGGCTGGCAAATCCTTCAGCTGGGCCAGCGGCTAGATCATAGAAGAGCGCCTCTCCGCCAACGACCAACGCAAAGATCGATTCATCCGATGACCAAGAGGGCTCCCAGTCCGTTTGATTTTTTTGCACAATTGCAAAGACCTCAGCGCCAGTGGCAACACTGTATACGAGTAAGTTTGCAGCGCCTTCAGGACGATCTTTTGTAATGGCATAGTGCTCCCAGGTGCTCAGATAGTTGCCACGCGGTGAGAACTTGAGATAGAAGGCCTTTGGACGCGGCAGCGCGCATTGTACCGGCCATCCACCAACAACGCTGTCAGTGTTGGAAGTTGGCACGTGTAAGACCTTCACAACAGCGCCATTCGAGTAGGCAAAGTATCGACCATCCGGACTAAAGCAGATCGAACGCGAACTTTTCGTCTCCTCTCGCGGCAAATTGGGCTTGTGCTCATATGGCTGCTTTGCACCAGCTGACGACCACAGCTCAATAGCCACGCTAGAGCGAACTGCAAGTATGATTGAATAAAAAGAAACGTTACCAACACATACGTATATATGTATGTCCACATGTAGATATGCACACGCGGTCAGAGTAAGGTCTATTAAATATGAGCTAACAGCGGCAAAATTAAACGCAAACATGTGACAGACGAAGATAACTTAAATATCTACCGAATGAAATAAAATTAACTATATTAAACTTGCTGTATAATTACTTGCAAGGGTAGGAACAACACCGTCCGCAGCCGCTGCCATTGTCTTCAATCTCTCACACACACACGGACGGTCACTGTCAAGAGTGTTGGCCAACAGTCGTTTGTGTACGCACGGTTGTATTGTGTTGTGGTCGATAACGCTAAAGCAACATGGATTGGGCGCGCGTAAAACGAACATCAACCAGACGTATTCAAAAACTGCAACAAAATTTTTTTGCTCTACGTGAATTTAAAACATTTTTAGACTGAATAATTCTAAAATCCTTAAACTTCAAGGCATACTTTTAAAAGAGATTACAAACTTGATTTCATAGTTTATTTTGAGTTTCTCTACATCTCAAATTCTACACGCAACTTTAGAGTTTTCATTTCTTTTGGCACTCTATTACGACAGTTTTCGTTTGGTTGATGAGCTAAAAAAGAAATGTACAGCATTGCTGTCGTTGGAACTCGTTCAATTACTTTCGCTAAAAAAAATAAAAAATTGCATTAGTGCGCAACAGACTGCTAAATACTCTTATACGCATATAAAAACATGTGGCAAAGTGTTTGTTCACTAAGGTAGGTATTAGAACAGGATATGGTCTTCTTACATTTTGTGGGGATCACCTATCTCCCCACCAATATTTGTGACCATGTATATTTTATCGATTTGCATATTGAGGCATATCAGCTTGGTATCGATATCCCAGCCGTACAGTGTTCTAGTGCCCTTATCGTAGACAAAAGTATTTCCAATATTGTTAATCCCTCCGAGGGATTCCCTCGTCTTAAGTGTGTTGAAAAAAGTTCGTACGGATAGACACCACAAGGGACAATTCAAAAAACCAATCTCGTCTTTACCTGCGATATCGAGATTGAAAAATAAACGACGTTTGTGGTCTGATATATAAGTTTTATCATATGTATGTAAAATATATTCATATATTTTTTTTTTCAATAAAGTGTAAAAAAAATGTGTGGCAAAATGCTTTAAATTACAGCATAATATATTATAAGAAATAAAAATATTTTGTTTTTTTTTTTATTTGATTTAATTGTTACTATTAATTCAATATTATTTACGCCTACATTGCGTTTATACCTATGAATAAAGTTGAAACACTTTTCTGCACGCTGCCAGACGACAATTGATTTAATATTTTGGGCATTTACCAAAGAGAAATGTTAACACAATGCAGCTTTGAAAGTTTTGTAACTATATATGTATGTAAGTGTGCACATGAGCGTTGGATTTTTATTTTGTGTTTGATCTTTTTATAATAACCATAACAAATTAAGACTAAAATAGCTTGGCAACGTCAACGTCAACTTTCCCAAAATGAAAAGCGGCTTTAGTTTAAACGCACACGCATTTGTACATTTTTACAGAATATGCCATTATGCAATATTATTAATTGTAATTCAATTAAATGCAGTCTACGGCTCAGCCATTTCGCAATGCTTTCAGTTTTTATTTATGCAAGTGAAAACATCAAAGCTATTTATTCAAATTAATAATAATATTACAAAATATATATCGAAATAGAAAACACAAGAAACGCGTGCTCACAGCTGGAGCATGGAGAGAACATTCATTACTTTTATGCCGCAAATTGAACATGATTTTACAAATAAAGGAGAATGCAACTCTTATTTTGTCATACATAATACATATGTATGTATGCTGTAGTGCTTATAAGAAGGATAGTAATTGAAACGGTTTGCAAAATTCCTCTGAATATATGTAAGTGGTCTTACGGGTGGAACAAAACTATACATTTTTAACATTGAACGTATCAAGTACATGTATCACGTAAAGTGAAGAATTCCTGCAAGTCGATGAAGACGGCATAAACCTTAACATATAAAATACAGTCAAACTTCCATAACTCGAATCACCATGAAAAAAATTCGACTTATGGAGACTTCGAGTTATGGAAGAAATATTGCATAAATTTTTCTCGCTACTGCACGCTACTGCAACTCGATTAGATTCGAGTTAAAGAAAATTCGAGTAAGGGAAGTCGAGTTATGGAAGTTTGACTGTATAAAAAAATTTTTAAATTTGCATTATGTCTGCGTGTTCTTGGGGTCGCTGAATCCAAACCCGATCTGTTTCAGACCACAAAGATTAAAACTTGAAAAGTCTACAAGTAAGATAGCTTTAATGATATCTCTGGTGTTTCTCAGCCGATTTTTATAGTAGTTTTTAAGATACATTACAAAACATACAAATTCGAGATTATAGTATTTTCGATATCTACAAAAGATTTAGGATCTTACTCTCTGATAGACGGAGATTTCTGTTTCGGCTTTGCTTCTGTTGATACTGACCAAGAATGGGGTCGGAGATGCTTTCTTCTGTCTGTTACATACTTTTCATCTCAACCATTAAAAGTATAATTTAAAATTAATAACTTCAATTTTCAATCCCAACTAGTAATGTATGAAAAGCTAACTTTTTTTTCGGATATTATACAATGTAATACAATTTAAGCATATACTTAGGGGTTTAATACTTCCATGAAAATGGTATCTGGGTCATAGGCGAACTTCACAAAATGTTAGGCTTGGCCGGCTGATAGTAACACCCTGAATTGTATACGTATTAAACACTGCATATACTTTTAATAAATGAAGATACAGACTGACGACAGCCAAATAATTGGCAAATCTTCGACAACAATAAAATCGTTCACAGTGCATTTGTTATGTTATTAGCAAAATTTTATGGCAGAATCGTGTGTTATACTAGTCTTTCTCCATTCCTGTGTGTGTTTTAGCGTTTGTCTGTCGCTGTAGCTGCAGTTTTTTTTTTAGTGCTCGGCATTCATGAGGCCAGACCATGGCCAATACCAATACCAAGACCAAGACCAAAACCGAAACCAATTCCAGAGTCAACAACGGCGGCAACAGGTTACGACCAATGCGCCGCAGTCGCTGCGCAGTCGCGATGTCGCGCAGTCGTAGTAACAGCGAAGAACAGAGCGTCCAAGTGCTTAAGGAATGGTAAGCGTTACCTGTGCATGTCAGTCCAAGGTGAGCGCTCGTGCTGTTCGGTTTGGTTTGGTTTTGGTTTTCATTGGTTTTAGCCAGCAGCATTTTTAATTGAGCCCGCGTTTGTTTCACTCCCTCCAAAAAAGACCAACACGACGAGCTTGTAGTTGAAATTCTTTTGTGCTGGACCTGACTCGTGAGTCCGTTACGTATTGTTTCGAGCAAGTGCTGTGAAGAAAGCAAATCAAATTTGTATACACAAAAAACGTCCAACATAAAAATAAATACAAACAAAAATAAACAACAAATAATAATAATAATAATAGCTGCTCTCCCAAGTACAGCAAACCAATAAACAACTTAAGAAACTTACAGTTTTAAAATGGAATACCGGTGCCTAAGTAGAACTTCTGTCAAAGTAAGTGACCCCAATAACCAAAATGAAAAAAAAAGAAGAGAAAAGAAACAAATTGTTAGTTCCCTCGGCTTGATTGGAAGATACTCTGTACAAAGTGCAATTCTTTTGGCTTTCATGTCTTCTCAAGTGATCTTTGACAAGGCAATCAATTTCTCAGCAGTTTTACACTATAACCCTTAGCTTTTGAGTATGCAGTGTCGTATTTAGAGCGACAGCAGCACAAGCTTAAATAAGCTTAGTTCTCTGCTCAACTCAATTTTGCTCTCGGACTGCGGTCTTGTTCGTCTCTTTTGCCTTACATTGAACTTGGCATTGTTCTCCGTTGCCGTTGTCGTCGTTGTGTCTGTATTCATTTTAACGCTGCAAACCAGTATGCCATAAAACTCTATATTTATGAACTCTGTGTGTGTGTGTGTGTGAGTGTGTGCTTAAACATTTGTGCATGTGCTCATAAAAAAAATATGTGTGTATATGTACAGATGCATGCCTGGTCTGGCCTGGCCCAACCCAACCCACTAAACAGCAAAGTCACTAAAACACCTTGGTGGTCCATTAAAGATTAAACGATTTTGGGGTTTGCCTGGTTGCCATTGCCATTACAGTGTTGCCTGATTCTTCAGGAATTTTCGTTTTGTGGCATGTTTGTCATAGCCAGCGACGACGACCAAGACGAGTCGACCCATTTTAGCTTGTCAGCCAATCACTTGTTGAAATTAGCACCTTTCATTGACTTTCTTTTTGCTTGCTGTGGCTCATATCACAGTTGTGGCCTTAACGAATTTTAAAATAATTTGCTCTGCTCAAATAACTTTTACTATTCACTTTTTACACATGTCACGTTTCAAACAAATTTAGGTTTTACAAACTGCTTAATACGGGCATGGAATTGATTGGTGTTTTTTTTTTTTTTTTTTTTTTCTTTTCAAACAATATGATCTTGATTCATAGTTCTATATGATGCATTGAATCTGGGAGGCAGACTACAAAATCGAATTATATATGTATCAGTATAGTAAATTCTTAAAAAATCATTGCAACCATTCCTATTAGATTTATATTCACTCATTTCTTAAATAGTCATTAAAATCCCGAGTGGGAGATACTCTGATCCCGTTTCTTAACGCATTTAGTTCCGATTTTGAAACTTTCAATAAATTTAATGAAAATTTCCCAGAAAAATTTAGAAAACCTCGATAACACTTTCGATGATTTAAAACAAAATTATACTGCTAAGGAATTATATAAGTTTGTGTATTACATCTGTAACTCTTATACTCTCTGAGATCGAAGCGTTCAAACTTACTGGCAAATATATCGACTTGGCCGTTAATGCTGACCAATAATATATTTGAACCATATGTATGTATATTCTCTCTTCTTTCTGTTACAAAGTTCTGCACAATAGTATTGTACCTTTATACCAAATTTATAATAGTATAGCACTGCTTGTTCTGGAGTGTAAATGTAAACATGTAAATTTCAAACTTCTCAATTTTAGAACTACATATAATAAATATTGAACTAAAGTTTATCCAAGGCGTAAAAACATCAAGTCGGATTTTTAACTATCGATAATAATGTTTAATCGCAGACCGTTAAAATAAACTGAACACGTAAGAAATGGGAAATACCAAAACTTAAAACTTTTCGTAGAAGAATACTTTGAAGAAAATATTCTATTTAATCGCATATTGAAGAATTTATTTATTGAAAAGTGAGTACGAAAAAGATGATTGAATTTCTGATTCTTAATACGCTCGAACAAATCAATATCAAACTTTGAGTAAAAACTATTATTGAGAATAATGCTATAAAAATTCAAAATGTGTTAAATGGAAATAATGATGAATATTCAAAACCGATTCCCATACTGATTCAAAGAGTCGCAGCTAAATTAGCCCAAAGCAAATTATGTATAAAGTTTTATAAAAAGTAGGCTAAACATATTCAAACTTGGATGTTTACGGCATCCCGTAATGGCTGTTTTTGATTTTTTTATATTCTGTTTTTATACCCTAGCCCATGAAATGTGGGTGCATGGTATAATGGTTTTGTGCTTCAGTATGTATCATTCTGTTTAATATATATGTACGTATGTATGTATGTATGTCCATGTGTGACTGCGACGATTCTAGAGACTATGATAGCTAGTTAACTGAAATTTTGAATCCAAGTTGCAGCTTTCACAATATATAAAAATTTGTGAAAACGGTTATTTATTTATAAGGCTCAACAAAATATCTTTTACCATACGAATTTTTTTATTTTGTTTTTATTTTATTTGTTTATTGAACTTCAGGTTAGGGATTAACCTATAACTCCTTTTTCCTAAAAAAAAAGAGAAGCTGCAGCGATACGATAATTCTGAAAACGGCATCGTACGTACAAACGACTTTGAAATCTCATAAAAACCAGGAAAAGATTGTTATAGTTCGAATGCCAAATATTGTTATTTTTTATCCGATTTGGCCTATTTTAACATATGATTTAACAGCATCAAATGGAATACCTTTGACAAGGCATTAGCTTTATTGCTGAAAAACTGTAAAACTATATCGAGTCGCGATGCTCATATGTTTATGTGTAGAAAAGATTCTTGTGGAATTGTGTTATCTGAAAAAATCCGAAATCGACTACAAATATCTCTAGTATCTCCAAGTCGAATAAACTTTGTTGTCTTCATAAGTATTTGGTGTTTGAATCCGGTCTTCTTATACGCATACGCATACTTATAAATACATAGTATGCTTGTACATACATACGCGGAAATCTCATTCATGCATGCCCAGCTTCGTGGCCCCAGTTGCTGTGTTGTTGTTGTTCTTATTCTTTATCGTGACTGTGACGAAGAGGAGCCCAACCTTAAAAACAATTTGAATTTGTGCAAAACGGTGCATAAGCGGAATGAAAACTGTTAAACAAAGAAGTGTTTAGTTTCTAGGTCAAAAAGTTGCCATTGTCTTTTCTTTATTTTGATTGGCGTTTGTTTGGGTAAATACTAAGATGGAAATATAAAATACATACATGCATATGTGTATGTAAGTTGATGGCACCTCACAAAATTGTTATAAGTTTGTGTTAATTGGCTTATTTAATGTAGCGCCAAGAACTAACCGTACTTGTTTGCCTCATAATTGATGAGTCGTGCCGTGCCGTGCCTGCCTGGAGCATAACCATTAAAAAAGGTTGTGAAAATGTTGATAATTAGTAAAAGTGTCAGCGACTGTAGGTAATTTTTATTGTTATTATTATTATTTTTACAGTTCTACTTGGGGGCAGCGAACAATTTTTTGTTTCATTTGCTCTTAACCTCATTTCCACGCGCGATCGCAAACTGCCAGCAGCCGGACAATGGGCAAAGCACGCACGCAGTATGCGAAGTAACCCAAAATGAAAGCTATCGTCATAGTGTGGGAGGCCTAAAGAGAAGTAGAAGCGGTAACCGTAGCCATTGCCGTTGCACTTGTCTTTGCCTATCTCTGTCACACTGCTTGATATCAGAGCCTCAAGCGTAAGCTACGTACACACATACTTACACAAATGCCAATCCTCGTGTAATGTGCCATCGGAGTCTGAGAAAACGTGCTTTGCATGCCTACATACAAAGCAAAAAAAGAAACCGCATTTAAAGTTTTGTCGCTTGGGGTTATCACGGCGAGGCGAAGAGTTGTTGTTGTTGTTGTTTTCTAAGCAGCTGCAGATATAATACAAAAACAATTTAATGAGCAACGGTTAATATCGTTGAGAGAGACTGGGAACTCTCTGCTGCAGTGTTGTCGTCACAATCGATTGACAAATGTAAAAAGTTCATGACAACTTGTGCAGCATATGATTGTAAGGTTGTATTTGTATCTTGTATAAACATACGTTGTAAATATACATACATATGTATATTACATGCAAGAACAGGCATAGAATGCGCTCATGCGATGTTGATCCTGAAAGTTTAATTTTATGAGCAACACTAACAAAGTCCTTGAAAACAGTAAACCAGTTTAGAGTCACTTGTTTTATGACATTAATCTTAAATCGACCCAATGCGCTGTGCTCCATGCTCCATGCTCCCAAAAACTTTTCACTTGAATCATAGTCACTGAAAGAATTACAAAGTCTGAGCCAATTGTATTCAATACTTTTTATTAAACACTTGAGTTTTTTTTTTAACCTAGTACCAGGTAATACGCAAAGATATAAGATAGCTACATCTTAGCTATAGAGTAGATAAAAAGAGAGACAGCGAAAGAGAGACGAATGTGGGTCGTTAACCTCGTTATAACGGCACCTAATATGTATTCACATATGTGTGTCTGTGTGTGTGCTTTCTTGCTTATACATTTGTTTGTATGTATGTAAGTCTACTCATGTGCTCTTGATAGTTTGTTGTTGCTTTATTTTGTATTCTTTTCAACCTTACTACCTAGCTCGAGAGGTGTTGCTGTAAGGCGTTAAGTCACCAACAACAATACCATCAGAATTGTCGTCTATACACACATATACCATAACACATAACATATACTATACAGTATGCCATTAAATGCGTTGTCGCTGCTCTTTTACGTTTTTGCCGTTTTGTTGCTGTTGTTTTAGCTGTTATGTAAGCGCTCTTTTGTCGTCGTCGCCTAATGACGGCGCATTAGTCCAAAAACGCAAAAATTGTTGCCGTGAGCGCCTTCAATGACTTTTTGATTAATGCATGATTTTACAATTTCTAACCCAATTATAACTTTGATAAAAAAAAACTGCCAAGCTTTTCATAATTATGATAGTTATTTGCATCTTTTTTTTTGGTGCAGTCCAGTCAAGTCATTGGCACGACAACAATTTCAATGAACTCGTCTGATGAAAGCCGGCTAGTTAGTAATGTTGCCCCTCATTAGGCTCTGGCTTTTCACTCAATACGCCTTGCAGGCAGTGGGACGAGCCACTTGAGTAACATAATAGCTAGGCTCAAATATTATTACTTGAATGTATATTAAGTTTTGCTAGTAAAAGTAGAAGTAACCTAACTCATACGTAGTACATACATACATACATACATAACTTTATGAGGGCTATTAAACGAAAATTGTTAGAGGGCCACGAAAAAAAAACAGAAAGTTTGTAAAACCGGCATCGACAATGGCGCGCTTAATGACAACTACTGAAGAATTTGACAAAAGTGGCAAAAGCAAAGGCAGAGCCAGAGCCATAGTTCAGGTGAGAGTGGCCCCAGCAGCAGCAGCAAGCACTGTAAGTGAAGCCTGGGAGAGTTAGATGGGCAATAAAAGCAAGTTCATTAATATTGTAGTATCTTGTAATGAATGTGAAAAGAATTAAATAATAGAATTTCGCTTTCATTTACTTCCCACAAACACAAAAAACACGCAATGGCCCGTAATGAGTCCGGTTTGGCACTTTAAAACATTTCGTCAAATGTGCAATTGAATAGAAAGTTTTGTTGCTGTTGTTGTTGTTGTTGTTGTTAGTGCTTTCGCATGAAACACTTTCAACAGTTTTACCGTAACACGCAAGTCGTTGACAACGGCAATGGACATGTGTTAAATGCGAAAAATGAAAGAAACGCTTTAAATCAATTTCAAATCACTACGCATTGCAACAATTAAAACTTTGTTAAACATTTCTTTTTGATAAATTTCAAATTGTGGTAGTGGTGCTGGTGGTGAGGGGCAGTGCACTTTTTATCATGTTGGCACGGTCAGACTTGAGCTT
Organism: Scaptomyza pallida; assembly: GCA_018152965.1. Classification (NCBI taxonomy): domain Eukaryota; kingdom Metazoa; phylum Arthropoda; class Insecta; order Diptera; family Drosophilidae; genus Scaptomyza; species Scaptomyza pallida. Next base: position 1,633,695 of record JAECXP010000046.1, on the reverse strand, counting down.
ATTATCTTCTTTTTTTTAAATGGCGAATATCGCTTCAAAAAGTTAAAAAAAAAAAAAGAAAAGAAAAACACAAATTATTTGCTGTTGCAATTTAATACAATCGAAACTGGTTTTTCGGCGTTGGCTTCTTGCCTTTTTTTTTGTTTTTGGTTTTTTGGCCAGGCCAACACTTGATCAACGAAATATATGCACAGAGAAAGTGAAAGAAAATACCAAAAAGGCAAAAAATACATAAAACTCAAAGAAGTGGCTATAAAAAGTTCAGACCGTATTAGAAGTCAACTTTGCATATATATGTATGTGTGCTTGTATAATTTGCTGTCTTCTTTTGGCCGCGCCAATTGGAATTTCTTCTTTTGTTTTTACTTTCACGTGCGATTAGGGGGGCGATTGTGGTTATTTATGAGTTCTACTAAATTGCTTAGCTGGCCAAGTCCGACACCGACCGCCATCATTAAAAAAAAAGAAATTTTTGAGCTTAAGCATGAGTAATGCTGTTACGAAAAAAAAGTAGTAGAAAAACTTCAGCTCATATGCATGTATATTCATCATTTCAAAGGTTTGAAGTTTCTTCAGCAAACACTAATCAAATGGAAAAAATGAATGCTTTTAAATTCAGCTTAACCAATATCCCGATTGGCTTTAAAGCTACATTTGATGTGATTCATTTGAGGTATTTCGTACTTCTGCCACTTTTGATCACGTTTTTTTTTATTGTATCAACGTTGTACAGGGTACTTTCCATTCAGTATATGTTTGGTCTTACAATGTAGAATCAACTCTTGTCTCAACTATTATTATGTATTTGTTTGTGGTTCCAACAAAATCGATAACATATTAATATGCATTTGTTTTTGTCTCTTCACAGCAGTTAACAGTTATCTGCATCATCAGCATTGCACTCTCTTGCGCCGACGCAGCGTTGTGGCCCAGCTTCAGCAGCAGCGGCAGCAGCAGCGCCGATGATGCGCCAACCAAATGCGCCGGTGCACGTGGACTGAAATATTTGTCTGGTGATGCGTTGACAGATTCATTAGACTGCTTGGGTCCGAATAACGCACCGTATCCCAGGTATGCAAGTGCATAAGTCTGTGTGTGTGCTATTTTTGCTATGCTACATGACCACAATGCAAAACTTTCTTTTCTAACGCACCTGGACTGACAATTTACATATGTATGTGTGTATGTGTGTGTGTGTATATATATTTCAGTGCGGCCGTTGCGCGCACATTCTCCAACTGGAACGGAAATTCGCGACGTGGACGCCAAAGCAAGTTGCCGAACACACTGGATCCAGCAATAACCACGAGTGCATTGTTGAGGGCCTACGATGAGGTGAACAATGAGGCTATCGGAAGCAATCGTTATGGTAAGGCGGTCAGCCGCAAATGCTAATAATGGCGTGGCCGCAATTGATTGATTGACTATTTGATTGATTGATTGTTAAACAGGTCGTTCGATAAAGAACGCTACGCCAGCGCAACAGTGTAAAAGCGATACACCTGCGCGACTATGCAAGACGCGCTATAATACCACGGCGCCGATGTATGGCGTTAGTTTGACATCGGGTCAGCCCGTGACCATTGTGCAAAAGTTTCCCGATCTGCTGCAGCAGGTTGTGTTTGAGGTGTGCGAGTAAGTATTCGACTGAAAGCAATATGCAATAAAATTCTGCTACATAATATTGATTGGATTGATTGCTTTTGGCTGGCAAACATTTTGTGTCGTGTATTTTGTTGTTAATAAATAATTTTTTTTAAGAATTTGTAGCTAACTAACTTCTATCATCAAATCCAAATATCTAAAAAAAAAAAAATAGTTTTAGTTTCGATGTACTAGACAACGGGCAAAACGGACGACTCCCTTTAATATTAAACTTAAAATTAAATAAGCTGCGTGGAACATGCAAATGATGCTCTCCATTAAGTAAACATCAGGTCTGTCGAAAAAAACGGGACGTTTAATGAACTTTTAAAGAGTATTGCGTAATTTGAAACGCGATAACATCCATAAAATTTATACAAGATGCTGTTGATAAACCATTTCATTTAGCGCATAAGGTTATATTTACTAACCGATGGCGACCATTTTTCCCCGTGCAATTAGAAGATTTAAAGAAATGATTCGAAAGATAGTTTCACTCTGAAATAATGCAATGACATAACAAACCTTTCAATGCAATGTAATATTGATAAAGTATTAGTGCCAAAAATTACCAACGATTAAGTTTTTACAGTATGCAATAATTTTCTTCTTCACTGGATTGTTTAATTTTATTATCATTGGGGATGATCAAACTGTATGACTAAAAATGTATTTCTGTCCATAGGTCCTCAGAATGCGACGTAGTGCGGGGCGAGTGCACGCAAACATATGTGCCGTATTTGTTCCTGGTAATACCGCTTGGCCCTGTAACACTAACCGGTCAAGATTACGTGCTGGTGGAGAGTGGATGTGTATGTAAGCCCAAGTACTCGACGGGAGCTGCACAGGAGCCAAACATGATACCGTAGGTGGATGAAAAAGTGTAATCACACTGGTACACAACAGCAACCAAAAGAACTGAGCGAGTTTATGGGATGGAGCGGCAAAATGTACTCAAATTTGGAATTATTTTTTGTAGCAAAATTTGAAATTTTTAATGTTATTTATTCGTATCAAGTTTGTCTCCCTATATCTCTACTACCTATCGCTGTTAAAATGAATTAGATATTTGCTCGAAAAATAATACTAATATTTAGTTATAAATTACTTTAAATGCATATAAATCATATAATGCGAAAAGCATAAGCTGTTAAAAAAAAGTTAAGGCTTGTAGTCACCAAAACAAAAATCGACAATGAAAAAATTCAGCTTTCATGACAAAAAATAACTTAGCTTATACTTACATTTAATAAAGTACTTATAACAGTTTCCTTTTAACATTTTGGTTAAATATTTACATGTATGTACTTAATTTAAATGAATTAAATTATTATTAAATAAAACATAAATACAACAAAATTTCCTTAACTGTGGGAAGTCCATGGACAAAAAAACTAAGAAATACTTCTGTTTTTAGCATCAGAACAATAATACATTATGCACAAAGTCAATTCTATGATAAAAATGCAATTTTTTGGCAGTACAAGTTATGTTGAATATTAATTTGTTTTAAATTGAATAAAATACAATCGAATTTAAATAACTATGCATATCGTGGTGAATTTAAATTCACTACACTCGTTTGCTCCGGCAACTCACCACTATCGATATATTTCCCTGTATACACTGCTGCTGCAGATATCGTCTCATCACTTTGTTGCCGTGTATCGTTTGCTTCGTGTTAGCACTAGCTGCACGCATAAGTTTTTAGCGAAAAATTTGTAAAACAGCTACCACAAGCTAGCAAACGTTTAGGAAGTGTTGTTTAACGTATAGCTAAATACTAAAATTGTGTGATTACACAAATTTCAAAGCTGTATTTTGTGCATTTAGCACCGCATACGTCGCACCACACTTACACTAAGGCGCACACGCTGAGTACTGTGTGTGTGTTCTGTGTATAGGTGACAATTTTGTTGCGTGGTGCCGGGTTACAGTTAAATATTACAAATTTGTGTTGATTTGTAAGAGTGCTCATCAATTGTGGTATGAAATTAAATCAACGCTGATTCGCCAGCCCAGTTAAAACCACGTAACGCTAGCGGATTGCAAGTGCGCTCATCTCAACATGATGTTCACGGTACGTTGTTGTTACGCCTTGTGTCAGGGGGTGCTTATATTAACACCGATGGACAATCGATAAACGGCACTGCAGAGCTGCACACCAAAAGAGCGGCAGCTACTTTGACAATGTTTTTCTATGCAATTTCTTGCTCTTAAGTGCTTTGCTTTAAGTGCGACTTCAGCGTGTATATATTTGTTCTAATCCGCACATACTAACTACTCTTAATAATATCTTAAAGCTCTGAGAAGCGTTACCGCTTTTTACTATGTATTAGAAAACAATCTACAATCCATTTAAATAACTCGTTCCTAATACATATGTATCTTGTGTTTCTGTAGGGCACCAATCAGCAGCAGGACACGCGCTTCAGCGACAAGGAGAAGAAGCTGATGAAGCAAATGAAGTTCGGGGATTGCCTCAACAAGCGCGTGGACATGTCTAAAGTTAAACTGGATGTGCTGCGACCTTGGATAAGCAAAAAGATTACCGACATTCTTCATATTGAGGATGATGTTGTCGTTGAGTTTGTCTACAATCAGCTGGAGGAGGAGAAATACCCCTGCCCCAAAAAGATGCAAATTAATATGACCGGTTTCCTCAACGGACGCAATGCGCGCCAATTTATGGGTGAACTATGGGCATTGTTGCTCTCTGCGCAGGAGAGCGACAGCGGCATACCGGCTGAATTCATACAGCAGAAAAAGGATGAAATACTCAAGCGCGAGGAGGAGCAACAACAGCAGTTAAAGCAGCGGCAACAGCAGCAGCAGCGGCGTGATTTATCACGCTCCCGCTCACGTTCACGTTCCCAGTCTCGCCCACGGGACAAGCAACGACGAAACGATAGGTCCAAGTCGCGATCACGCAGCCGTTCAAAACCTACAGTTGCCGCCTCAAACAATGGGAGCACCACCACAGCGCCGCCCATTAACACTGCAGCACGCGAAGCGGCAGCGAATGCAGCTGCCCGTCTTCGGAAACGTGGCGGTGCCGGTGGCTCCCCGGGTGCGTCAGGTGGCACTGCAAGTGCAATACCAGCAGCTTCAACGGCTGCATCGGTCGGTGGCAGAGTCTCATCCCGAGAACGGCGTTCCAGCCGCCGACGATCTCGTTCTCGCTCACGCTCTAACCGCTCAGCGCAGCGAGCACCCTCAACGGATACTGCTGCAGCTGCAAAGACTTTAAATGGACGGCACTCAGTAACAAAAAAATCGACACCCCCATTAGCGTCCAAATCCAAATCAAAGGCCAAATCGCATTCACGTTCGCGTTCATCGCGCAGTCGCACCAGGTAGAAGAAACTGCAACTAATGTTGTATAAATGCAATGAAGTTTCATAATGTATTATGTTATTAAAGATGTTTAGCAAGTGTGACTTAGTTCACGGGGACAAATTTTTACTTATTATAGTCTCTAGAAAATAGAACTTAATAGTTAAAGTAAAGGTTTTCCTAGCTAATTTATTGCTAAACAATGTTCAAATGCATTCATACTTCAAATCATATTTCAATAACAATAACTGTGCACAAATTCTAGTAAATTACCTGTCTCGATATACAGCACAATCAATTTAATGTTGTTAAAACAAAGTTAAGTTAATGAAATAATGAAGTCTTATAGCTTTATTAAATTGGCCTGCAAGCTGATCAAATATAAAGTAATTAAAGAAAAGCCTTACTTTAATAGCATAAGATAGTTTTACGGCTTTGGTTTTTAAAAGCAACTATTGAAATTGATATATACATACATCTTATTTATCCGTTAGATCACGCAGTGGAGGTAAACGCAAAGGCTCAAAATCGGCGCGAACCAGATCGCGCAGCTCATCACGCTCCTCGGCACGTAGCAATCGTCGCCGGCGTAGGTCACGTTCCCGTGCCAGCAGTATCTCGCTATCTCCAGAGCGACAGCAGGATCAGCAGTTTGAACATCGCCGCAATAAGAACAGCGTGCAGAACAAGAGGCAGTATCGCAATAATCGGGATGATTCCGCCAGCTCTATTGAACGTGGCGATGGTCGTGGTAGGCAATTTGGTGGAAGCGGCGGTGGAGGTGGACGACGAGCACCGGCCCAAGGCAGACGGTTTTCGCCACGCGGACGCAGTCCATTGCGTCAGGATAATGGCGGTGGTGGTGGACGTTTTCAGCGCTCTAATTCGCGACGTCGTTCTCGGTCGCGCATGCTTTCTAGATCGCCAATGCGATACTCCAGATCACCTAGACGGTAAGAACACATAACAATATCAAAATCCTTTCGCTGAATCCTTAAACTGAGTTTAAGCTTACAATGAACTAGTGATAGGAGATGCCCTGAAACTTGGTTAAATGTGAATATCTCAATTATATTCGGATGTACAGATGTACTTCGGCTAATTGAGTTTGTTTACGAGTTGGTTCCTTCATACTCTTCTTCTCCGTACTTACGTTTTAGATACCTTTGCAAATGTAATTCAAAATGCAAAGCATGTTTTGTTGTGGATATGATTACATTTTAATTTGTATCACCTCCACTGTTTTTCGTTGTTGATTTATAAAATATTTGTACGAACAGCAAAAACATTATTGTATTATGATAACTGTCAGATTTGTATGTGACATTGTCCGATATACAAGGTTTCAGTGTTATCGTATTGGTTATTTGAAATTCTTATGTCTTCCTTTGACATTGAATTAAGTGTCAAAAGCGTTACGTCACTTTCATCATAGTTTGTCTTGTCAACATTTTTATTCATGCTCTTTATAATTGACTCTTCGCAGTCGATACTTGATTGTTCTAAAATAAAAATATATATTTGTCCGAACTAAATAATGAACAATTTTCGTAATTGTTTTTCGCCCAGATTTAATAATCGGCGTCGGTCACCGCAAATGCATTATCGTGGTGGAGGTGGTCGTGGCCGCGGAGGCAACCATCGCAACATGTGGCAGCAGCAGCAGCAACAGCATCGCGGAAACAGTCCCAATCATCGCGGGGGCGGCGGACGCATACACTGGCAGGCCAGGCAGAACAGTCCCAATGGAGGACGACGCTTCGATCGTCGCCAATCGCCGGCAAGTGGTGGCCAGCATGGCCGTTATTCACGCGATCGTCGCCAGTCGCCGGCTGGTCAGGGTGGACCCGGAGGCCAGCAACAGGGTCAACAGTTTCGCAAGCAGTTCTCACCTGGACGTCGCTTTGATCGCCGCGGCTCGCCACAAGCTACATTCAATCGCTGGGATCAGCCGCATAACGATCAGCGCCAGCCAATAGCGCCCATCCGTAATCAGCAGCATCAGCCGCATCAGCAGCGCCTGGGACGCTCCAGTTCCAGCAGCGTCAGTCCGCCTCCGCGACGTCATCAGCAACAGCAAGAGCGCAGCGTTAGTCCATTGCCAAGAAGGCGCAGTCGTAGCCAGCGAAGTCGCTCTAGCGGGCGGCCAACTAAACGCAGTCGCAGTCGCAGCCAGCGAAGTCGCAGTCAACGTAGTCGAAGTCGATCCATATCCCGACCAAAGCAACAGCAGCGTAGGCGTTCAAGTGTCGCATCAGCGCGTCGATCTGTGGAATTTGCCGGCCCATCTGTTAACACCATCGATCTCTGTCGGGAGGAACCGCCGACCCAGCCGCAGACGGTGCGCAAATCAGAGCCATTGCAGCCGCAGTTGCCGCAGCCGCAACCACAGGGGGCACCATTACCGAAGTCGCAGATGCAGTCGTCGCGTGCCAATTTTGCAAGTTTGTCGCGCACACCGTCGCCGTTCCTTAAGTCGCATGAGCGTAGCGCCGCCAGCGCTAGCGCTGCAACGGCACCAAAGAAGTCCCGAGACAACAGTCAAAGCAGCAGTTCAGATAGCAGTGCTGACGATAGCGATGACAGTGATGAGGAGCAGCAACATCTGCAGAAAAAACGACAACAGTCGGCTCGCTCGGTGGCAGTCAGCAAAAGTTTAAAATCCAAGGTTCCTTCAGCGGCGGAGCCTAGAAAGGCAAGCAACAAGGCAAAACGAGCTTCGCGAAGCTCGGGCAGCAGCAGCAGCGAACACAGTGACGACGACAGCAGCGATGATCGACATAAAAAGAAGTCACAGCTACACCTAGTAAACCAGAAGCGTAAAGAGGAGTTAACAACTACGTCAAAGGATAAACAGCGCCGAAGCGGAGACAAGAAACTGCAACGCAGCATGTCTAGTGATGTGTTGCCAGCGGATGCGTTGGTCTCGGAAAAACAAAGAAACATGGACAAGAGCCGCAAGCGAACTCATAAAAAATCGCGAAGAGATGCAGCCAGCGATGATGCGAGCGATTCTGGGGATGAACGTGTGTCCAAAAAGAAGCGCAAGAAGTCGAAGAAATCGGTTGATACAAGTGAAAGTGATTCTGCTTCCGAGGCTGAGTCGTCGTCTAAGAAGAAAAAACACAAGAAACACAAAAAACACAGCAAGAAGAGCAAGAAGCACAAGAAGCATAAGCGAAAGAGCAGCAACAGCGCAAAGCATCGACAAGAGAGCAGCTCTGAGGTCAGCAGCGGCGATGACGATGATGAGATTGCAACGAAGGTTGGAAAGCGGAATGGAAAGTTACCCTTGCTGATTTCTGGCGGCCCCGGCATCAATGAGGATTTGGAAAAGCAGTTGCGTGAGCGTGCCCTCAAATCCATGAAAAAGTTGGACTGAATAATAACATCTACAATAAATTGACTAAATTGAAGAGAAATGAATATAATACAACCCCCCTCCCCTCATGAAGATACATTTGGACAAACCGACGGACATACAGATGGACAGACATGCGTAGCCATTTAAATACTAACATGTAACATTCATTTATGCATACTACATACATTTATTAATATTTCTTACAATTTATTTTCTACACTTTAAGTCTCATTGCGCGTCAAAACTAATATAACAGGATATCGTGCATGGTAAACACATTTTGTATTATGTACAAAAAAAAAAAAATATTTCTCCAAAAAAAAATAAATAAATACATAAAACAAAAATAAAAAGGCCATGTGCTTTAAAAAAAAAAAAAAACAAAAAAACTATAACGTAAATCGTTTGGTAAACTGTATGTTGATACAGTTATTCAGCAATGTTTGCTTAGAAACACCACTGTTTAATGTCTAAGTAGGTTTTACAGAATGTAATTAATAATACCTAAAACGAAAATGTGTACGTTTAAAGGCATTATTAATAATTATAATTGCAAAAAAATAAAAATTGTAACGGAAGAAATTAATTTATTAACTAATGAAGTTTGAATTAATAGCAATTCGCGGGTAACTTACAACCCTAAATGCGTAGACGTCACTTAACACTGTTTTGCTTTGGTCACACTAATTGACGAAGGGTGGCAACGCTACGCTTGGCTGTCAAATGCTCTGACAGCGCACCAACTTCCTTTCCTTTTTTACGTATCGTACGAGATGGTAAGGCTGAAAATATAAATGAAATTAAAATACACTGCCATCGACGCGCAAAACGAACAAAAATACAGTGAAACATAATAAAAATAACGCTACAAACAATATAATTTTTGAATATGTGATCATTTATGTGAAAGTGCGTTTGTTTCAATAAAAAAACTTTCAGTTTTTGTTTGTTATTGCAGTCGTTTGTCTTAGAAGAGTTCAAATGATTCGAAAGTGCTTATTTAAATATTTTTAGGCTCGTGGACCTAAGAAACATTTGAAGCGTTTAGCCGCACCCAAGGCATGGATGTTGGACAAATTGGGCGGCGTTTTTGCCCCACGTCCATCAACCGGTCCACACAAGCTGCGCGAGTCCCTGCCGCTGTTGATCTTCTTGAGAAATCGTTTGAAGTACGCTCTCAACGGCGCCGAGGTGACCAAAATTGTCATGCAGCGTCTCATTAAGGTTGACGGCAAGGTTCGCACGGATCCTACCTACCCCGCTGGCTTTATGGGTATGTTTAACTCCATTTTGTACAGGGTGCATTTAAAATATCTTTTACTCGTTTAACCTATAGATGTCATCACCATTGAGAAGACTGGTGAATTCTTCCGCCTAGTCTATGACGTGAAAGGCCGTTTCACCATTCACCGCATTTCCGCTGAGGAGGCCAAGGTAAGACAGACCCATACGTTCGCTTCGACAAGTGTTTGGTGGGCTTAATCGAAGACCGATTAGTGTTTTCTTGTATGCAAATTGGTTCAAAATTAAGCCTAAAGCAATTTTTGATACGACGGTCTCTGATCTGTGCATATCACCAGCCATTTCGGTAACTTTTACGTGCAATTACAAATGAACAAGCCATTCTATATGTAGAGCGATTGGTAAACCATTAATAATCAATTTTACAAAAACGTGATATCCAAATAAATATAAATATGCAATAAGTAGTGTTAAATTTGTAACAGCGTGCAGTATTTAATTGATGATTTTTCTTTATTTTACAGTACAAGCTGTGCAAGGTGCGCAAGACACAGTTGGGTGCCAAGGGCGTGCCTTTCCTGGTAACACACGATGGCCGCACCATCCGTTATCCCGATCCTCTGGTACATGCCAACGATACTGTGCAAGTGGACATTGCCACCGGCAAAATTACCGACTACATTAAATTTGACTCGGGTAAGTTTACCAATGCTAATTTTCAAGTGGCTGGTTCGAAGACCACAAAACGCACTCCCTAAGTTGCGTGGTTCAAAAACAAAGCCAAAAGCAATTTTTGATACGACGGTCTCTGATTTGTGCATTTTGCTAGCCATTTCAGTAACTTTTACGTGCAATTACAAATCTTAATTCCGAACGAAAAATTTGTGAAACAATTACTTTACATTGTTGTTTTTAATTTACAGGCAATCTTTGCATGATCACCGGAGGAAGGAATTTGGGGCGTGTCGGTACTGTCGTCAACCGTGAGCGTCATCCTGGATCTTTCGATATTGTTCACATCAAGGATTCGCAGGGTCATGTGTTTGCCACTCGTTTGACCAACGTGTTCATCATTGGAAAGGGCAGCAAACCCTACATTTCTCTGCCAAAGGGCAAGGGTGTAAAGCTTAGCATCTCTGAAGAGCGCGACAAGCGTTTGGCCGCCAAAACCCACTAAGAAATTTTAACATGCCAGCCGGCCAGCAGCAACCGCCGCAGATTAGGGGACAAGAGTAATAAGGATTTTTACTTGTTAGCATAACTGTACGTTCACGCTAATGAAATACAAAACTTAAAGAAAACAATAAATTGTGTAATTTATGTACAAAGAAATGGTTGCAAGGCAATAGACGGATTAAACACCGATATATTTATTTAGCTTACGATTGCTTTTTGACGATGAACAAATTTCTATTGGCCACACAAGATTTCAAATTGTTCACTATACTAAGTCATTTTTGTAGAGGTGGCTGTCTAGCTTATCGCCTTTCAATTGCTTTATCTTATTTATACGAAGCTTCTGAAAGCATAACCATGTCTCATGTTCCAATATTTTGCAGCTTAATTTGTCTTAAAAGCGGGCATGGTTTTGCGCGCAACATTATTGACTGCCATTTTTCAGTGTTGTTAAACGAGTGACGATGGCAGAAAAACAACGATGAATGTATACAAATTAATAAAATTATCGATAACAGGTGCTGTGTTTATGTATTATGCGGTAAAAGGCTTGCGCACTGAGAAAATTAGTTTAAGAAAATCTTGAAAATCAACTCGCCAACTGGAGTAAAGCGTATGTAACTAGTGCTAATAACTTGAAGCCACATAACTGCTGGCATCCACAGGCAACTTCAGACAGTTTGTGCTTGTGTGTGTTCTCGGCCCGCATACACAAATTAAGCCATACGCATACACTCGAGCAAAATACATATGTTTTAATGTATGTATGTATGTACATTGGTCATATGTTAGCTTGTCTGATAAACGTCGTGCTGAATGAATCATTTGTTTAGCTCCAGTACGATTTTACTTGTTTGTGTATTGCAAATCACATTAGCTTATAGATAGTTGTGGTATAATTGTACCCTCACATAACTCAAGTAAAGTTCTTTGCATTCGCAGACCGTCGCGTCACCGCAAAAGCAGTTCAATATCAAAATACCAAAGACGCAGATCTGAACTAAATAAATAGCAAAAACAAAGACTCAAACCTATAAAAATTATGGCACAGGCATTTAATAACCCAATAGGAGGCAGCACGCATCGTGATTATGGAGCAACATCTAATGCCACACCCGAGGTTAGTTTTGCTGCTGCTTCAAGTGGCAATTCAGGCTTCAGTCCCACCGAGTTTGTGTCGTTAAGCGAGGATATCGGCCACAATATAACCTCGATAAACAGCAGCACCAAGCAGCTGGAGAAGCAGCTTAAACTCATTGGCACCTCTAAGGATTTGTCGGCCTTGCGGGAAAAGATTCACAGTATCAATACAAAAACTAATGCGCGCGTCCAGACAACTAGCTTGGACTTGCAGCGCCTCCAGGCAGTGGTGCGTCATGGCGATCGGCAGCAAAAGCTGCAGTTGGATAAACTTACCCAGGAGTTTCAGAACGTTGTCGAGAAATACTCAACGCAGCAGAAACGGATTTCCGCAGCAACCCGGCAAAGCTATCAAGTAGCCGCCGCAGCCGAGCGTGAATCTGTAGTGTCTGCCAGATCGGAGTTGCTTCAGCAGCAGCGTCAAGAGCAAGCTGGCCTGGAGCGTCAACATGATATACTTGTGGAACGTCAGCGTCAAGTCGAACAAATTGAGGCTGATATACTAGATGTCAACGTCATCATGAACAAGCTAAGTAGCTTGGTTGTTGAGCAGAGAACGGTGGTGGGTAAGTACAAGTCCTTAAAGATTTTGGACTAGTCAAGTAAAAAAAGTTTGTAATGCGTTTTGGGACGCCAAGCCGGTTGTTAATATTTACTTTTATAAATATTTAATACATAAATTTATCATTCTCATTTTTAAATCATAGATAACATGGAGACACTCATTGATCAGACGGCTGCTGATGTGGAGGAAGGTCGCAATCATCTGCAAAAGGCGACTGCTAGTCGTAATAGCCACCGCCGTAAGATATTGATACTTTTAGTGATTGCTGTGATAATAGGATTAGTTGTAACTGGCATTATAGTCGGAAAATTAAGTTAATTGTGTGTATACAAAAGAAATAGCATACATACATATATACACTCTTATACCCACACATACAAATAAAAAAGTTTTCCCATATTACTTTTATAAAAAAAAAAACATTAATAATGCATTAATCACCAAGTGAGTTAACGCACGCGCCAAGCGAGCAAAGACAACAGAACATTATATTAAATATAATACAATATTAACAGTTTAAATCGGAAGCGCGTTGTAGTTTTTAGTTACGTGTATGAAAATAATAATAATTATAGGTATAAATATATACATACATATGTGTACAACAAAGAAACCATTTAATAATACAATTAAAATACTAAGCGCTTTCAAAAGTCAAGTTGTCATCTTTTTACAAGAATATAAAACCATTTTAAATTCGGACACAAACAACTGTGAACCACGCTTATAAATGGGTCTTTAAAATGGATAGACATGGTACGGGTACTTTTAAAATGTTGGGCATTCAAGTTCCAAAACTGTAGAGTTGTATGTCTACCACTTTTTTGTAGCCGGAGAATATATGTTTACTTTGTGGAAATATACCTTTCGAATTGTGGCGACGCTAATTAAAAAACTAAAAGATATAAACATATCCAATTAATAACGGAAGATTTGTGTAAAATATTTTTCTATTTGCTTTATATGTTAATATACTTAAAATGAAGCACAAATATACTTGTTTAAAAATCTCACAATCTTCAAAACACAATGTCTCATGATTTTGTTCTACTTAATTGTAAGTATGAAACGAGATTATCCAACCCGATATCAATTTAACATCTTTTCGCGTTTTTTGTGCCCTTTTCAAAGTTTGCATTAAGTCAAAACTCACTTAAATTTTACAAAAGCTTTCAACCCCAATAGTATCTTAGTCAGGAATTTAATGCCAATGAAAATCATTGGACAACTTATTCACAAAACAAAATAATTCACTTTAAATTTTGGTACCATTTAGAAATAGTCATAATTAACAATACGTCGATTTATTTGAATGACATTAGATCTGCATTTGCAGAACTATTGAGATAGGTTGCTTATGTTTATGTAGATAAAGTAAAAAAAGAACTTGACATATTTAAAAATTGCATACAAGCAAACAAAGATCGCAGGTATTGCAGGTATGCCATTGAAATTTCGCAAAAAGGCTTTAAAACTTTAAAAGTTAAGTTTTGCTCCGTTTTTCTTACTTTTATTTATCAAACTCAAATTAAACAGCTGACCTATTTACAGAACTTTCAGTAACTGAATGGTGATTTTTCCCTTATCCAGTTATTTAACAGGATTGATAAATACTTATTAACTTTTACTGTACCTGAATAGTGGGAAGACCCTATTATTTTTCAATATAAAATTTACCATCATAAACTGCCTATCGTATATCGTTCTGCATACGATAGCTGGTTTACTTGAATACATTTCGATTTAAAACAACGCTGTTAATGTACTTACATAATGTTAAAGGCCTGTTTACCCCAACGAGTATGTACTAGTAACAGAGATGTAAAAAGAACTGGCGAAAAAATTTTACTCGCCCATGCTCTGACCTGACGAAAGGTCGTAGGTAGAGAAAAGACAGAACAGCTGCTTTTGTTTATACTTCTGTGCTGGCCGCCGCATTTGTTGTTTTGATTTTTTGCTGCTTACGTTTTGGTATACTTATTTGGCTGCATGTGAACACAAAACGTATCGCAGGTCAGGCACGTCTTTGTGTATATGCATAAATGTGTACGCATCGGCTGGCTGTTGTAGCTGATACTATGTATGTATAAGCTGCACAACTAGAAATACCCATTGTCCCAATATGAAATTAATGGCATGGACATTTTTGCAGTATGCCATTCAAAGAAAAGGGTTATAAATATATCATTTTGAATACGAAAAAAGTTTATTTTATTGTTAGTTATATATTAATATTTAGCCACCAATAATTAAATATATATAACCAACTAATTCCAAAATTATAAGAAAACGTATTTGAAGGAATCAAGCTAGGGTATTTCATTTTCAGGTGTGGTATTGTACAAAGTTACTATATAGTCTGTACCACCCAATTACCACAGGTTAGCTTAAGGCAACTGAAAAGAATAAATATCAAAAATCTCGGCAAACGAAGCCAGCACAAAATGAAACGCATCACACGCATACTAATACTTATGCATTTTTTACTGTCCCTGTCTTACAAAAGGCGGAAAGCAAAGAGCAAGTGAAACAAAACAGCCGCATACATAAAATGACCAAGCTCAAGTTCTGCGACAGCACAACTATAATATGCAAAGCTAACAAGACGCAGCAACTGCGCTATTTTCAAATACCCTTTCTGGCAATATTAGGTGGAAATCAATGAAACCACTTACATATAATTTAAATATAACACATAACTTATTTTGACTATTTTAATGCAAATACCCTTACTCTAGGATTAGTTAACAAACTCATAATAAAATGTCTTTATGTTTCATACATGCCCTACCTAATTAATAAAAAACTTGCAGACTTTAATGCTGAAATTATATTCTAGTATCTTATGATTACCCATTTATTTACGCAAAGCTTATAAAAATTCTATACTACCCTCCCATGTAGTTAAGCAGCCAGTCGATTGAAGCAAAAGTGTAAAATTGCCAAACTCAAGCAAAGTCAAGAGTTTGACAACAACACAAGAAGAAACGAACAGCAACACATTGTTGCTGTCGCTTTCTTCGCACACTTTGCCATCAAAACAAAGTGAAAAAAATGATCGCCGTTGGTTCTTTGTCACCAGCTGATTTTCAAAAAGGCGGCACATCATTTGAAAAGGCAGACGCCGCCAACTTAACTCGCTATGTTCCCCTGTTAGAGCAGAGTGTTTTCTGTTAAAGTTGCTGTCTCTGGTTACCCCTCTGTTAGTATTGAATACTCTTTGTGTTTACCCAAAAATTTAATTTAACATAACTTAGTTTAACAGTCAGCTGACTCAATCAAACCTATGCGAACTCTATGTAAGCGTTTACCCAAAATTTAATTTAACATAACTTAATTTAGTTTAGTTCCGAACCTGCAGGTTGCAGATTCTTAAATATTTTCGGTGTTGGTAAGCCTGAAAATACAAAACAGCTGATCAAAAAGTGTTGTGCAAAACGTTTACATATTCAAATATTTAAATGAACAAGCATAAGCCTTTTATTTTAGTTGAAAATCATGTTTGTTGTGTGATAAAATGTCAAAATACTTTAAAAATATAATTAAAAAAAGATAAGTTTGGGCTTATATATTGCCATGAGCTCAAGTAAAAATGTGTTTGAATAACAATTCAAAATGTAACGGCGGGCTTACAACACTGTAAACATCATTTTAAACGCTTTACACACTGTTTCCTTATGTTAAATTAAATTTTGGGTAAACGCATACATTTTCTTAAATTAAATTAAATTAAATTAAAATAAATTAAATTAAATTAAATTTTGGGTAAATAGGCCTTAACATCGCATTGCAGCTAATTGTAAATATTAAATGGTCTTTGTATAAAGGCAAAGAGTATATAATACTTACTATTACATACTCGTTGGTATAAAGGTTTCAACATTTTTTTTTCATCAAATGTCAAAAGTGTAGAAATCGATGACCATTTAACTTGTAACTGGTCTTTGTGTAGAAATGCTAGGTCTGTTCGTTAGTGAAAAGTGTAGGGTAGTGCAGTGCAGAACAGAACACGAAAAATACAACCCTGAAAATTTAAGGTGCAAAAAAGTGCAGAGCTACTATCGAACAAAATAGGTGTAAGTTCGAGCAAATGAAGCCAAAATCAGCTGACTGTAACAGATGAAAATAAATATTAAGCAAATCTGCTATTTTGAAATGCATGCAATTACTCCTCTTCAATGTACAAATTATTTATGGTTTCATCAGACAATTTTTGTTTATTATTTAAAGCAACGTTTGCAATTCAATTTAAGTGTTCAAAAACTTAACTGACAAAAAACAGCTGTTAATTCACATTCAGAACAAAACTGACACAAAACAGCTGTTGTGCCCTAACTTACACTTTTCTGCTCTTGATTTTTGATGGTGTAGAAAAGTGCAGAAAAGTGTAAGTTAGGGCACACTAAAAAACACAGGGCAGAACAGTTTAGTGTAAAAAAGTGCAGCTATCGAACACTTTTTTGAGAACTAGTGTACACTCAACGAGTATGTAAAGGTAACAGAGATGTAAAAAGAACTGGCGAAAAAATTTTACTCGCCCATGAACAAATCTGACGAGAGGTCGTAGGTAGAGAAAAGACAGAACAGCTGCTTTTGTTTATACTTCTGTGCTGGCCGCCGCATTTGTTGTTTTGATTTTTTGCTGCTTACGTTTTGGTATACTTAATTGGCTGCATGTGAACACAAAACGTATCGCAGGTCAGGCACGTCTTTGTGTATATGCATAAATGTGTACCCAAAGGCTGGCTGTTGTAGCAGATATGTATGTATAAGCTGCACAACTAGAAATACCCATTGTCCCAATATGAAATTAATCGCATGGACATTTTTGCAGTATGCCAATCAAATAAAAGGGTTATAAATATATCATTTTGAATACGAAACAAGTTTATTTTTATTGTTGGTTATATATTAATATTTAGCCACTAATAATTAAATATATATAACCAACTAATTCCAAAACTATAAGAAAACGTATTTGAAGGGAATCATGCTAGGGTATTTCATTTTCAGGTGTGTTATTGTACAAAGTTACTGTGTAGTCTGTACCACCCAATTACCACAGGGTAGCTGAAGGCAACTGAAAAGAATAAATATCAAAAATCTCGGCAAACGAAGCCAGCACAAAATGAAACGCATCACACGCATACTAATACTTATGCATTTTTCACTGTCCCTGTCTTACAAAAGGCGGACAGCAAAGAGCAAGTGAAACAAAACAGCCGCATACATAAAATGACCAAGCTCAAGTTCTGCGACAGCACAACTACAATAGGCAAAGCTAACAAGACGCAGCAACTGCGCTATTTTCAAATACCCTTTCTGGCAATATTAGGTGGAAATCAATGAAACCACTTACATATAATTTAAATATAATACATAACTTATTTTGACTATTTTAATGCAAATACCCTTACTCTAGGATTAGTTAACAAACTCATAATAAAATGTTTTTATTATTCATACATGCCCTACCTAATTAATAAAAAACTTGCAGACTTTAATGCTGAAATTATATTCTAGTATCTTATGATTACCCATTTATTAACGCAAAGCTTATAAAAATTCTATACTACCCTCCCATGTAGTTAAGCAGCAAAAGTGTAAAATTGCCAAACTCAAGCAAAGACAAGAGTTTGACAACAACACAAGAAGAAACGAACAGCAACATATTATTGCTGTCGCTTTCTTCGCACACGTTGCCATGAAAACAAAGTGAAAAAATGATCGCCGTTGATTCTTTGTCACCAGCTGATTTGGCGGCGTCTGCCTTTTCAAATGATGTGCCGCCTTTTTGAAGATCAGCTGGTGACAAAGAATCAACGGCGATCATTTTTTCACTTTGTTTTCATGGCAACGTGTGCGAAGAAAGCGACAGCAATAATATGTTGCTGTTCGTTTCTTCTTGTGTTGTTGTCAAACTCTTGTCTTTGCTTGAGTTTGGCAATTTTACACTTTTGCTTCAGAGCTGCTTAACTACATGGGAGGGTAGTATAGAATTTTTATAAGCTTTGCGTAAATAAATGGGTAATCATAAGATACTAGAATATAATTTCAGCATTAAAGTCTGCAAGTTTTTTATTAATTAGGTAGGGCATGTAATGAATAATAAAGACATTTTATTATGAGTTTGTTAACTAATCCTAGAGTAAGGGTATTTGCATTAAAATAGTCAAAATAAGTTATGTATTATATTTAAATTATATGTAAGTGGTTTCATTGATTTCCACCTAATATTGCCAGAAAGGGTATTTGAAAATAGCGCAGTTGCTGCGTCTTGTTAGCTTTGCCTATTGTAGTTGTGCTGTCGCAGAACTTGAGCTTGGTCATTTTATGTATGCGGCTGTTTTGTTTCACTTGCTCTTTGCTGTCCGCCTTTTGTAAGACAGGGACAGTAAAAAATGCATAAGTATTAGTATGCGTGTGATGCGTTTCATTTTGTGCTGGCTTCGTTTGCCGAGATTTTTGATATTTATTCTTTTCAGTTGCCTTCAGCTACCCTGTGGTAATTGGGTGGTACAGACTACACAGTAACTTTGTACAATAACACACCTGAAAATGAAATACCCTAGCATGATTCCCTTCAAATACGTTTTCTTATAGTTTTGGAATTAGTTGGTTATATATATTTAATTATTAGTGGCTAAATATTAATATATAACCAACAATAAAAATAAACTTGTTTCGTATTCAAAATGATATATTTATAACCCTTTTATTTGATTGGCATACTGCAAAAATGTCCATGCGATTAATTTCATATTGGGACAATGGGTATTTCTAGTTGTGCAGCTTATACATACATATCTGCTACAACAGCCAGCCTTTGGGTACACATTTATGCATATACACAAAGACGTGCCTGACCTGCGATACGTTTTGTGTTCACATGCAGCCAAATAAGTATACCAAAACGTAAGCAGCAAAAAATCAAAACAACAAATGCGGCGGCCAGCACAGAAGTATAAACAAAAGCAGCTGTTCTGTCTTTTCTCTACCTACGACCTCTCGTCAGATTTGTTCATGGGCGAGTAAAATTTTTTCGCCAGTTCTTTTTACATCTCTGTTACCTTTACATACTCGTTGGCTATATGACTGGCATTCTGCGTTAACACTCTCCAGATCGCGCTGGGTAACAATAACATATCGGCTTGCCACCACAGTTGTCATCACATCAGCTGGAAAGCCAAAACAATCAAAAGAAAACGTGCATATTGCGTGGTTATTGGCTCTCATTTGCATTTACATACACAAACAAAATGCCTCAAGGTAAATTTAAGAAAGCCAAGGTACCAGCTGCAATTCAAAACAAAAAGAAACACCAAAAGCAAGCAGCGTTTACACGCAGATCAAGTAAGATATATCTAGTTTTGTATCATTGGTAATTTAACGCTGACATAATCACACACTTTCAGATGCTCCAATACAAGCCAAGAAAGGAAAATTTAATGAAACACAAAAAATTAAAGCGGTCATTTCAAAATCGGTCAACAAAAGTGTGGAGAGTGAGCTTCGTTCGCGTGCCCACGAAGGATACATTCAGCTAAGCAAAGCCCAAGAAGCGGTGGCTAAACATCATGCGACGCAGGCGGCGGCAGCTGCCGCTGCACCACCTAGTAAATCTGGGGAATAAGCCAACGTTGTTTTAACTCTACGAAATACGGGAATCTGTTTGCTCTACCCTTCATAATGTAACAATGTAAATATTAAGATGCCAAGACCTTACGCATAAAGAAACATATTGTGCAGGCCTTAATATGATATACATATTAGGAAGGTCGGTTAAGATTAAAGTCTTTGTGCCAACCCCTAAAACATGATTTATGTTTTTCAATGACAAACGAGCGAAAAAGGCTATATTTTACACAGTAAAATCTCCGATTTGAAATTTTGACAATGGTCTAACTGCACCAACCCAGAATATATTACATATATGTATATCTTTATATGATCGGACATGTTTCCTTCTACACGTTACACGTTGTATAAATACTATGTTATTTTTTACACTCTGAAAAGTGTGTGTTAATATTATTTAATGTGTTATGCATAGATTGATCACATGACCATATAAAAAATATTCTTGATCGCCTCATTATATTTTAGAGTAAGATAATTTGCCAAAATCGGCCACATCGGACTACTATATATGTATGTAGACATGAGTATATAACATAGCTGCCATACACGAAAACAAGCAAAAGGGTTTCGTATGATGGGGGCATTTTCGGTATAAAATTACAGGTAAAAGGAAAAGCCTGATCATCTACATCACTTATGCGAGTCAGTGGTGGATGTCGCAATTTATACTTCCATCAAAAATATGGTGATAAAGGCACAAAAAAAAGTGGGTGGTATTAGTGGGCGTGACAGCCAAATTTTTCATGATTCTTGGTGCTTATTACTTTTTAATTGAATAGAAAAGCATGACGCGCCTGCCATTTTTCTTGATTGTAAATTCATGGTAGCTTCGGAACAATTTGTACCCTTACAATCCACGATCAGCTTTTCCTTTTTTTTTCGACGCCTATCCTATGTTAGTATTTTGAAAAGTTTTAGTATTTTGCCATCGAAGTTAAGTATTCTATTGGTTCTGCTATGCATTCCTTCAATATCATTTTGAACACGACACCACAGGGCCTTTCCCATCCATCACACTCGAGAAGCATGCTAAAAAACGTCCCCTTGACTCGAGTGCTGTTGTAATTGCAGGCTGAGTGCAATGCATTTGCATTTTGCTGAATATGCAAAAGACACTTCAATTTTCGCAGCATAAAACTAAAAAAGGTAAATCGTTGAAATCCCACCACACCCAAACATCGCACCTGGTCACACCTGGCTCCTGGTGCCGTTTGGATGAACGCCTATTTGCATGCCATTGGCGGAGTGTGAAGGTGTGACGGGTGGAATCAAAGTGAATCAGCATAGAAAAACAAAGACAAAAACCAAATTGACACCGGATTTTTGCGTTAATCCATGCGGGGAGTGGACTAATTAAAAGCGCATCAAAAGCACCAAATTTGCATAGCTAGCGAAGCGATTCGCAACACAAGTAAAATAAATATTTTTCAATTTGACAATTTTTGCATTTTTTACTTTAATTCTTTCTTTTCACTATTCATGCTGCCAATTTCAAACTAGTTTTTTGATGAGTTGTTCCAAGAAAGGGTTTGGGAGGAGCTACGCGCCCAATAAATGTCAACGCAGTAAACTTTGTTGGCAAACTATTTTTATTATAATTTTACAAACGCAAACTAATTGCGATAAGTAGTTACAAGATTTAACAACTTCAAAAATATTCCTTCTGCTGCCCAAGACCATAAATTACGCAAATGCCAAAGTTGCATTTTGCCTGCGCTTGGCACCTGGATTCCCATTAAGCGCAAAACAATACATCGAAAAGTTCACTTGCTTAAGTGATCACCAAGTTTGCGTTTATATGGAACTATATATAAAAATATTTACAATAATGGTTTGTTCACACAGCCGTTAACACAAAGGATAATAAGCATTAAAAAAGCGGAAATAACGCGAACAACCAGCTTTAGCACATTTTCCAATTTAAATTTGTCCGCTACACTTTTTTCCCAAACGTGTGCATTAGGCGAGAAAAAATAGTATTTGAATAATGACGTGTGGCCTTTGTCCACTGTGTGCGAAGTACAATGCTCAGACTGGAATGTCCCGCCCATGATGCAATAAGTATACTTACAAAAAATGTTTTGATGCAAATAGTTGCATTAAACAATTCTAATAGTGTCTGAAAAAAATTTTCAAAAATCTCTTCGCATGTATTTTTTATGATTTTTTGAAAATGCTAAAAATTATCATTTTTCATGAAAAAGGGTTAAATTGGTCATTTTTTCTATTTTCAAAAAATCATAAAAAATACATGCGAAGAGATTTTTTAAAATTTTTTTTTTCAGACACTATTAGAATTATTTAATGCAACTATTTGCATCAAAACATTTTTTGTTTAAGCCCGGGGAAAAAAGTGTAAAAATAGACTTTTACAAGAGTTGAAAACTTTCAATGGGTACTTAATGGGTTAAGAAAAGTATTGTATCATAAAAACGGAATTTAAATTACCTATCCTACGAATACATTTGTTTGTGTGATTAATAGTGCATTTACACTGACGCCTTAAGGTGCGCCTTAGTGATACGGGCGAAAACATTTCTCCGGTTAAATTTTCGATTAGCTAAACGCAAATTTAATTTAACTAAGTTAAACGATTTGGTTTTCTAAGCCAAATTACCCATCATCGAAAGAACTATCTTTTTTACAACCCTCCTTCATATATCCACGTTTTACCAAATATAGCGAGTGGTTCAGCTGACTTTGCTGTTTTCCGCCAACATTGAATGATTTCTGTAATTAAAAACGAATTTTAAATTTTTACACCTGAAAATTTGGCATCTTCCAGTTCAGTAAATGATGACATAAAACTCTTTTATTGATGCCATTTTAATTTAATAACAAAATAAATAAACAATTCAAATTACACTGTTTGCCCACGATAATCTAACGATATATCGTGAAAAATAATACTTAAATTTTAAACGTTTTTTTTTTTTTTTTCTCCTAACCGGACATTGAAAAGTCAAATTTGACTAAACGTCAGTTTGTTTGCCTAACCGGACATTGAGAAATTGGGCCTTACACCGACAAAAGGTCTTTAAAAATCAGCTGTTTTTTGTTTACATTCGGTTGTAATTGTTGAACAAGCAGAATTTTGTAAAATGGAGCACAATTTGAATTTAATAAAGATTGCTGCAAAGGAGATAGGTGATTGCGTTGTTAAACCGGCAAATAATTGCGCTTACTTTTTTTTTGGCAATTTTGTTGATTGCGAGAACTCAGAAGTGACCACAGCAGCACTTGCCCATAATGCAATGTCTGGATTTGACTGCATTAGGACGCGAAGCATCTGGAAGGCAGAGCGCAATGGCTGCTATTGGGAGATGGATGTCCCGAAATTAAGTGAGATGGCCTCTTCCAGCTTTGCGACACCTTACGTCCATTCCTCTGGCAAAGCGGGTAGCCATAGCTCTGTATAGCCTGGGCTCATCTGCAGAGTACAGAACAGTTGCCAGTCTGTTGGCATATCAAGTGCTAGCCTGTACAACATTCAGATTACATACTTGCACCAATGAAAATGAATATAATATATATATTATATTATATTCATTCTCGTTGCTTGCACATTCAATTTGGTTTAAAATCAGCTGTTAAAAGTTGCCACATTTTAAAATTCAAGCCGAAAATATCGATACATCGGCAAAAAAGGTCTTTATTTTAGCCCGTAGCATAGCGGCGCTCTTGCGGCGCGACGAAAAAGTCGCTATTTTCAAATATAACGGCCACATTTTGTATGGTAAAGGCTAAATTTTTCGAAGGCCTTAAGGCTAAATGCTAAAGGCGCGCCTTAAGGCGTCAGTGTTAATGCACTATAATTTTGTATTAGCGACGAAAATCAATTTCGAAAGCATAAACTCATTTTTGCTCGCCACTGTAGCTTCGTACATCTATTACTTTATAAACATACATATGTACATATGTATGTAACATTGCTTGTGTACAATGTTCGTCATGGTGTCTGTCCGTCTGTGTGTCACAAACCCTTTGGCTATACTCAATAAAAAACCAACCATTCAGTCAAATCAAAATATTCCTCTATAGTTTTTTCGATTATTTTATTTCAAACAAAGCAAACATTTTGAATCCAAAATGTTTGAAATATATAACAAACTAGCTCCAAAACTGGCAACGGAGAGCTGTCTCTATGGTAAATTGAGGACCTGAGTTTAAATCTAAAGTCCGTTAGTTGTTAATTATTCATATCATACGGAGATTTAAAGCTGTTATAAAAAAAGGTAATGGTATTTTATGTAATATAAGGCAGATAAGGATAAATGTTGAATATAAGAATTTCATTATTTTTTTTTAAATCGTAATGTATTTAGAATAACTTTAAAAGGACACTTTGCGAACAGTTTAAAGTATGTCGTTTTTGTTGGTTTAATTCACACTTTGGCTTTTCAAAATATGCGAATAGCATTTAAAATGCACCCTTGTATAATTTAAAAATAACATGCATATGCTTTATGGAGCGCAACGGTGCTGATATCAAATTGTATCTACAACTTCAATTTAATTATAAGCTACGCAGAAGTAGCTCATCAAAATGTGTACAGCGAATGTTGCAGGTGCAAAGGCAGAACTTACCAGTCTGCTGTCCGCTGTCCTTAGTCCGCCAATCATCAATCCTGACCGATCCCAGCTTATTTTCGGTTCCACATTATTATTATCCACGCTTTGTGGCTTGGTCTTTCTGCCTCTATTCCTCTTACGTCTGGTCAGGTTGTTCGATTGTTGTCGCTCGCGATACAATTCATTTGCAAAGCGTATCCAAAAATGTTGATGGGATTATTATATGTTGTTCTTGTTGAACTGCAGGTGGAATTTTAATATACATAAAGTTAAATGTGTGTGTGTGTGTGTTTGTGGGGCTTATCATTATATTTTTAATGTTTTAAATTGCTTTTTGTTCGCCTTTAAGCATTCATTTTTATATTACAAGTTAGAAATCCGTGTGGACAGGTGAATTTGCTCGTGGCAGTCATGGCACAGAAATATATAATTTGGGATTTCTAGTGAAATTGGTGATTATAGATGCTAATGGTAATTCAAGGGCAGGTGAGGCAAATCCAATGGCATGCAGTTTGTGAGAATGTGGGAAGAAGTTTAAGGAAAAAGTCGTTATGCAGGGCAAGGCTCTTTAGATTATTTCGTCATTATTTAATGAGCATCTAACGTAAAAAAACAGAATATATAAACTTTTGTTTTAACTATTTGCGAGAGTCTTGAAACCTAAAATCAATAATTTGAGAGTTTCATCAAAGTAAATATAAATAAATGTATTGTGAGTGATAAGTGATCCTTGTACAAAATACCCAATAAAAGTCAGTTAACTTATCTCAAAATATGCATGTAGTGAACCACTGCCAGGGTCTTTACTTCCGCAGTCTGCAACTTAAGCCAAAAAAAATCTGCTGCAAAAAAAAGCACGCTCCGGATGTAAATGGGGCCCAGCTGCAAGCCAAACTGCAATTGTCATCCATACACACGGAACAAAGCCAATTCATAAAACAAAAGCAAGCGACAACAACAGCAACAACCAAAGGCAAAAAGTGAATTTCAATAGCGGATGTAAATAAACCACAAGAGATCGATTACCTTGGCAGCATGCAAGCAAAGCCAAAGGCAGTGATAGTAGCACCAGCAGCAGCGCAAAAGGACTCGAGTCGATTTGGCTCACCTGCCTGCTGTCAGGATAACAGATGCGCACAGGTCCGGAACACAGAATTTGTATGTGGCATGCAAAAATATCAGTTGACTGCATTAACAGCGCAGCATAAAAGAGCTTCAATATAAAACGTTAAACTGAGAATGTACCATCATTTAAGGTATGTTAAATGAACACGAAGAGATCGATGTATTAATGTCAGACTGTTATATACCCTGGACCAAAAGCGTATTTGGAATATGTAAGTTTTCACTGATTGCTTATGCAGTCAATTAATACTTATATTTATTCGTATTTGCTAATATTTATCATTTTAAATTTAAAAGCAGATTTTCGAAACATGTTATACGGAAAAATAATAATTAGTTTAGTTTTTAAATTAAGTCAGCGTCAAAATTTGTAAGTGCCATATACACTGTTACCATTTTTTTTGTGTGTATAAAATGTATTTTAAATTAAAGGCATAGAATCCCTGCACATGCTTTCATACGTATGTTGTACACCGTAAAATGCAAATATCGAAGAGTATTAACATCTGTCGGCTCGTAAAAAATATTGCGTGTTGTCTTAAAAAAAAATGTATTAAACTTAATCCACGCAAAATATACAAAATAAAAACACAGCAGCCGTTTTCAACTTCGCACTGTGACAGCATAGCCATAAAAATATAAGGTTGCAAAATTTAAGTGTTTTATGTGCGAAGAGTTTGAACAACATTTTTTTTTATAGGAAATTGTCCAACACTTGTATAATCGATTTTTGACTTGAAACATACAATGTTAGCCTTCAAAATCAAATAACTTTCAGTGTTAAAATGGGTTAAAAATATGAAAATTTGTAGGCATGGAAACATAATTCATTTGCTTAGCACTATGGAAAAAATAAATTTTAAAAAATAATGCTTTATTTTGAAATTTCGTCATATAAATTTAAGGACTATTTAAAGAGTATGGTTATTGCAAAATAAATAAATAAAAACGAATGTTTAAAGTTATAAAAATTAATATTATCATATATTTTTGTTTCTCAATTGCGAGAGAATCAACTTTCCTATAAAAATTATACGATTATCTTGTTGGTTAAAAAAAAACTGCTCAAAACCTTAAATGGCCTCACTGTGCATCCACTAAAAGAGCAACAAAAACTCCAACGAAAACATCAACAAAAACAAAAGCTCATTATGGTATTGCACCTGGCGCATCTTTCGAGCCAGAAGTTTAAGCTGATATTAAAACAAAAACTGGTTCTGGTCCGTACGCCTGCGCAAGAGGCAGACGCAGAAATCAGGCAGTTGGTCGCTTTAGGGCGATATTGTAGATATTTATAAGATAAGACAGCGGGCAGTCGAGCAGGCATAATGTAAATGTGTTGATATTATTACTGTAAACAGGCTGATGCATTTTAAATTGAATTTAAGACCACTCGCCACTCCACTCTCTCTAATTGGCCTCGAAAAGTGGTCCATAATGGGGATGACCCATCATCAAGCTGATGACGAAGAGATTTAACGTAATGGGTTATTGAAAAACCATCAGTTATATGAGTAAAAGTTTGCACACTCCTTATTTTAATACATTAAATCAAGTATGCCTGTTTAAATATACGCGAGTTCCATCTGACTTATTTTCAGCTGGCGAAATCTTTAAAGGGTCCAGTTCCTTGAAACAATAATTCAAAAGTCATCTTTGAGTTGCTCATTGTAAACGCATTAAGTCAAAGAAGCAGCCGTCTTAAGGTGTAAGAAAAAATGCTTCACAGTCGACAAAGAGCCCATCTCCGAACGCCTACATATACACAATGCCTCAATAGAAACAGTCGTACAAACGAAACCAAATTGACAGCATTGTACCAACGCTGAAGCATTAATCATGAAACCAAAATGTAACTCGTATATACCAAGTTTAAGGTCATAAAAGTGTCTAGTGAATTTTTAAGGTTAGCAAAACACAAAACGGTTGCCCTGCAGCTGAAAATCACACATCCATTCTGCGTAGCAGTTGACTATACAAACAATTCCTTCCGGTCCAGATTAAACAAAGGACTAGGGAGGACGAGGCCAAGAGTCATTTGAGATTCGTTAAAGAAAAATTACAAGACGTTTTGTGGAGCAATTACCAGGTGTAAAAATGCTCAGGGGCGTAAACTAATTGTTCGACCTGGTCCGACATTCGAATTGGCTTGTGAAGGATTCTTTTGACCGAGACAAATGTACTAGGCAGGACTCGGACTGCCAGCATGAAGTTTAGCAAACTGGTTCAATGTAATCAAATGCATGGTCCGTCTTAATGTGAGCTGTAATTTTGTGACTCTTTTGTCTGCCGTTTGTTCAATTGTTTTGGGACCTTTGTCGGAACTTTTATTGAATAGCATCGGCACTGACTTTAGGTATTGAGTATAGCAGTTTCTACGTATTGGCAATTGCTCGGAGCTACTCATGTTGGTTGGTTATGCATGACAAAATAAGTTTCTGTACCGAAATACCACATAATATTTGAAAAAAGACTTCTGAATTTGGTAGCAAAAAGTATGCTTTCGTCTTCCAATAACTGTTAAGAAATATGTCATAATTAAGTTTAAACGTATTTAAACTGAGTATAAGTTTTAAAGCAAATGACAACCTTCATAACATATAAGGTACATATTTCAATGGAAAGGTATGAAAGCGAAAATAGTAACTCAACTTAAAACAAAATTTACTGTATATTTTTATATAATAATAAAATAATAATAATAATAATATAAATATCTTTATATATAAAAATAAGTGGCAGTTTTCGTTGTGACATTGTAGCGCAAGAACGAGCTCACCTATTGAAACCAAATTTTTAGGCATTGTTCGGACTATTTAGTAGATGGTTTGTGTAAAGTTCGACCCAAATTGGTATACCAGTTCTTCACTTATCTCATATTTTATAATGAGTTCAATAAATGGAAACAAATTTTGAAAATAGAAAACAGGGATTTTGCTGTCAAATTTAAAATTTTTTCAGTGTTGAAAGTAAACAATATTTTTTTCTGTTGTCATTTTATTTTGTACTGCGATACCTATTGTGTACACGTGTGTGTACTTTTAAAAGTTATTTTTGCGGTGTTTCATATAGTTTTAAACTCTTGAAGTTTTTTTTTTCTGAGCCAGGCGAGCATATATAGGGCGCCAAATGCGTACAGCAAATTATTTGGCAATACGAAGACGAAGTCAGACTGAATATGAACGCACGCAAGCAAATGCATCGCAGTGTGAGCGAAATGAACGAAATAGATCGGTTAACACTGTACCTGCACAGAGTCTTGCACGGCGGTCACCAGTAGGTGCAAATTATCGTGAAGGCAGAGTTCCGCTTCGCCTTAGCGATCAAATGGAATATGTTGGCTTTCAATACGATCCTGACTGCGACTGCAGCCTGGACATTGGAGCAATAAATATTATTTGTACGCATTGCAATGCAGCGAAGTTTCGAGGAGAAACTGCTGGCATGTGCTGCTCCAATGGCAAAGTGAAACTGCCAGCATTGGTACCGCCACCCGACCCATTACATTCCTTGATCACTGGAGAATCGCCGACGTCTAAGCAATTCTTGAAGAATATTCAAGCATACAATTCATGCTTTCAAATGACTTCTTTTGGTGCAACAAAAATCATTAGAGATGAATTTATGCCGACGTTCAAGGTTCAGGGACAAATATACCATTGAGCAGGCTCGCTCTTACCATTTGCCGATGCTGACTTAAATATTTTGCAAATATATTTTACTAGCAATTAATTATTTTAATATTTTAATAGGTACATAATACGTAACACATATTACGTAGCGAAGCACGTACTGGGCCGCTAGTATATATATAAAATTCTCGTGTCACAGTTTTCGTGGCGATACTCCTCCGAAACGGCTTGACCGATTTTGATAAAATTTTTTGTGCTTATCCGGTATCAATGGGAATAGTCCCACATCTATTTTTCATCCCCCTAAATGTTAGGTGTAGTTAGTTATCCGGCGCGCGTTTGTACACAAGCAACTAAAATAAAGTTACGAAAAAAAAATTTAAAAAAAAAGTAAATATTGAATTCGTCATGTTAATCAAAACAGTTTTTTTTTAACTTTTTAATCGTAAATTTTTAAAATGCCTGCAATACGCAGAGGAGCTTCCATAGGCCGCAGTACAACAAATGCTCGAAACTTGCAAAATAGCAGATCAGAAAGAACAGAAGAACAAATCCAGCAACAA
This sequence comes from Scaptomyza pallida, assembly GCA_018152965.1. Lineage (NCBI taxonomy): Eukaryota > Metazoa > Arthropoda > Insecta > Diptera > Drosophilidae > Scaptomyza > Scaptomyza pallida. The sequence goes on along the minus strand of JAECXP010000046.1, from coordinate 1,603,695 downwards.
AATAGTGATGCACGTGTCAGAATGGCGCAATTGCATTAAGAAGAGCCAGAAGATACACGAGCTGAACGCAATGAAGTCAGAAGATTAGAACAACGACAATCACGCCGTTTTACAGTCAAAAGACGAAGAACAAATGACCAACAACGACAACAGGTACATCCCATCCCAGTCCCCCAATGTGTGGTAAAAATATGCTATTTTGCATAATATATTAAGAGATACATGGTCACACTAAGGCATTAAATTTAAAAAAGTCAACAAAGCGAATAAATAAAAAAGACAAGATGAATAGTGGAAATAGTATGCTTATTCCGTTGTTGGCAGCATATATTGTTGCATAAAACGAGCGAGGAAGAAGAGCATCGGAACCGTCAACGCCGACAGCACAAATGGTGGGTCAACCCATATCGATAAGAAGTTTAGTATTTTTGTTACGTTACTGGATACCTAGAAGCCACGCAGCCAAAAAAAAAAACCATTCCCGCTACGACATTTTTGTATGGGAAATTTTTTTTTGCTGTACTGGATACCCACCTATAGCATTAAGAGATTGATATTGTTTAATAGTGTTACTGTCGTAATTGTGACATAATTTTAAGGAATAAATTATAATAACTTAAAAATAATGTTTGCCTTTTGTTATTTTTATATTCCCTCATCGTTCACAGCGCTCCATGCTTATTTCACGCATATACCACATTCTTACATACATACATACATACTTACAATAAGTAAGCTATTTTTTGTCTACACTAGAAATTACTAGGAAATTATTTATATGGCAAAACAACGTTTGCCGGGTCATCTAGTAAATATATAATAAGTTATGCAACCTTTCAGTTTGTCACATAGAGCCATAAAAATCGAAAGATTAAAATATTATTATACCCTTAACCCATAAAATGGGTAAATAAGGGTTTTGTGCAAATGTATGTAACAGACAGAAGGAAGCATCTTCGACCCTATAAAGTAAATATGTTCTTGATCAGCATCAACAGCCGAGTCGATATAGCTATGTCTGTCTGTCCGTCTGTCTGTATGATCGCGCCGATCTCCGAGACTATAGAGCTAGAGGCTTTAAACTTGAGACTTAAACTCTCCTATATCATAAGCAGAACAAGTTTGTTTCAAATTATCGATAATACTTCTGATTTCCAATATATACATCTGACCGATAGCAAAAAAAGTTACAATTTCAAAATTCTGAAAATGATGTTTGAGACTATGGATAAAATATTGAACAAAATCAGTTAAGAAACACCGGAGATATCGCAGTTTGAAGTTTGGTCATATTGGTCACTGGGTAAATACACAGAAATGACAGTACGCGTTACAGTCAAACCTAATGCCAAGGCAGGGTAAGTTTGTTTTCAATTATCAAATTGTGTAAATGAGATTGGAATCTTTAGAGAACTTATAACAAAAATTCGCGAAAATTTGTTCAAAAATCGGTTTATGTACAAGAATTACTTCCTTCCTAACGTTGCAAGTACCAGTATAATTTATGTCATAGTCGAAGTTTTTTGACTAAATAATTTTTAACAGTTTTGTATGTCAACTTATATATGCTGACCTTATGAGTTTAAAATAAAGTTAAGCGGCTCCTTTGCTTAGGCTTTATGCACTCAATTTACCGTTTGCCTTTGTGAATATCGACGAATTGTTTATAATCGCTTTTGCCTCTCGCATAAACTTATCGAAAATCCATCTAAATTTTGTACAAGCCAAAGGTGCTTTGAGCATGGCAAATGCAAAACACTTAAGTGGGCCCAAGCCACACTGCACTATTAGGTCCTGGTGCTTTCTATCAGCAACATCGGAGGCAGCAGCACGGCTATGAGCCATTTCCGAAACGGAGTGTTGGGTTATTCCAGTTCCCGGCCCACCACCATTGCCTTGGCTTTGTGTGTGTTTTTTTTTTATATTTTATATTTGGCAAGCGTCTCGTGTGACAGAGAATAGCTCCACAGAGGAAGTAGGTGTATATGTTGTGGTTGATTCAGGCTGCCTGGCTGCCACAGGATACACGGATACCTGTTCCTATGGAGGGATAGGAAGTAGGGATGCTGTTTCTGCTGTAAGCTGATACGAGCACATTGGGAGCGCACAATTTTGGCATTAGTTTAAAATGCGGTCTGGCATTTAATTTCTATTTCAACATTGCATTGAAATTTGAGCTCTCAACACAGGTGTGCTGCGTTGTGACCGAATATCTGGGGAGGAGATGTTAACTGCGACCCGAGAGCTGTAAGCTGAAAGATGTAAGCTGGGAGTTGGAACTGTGACTGGCATTGCCACAGGTATTTTCATCGTGTTTGTTGGCTGTTTGGCCACGCTATTCACTTATGTGTGTTTAACGTTCGTCCATCGCTTCTATATTTATTTTGCCTTTGAGACTTTCAACTCAAATTGTGCGTGATGCACAGTTGACATGTCAGGACAGGGCAGGGCAGGGTGGGGCATCTACTTCTGGGGTTTACCTGTGGGGCCACTCGCTTGGCGCTCCTTAAAATGTCAAACGTCACATGTGGCGCTTGTGCCGCTAATGGAAATTGTGGCAAACAAACTGACGCATGACGACCTCCTGTCGTGTGACTCGAAATTTATGCTAAAAAGCTGTTACTTATACAAGATTCTGCATTCTGTGTGACTGAGTAACTGAATAAGAGTGTGGGTATGTTTGGGACTAAGTATGGTACAAATTCTACAAATTACAATTGATTGGTAGCCTGAGTAAACGGAACTTTTGTGTTGTTACAAATTCTTTATATGGCTACAATTACCATGATGTCACAACAAATAATTAAGGATTCCCTTGAAATATCAATAACATTACTTATCTACCATAAGGGGTAAAACATATTTTGTATAAAGCTTTTTATTAGTAAATAGTATTTTCCTTCCAAAGCTTAGGAAGGGTATTCAAGTTTCGTTTATTCCATTTAAGTAGAAACTCGTTTCCTCGTATATCCCAGATCGTGCGTCCCCTTTTATCGACCTCCGGCACGTTGCATGTTTCTTTTTTAAGTTCACACTTAACAAACAACTGAACAGAACTGAATACTGGGGCTGCCCTTTGGCCTATTTGTCGGTTTGTTGGCGCTTGTTTGCCTTTGTCTGCTAGAGTCTCAAACGCATAATTTTTCACTTGTATCCTTTTATGTATGTTGCAAGCATGCAAAGCATGGGCTTATTTATATTTATGTTCCTTTTTTTCCTTTAACGTACACACTCGCATGGGCGATTTCTTCTCAGTCTTTAAAAGTGTGTGGGTGTGTTTGTTCTGACTGTTGATAAATTTGTTTAGATTATTATCCTTGTGCGGTTTGCTTTTTGGCGTTATCTTTAGCTGTAATTAGTCTCGTGCTTGTTTGCGCCGCATTTACACAAAATGCTTTTTTACGGCGCCACACGCACAGAACGCCCCAAACAATGCAGGATGTCAGACAGTTTGTCTGATAATTTACAATAAAGCGGAGCGCATGTTAATTTTCTTGAATTTTCATTTAAGTTTTGGCCTTGGTAAATTGGATTTCATGTACAAAAATGTTGCTAAGCTATAATTTTAAGAAAATTAGGATATTTGAGATTTGTATAACATTTTTTTATATTATATAAAGAACTGTTGTATAAAACTAAGATCAATGTTGATCCTTACCCCCGGCAACTGAAATTGCATACAAAGGCGGCAGCATCAAATACGTGCAATGTTAAAAACTGCAGCTAAAAAGTCCTTGCTTGATCCTAGTAAACATGTTTCAACGTGCGTTAAGACGCTTAGGGCCTGCACGTTGTGTCTAAGCCTTGGGATTAAATTGGCCCAGAGAGTTGCCGAAAACGGTAAAAGGTGAAATATTGTACTAGTTTGTTTTCTATTTTGGGGCTTGATCCGTTTTCGTTTGGCAGTAGGTGTGCACTCAATGTTAAATAGATACCTCAAACCACAAAAGCTGAGTTTTTTTTAATCTCCATGGCTAGGTCAATCAATCATTCCTTTTAGCTTACCCGTCAAGGCAGCCAGGTACCTTAGCATTTATAAAGTTTACTTGGTGAATTTTTTCTTAGCTTTCTCCAAACAAAAATCTCGCTTGACGCTCGTTTGCCGAGCTGGCTGACTTTAATAAGATTTTCATAATTTCATGCGCTTGTGCATATTTGGAGTAAATTAATGTCAAAATAGTTTGGAAATGCTGCAATCGATCAAATTATAAATGCAGTGCAATGCTTGGAAGACGGGCAATAAAATGGCTAAAGCGATTTTGTTGGTATAATGAATTAGAGGGCAGACATGAATAAGAATGATGATGTCTGGGGACCAAGCTGAATGACTTTTTTCAACTTAAATTATGCACAAATTCTAATGACTTTGATTAGGCAGGGAGCCAGGTGTTGATGTTGGCAATAGGGTAGTATAATGATGTGATTTTGGTGAGAACAATAACAACACATAATAATATTGGGCTGTTGCTCATCTTATTAGTTTGATATGCTTATACGCTAAAGACTTCTATAAAGGAATGACAAAAAGTTAGTCAAATTTTATTTTTCAAAGAAATTATAAATAAATACTTGTTACGCTCAGGTTAAAGCACATATCGCTCATTAAGTTAAAGACTGGCATAAGTTAAGAAAAAGAGAATTCTTAGTTAGTATTTAACTTTATATGGCCTGTGGGGGGCAAATCATTGAAACGTTTGCTTGTTATTTATATAGGGGATTTTTTTTAATCAAAACAGTTATTCAAACCTGTCATTGTCTACATCGTAACTCAATTTATAGGGCCTACTCATCATCCCAAAATCTTGGAAATTTCGATTTGTTATTTTTTTTTTTTCTAAAGTCATTAAAAGTTTGTTTTATTTGTAGGTGTATACTTATGTAAGTATACAGTACGAACCACATATAATCGCATTACAAGAAACCCATCTGTTTAACATACACAATATACCAATACCCAAAAACTTCTTAATATTTTCAAACAATTATTCGCCTACTTTGGGAGGGACAGCCATATTAATTCACAAATCAATTCAATCAAACGTCATCCAACTGCCTTCTGACTTTGATGCCACAGCTTTAGAAGTGGTGTCCATTCAAAAATTCCAAATCATTTCTGCATACATATCACCAAGTAAAAGCTTTAATCAAAACAATTTACACAATGTTCCTAACCAAAATTCAAACGCACTCGTACTAGAAGACTTTAATAGTTGGGGAAAACTTTGGGGATCCCCAAAAAACAATGCTAGAGGTAATATTATGACAACATTTTTAAACAGCTCGAACTTTATGCTACTAAACGACAAATCACCTATGTACACACTTTACCACACACAATACTTATACCCATATTGACTTATCATTCTGCGCTCCAGGATTATTTAATTTCTCTAACTGGCAAATCATAGATGATCTCCACGGAAGTGATCATTTCCTCATTCTGATAACGTTATTCAACAATACCTCCCAATCTACAATTAAAAGCAAACCCATTTTCAAAACAAACCTAGCAAACTGGAAAGAGTTTGAGAATAAAACAAAATACTTCAATAAAAGGATTCCACATTCTAACAATATAAACAAAGAAGCATCAAATCTCAATAAAATAATACTGCAAAGCGCCCACCTTACAATTCCTCAGACCTCTAACAACAACCAGGCAAAACACGTACCTTGGTGGAATCAAGATCTACAAACCCTCAACAACGAGAAGAAAAGAACTTGGAATTGCTTAAAAAAACTTATAACAAACACAAATATAATTAATTATCGTAAAGCAGCTGCTCAGTTCAAAAGACAACTCAAATTAGCCAAAAAAGAATCACTCGCCTCATTTACTTCCGAAATTCATCCACTCACAACAACAACCAAAATCTGGTCAAACATAAGACGCTTTTGCGGCCTTAATAATACGAAACACATCCATGCAATTACTCTTCCAAACACCTCACTTACAATCTCCGACAGCATATCCATTGCAAATTCTTTTGCAGAATTCTGGTCAAATCAGTCCGAAGATTCAAACTTTCCGCAAACATTTATTGACAATAAATACACAACTTTACCTAATCAAAACTATTCTCCATCACAATCCGCGAAAGAAATAGAAAAAGAAATATCACTAAGAGAACTTTACTCAGCACTCTCCAGCTTGAAGGGACGTACACCCGGTATGGACCGGATCTCGTAACCAATGATCTCAAATACTTCGTCAGATACCAAACATAGAATTCTAAAACATTACAATAATATATTCAATAGCTTTTTACAACAAACATACAAAACAAGCCTTATCATCCCAATAGCAAAACCCAATTGCCTCAAAACGTCAATAACCTCATACCGTCCAATTTCCCTCAACTCTTGCTTCGCTAAAGTCTTGGACAAAATAAAATCCAAAAGATTGTGGTGGTATGTTACTACAAACAAATATTTACATCCAAATCAAGTAGGTTTCAAACGTGGCACAGACAATCTAGCGTTTCTAGATCATCTGGTAACCGATGCATTATCACACAAACAGCATGTATCAATTGAGCCGATCAGAGCACACATCGATTAACTCCATAAAACAAAAAGTTAAGAAACGCGATGATGTAAAATATATTGTTTTTAAAAATTCCTGTGATGATATAAATTCAAATTTGTAATGTAGAATGCACAATTGCAGTTATAGCTTTCATCTAACGGTATATAAAATAAGTAAAAAAAAATTTTTCTCCTATTTTACTCCATTTATTTACATTGGGATATGGAGTTAATCGAAATGGCTTCTGAAATAAATTACTTATTATTCAATGGCCAAAACAAATTGTCATTTAACGGTGCTAATCTTTATTTTTCGGCAAAGTTATTATAAATATAAAAAGCTATGACTATACCAAGGCCTTTGACACTTAAATTTAAAATTTTTCAAAAAGTGGAGTTAATCGAAGTGTGCGATGCGCGGCTCAATTCTAGCACTTGACTTTTGCAAGGCTTTTGATAAAATTGAAGTACATACATGCTATAAGAAAACAACTATGTGAGTGGAAAATAGGTCCAAAAATGTTAAATTATGTTACAAACTTTATGTCCAAAAGAAAAATAAAATGCCGAGTCTCAAACAATATATCTAATACATTCCCACTAAACAACGGCATTCCTCAAGGGTCCCCGATATCCGTTATACTATTCTTAATCTATATATATAAAATAGTTTGTCCTGACTGACTGACTGATTGTTGAGAGGCCCACAGCCTAAACGATAAGAGCTAGAAGGCTGAAATTTTCACAAAATATTCCATTCTCAGTGAAAGTGAGCGCTAAGAAAGGATTTTTAATTTGGACATCTCCTTCGAGTACCTCCCAAACAAATCAATTTATTGAATTAATCACTTTACCTCATTCCACCACTCTGGCGCCTCATTGTCGCACAAGCTGTGAGTTTCAAGGCCGCCGAGTGTACAAAAACAAAACACATGACCCATTCCACTACTGCCGTCTGCGCACAAGCTATTGCGGCCGAATTTACAAAAACAAAAAACATGACCCATTCCACTTCTGCCGTCTGTACATGTGTCTCCGTTTTTCTCTTTTCTTCTTTGTGCCTTTGACAATTGTTTTTCGAATCAAGTAGCATTTGTTGTTGTTGTTAGTAAGTGTTGTTGTTGGGCTCGCAATGCTTCTTTTTGTTGTTATCATTGATTTAAAACAAATCAATTAAAACATAACTTGGTTTTGTACACCAGAATATGTTACGCGAGTGGTTTTACCTACATACTTGCTAATTATCAAACAATACATATATATTAACAAAAATATAACAATACATATATACGAGTTGACAAAAACAAAAAACATGTGTTTTTTTCTTTTCTTCTTTGTGCCTTTGACAATTTTTTTTCGAATCAAGTAGCGTTTGTTGTTGTTGTAAGTGTTGTTGTTGCTTCTTTTTGTTGGAATCATTGATTTAAAACAAATCAATTAAAACATAACTTGGTTTTGTACACCAGAATATGTAACTCGAGTGGTTTTACCTACATAAATACTTGCTAATTATCAAACAAAACTTAACACACAAATACCTATTGCCATTGTTGTTTTGATATAATTTTCGAGCTGACATTTGTAACTTTGGTTGGTGTTGCAAATGCACGCATGTACATATGTACATACATACACATGTATTTCCGTACATTTAACATACATACATTTTTTTTTTTTTTTTTTTTTTTTTTTTTTTTTTTTTTTTATTTTTTATTTTTTTTTTTTTTTATTTATTTAATTTTTTTTTTTTTTTTTTTTTTTTTTTTAATTTTTTTTTTTTTTTTTTTTTTTTTTTTTTTTTTTTTTTTTTTTTTTTTATTTTTTTTTTTTTAATTTTTTTTTTTTTTTTATTTTTTTTTTTTTTTTTAAAAAATTTTTTAATTTTTTTTTTTTTTTTTTTTTTTTTTTTTTTTTTTTTTTTTTTTTTTTTTTTTTTTTTTTTTTTTTTTTTTTTTTTTTTTTTAAATTTTTTTATTTTTTTTTTTTTTTTTTTTTTTTTTTTTTTTTTTTTTTTTTTTTTTTTTTTTTTTTTTTTTTTTTTTTTTTTTTTTTTTTTTTTTTTTTTTTTTTTTTTTAATTTTTTTTTTTTTTTTTTTTTTAATTTTTTTTTTTATTTTTTTTTTTTTTTTTTTTTTTTTTTTTTTTTTTTTTTTTAATTTTTTTTTTTTTTTTTTTTTTTTTTTTTTTTTTTTTTTTTTTTTTTTTTTTTTTTTAATTTTTTTTTTTAAAAATTAATATTTTTTCCCCTTATATATTACAAAACATGCAAGTGCAAATATATGTATATACCGTACAAAAACAAACGTACTTACAAATAGAAACTTAAGAAAATGTAATCTGCATACATATGTATGTTTATTTAATGCAAAAAAGTTGTATAGATATGGACATATGTACATACATTCAATTTGTATTTGTTTCTTATAGCGAGCCCTTTGCGCGATAACAATTAATCTTAAACATCTTTGTATAGTGGTAGATTGTGACTCTAGCCAAAAAACTGAAAAAGATAAAGAGTTTTCAGATTTTAGGAGGTGGGCGGTATACGTGTGGCGTGGCATCCAAAATTTTAATGCATATCTTTGTAAGATCTACCTTCCCATCAAATGTTGTGAGTATTGCTGTAAAACTGTGGGAAATACAGTCATTTTAGATTATAACTGAAAGGGGGCTGGGGGCGGAAGAGGTGGGCGTGGCATCCAAACTTTCGATGCAGTTTTTGAGGAATGTCACCAGCTATCTTGCTATCAAATTTGGTGACTAAATGCTAAGATGTGGGATATATATGTGTTTTATCGATTTGCACATCGAGGTGTATCGATTTCCCAGGCCCCTGAGGTCGTAGAGCCAAATTTCACACTTTGGCTGACGAAGGTATGTACCAAGATATTTGCAAAGTTGCAAAGCTCTAGTTTTAAGGGTGTTGAAAAAAGTTGCGCTCAAACGGACGGTCGGACGGACGGACGGACGGACGGACGGACAGACACCTTGACGGACATTGCATAAACCCAATATGATATGATACCTTTGGTATCAAAGTAAAATGACGCGTCTGATTCTCTACCTCAATGGTGGCGTGGAAAAGAGAATATTAAATATTTTGCTATAATATATGTTGTTATATATTTTCTTATTTATTTATTTTATATCTATCTATACTATTTCTAAAATTAATATAAACTACTAAAACTTAAATTTATATACACTATCGGCGCAGCGAAGCAAGCGGGTCCCTTACTAGTGTTAATTATAATATGATTTACTATAACATAGCTGAAGGCCATAGAAGCCAGTGCTATATCTAAGCTAGGTTATTAGTTTGTAACTCTATCCTTGTTATACATAAATAAATAAATAAAAAAAATATACAGATTAAGATGCTGCCAAAGTTATTTGATTTATTTAAATTAATCAGTTAAAATCATGGAGTAGTGGGTGTGCTCAGACCACTATTTTTTTTTTGATTCTATTAAATATTCAAAATAAAATAAATAAATAAAAATTGATAAAAAATCAGGCCGTCACACAAGAGTAAAACGTAAATCAAAGAACATAAGCCATGTTTTTTATATTTTTATGCATACTATATTAAAACTAATTTGGTTGTGTTTTACAAGCGCTTAGTCATGTACATACTTACATACATGTATGTACATACATCATTGACAATTTTAGTGCAACATAACTATTTATTAATTAATATTGATTTTTGTTCGGCTTATATTGAGTAAGCTATTATATAATAATTGTTATTAATTAATATTTGTATCTCTTTATAGGCCTAATCTTTTAAGTTAGCCAAACCACTTAAGCCCCGCACAAAAGCATTTCATTAACTAAATTAAAATAAACATAAAAGCCCACAAACAAAGCGGAATTTTAAATGGCATTTAATTTTGTGCATTTAATCCAATTGTTGAGGCGTGCAAAATGACAGCAAGTGATTTTTATATAAAATAATAATAAAGCCGTATTGCTAATTAGTTAAAAAGTATAAAATTCATATAGACTGCTCATTGGTAAATTTAATTATAATTCATATCAGCGTGTCAAAGTGGAAAATGCAAAAGCAGAATTTTTTTTTTTTTTTTTTAAAAATAAGTTAAAATCGGCATCAGAGGCTGCGGGTAAATGAATATGCTTCTAATTTAATGTTGTGCTCTGCTCTGATTTATGACACAGACTGCAAGCAACTGTCAGCGAACACATATTGGAATAGTTTCAACTATATGTTATGGTTACTTGCAGATACTTAGACAGCCCAACATTTGTTGACATATGCTCGATATTCGAGGTAAACATTTGTTGACACATGGCAGATACTCGAGGTAAGCCACAGCGGCTTCAACAGTCGCATTTAGAACTCACTAGAACGCCCAGGGATGTTATAGAAATGCCACAGCTACTTAAAGAAACTGTCAATTGCCAAGGATAATAGTATTTATTTAATATAGTTTATGCATGTCTTTGTTCAAGTGGAAATGTTATTCCTTAAGGCCTATCCACGCCTGCTCGCAGCTGTATGTGTTTCTTGTATGTAACCTAAAACTTCTCAGACACAGTATATGATTTTAAACCATAGGACTACGCCTTGGGGTCCTCACCGAATGCTAAGCTAATCATACCGTTGGCTGCAACTGCAACTAATTACAAATCAATTTGGACCAGCCCCACAGGAAAAACCACTGCAGCCCAATCTCCACAGGAAATGAATGTGGCACAGCCACCTGTCTTTTTATAAGATTGTCTTTGCATGTTACATATGCCATGCTCCAGCGTAATATAAAACATAAAATGTTAACTGTACAAAATCAAAAACATAGTATAATAAGAAGGGAAGAGGAAATATTTAGGTATTAGTTTACGTTCGCCTGCTAGAAACGCACATTAAATAGCATCCTTAACTTTCAACACAAGAAAACATTTCTTCCTTTATTAGCATTTAAGCTTTAGAATTCTATTTCTCAACATAGCAGCACGAACAAGCACCTTTCCTTTGTTGCCTGATCGATGGGTTGAATTATAAAAACCTTCTTGTTTTTTTTGAAAGTCGGTTGAAAAAAAAAAAAAATCGTTTGTTGTCTAATTATGATTTCAATAGGCTTGCAAAATCAAAGAAGGCGTAATTCGCTCTCACCAGTCCGTCAAAGAGTAAACGTCTTATAAACAATAGCGAGGTCTTTTTAAGGCGGCAAATCAAATCAAAGAAATAACAAACAACCAAAATAATAATAATAAATATGTACAGAGAAGACGAAACAAAGCCGGGTCCGACAACCAAAGCGCATGCATGTATGTAGTACATGTCTGTTCTGTTATGTATGCCATTGTTGACAGGCTCAGACCGCAAACAAAAAAGGAGAATTCTTTTTGTTAGCCAACAAAAGGAGCGGAAAAAGCGATCAAAGAGGCAAAGAGCTACCAAAAAATACAAATAATAAAAAAAAAGAAAACACAAATAGAAGTAAGCAAAAGAAAGGAGGTACCAACACAGCTCAATTCTACGCCTTGTTCTCGAACAAAACGCAAGGCATCAACACATTTACTCTTGTACCCTCTAGATTTATACACTATGTATATGGCTGCGTGTTTTTCACGAACTCCTTTTGCGACCAGCTTAGGGCCGCACTCATCACCATCATCTGCTTTTGTTGCCACAGCAATGCGGTGTCTTAAGCGCTTTAAGCGCAATTCAAACATTTCAAGCAGAAGGCATGCGACTATAGTTGGCTGCTTGTTGTGCAAATATGTTGTAAAGCAAACACACTGAAAAAAGTTGATTCTTTAATGTTTTAGTTTCTTACAGGGAAAATAAAAATGTTTTTAAAAGCAATCAGTCAAACGAAAATTCTTGACTTGTCTTACAGTTTCAAAATTGTTGAATAATTCGAATTTGCAGGATTGAATTTTGTTTTCATTGACCATATAAAGATGGTTTAAAAATATATTAGGACTTTTAATGCAGTTTTGTTTCATTCTGGCAGCCTTAGACTCAGAGTAGAACGCTTATCATGTCCAGCACACTGTGTGGACAACCAGCCACGTAGTCAGCACAGTCAAAGTTGAGAGTGCCCTTAGCTGATGCTTCATAAAGGCCATCCACGTGCTGCAGCCTCGATTCGGCAGCGCTGGTAGTTGGCCTGTAAATAGCGTGTGGTAACTAATTAGAACTGAGAATTGTCCTCGTATGGGGTCATTTTAATAACCCTAACTTACATGAATAGAATTTTGAATATGCTGCCCAATAAACCATTGTGGGCATCTAGTGGAGCAGCGCTTATCTCGCAGATAGTACGCAACAAACAGGCGCTGCCATTGAATCCATACTGACCCAAATAGTTAACAATCGCACGATAAAAGTCGTGACGTGTGAAGCGAGGCGGCTCCGATGTTGAACGCTTCTTCAAGTTATCATTATTACCATTGCGTCCATCTATAGGCGTGACATCGCTACCAATGCCGAGAAAATGCTCATCTAGATCCCACTGAATGGAAAGCAATACATTATATGGTCAGCGGGAGACCCAGCTCTATTTACTCACCCTATCGATCCACTCATGGTATGAGTTGTTTGATGGCAGACCATAGTTTGACTCAAAGTTAAAGGCCACATACACATTGCGATATGTCAGGTCCAACGGAACTGCCACTGCGGCCAATAACTATATACACACACAAGTAGTAAACATTGAATTTTATTAAAGATGGATATGCTTACTCCTATTGAGCCGCCACGTGGGAAAAACAGCACTGCATTGGTCAGTGTTACGGCAAAAGAGTTTACTACCAATCCAACTAAGTAGATGGCATTTGAGTGCGAGCGTTTTGAACTCATCGCGAACAAAGCGTTAAGTGAACTGTTTGCAGTCTTGACTTGCACCTTGTAAGTTACACGTTTATCATAAGCAAAAAGAAATGTTTGTTAAAACAATAGTGTTAATATAGGGCTATGCTCTGATGGTGGTAAGATTACTCTAGTCGAAAGAATCGACTAGTATATACCCGAATCCAGTACAAGATAACTGTGCATTGATGTATGAAAACTGAACTGGGATTCATTTTTCATGGTTTCAGCAATCACCTGATCATAACTTACATATTATTTTTCCTGTGCAGTCCATATATGTGTTACGATCCATTTTTGATATTTAAGATATACTTAAATAATATTGTGGTCTAAGCTTAAAAAATTAAATATTTATATTCATTGAAGAAAATCATACAAAATAAAAAAAAGTAAAAAGTATTTGAATATTTATTTTATCAAAATAATAAATAGTTAAGAAAATAGTTAGTAAATCAAAATTACTACAGGCCGCACACGAAAAATATAAACCGAAAATTTACTTGTTTGTAGCTTTTGAGCAAACCTTACTGTGTGCCAAGTTGTGCTCTTTGTCAAATGATATTTAAGAAAATTTTATTGGTACAAGCTTAATAGAAATAAGCATGTATTACAAGACATGATTATGTATCACAGCTTAATCTTTAATGTGTAAGTTTTACGCAGTATTTGCATCAGATATAACCTACTTACCTAGACAACAGCCAGTAAAAATTCTCTTTGGAATCAAGGCGTTAATTGGTTGGTGCTAATCAAAAGAATTTCTTACATTTCTATTAAAAAATTAGGTCTAAGCAACGGATTTTCATACTCTTCTACAGAAAGTAAGGAGTATATTGGTTTTGTCAAGCGTCCGTCTTGGTGTCTGTCTTTAAAGTTAAAGACTTACAGCTTTGCAAATATCTTGGTATATGTGTCGGTCACAAAAAGTGTAAAGACTAAGGCGCTACGTACATAGAAGGGGTAAGAAATCTATAAAAAGGTAATTCATTTCAAGGTGCCATCAAAGCAAAGCTCAGGTCAGATAATCGACATCAAAAGTTTTAATTTGTTTCTCAGCTTCTAGTCACCAAATTTGGTGGAAATGCTAAAGATGTGTGTCATAAATTTGGATCCACATATTTTTCACTTTTATCAGAGTATCCGGCATTTGACTGTAGGGTTTTACTTGCTGAACCTTAATTTGATTCACACTTATGTTTTTTTTTTAAATGATAAGTTCTTAAGCTAGAACTTTCAAAAGCATAGTTTTTTAACATTCTGTGAAAATCAGTAGCGGTCTGATTTTCAAAGCTGTCACAGCGTGCGCAGCGTGTATTTATCGAATTTAAAAATAAATCTTCAAAAATTGAAAAATGAAAACGAGAACAACATTTTCATCACATCGCTTAATTATATTTTACAATTTAGTTTTAAGTTTGATAGCTGCTCATGGAAGTCTATTAAATCACGAGCGTAGTAAAAGAGCTCCCATTCCATGGCTCATTTTTCCAGCTACATCGCCCACACGTGTGCAGGTGTGTTAAGTTAAGATGGCTTACAAGTGAATATCAGCCTAAAATGAATAAGTTTTCTAATCAGTTTATCGGTGGCATCGGTATACCGCTGGAGGATCTGGAATATGAAGCTGTGACGACAGGTTATGTACTTAAGGCTGAGTACTGGTTGCCTGAGACCCCTAATTC
This sequence comes from Scaptomyza pallida, assembly GCA_018152965.1. Lineage (NCBI taxonomy): Eukaryota > Metazoa > Arthropoda > Insecta > Diptera > Drosophilidae > Scaptomyza > Scaptomyza pallida. The sequence continues at coordinate 1,588,638 of JAECXP010000046.1, read as the reverse complement.
ACTGCGTACTCCGACAGCTTTGCCCATTAACCAGGTGCCAACGCTGGGATCCGTTGGAGCTCGTAGACATCGCCCCATGTTCGAGAACTTTTTAGTCGGTGTCGATGATTTGGGAAAGAGTACAAAGAAACTGCTAACTAGAACAAATTATGTGCTCAGTAGCTATCGATGGACGGTGTACAAGGGTCTGGAGGGGTTGGCTAAACGTCTGGGTTACCAGGGTCGCATTTGTGTCTTGAAGAGTATTTGCGAGGTAGCCGAGGAGCCCTTTCATGTCACGAATGGACTCATTGCCGATCTTTTGCATATACTTTTGACGTAAGTGAAGCTCTCTGTATACACATCAAAAATTGTCCTAAGTCTCTAACTGTTTTCAGTCCCTCATCATCAGTGGATAAGTTGTCGGAGCATGCTGATAATGAATACTACTATGCTGAGAAGGTGGGACAAACGGGTGCAGGCTGTGAGCGTGTTTTTAAGGAGTGTCATCGCAGCTTGTTGCAACATTTTAGTGAATTGCATCAGAATCTGGATAAATTAATGTTTAGGTAATAAAACTCACTTGATCCCGAAAACTTATTATTTGTTTTCTGGGGCACTATAAATAAAAGGAGGCCTTGTTCAAAAAGTGTTTTGTATAATTTTTAGTCGACAGCCTAACGAATAGTACTTGCAAGGACTGTAAAACCCAATTAGATCACTGATATGATTTCTGATTTTGACAGGATAAATACTACACAAAAAGCATTAAATAGTTGCTTAAGAAAAGATCAAGGTTGATGGGTACAAAGTTACAAGAAGATCTAACAGGGACAGTAAGGCTAATTCGACAAATGCTTTTTTTCAAAGTTCCTTAATTTTTGAATATCGTGTAAAATATGGACGTATCACGTAATATCCATACAAAATAAAATGTTAAGACCCTTAAGATTCAAGGACATCTTGAATGCACAATATATGTACATAAAAACAACGTATTTCTACCCATACGTCGGCTTAAAGAAAAAGCTAGTTTGTGCTATTATTCATATTTTATAAGAACTGAACAAATTGTCTGTATTAAACCCTGCCTAGTGAACAACATTTTATGTTTTTATGGTTAGTGGACAATAAAAAATATGATTATATTATGATCAAATTAAGCTTTATTCTGTCCTTTCTATCTTCAACGAATAATAGCATTAACTTGCAATAATTGCTAAGCTTTTGGTATTAAGTCGTTAAAAAAAAGGAAAGAAGTAATATTTAAGATATCGAATCTTTAAATATTTTGCACATAACAGAGTTTTGGTTTACATACTTAAATGACCTGATTAAATGTAGGTTAATTATTAAGTTCTTAAAAGTTTCCAAGTTTCGCCAAGACAACTGATGTGTTAATTAAAAAAATCTGAAGTCTGCTGTGTTGAGACATTATTCAGTAGTCTTTATTCAAAAAACAGCACACAGTGATGTCAGTAATATTCGTGGTGCCTTTTCTTTTCAAAGTGTATTTATCAGCTGGTACTCCTATTCTTTTCTTTTACTTTTTTTGCTTTAAAGAAAGCCATATCTTATTTTTTCAAGTTTAATGGTACAGTTGAAATATAATTGTGAAACTGCAAAGTCTGAATTATCGATCAGAGGAAAATTTCTAAACAAAAATATGACATTTAAATGGATAGAGTGGACAATAACACTAACTTTGGCGTGTTTGACTTTTGGCTTAGAAAATAATAAAAGTGAAATCTACGAAAGTGATCTTTTGTTGCGCAAGGCGCGTTGGCTACCCCTCATATATCCACGTTCCCATCCTGCTAGATTTAAAGTTTGTATTTATTACTGGAGTCTGCCAGACCTTATATAACACAAGATTGTATTTCAGCTTATAGCAGGCTTTGGTATACCCGTTGATGACCTGGACTTTGAGTCCATTACTACTGGCTATGTGCTTAAAGCTCATTATTTTTTGCCCAACAAAGCTAAGCAAATTCGGACAAAAGATGCACATCTTTAACTGATATAACTGAGCGAAGGCACTCGGATAATGCGACTATATTTCAACAGGCTATGCAAAAAACCGATGAACAATTGCGGCTTGTCAAAAAAGCTGCAAAAGACAACGATAAACTACTTAATGACTTCCGTTGGGCTGCTTACAAAAGTTTTGAAATGCTGGCTCTACGCATGCATCTCAATGGACGGCAGTGTGTTTTAAAGAGCATCTGCGAAAGCTCATCAGTGCCGTTCGATGAACGCAATGGTCTGTTTGGTGAGCTGTTGCACATATTACTGACGTAAGTAAAATATGCAACTTTATGTTGCTAAAAGCGAACTAAAAATGTTGACAGTCCTTCCAGCTCAATAGAAGGCTTGTCAGAGCATACGGATAACGATTATCTACACGCCGAACGTTTGGGTCATGCGGGTGCCGATTGTAATAAGGTTTTTGTAAAGTGTACCAAATCACTTTTAGAGCATTTTACAGATGTACATCATTTGGATAGTGAATTCCTTAAAAAGCTAGGCTAAAAATTATTCAATTGTGTTTGAAAAATTTTTTTTTATTATTATTTTTAATTTCTTCTTTTTCTCAGCACTTTTGAAAACAACAGACTTCATTGGACTTCCCTTCTCTGGACACCCACATTGAGCGGTGTACAGTGATTAAGAAATTATTTTTTCATAGTAGTATTTGATAGTTTCAATATTCCTGGGAAAAACAAACAGTGCAGACAACAGCTAACAACTTCCTCTCTGCATCATTTTAGTGTCAAGCGTAAAATTTATGCAAATTTGCACATAATAACTCTCTTTGTCTTCCATATAAGGAACCCGATTCATCTCAAGCTCCATAGCCATCTTGTAAGAGTCCATCTTCAACTCTTACTCCACGCTCGGGTGGTCGCCTATTTCACCAATCAAAATGTACGCATCTTGCAGGTCTTGCGGCTACGGTCTTTAACTAATTATTATAAATGGATTAAGCTACTGGGTCTTAAGACCCACCACTGATCTGTTGAATGGGTCTGGGTTCCCTTTTGTTGTCTGACTGGCCAGCAAAAAGGCGTTTAAATGCAAATGTTCGCGCTGTAATTAATACGCATAATATGCGCATTATGCTAATGTCAATGTAATAATGAGTTGCCCCAAAACTTGCTCTTCGAAACAGACAAAATATGCATTTTACAAGTGAATTCAGTCAGACTTTGACTGGCTTTAGGCTGACGCAGTCATATATTCGTCACTGCGGACCATTGTTTATGACTTTACGTACTAATTAGTTTTGACAAAACACAACACAAAACAACACGACTACTAAAAATTAGTAGGCATATAGTTTGGGTCTGGGATCTGGGAACCGGGATCTGCAGGTCATCGTCTGTGACTTTCTCTAATGAAGTTCCCAGCGAGAGGCTTTTAATTTGTTGTTTGGTTTTGGTACACTTGTGCATTATTTCAAACGATGACAACATATGATAAGAGCCTCATATTTGACAGGAGGTTTCCTATTCCCTGTTCCCTTTTTCAGTGCTGCTGGCTTTTCCAGATCGTAGAATCTGACATAAGCTAGACTCGCTGGACCAGATAATCACTGCGAGATGTTGCTTTCTTAAGTTGTTTATTTATTTATTTAGTGTGGCTTTATAGTGTTCACAATCCAGGCACCTTTCACAAGTTTCATGTTGTTAAGATTGCCTTTAACCCTTGCCTTGCCTGTTTATTTTGGGGCAATAACTTTTATTTCCATTGCCTTTCTTTGGAAACAATTTGTACCAACATGCAACTTAACGAAGTAATCAGTGAGTGTGTGTGTCTGTGTCTGATACTGCAGGCAAGCGGCTCCATGAAGAATCTAGGGCAAAGTCAGATGCTTATCCCGCCGGGTTGCGACAACTATTTTATGACCTTATATGCGAGTGGGAGGGCAAGGGACGTAGACGATGCTGTCTGCTCAACTCTTCTTAATATGGTGTTTGGCTTTTTTTGGTTACCCTTTTTATTTGGCTATGGCGAAAGTTGGTCACCAATTCGAGCCTAGAGTTTTGTTTCATTTTGCCCAAAGTTGGCAACGAGTGTAATAATTTTAAATGCACAAGGTTTAAAATTCAACAAATGACTAAAATGTTGGGTCTCCCTGTCCCTCGCCCTCTCCCCCCCTATTGTGGATTTAACGCAGTACGTAAGTATTTGATGGTACTTCAACAACTGCCTCTGCCAAGTTGCTAATTATGCACGAGCCGTGTCAAATACTATAAACAAGAATGAAATAAATATATTAAAGCCCTTATCGTAAAAGAAACTGCGATAGACAGAGTCAACCCTTAAGCCATTAACATTTGAGCTTGAGTTCGTTTGTATCATTAAAAGACATACGCATTTTTGAATATGTAAGCTATTTATAAAGTGGCATAAGACATTTAAGAGTCGCTGCTTCTTTTGTACGACTTGCCGTCCCGAACTGAACTCCGCTAATGTTGATCCATATCGTAGTTTTGGCTTTAACGGTTCATCAGACTCATTTTCCCATTTAAACTTTTGATTATTGACATTAAATTACACACCTTATCGATGACTTGGTGTATTTGTGTGTATTTCTTGCTAATTAGCAGACGAAGATATTCACTTTGCGATATGGAATAATTAATTGCGTTTAATTTTTGTATCGCCGAGACTAGCTTATTCAACTGTCCCCTAACTTACTTAATGGCTCACTGATTAAGTTGTATCAGTTGAAGCATCAGTTTGTTGATTTTAACCGTGAGAGACTTTACCCAAACCACATGCGCATTGTCATCATAACTTTGCCATTGTTGGCATCTGATGATGTTTTTGCATAATTGTGTGTGTGTATGTCTGTGAGTTCAGGTGTGTGGGTGAGTGCTGCAGTTTATTATTTAAACAACGTGACTAAATTTACGTAGTGCCGCTGGGTAAGCAACAAGAAATAACAATAGGAAATGCGAGGAAGCCTGGGCAGTAAAATAATAATAGCAATGTTCGTTTGCATATGCAAAGCGAGCGTAGCCCTCGCCCAAACAATTTTCGCATGATAAATCGTTAAAAGAATATGAAAAAGCGCGAATTGTAACTGAAATCGCAGACTCATACAAACACACACACACACGCATATGTATGTTCATACTTTGTACTTACTTACTAAGGAGTGATAAAGAGACAGCATTGAGAATGAAATAGGCAGAGGCAGAGGCAGAGACAGAAGAACGTTACACCTGCTTCTCACCTGCTTCAGCTTTTGCTTTTCGCCTGCCTTTTGTTTATGCAAAAGCTTCGCAAAATTGGTGCTACGTACGTGCCAAAGCATTTCATGGTCTGGCAACTTAATGCAGGCCCTTTTCGTATATGTATCTTCTAACCAAAAAATGCCCCCGTGCCAGTCTCAGTCTACATTTGTTATGCATATACATATATACATTTATATGTGTGTGTGGGTAGAATTCATTCATCGTGTGTGTGTATTTCTGTGTTTTTAGAACTGGCGCTCACGTGTAAATTTTCTCAAATAAATCATTAAAAGCTGCGCGCCACAGCGCCACGAGAAAAGCAGAATAGAGATGCCAGCACATTGACATTGTCAGGGAGCCGCCGCTCTTTTCAAATGGGCTCGCATTTGATAGTATTCAACGCGGGAGTGCTTATTGTAAGTGCTCAGGCGAGCCTGAGGCATTCTCTTTCCTTCTCTCTTGGGGTTGGCCGTCCTCTCTATTCATAGAATTGCATTTTCTATGCTCTATTCATAAAGCATACGCCCAGGCGCCTACTCTTTATTCTTCTTCCCCTGCCCTTCTGCTATTGCACTCCAATGTGTGTGTGTGTGAATAAGTGGGTGTGTGTATAGGTTAGTTAGTGGCACTTTAGCGCTAAAGTTTATACATAAATTTGTCATTGGCATTCAGCAACCAGCCTGTTTGCATACTTCAGCGCATTTTCTAAGCACACGCAAACATTTGTCTATGTATTCCTTTGGAGCCTCCACAGTCTTCATGCATTCATAAAAACCTATGTTTGAGTTTACTTTTCAGCTGCTTTGTTTGACGTTTCTTTGATACAAAAAATCTTTACGTCTTGGTTTTGCTTGTTAATTTAATCTGCACTTTCTTAATAATGCAATATGGTTTTGCTTTTGGTTAGAGGGAAAGCTTTCCCTTCTTACAAATGACGCACATTTCAACATTTGAAATTTTTAGAGAATACTCGTATTCAACAAATTTTTTTTACTGTTTGTGAAAAATGTTCTGAAAAGGAATTGTGCTTTAATCCGACATAAATTATATTCTTAAATTCAGTTTTTGTTACAGATACAAAGTTTTAGTAATAGAAAAAGTGGGCAGCATCATAAAGTAAATAATTCAATTTTGTCAAAGGCTAAGAGATACAATTCATCATTTTTTTTTGTACATCCTTAAAGATAGACATGGAACTTTAGCCTCAGACAAAGTGTCAATATATAAGAGATAGGACGAGCATAGATTTACAACAGCTTTAAGACTAGAGTAAAGAATTTTGTTTAAAGATCGCAAAGCCCAAAGTTCTCTATACAAAATTAGTGACACGCAACAAAAATTGAAAATGATTGTGTCTTTTAAATAGTTTTAAAAAGATTCACCAAATTTGGTGGACTGCTAGCAGGTGAAGATTCATACGTTAATTTTATATATCCTCAATCCACCTATACCAACCGTCTTTCTTACTTTTTGCAAACAGAATCCATATGCCGCAGTCAGTTACTAGATGTGATCGAAGCATATGTACAATAAGTAATCTAGCGTGAAAGAAGTTTATTCAAGTTGCATGCTAAAAACTAAAATGTAAATAACAATGCTACGTTAGTTGCCTAATAAAAGAATTGAATAGTAACACAAAACGGCGGCGTTATCACCTTTTGAGGACAAACATCCTAGGAGGTCCTGGGGTAAGGCAAATGAATGATTTACCCTTCGGTTCTTTTGGGCTCGTTAAAATTTCATTCGTTTGTGTTTCATTAGCAAGGCTGTGGTAATTTTCCTTAGAAAAAAAGCATTTTCCCGCTTAGTCCAAGCAAATACCAACGTCCACAACGGCGGCGGCATGGAACTGATCTGGTTTAAATATTACAGTGGCAGCGGCAGTTCAAAAGGATCCGATCGACGAGCCTACAACACATTTTGATTAAGCATGAAGTCGTGTCGACGCGGTCGGGCTGTTAAGGTCTTTGGCAATGCAGTCTCTTTGTTTTTTCTCCGCATTAAAATTCTTAATTTATTTTCATTGCCGGGTGGGTAAAACTCTGGCAGAAGTGTTGAGCAGAGCATCGTCATCATCAGCTAGAACTCAAGCAAGAAGGCCTCAAGTGCAAGGCACATTAGGCACAGTCATTCCAGAACGTTTCCTCGATCTATAACACTGAACTCTTGTCTATTTGTAGACCGGGTGTGAAGTGCATCACATTCTCGAAAGGTGGGCGATCTTACCGATTCCAATTCGATACTGTGCGAAGTGGGCTTTCACACTAGTTCAGCAGAGTTTGTGTGTGCGTGAAGTGGGTGTGGCCACTTTGATACTGCCATTGGCATTGCCCTTCACATCAGAGGCGCCTCAAGTGCAACACTTGTGCGCTGATTGTGCAATACATGCTTTGAGAACAAAAGAGGATTGGGGAAAGAAGGGCGTGGAGCAAAGCATTGCAAATTGCTGGACTGCCACAGCTGCCTCACATTCGATCCGCTTTTCATTTCGTTTATTTATGTTCATGTCGCGATGCGGTTTTTATGAAAAGGTGCCAACTCATCTACAACAACATACATCCTGGGCCCAACGGGCCAGAGATCTCAATTTGTTAAGCAGCTGATGCCAGATGGCGCTACAGTTGAAGGTAGTGTGTTAATGAGACTATAACAGATTTCTTATAAATTATGTTGAAATTAATGGCGAGTGTGGGGATATGAAAACATATTTAAAGGAGTTGTGCTAAGGGTGGCGTGGCAAGAAGATTACATAAATGGTAAGTTGTCGCAGATTGTGAGTAGTAGAAGAATTTAACAAGCTTGAGGGAAACTCATAAAAAAATACTCATAACCTTATTTGTCCTTTGGTATAATAGATATATTTGCTTATAATATCTGTATTTCATAAAACATATAGCTAAACTTTCATAATAAAAAAAACCAATTTTAATGTTAACGTAAGCAGTTAGGTTTCTGTTTGCCAAACCTAAGCATAAGACCTATTCAATCAAATAAACTTATATTCATGTTACCATAAAGAAAAAACTCAAATAAATTGAATCAGTTCTATCAATTTAGTACACGTATGTATTATGTATTATGTATTTCATGAGTATATTATCAGTACAAAATAGATATTGAAAGTCAAAATTATTTTAAGCCCTTTCTAAAAGTTAATCGTTTTGGTTGTATTTTGCGAATTATTATACAAACGGAAAGAACTAAAGATTTCAATACGATTTGAGTTTGGAAGCTTAAACTATACATAAAGTCACTTTATTTCACGTGCATTTAAGCCATTGTTAATAGAATATATTTTAGCCTTGAAGCCTCCATTATAATAATATCTACACCTGAGTTTAATGACAATTCTTCTGTCGATTCCACCCACGCTTATCTCAACTTGGCAGCTTCAACACACCACATCAAAAAAAAACAATGCTTACTTTTTAACATACAAAGTCATAAGCATATGTCACGCGTGCTTGCTTAAAGTTTCCACCCGACACATTCATCAGCATCAAGCAGTATCATTACCGGCATATGTTACTTAAAAACTTATCTCGAGCTGTGAAATGTCAATGTCAGCTATTATTATTTTTATCATTTCACTCGCGTCTCACGGCACACACACACCCAAAATTATCGCTGGGATTAGCTGGAATCGCCAAAAAAAACTTCCGACGAGCTGTTTGTCAGAGCTCGCCTAACCAAAAATCCCATAACAAACATTTGTACAACACCTACGAGTGTCACACATGCCGCGTCGGGATTTTGCTTTTATTTTTCAGCATCGTTTGATATATTTAAATTGTGATTATTTGTGCAACGATAAGCGGCTTCCTTACTCCACTGACTGATGCTGCATGGGGCAGATTCCTGGGTTCCAGATAAGATATATTTGTACAAACGCTCAATGTGTTAGTTTCCGCACCCAAAGGAACAAAAAAGCAGCGTTTTGTTGTGGTTTCACTGGGGTGTGATATTTGACGGTTGTCTTTTATATAAGTGATAAGATTTTTTTTATATTTCTTTGTTTTTGTTTTTTTTTTATGCTTAAATTTTTCTCATTAAAAAGTTGAAGCCCAACCCGCAAATGTTTGCCATGTGTTGACGGGTTTATCATTTTTCATTTTTGTTTGCAAATAATTACTCGAAATTCACATGCCGACGAGCCGTCGCTATAGCCACTCAGCCAAGTTATGAAATTATAAAAACCACACCCTCCACTGACTCTTAGCCTGCATATTTGGGATGTGTTTTGCCTGCAGTGCGGGTGGCGTTTTGTGCATAAGTCCTTTCACACAAGCATTCCAGGCAATGAACGAAAAAAATAGAGAAAACATACATATATCAAAAAGGATGTGCTTGCCGTTTGGTCATTGTTTGTTCCTGGCAATGAGCCGCACATTAAACCGTACATAATTAAGCTGTCGGGATTATTTTGATGTGTCACACGGCGACAGGCAGCTGATAGCCTGGCTCTTGGCATTAATATAAGCCAACTTTTGTTTTGAATTTCCTCGATGTGAGAGTCCTAGCAGCTGGGCTAGTGAAAAGTCGCGAAAAATTTACAATCTTCAGTATATGAGTTTAACAGACATTTAGTTTTGATTTGAGCATTTTTCGAGGCAAATTGTCTGAATTAAACACTATTTTAAACCAAAAGTGATTTAAAATATCTAGGGGCAAACAAAATTTGAACATAATTAAAAAAGAACTATAGTTCTTTATATATAAAACAGGCAACAAAATGTTGATAAAACTAAATCATATCATTATGTCAAATAGATATATATGAAATAATGAAATTCTATAACACTTTTATTCAAGACGCTTGTTTTTCTCTCACGCACACATTCATGTAGACACCGACTGTACTCGATGAGTTTTGGGGTTAAGGTATTTCTAAGTTGTTGAATTTTTTCATGCCAAAGTTACACTGAACGACCCCTTAAAGTATATATGGTAAATTCTTGATCAGCATCTACAAATAAGCCAGTGTAGACATATTCAAGTCCTATGCAGAGCACCTTGTTTTAAGTAATCGATGATTTTTCTGGTTTTTGGTATACGCAGGAAATCAATAAAAAAAATTTTTTAGGTTGGGAAATTTAAAATTAGGTTTGAAACTATGGTAAAATAACAAACATTTGTCAAAATTATGCAGGCAACGTTAAGCAACGGGTTCTTTTCCGCTTTTCGATACACATGGGATCGATAACACTAAAACCTGGAATTTTAAAACTTTGAAAATTAGTTTTGAAATTATGAATTAAAAAATGAACAAAATCTGTTAAGAAACACGGGAGATATCGCTGTTAAAAGTGTGGTTATTTTGGTCATAAGGTAAATACTCACAAATGACTGTACGCTTTACTTAACGGATTAGGGGTATGTCTTAGTCAGGACTTCTCAACGAGACATCTTACTTGATTTTTGTTTTTCATAAGATCAGGCTTCCAGTTGTTTACTTAATATTAACAAAAAGTTAAAAACCTTATCTCGTCATTTATGTAACATTTATTCATACGTAATACATTTTATGTATATAATAAAATATTATTTCTTTCGGCTTCTATTTTACACTTAATGTATTCAGATAACTATAAACAACTTATATCCTAACACACAATCCTCAAGACAACTCGATCTCATTTAAGAAATAGATGTTCTAACTATTTCGAAGGCTTAAATTTTCAAGAGCATCGGCAAATATAAACAAAATCATTTTACCAATATCCCAAACGCATAACTTACAGGTCAACGATATTCGTTTCCGACACAAGAGAGATTTTGTGTTATCTATATGGGCGCCGGAAGTCGTAGAGTGCACATTTCAGATTAATTTATGCAACTAAAACTAGAAAGTGCTGCTTAGCAATTTAATAGCTGTCACATTTCCGCTCTTGTTTTAAGCGCACAGAGTCTAAAACGAAGGTAGGTAAACAATTTTGGAATGCAATATCAACAAAGTTTTCAGCGAGTTTGATAGCTTGAGAGCTTATTAACATTTAATTGAAAGTTGAATTGAAATCAGAACTAAAATGGGCTTGCACTATGCAAGTGCTCTGTAGTTTTCGGTCAGGTGATAGAAGTCTGTCTTTAGCCGGCTGCGATTTAAATTTACATTTTAAGTAAGCTTTTGAGGTATTTTGGTCTGGGGTCAGTAAAAAGTAGTAGACACTGGTGAACTCAAAATTTACATTTAGACTCAACCTATCGGTGCTCTTGGCATAGGTTCAGTATATCGTCGCAAAGCTATCGGCGCTATACATTTTTTATGGTAATCTCAAAGTGCAACATGGGGTTACCCGCTGTTAAGAATTTGTTGTTTAGCATTATGGAAATGTTGTCTGAAGCGGACAAAGAAATTATTTAATTTACGCATCACTCAAAGGCTTACACATTAAAATCCAAAGGGGGCCTATTTACTTATTCGCATTTATTTACACGCATGTTAGGCGCATCGGTTTTTCTCCACTTTCTTTATACGCTTTATGGTATTTTTTGTGGTTTTCCCATAAATGCCAACATAAATATCATTTAGGACTCCTTTGTGTGACATTATAAAAGACAGTCTGTTGTTGGCTTATTTGTTGTCTTCGATTGATTTTGTTGAGTGTGAAGCAGTTTTCTTGAGGTTGTGAAAATTCGTTATGTCTTAGCCTTTTGGTTGTAAAAAAAATAAAACAGAAAAAACAGTAGTATTGTCTATTATACGCATAAGACTACAGCTTAAAGCGCAAAAGCGAACAAACACAATTTTAGGAGCTTAAAAACGAAAGAACATTCTATAAGTACATATGATGGTTGGCTCGGATAGATAATAGCCCGTGCTCTTAACAGTACTGAAAATGGTGTCGGGAATTCTTTTATCAGCGCCGATCTCAGAAGCTTTAAGACGTAGACACAGAAGCAGAAGATAACAGCTTTGACAAGATTGTTAAAAGACAATTCAATTTTTAATTTGAAATATTGAAAACATTAACATTATTAACTGTTCAATAATTACCTGTGGGTTAAGAGCAAAGCACGCATTTTTTTTCAGGTATTGTTCTCTTTGAATTTTACTTTCAGATTCAGTTTATGTTCTACACAAACGCCCACAAAACGAGCGCACATTTCAACTCAACAATTATTTCATTGACAGCTTATCATCACCAGAAAATTGTAACAATGATTTCAGACAAATCTCTGCAATCATGCAATACACTTTTCAACGAGCTCAAAGCAAAGAATTTTCTGCAGTTTACTTGTTTCAACATCTACAATTAATACTAAAGTCTGTTGCTGCCCCGCAGTTTGTTTTAATTAATACATTTCTTGTCAGAACGTCAAAAAAGTCGAATAATTTTTTATTGCCCTGCAGCAGCAAGACTCCTCTTAAGGATAAGATGGCGCAGAGTTAAGCCTATAAATTAAAAGACGCTGACCGTTATTAAATACAGGTTTTACTGCCGTTGCGCACACAAAAGTGATGGCACAAATTATAGGGTCCATAAGGAGAGAAGTAAGAGAATGCAATCGTAGCTCTGTGCTGTCATTAAAACGAACAGCAGCCAGGACAATGCGTGAAGGTATTTTCAGATGGTTATCCTGGCTCTGTGACGTGTGCAGGTGCATTTTACCTATTAAAGAATGGAAAAGTGTTGCCCGCTATGCAATTATATTCCAAGCGCAAGTTCGACGTTTGTGGAAGTTGTGCACGTTTCGAATGCTGGCAACGCTTATCGCTCACTTACCGCCCACTTTTTAAACTGTCCCAAGTTCATGTGGGCAATATAAACGTTGCACAGCGAACTGGCTGGTGGCCAATTGAGAAATCCAGCACAAATACCCAAAATCGAAAACCAATAGAAGTAGGAAGCTTAAGATTTTTTAAGAGTTGCAGTCGAATGTAGCACGCATTTCTAAGCCATGCTGCATGTGTTGGCTGTTGGTTTGGCCAGATTGGAGACTATTCCACTGATAACGACATGAATAATGTGCCGGTGTATTACTGCATTCGTCTTGGCCCCTCGCCAAAGTTGGCTGCTTGCCAGAGACCAAAGAACAAAGACGATAGAGTCGAAAACAGATACTGATGCGGGTCATTGGCACATTCTCTCTTACGTCGATTGCTTTGACTTTCCTTTGCTTTTAATTAAAAGCAACTTTGGTTTAGATAAGCGCCTCTTGATAGAGTGGCCGAAATGCTGCAGCGTCGCATTTAAAGCTCTGATTAAACGCTGGAAAAGTGTATTATAATTTTGTTATGAAATGTGTAACGCATAGAAGTAAACATGACCGACTTTAAAAAGTACAGTCGAACAATAAAAATATACATAACAATATAATAATTACGATTACAAAAAATTAAAAATAATCTAAAATTATCGCAAATTATTAAAACTATAAAAAAAAAACAAAAATAATCAGATTGATTATTTTTGATTAATTTTTTAATTTGATTTTTTTTTTATTAGTTTTGACTTTTTGTGACCATTTTTGACCAATTGTGACTATTTTTCAGTAAACAACAACAAATTAAAATAATTTTTAAAAATTTTTTTGAGAAATTTTTTGATTATATATATTTGATTTTTCGTAATCACTATATCCAAAAATAATTTAATTGATTAGTGATTGTAAGCAATTTAACAGGTATGATTATAGCTAACTATGTAGATCCAAACTTCCTGGTTTATCGAGTGTATTTTGTATTTCGATGCCTTCCTTTGTCCTAACATTCTAACTTGTATGAAAACTACTGTTGGTAAACCAATAAACCATCTAATAACAAGTAAGAAGGCTCTAGTCGAGAAATCCCGACTAGGACATACCCTTAACCCGATAGGTAATGCTTACAGTAACTTGTGTGTATTTATTCAGTGACCAATATAACCAAACTTCAAACTGCGATATCTCTGGTGTTTCTTAACCGATTTTAATCAAATTTTTTTAAATGTTCATTATTTTATCCATAGTTTCAAACCTTATTTTCAGAATTTTGAAATTCATTATTTTGTTGTTATCGATCACATGTGTAAAATTTAAAATTTAAAACAAACTTGATCTGCCTATGGTATAGGAGAGCTTAAGTTTCAAGTTTGAAGTCTCTATCTCTTATAGTCTCTGAGATCGGCGCGTTCATACAGACAGACAGACAGACGGACAGACGGACAGACGGACATGGCTAGATCGACTCGGCTGTTGATGCTGATCAAGAATATATATACTTTATAGGGTCGCAGATGCTTCCTTCTGTCTGTTACATACATTTGCACAAAACCATTATACCCTTATTTACCCATTTTATGGGTTAAGGGTATAATTATACTATTTAATGCAAGAAATAAATAAAATACAAAATTTATTTGAAACGATAGGATTTAAAGGACAAACAAAATACATATACAATAAAGTATAATCAATGACATTATTTTAAAATAAAGTTGTCTTAATTTAATAGTCTAAATTTTAGACTCTAAAAGGTTAATAAGAAAAATATATATTTATCGCGAAACCAAATGTCCGATATGTACAATGTTCAAAATTGAACAGTACTTAACGTAAATGACAGTTTTAATACTAACGGAGTCCGCCCACACAAAGAGGTTTTGTCTTCACAAGTCTCAAATTCCCAGCGATTGACAACTTCACCTGCTGATTTGCTCGAAAATAGCCCAAAAATAGCTTCAATTAAACTAATTAAATACCTGTAGTTGTATTTTAAATCACATGAAACATCTTTCCGCAATCATTTTTGATGGATGAAGATTCCAGAACGGTTGCACGTTCGCAACGTCAAAGGATAACCAACAAGACGCAGAATAATGCTCACACAAATATAACAACCAAAAAAGAACAGAAATAAATAAATAAAAGAAAACAAATATCGTCAAAAAAAAAAAAAAAAAAAAAAACGTTGCAGTCGGACGCAACCGACTGCGATATACTTTGATACCAGTTCACATAGCTGTGTTAAGGATTCTGAGTGCAAATAGTAATATATGAGGGTTTTGGGTATAAAATTGGAGACTCTAGCTCAAAAACTGACAAAGATATAGAGGTGGGCGGTATAAGTGGGCGTGGCATCCAAAACATTGATGCAGATCTGTTACGGATGCCACTAACAATGTTCATACCAAATTTGAAGAGCCTAGCTCAAAAACTGAGAGAGATATAGCGGTGGGCGGAATAAGTGGGCGTGGCATCCAAAACATTGATGTACACCTGCTACGGATGTCACTACCAATGTTCATACCAAATTTGGTGACTCTAGCTTAAAAACTGGCGAAGTTACATGCCTTCCGGTTTTTTTTAGGGCGGTGGGGCATATCCCGTTGTTTGGGGGAGTGGCATCCAAAGTTTTGATGCATAACTTTGTCAGATGTCAGTATCTACCTTCATGTCAATTTTGGTGGCTATAGCTTGAAAACTGTAGAAGATACAGGCATTTTTGTTTATATTTGGAGGGGGGCTGGGGGCGAAATAGGTGGGCGTGGCATCCAAACTTTTAATGCAGTTTTTTGAGGAATATTACCAACTATCTTGCCATCAAATTTGGTGACTCTAGCTGCTAAAATGTGGGATATATTTGTGTTTTATCGATTTGCACATCGAGGTGTATCGACTTGCTATCGATTTCTCGGGCCCCCTGAGGTCGTAGAGCCCTACATTTAACACTTTGTCTGACGAAGACATGTACCAAGATATTTGCAAGGTTGCAAGGCTCTAGCTTTAAGGGTGTCGAAAAAAGTTGCGTTTATACAGACGGACGGACGGACGGACGGACGGACGGACGGACACCATGACGGACATTGCACAAACCCAATATACTATGATACCTTTGGTATCAAAGTATAAAAATACATACAAGACAACTAAACAAACGAACAAATTCCAGGTGCATTCACAAATTTGACGCCGTTGGCATCCAAAAGCAAAACTGGCCGTACAGAAAATAAAACAAGAACAAGTAAGAAGGCTCTAGTCGAGAAATCCCGACTAGGACATACCCTTAACCCGATAGGTAATGCTTACAGTAACTTGTGTGTATTTATTCAGTGACCAATATAACCAAACTTCAAACTGCGATATCTCTGGTGTTTCTTAACCGATTTTAATCAAATTTTTTTAAATGTTCATTATTTTATCCATAGTTTCAAACCTTATTTTCAGAATTTTGAAATTCATTATTTTGTTGTTATCGATCACATGTGTATATCGAAAACCAGAAGTGTTATCGAAAATTTAAAACAAACTTGATCTGCCTATGGTATAGGAGAGCTTAAGTTTCAAGTTTGAAGTCTCTATCTCTTATAGTCTCTGAGATCGGCGCGTTCATACAGAAAGACAGACAGACGGACAGACGGACAGACAGACATGGCTAGATCGACTCGGCTGTTGATGCTGATCAAGAATATATATACTTTATGGGGTCGGAGATGCTTCCTTCTGTCTGTTACATACATTTGCACAAAACCGTTATACCCTTATTTACCCATTTTATGGGTTAAGGGTATAAAAAATAAAAGATGCACATTGCCAGATAAACTGATGATGCTGATGATGATAATGTTGTTGGTCGACCACGAATGTGGTTACAGAATGCACCTTGCCCATAACGTTTACCAGAACCCGGCTAATGATTTCAAATGCTAATCGCACTAAGGGTAAAAGAGATACATGCATACATATCTCCTCAGGACAAGGGCACGCGTTTATACCTGCACAAAAAGGTAGACATTCGTTGTGATACATACAATTGCCGCTAGTTTGACTGCTTCGCATGAAAGGATGCAGGTGGAAACTGATTTTTCAGAAACAAAAAGTAAGAAACACAAAAGGTTCCCTGGGGTTTGTGAGGCGTGTGTGGCAGCTTAGAGTCGACTGTCGGACAATTGGTTTCGCGATATATGCGCTGTCTCTCTATCTACATACATACTATATATATAATTTTTTTATTAAACTTTTAGACTATTTAATTAAGCCAACTAAATTTTGAAATATTATCATTGATGGCAATTAATTATATATATATAGTAGTTTTGTTTGTTCTTCAAAACATATCATTTTAACTATATTTTGTATATTATTTTTTTCATTTTTTTGTATCTAAGTCTAAAAGTATTATTAACACAAGTCTGATAATTTTACCACACTTGCAGCAACAAACAAGAAAGAAGGCTCTAGTCGTACCCTAGTACCCTTAACCCCATCGTATCGTGTACAGTCATTTGTGTCTATTCCTTCAGTGACCAACATGACAAAAATGACAAAATGAAATGTACATTATTTTATTAATAGTTTTTTATTTTGAAATTCAAGAATTTTTTGTTATCGATCACATGTGTATATCGGAAACCAGAAATGTTATTGAAAATTCGAAGCAAAGTTGATCTGCTCATGGTATAGGAGATCTTAAGTTTCAAGTTTGAAGTCTCTAGCTCCTATAGTCTCTGGGATCGGCGCGTTAATACAGACAGACAGACAGACAGACGGACAGACGGACATGGCTAGATCGACTCCGCTGTTGATGCTGATCAAGAATATATATACTTTATGGGGTCGGAGATGCTTCCTTCTGTCTGTTACATACATTTGCTCAAAACCATTATACCCTTATTTACCCATTTTATGGGTTAAGGGTATAAAAAGTAGCTTGATATATCAACCGCAGCTTTCGACGGTTATTTTAAATGCCATTTGTATGAATTTATGCATAAAATATGAATACGTCTCGGCGAAAAGTTTTATTGAAAACGTGTCTCCACTACTCCGGGCGATTCCAGTTCTTAGCCCTTAGTTTCAGTCTCTCATTCCGTGTTCCGTGGCTCTATGCCGATTCGCATGCGTTATAAATCACGCAAAGTTTTTCAAAAGCGCCGCGGATAACTTTGCGCTGGAGCAGCAGCAGCATACGTTTCATGTCATCAAGTTTGGCAAGTCTCGGCCATGAACAGACTTTCAACTTAAATTTGCAAAGCGATCATAGTTCAATGAGCAAATTGCACGTTGATTTGTTGCACTTGAATATATGTATGCGATTTGGCAAGATATTTACTTAGCTCTCAAGTTTCTAATGGATTTTTTTTTTTTGCTGTGCCGTGCTTTCTTTGTGCCGTGTGATTAATGAGCTAAGACCGCAGAAACTTTACCTTGAGCGCATAAAAAGCTATGCAGTAAAAAAGATAAAAACTTTGAAAGTCCTGCTGAAAGTTATGAAAATCAACGATGCGTTGTCAGAAGCATCCCAAACTTTGGGTATAGTTAACGGAAAGATTTGTGGAGCAGTTCAAAACGGAATCAAATTTAATCGGCTTCTGCATTTAAAAACGAAAGACTCGCGTGACAAATGTCATTTGAAATTGGAATCTTCTAAAATGTCCGCTGACCGCTGATTTCTTCGAATGCTTTTAAAATAAATAAAACATCGTTGGTAACATATAATTTTTCAGCACGCAGCTCTTGGGGACCGTAACAATTGGCCAAGCACAGTACACAAGCAACTGCCAAATGCTTATAGTTTAGGGTTTTTAGAAAAAGAAATCAAATATTATCTCATGGCATTTAAATATAATTTTGTTAGGTTGATTCACCTTCCAAGGATAGTAATTACCAATGGAGGAAACGTATTTTGTATTGGACTTAAGCTTGTTCAGATGTTGTGCATTTGCCAATAGCTTAATTCAAGGTGGGTTCAATTTAGCCGAGATATCCATTAAAACCGGTAAGGAGTGTCTGAATTGCTGGTGAACTTTTTACCGGGCGACGGGATGGTATCTATTGAGGCTGAAGAGCTGACTTCAATGGTCTAGTATCTGGACCGCAATAGTGTTTTCAAGGCTCTTAAGAGCTCTTATTGTACTGAATTGTGTTTTTAAAACAAAATGGTTCACCCGCTATGGTGTGCAATCCTTGGACCGAAAATAAACAAGTATGTATGTATTTGGCGTGCCGAGTATTATAAACACTTGGAAAGCCTTTACATACCGATCTTTAAAAACTCTCTTACCAGTTTACATAACTGTCTTAAGGATTCTGTATGCAAATAGTAATATATGGGTGTTGTGATGCATATCTGTGGTCGATGGCACCTACTATCCACTTACCAAGTTTGATGATTTAAGCGCAAAAACTGAGAAATATATAGAGATTTCAGATTTTAAGGGGTGGGCGGATGTCACTAACAATATTCCCACTAAATTTGGTGACTCTAATGTAAAATGCAGATCTTTGGGGGATGGCAACCTCTGCCTTCCCACTGGTGACTCTAGCTTAGAAACATGCATTCCATTTTTTTTAAGAGCTGTGGGGCATGGCCCGTTGTTTGGGGCATGAGATCCAAGGGCGTGAGATTTGGTTCCTTCCAAATTTGGTGGCAATAGCTTCAAAACTGTAGAAGATACAGGCATTATTTTTTATAATTTGAGGGGGGCTGCGGGCGTGGCATGGCTTTTGATGCAGATTTTTGAGGAATATCACCAGCTTTCTTGCCAACAAATTTGATGACTCTAGCTGCTAAAATGTGGGATATATATGTGTTTTATCGATTTGCACATCGAGTTGTATCGACTTGTTATCGATTACCACTATGTCTGACAAAGGCATGTCCCAAGATATTTGTAAAGTTGCAAGGCTCTAGCTTTAAGGGTGTCAAATTGTTGTCTTAAAATTTTTTTATTCTGAAAGGGGACAAAAAATATATACTAGACGGAAATCGACTTCGACAACCAAACGTACAGACATGGCGCAACGCCAAAAATAAATATGATTAAATATAAAAATTTTAGGATTGTATGCCAAAAATTGTTGGGATTGTTATTATTTATGATAAAAAGTTTACATTAATTAAGCTCATTTGGGATATTTTACCTATAGATAAAAGCGTAATAAAATAAAAAAATTATACATATAACGACAGAACCAACAGACATGCAAAATATAAATTTTAGGTGTATGAAAAAAGTTGGTTGTTAATTTGATAAAAAGTTACATTTTAAGCTCGGAACCTAGAAAAAGCGTAATAAAAAAGAATCGCTAAGAATCGCTCCCTAAAAAATATGTATTTGGCCATGTACGTCCGTCTGTCTTCATCTGGAATATACGTTTGCACAACTTTGAACATTTGGCAAATGACCTTTTAGAAACTATAGACAAAAGAAACACACAGAAAATGCAAATTTTAGTTTTTAATTATATAATAGTTATATTATAATTTAGCAACTATTTTTTTGCGTGAATTGTTAATATTTAAAGTGTCTTAAATAATTGGACAACAAGGATTCCATTGAATTCAGCAGCTGCTTGTGAAATTGGGAGCACTTCTTGCTAATAGCAATAAACTACGAAATAATAATTGTCAATTGCCGACACGTACGATGATTACACGTGTTCAAATGCCAGCTGGCAATGCATCTAACAACAGAGCCTTATCCAGGAGGCGAGGCTGAAGCACTGCAGTAATGTAATTTGTTGAAGATGTAAGACAGGCCCTAAGTAGCCTTAAGGCTGGATGAAAGGCAATGTATGTGACACAGACACCTTTAATACGCATTTACACAAACCGCACACACAGGCAACGCACCTTCTATGTGAAAGCGTTTCATGTTGTCGTAATCCTCAATTAAATTTTATTCTAAAGCAATTTCGCAAAGTAGTAGGTTTTCATTTCGTTGTCACCACTGGCAAAATAGATAAGCAAACAGTGGCCAACAAAAATTTTATAATGGCATTTTCGGGTGTTCGAATTTGTATTCTTATTCGTTGTCGATTTTGGGTTATTGTTAAAATTCTCTCAGGGGCAGTCTGTAAATAGCCCCGTAAACATGAGGATTAGCCAACGATTTGGCTTTGTGCTCTACCGCTTGCTGTATCCTGGCTAAAAGTGTCACTCACTCAAAGACAAATATTGCACAACATATAGCAGCAGCAACCCAAGGAAACGGAAATGCTCGCTACATTGACCAGGCCAAAGGCAACAGTGGAAGGAAGTGGCCCTTACCATGAGTCTTATACAGCTATTGCTTGTTTGTGTGTCGGCTGGGATCTGTGTATGTTATCCTTGCTTTTCCTTTTTCCTCTGGCCATTGTGCTAATATTTATGTGTCATTCACAATTGTATGCATGACATTGATGGCTGACAGTGGCAGCAACAAATCCAATTGCGCAGCTGTTTCGATGTTTCGCTTGCCCAATAGGGGAATTTCCCATTTCCACACTTCCCTGTCAATAACATTCTGTACAATTTTTGCCATGGAATTGTTTAGCAATGAGCAAAGCATTGTGACACGGTTTGCCATACGAAATGCATTTTGTGGCAATATTTCAGTCAGATCTTACCACCTTTCCGGTAACAGGTAACGATATCTAATAAGCGTGTCTTATGTCTTTCGAAAGACTTGTGTGTACAGAAAACAAGAAGTGGACAACTTTAAGAATGTAAGAGACAAAGAAAAATTAGACAAACCCATAAACAACGCTTGTAATTTTGTCTAAATTGTACACTTTAATAATACAAACTTGCAAACAAACAAAACAAAAAGGATCTTTCGAAAATTTTCGATCAGGAGATACCTCAACCCCCTGTGTGTGTCTGCGTGTTCCAAAATAATTTAACGTTAAACTAATTTTTCTTTAATTTTTCATTTTTTTTAATGAAAATTTCAGACATTTTCATTTTTTTTTTAATAAAAATACAAGTGGTATATAGGAATTAGTTGTCAATAAAAACAAGAAAATATATAAAATGTAGCGTCATTCTAAGACTAGTTACTTGACTCACAATAATAATGTACTACGTGTATCACATGATAATTCAAGAGTTTCGGAAGTTTACAGATAGAATGAATAGTCAAATTGTTTTCCATACATGAAGGATCTGTAAAATTAAGAATACTAAAACAATATAAAATTTAAAAGAAAAACCAATCAGTTCTGTGCATAAATTATAGAACTTATATGAAAGCTCTTCAGACAATTAAAATCACAGTTTGTGAATGGCTTTTCTTCAAACTTATACTTTACTGACGCTTTGATACAAATTATTTTATACATGACATTTAACTAGCACACTATAAAGCTGTGAAAACAAACTGTCCAACTTTTATTGTCTTGGAATTATACTAGATTTTGCAATAAATTGGTTTTGTGCGGATGTGGACGTGAATAAGGTGCATCAGTTGTTA
Organism: Scaptomyza pallida; assembly: GCA_018152965.1. Taxonomy (NCBI): domain Eukaryota; kingdom Metazoa; phylum Arthropoda; class Insecta; order Diptera; family Drosophilidae; genus Scaptomyza; species Scaptomyza pallida. The sequence goes on along the minus strand of JAECXP010000046.1, from coordinate 1,566,260 downwards.
GTTGTTGCAACGTTAACGTAGTGCATGAAATTTGTGTTGACTTTGCGACAAATCGTTGGCAGCTCGAGCGTCACTCCGCAACTAACATTGTCAAAAAATCAGAACGTCTCATAGTTGCAGTGGACGAGACTCATTTCAATGACGTGAATAAATGACCGGATGGACATTGTATGGCGTTGGCTTGGCAATAAACCAACGAATCAGCAACAGCAGTAGCGTGAAATCGAAAAAGAAAAAAAAATCCTGTATGTCCTGTGTAGAAGGCGATGGACCAGGTCCTTGCACCATTTGTTGCAATTTTGGTCAGCCGGAAGTTTATTGTAGCGTCGCACCCTATTTGGCTTCACAAGCTTGGTCTCCTGTTTTTTGTTGTTGTTTTTTTTTTCTTGTGCAGCATTGTTTTTTTTGGTGGCAAATATTTTACAGACTTTCGCGCAGCAGCAGCAGCTGCCAAGGATGTGCTTGGAGTTTGAGTGTGGGAACTAACTCATCAGCTGGCAAAAATCAATCGTACTTGGGGCAAAAGCAAAATGTGTTTGCACTAGCTTAAACTGGAACTTTGATTTATTTGCTAGGTTGGTCGTAACGCTGTATCTTATTAGTGAAACACTCTTAACCTTTATAAGGGTCTTACTAAAAAAATTGTATGTCCAGATCTACATATACAGTACTTTTTATACCCTTAACTCTTAAAATTGATAAACAAGTGTATAATGGTTTTGTGCAAATGTATGTTACAGACAGAAGGAAGCATCTCCGACCCCATTAGGTGTATATATTCTTGATCAGCATCAACAGCCGAGTCGATCTAGCCATGTCTGTCTTTCCGTCTGTCTGTTTGAACACGCCGATCTAAGAGACTATAAGAGCTAGAGACTTCTAGCTTGAAACTTAAGCTCTGCTATACCATGAGAAGATTAAGTTTATTTCAAATTATCGATAACATTTCTGGTTCTCGTGATCGATAACAAACAATGCTTGAATTTCAAAATTGTAAAAATTAGGTTTCAAACTATGAATAAAATAATAACATTTAAACAATAAAAAAATTTGATTAAAATCGGTTAAGAAAAACCGGAGATATCGCAGTTTGAAGTTTGGTCATATTGGTCACGGTAATTACAAACAAATGACTGTACGGGTTACATATAGGGTTAAGGGTATGTCCTAGTGGGGATCCCTCGACATGAGCCTTCTTACTTGTTTGAATATGTAAACAAACTTTTGATTTACTTTTGTTCATGGGTAAAAGAATTAAATATGTTATATTTTTTAATGCTGAAGAACAGAATGCTTATTATGTATTTGTTAAATAAATCCCTCGATAAAGGACAAACACAGGTCGAACTCTAGTTTTGATGTTGACAAATTGGTGTGTTTTGTACTTAAATAATATGTTGTGGCCTTACCAGAAACATGTAAGGTATTTTGAGTATTTGTGGGTATCAGTGGGTTTGTGCACTGTTTGTCATGATGTCCGTCCGTCTGTCAGTATAAATGCAACTTTTTTTGATACCCTTAAAAATTAGAGCAATTTCGAAAATACATGGGTATATGTCTTTGTCAGACAAGGTGTTAAATTTAGGGCTCTACAACCTCAGGGGGCCTGGGAAATCGGTAACAAGTCGATGTCAAATTTAAAATCGTTAAAACACTTATATGTACCACATTTATGGGGTTTTCGATTTCTTTGATTTTTTCCCCAAATAGTAATGTCAGCGTATACGCTAATGTTATGTTTGTAAACAAATATCTAAGCAGAAAATACTTAGTTTTTAGTCTTAACTCTTAAAATATTGTAAGATATCATTCACAAAAATCTGTAATTATAACAAAGAGTGAAAAAAAAATTAAAAATTGAAATTGAAATATACCACATTTTAGCAGCTAGGTGGTTCAATAATCTTCATCAAAAGTTTGGATGACACGCTCACCCCTTTAGCTCCTAGACCAACTTCAACCGTCGCTATCGGCCATAGCTTTTGAGCTATATCCACCAAATTCTTTAAGAAGGTAGATGGTGACCATCACGACAGATTTGCCCGGAAAGGCATGTATCGTCGCAAATTTTTAAGCTGAAGTCATCAAATTAGTAGATTTCTCCCAGAGTTGTGCATTAGGTGAAAAAAAATTGGTTGCCACGTCGACCCATACTGCCCACTTTTTAGAATCGGAAACTTTTACTTCTTCCTCAGTTTCGCGCTAGGACAGCAAGCTCAGTAGGGGAATTTGAGGTGCCATCTGCCACAGATCTGGACGTCACGCCTACCCCTTCGCCCTGCCTTGCTATATCCAAAAACCTCATATATTACTATTTGCACGCAGAATCCTTAACACAGTTAGGTAAACTGGTATCAGGATATACCGCAGTCGGCTGCGTCTGAATGCAACGTTTTTACTTGCTTTTACTTAACTCATGGGTCTACTCTAAAACAGTGGACGCTAACAAATAAGACCCCACTTGGTTCCTGGGGTAGTGCTCATTTTTTAAAAGATCAAAGAACGTTGAAAAAAAAAATGTTAGAAAAGAGCTTAATGACGTATTAGTTTATTAAGTAGATAACTTTGCTTACAAGTTCTTATGCTTCATCATACTTTGAAGAATGAAATTTTTTTTATACACCTATTATTTATTTAGCATAATAAAGCAGTCTGTTATGTTGGTTTGCTTTTTAATTTTCGTTAAATTGTAAAGTACGATATCCTTAGGGCGGCCCAAAAAATGGGACTTATTGCTTACTGGAACACGAATTATTCTTTTTGCACCAGTTTTTGTGTTGCCGTCTGCAGATCTGTCCACTGATCCGTTTCGTTCTACGTTTCTACGTAGTTCCTGTAAACAAATAGAATTGCTTAAATCAATTGCTGCTAGCCGTCTTAAATTTGTTTCCAAAACTTCCTTGCAGTCCTGATTATTTTTTAATAAGCGTGATAGCGACAAGTTTGTCGTTGCTGTCGTATTGTTCAAAATGACAGTTTTCCAATTTCGACCAAGAATTACATATCAGTCTTTTTTTTATAAGTTTATTTGACATTTTTTGTTTAATTTTACTAAACTTTAACCACGAGTCCAAATAGGTGCGTCAGTATCAAATATTTACTTGCGTGTGACCGGATATGGACATGAGTATAAACATAAAACACAAACGGAATCAGATTCCCATTCCCATCTTTATATTAGATTTTCTAGTCCCCCCGGGGTCGTAGCCCTTCACATTGACACTTTTTCGTACGCTGTAAAAGTGTCGAACAAAGTTGCGCTCATATGGGCAGACATGCGAACGGACTAACGGACATAGCATCAAAGCAATGGATACCTTTGGTATCAAAGTATAACAATACCACTTGAGAGTTTTCAAGTAAGTTGTAATACATTTATAGTTGCTTCAAGTTTCGTTATGTCCCAGAGATGCAGCCATAAAGTTGAAAATACGACAAAAGTAGTGCTTTTTAGTCACCTACACAGACAGCACTCACAATCGCAACATCTGAAAGAATTTCAGTCTTCTTAGATGCTCACTTGAAAGAGTCAAAAGTTAATGCACGCAGTCAGCAAAAGAGTAGTACTCATGTCAAACTTGTAGTAAATAACTTAATCCAGCTCAAACAGGACGACAACAGTGTCTTCCAGTTATTATCGCTTAGTGGTGCGTTTGGCCTGGGCAGGTCTTTGATAGGTAGTGTGAGAATGTCCAAATTGTTTGTTCTGTTTGGCTTCAGGGCAATGCAGCTGATGGACAAACAAATAAGCGCAGTAGCAACCAAAGTGGATGCCAAATAACCATAATGGTGTTTATCCACAAGTTCATTTCGCTGTTTAAACATGCCTCCGAATTTACCGACACAATAAACAAACGGGCAAAGCAATGGCCTATCCAGAGGCGCCCAATTTGATTTTTTCTCCCCATCTGTCTCATGGGGCTTGCTGCGGGCCATATACGACTGCCACTGGCTGCTTCTGGGCAACGGTAGCCACTCTCCGTCGCCAACAAAAATCAAAGTGCATTGCGTTGTTATTTTAACGATTATGCTGATGAGCATCGAGCATTAAGCATTGAGCATTCTACATCGTGCGAGTAGCAACAGCGACGCAGCCGATGATCCATCAGAGCTGCAGACATGGAAATGCAATTTGTATAATATATGCGGATGATGGCCCCTCCTAGAGCCCAGAGATATGTTCGATTAGCTGCGCGATCCGTCAGATACAAAATGCTGCTTATCAGATTGGGACCACAGCAGCACTTGTCCTTCACTGGTCGCCTTTTGATTTATGATTTCAACGGCTCTGTGTACAAATTAAAAGCATTCCACAGCTAGCTTCGTTTTTGGTTCTTATGGTTATTTTGTTGACCTGCAGCAACTGTTGTCACCGTTGTCTAGACATTAAAATTTGGCTGTTGTAGGCACTCATCAATTAATAAAATAAAGAACCTTAACTCAAAACTAATCAGACTTTAAGACTTTTGGGACGTCAATCAGCTTACCAGAATATTTGACTTGCAGACAACTATTAAGGCAATTAAAGAAAAATTAAGGAAATTTGAATAAAGGTGCATCACTTATCATTAATTATAAGGGTATAAGCTTCAATAGCCACACAGAATTTGTAATTTGAGTTCTAGTACTTTATGAGTTTTTACAAAATTCGACTTGGCTCTCCAGCAATTTATTTGTTTTTAGTGAATACGAATCTATAAAATTAAATTTGATTTAGTCGAAGGCCTAAGGAGCTAGCATTCATAAAATATACACTTTTCAAATTCAGTTTTAATTTAAATTTGTTAAATAAAATAAAAAATTTGATACCACACACAGCTTCACGAAGTGTGTCTTTATGTTTTTTTGTTTGTTTTTTTTTTTTCATTTTCATCTGGAGCCAATGTGAGAAACCAGTGATAAAGAGATAAAGAGAATCATCAAGATGAAGGAACAGACCCGACCCACAACGCATTGTTATCAGCTAACAAAAGGCAACTTGCATGAAAGGATAATGCGTAGCTTAGCTATCGACCAGCATTGCTGACTGGACTAAACTGGATGTGGATAACGTTTGCAGGCGCGAATGACAACTGCATAGTGTGCAGCTGAGAATCATGCACAAGGATATAGTAAGTATATGGCTTAAACATTGCAGCTATGCGGGTCTGCCAAACAAGCAGACAATAGGCAAAATGTTTTTAACGAAACACAAAAGCGACCATAATACAATAATAATTGCATTTTTACGATAGCCAAGAGGGTACCCATGCGCCCTGGTTTGTAAAGAAGCACAGGCAAAATAAACATAGAAGAGCAGAATTGAATTTGATGTAACCAAGCAGGCAACGTGTGCGTGTATGTGTTTGTGTTCAGATATTTATTATTTTGCAAGGAGATATTAGCCAAAGAACCTTCCAAGAAGTGTGCGTACACACACACTGTTACTTTTCACACCAACGGGCAACAGACTACAATATCCTCAAGCCAGTCATGCATTAGTTTCACATATCCCATCAGTTAAGAAAATTGGCTAGCAAGAAGACTCATTCAACAGAAATGGCAATTAATATCAAACAATGGCGATATTTGGACACACACGAATATCTAATACCCAAGGATACACTGACCTTGTGAATTAAAAGCCCAAAATGGGTTTGACATGCAATTGCGCATGTCCTTGCTTCTAATAGGTATGCCCGCCAGGTGAGTCAAGGTCTAATTGTAGCCTTGGGCTATTTAAGAACATCCAGAGTAATTATGCTGCGCCGCTTGACTTGCCAGTTGCTCTAAACACGTGCCGCGCATGCGTGCATTGAAGTCGACCTTGCAATGAGCGAACGCTTGCCGTGCTGGGCGTGTGCTGATAAAGTAAGAGTAATTTGTTCAGGGACAGAATACTTTAAGCAGCCTTGAATGGTATGGTACATACTTTCCCGCTTACATCTTAATGACACCTCGTTAAGCCCAAGATAAAGTCTTTATGATCGTGCAGTGTTTTCCTGAACGCACCATAAAACTTTTAAAACAAATTATTTATGAAACAAGCGAAAGAGTATTGTTAATTTATATTTTGTTTTGCTTATTCAAACAATTTTGATTTAAAGCTATCTTTTTGTTATTATGTTATTAAGGCCTAAATGGATGGTTAATGGTTTCTGGGCAAACTTATGTAAAAGACAAAGAGAGCCTTTTAGACCCCATAAAGTTTGTTTGTTTTTGTTATACATATTTTATTTCTCACAGAGATTAGCAACCACATGTATTCAGGGTCAGCTCTGCCAGAATCAGTTCCCCAGCAAACAATCAATTAAAATTTTATAACATGCTGACAAACCCATTTATACCCACCCAAAAATCCAACAGCACGCCTGATAATTATGTCGAACTTCTCTAATGATTATTACTTGATTTGCACAACGCGTACTTATATTTCCATAATAGATCCTAGCATGTTTGGGCATAAATTACAAACTCATAATGGTTGAGCAAAGGGTCTTTTTCTAGCTGTAGCCCACCATGTGGCAAACAAATGTTCGGGGAAAAGTCGAGAGGCTGAAAAAGTGGCAAATCGATAAGCAAACGCACGCGGAATTAACACATTTGCGTGTTCCACTCAAAAAAAAAAAAGGATAATTATGATGCTGGGTGACTTTCAGGGTGGTTGTTGAGTTTTCGTTTAGGGTGTGTAACAATAGCAGCTGCCACTGCGCACTTCCAAGGGGTACCGAATCGATGCGCATGCGTCAAACTGCATTTAATGCGCTCTAATAAATTTTCACTTTTCGTAGCATTGCGCTCTTTCGAAAGTGCGTATTATTTATCGGTTTGCATTAAAGTACTTGAAATGTCCGTTTGCTGACAGCCAGCGTTAGTCAGTTTTTCATTTGTTTTTCGCTTGCAAGTGCAATCGAGTGCACATTTATGAGTTTCCGTCTGCCATCAGTTACAGAAAACATTAGCCCTGTCAAGATTTAATGTCATTTCTTTGATGCTATTGGAGTTAATTGTTCTCCAGCTATGTGCTAATATCCTTATAGCTCTTAGTTGAAAAAAACTTAAGCTGAAAGTTGTTTTTGTCAATTTCTGGATTTATTTTTTTGGCAATTTTGTACCTTCAAAGCATAAAATAAATCTACAAATGTGGAATAACTATGAAAATATCGCATTAACAAACAACTAAAAAGGCTCTAGTCGAGAAATCAAGACTAGGACTTACCCTTAACCCTATAAGTAACCCGTACAGTCTATTGTGTGTATTCTGACCAAACTTTAAACTGCGATGACTCCAGTGTTTCTTTAACGATGTGGATCAAATTCGTTTGAATGTTAAATTTTTTATCTATAGTTTTAAGGCTCATTTTTAGAGTTTTGAAATTCAAGATTTTTTTTTGTTATCGATCATAGGTGTTTATCAAAAACCAAAAGTGTTATCGATAATTTAAAACAAAATTGTGTTGCTTATGGTATAGGAGGACTTAAGTTTCAAGTTTGATGTCTCTAGCTCTTATAGTCTCTGATATCAGCGCGTTCATACAGACAGACAGACGGACATGGCTAGATCGAATCGGCTGTTGATGCTGATCAAGAATATATATACTTTATAGGGTCGGAGATGCTTCCTTCTGTCTGTTACATACATTTGCAAAAAAAGCATTTTATCCTTATTTACAGATTTTATGGGTTAAGGGTATAAAAACATTGCGCAAACATTTCTCAAACATATCTCAAACACTGGCAAATAAGATCCTATAACTTTAAACAGTCTATACAGGATTTTTTTGATTTTTATACCATAAGCACATAAAATGGGTAAAAAGGGTATAATGGATTTGTGTAAATGTCCATCTGTCTGTCCATAAGAAAAAACTATAAGAGCTAGAGACTTCGTATTCGGTTAAAAATCATCAAAAATATCGCAGTATAAAATTGTATCACACAAATGAATGTTCACGTTACGTATCAAGTGAAGGCTATGTCGTCGTCGGGACTCCTCGACTAGAACCTTTTACTTGTTTGGTTTGGTAACCTTACAAACGTAAAATATTTTAGTGAAATTCTATATTTTCTAGGACTGTAGCGATAAATAAAAAACAAATTATTTAATATCTATAGGGCGTTTTCTTCCAAATTTGTGCATAGCTCAATTGCACATTGATTTTAATTTTATACTACATACAAGGTTTCCAACCTTTTTAAAAATAAACCTTTGGCAGAACAGAGACCATTAACCAAGTCTAAATACCACAAAGACCTAAGCTTACTTAATGTGACCACTTTGAGCGGTGTCAACACCGGATTCACTGCCATTCCAACGACTCAAAGCAGAGCCCGGCAAATGTTGCTACTTAGTGAAGCGATGGCGATTACAGACTACGGACGGGTCGGGGCGACAGCCTCGTAATCGGCTTAGAGCAATACATCTTTCATGCCACGACCGTGTGGATGCGCCTTGCTGTTCGTGGCAACTAAGTTGACAAAATGGCCAGCAAAATGCAACATTTACCAGCAAATGGAACTAATATTACTGGCAACAGTTGCCTCCTGGTGCAACAGACAGCGAAGCAGTAAGTATAAGAACAGGCAGGAACAGCCCCTATATCTTTTTTCTATTTTGTAAATTTAATTTTTGTGTTTATTGGTTTGTTTTAGAAACCATAATGATGATTCACCAAAGGAATGCAGAGAACGCGCCTATTTTCTATGCTGTTTTTATACTTTGATACCAAAGGTATCATAGTATATTGGGTTTGTGCAATGTCCGTCATGGTGTCCGTCCGTCTGTATGAACGCAACTTTTTTCGACACCCTTAAAGCTAGAGCCTTGCAACTTTGCAAATATCTTGGTACATGTCTTCGTCAGACAAAGTGTTAAATGTAGGGCTCTACGACCTCAGGGGGAACGAGAAATCGATAGCAAGTCGATACACCTCGATGTGCAAATCGATAAAACACAAATATATCCCACATTTTAGCAGCTAGAGTCACCAAATTTGATGGCAAGATAGTTGGTAATATTCCTCAAAAAACTGCATTAAAAGTTTGGATGCCACGCCCACCTATTTCGCTCCCAGCCCCCCTCCAAATATAAACAAAAATGCCTGTATCTTCTACCGTTTTGAAGCTATAGCCACCAAAATTGACATGAAGGTAGATACTGACATCTGACAAAGTTATGCATCAAAACTTTGGATGCCACTCCCCCAAACAACGGGATATGCCCCACCGCCCTAAAAAAAAACCGGAAGGCATGTATCTTCGCCAGTTTTTAAGCTAGAGTCACCAAATTTGGTATGAACATTGGTAGTGAGATCCGTAGCAGGTGTACATCAATGTTTTGGATGCCACGCCCACTTATTCCGCCCACCGCTATATCTCTCTCAGTTTTTGAGCTAGGCTCTTCAAATTTGGTATGAACATTGTTAGTGGCATCCGTAACAGATCTGCATCAATGTTTTGGATGCCACGCCCACTTATACCGCCCACCTCTATATCTTTGTCAGTTTTTGAGCTAGAGTCTCCAATTTTATACCCAAAACCCTCATATATTACTATTTGCACTCAGAATCCTTAACACAGCTATGTGAACTGGTATCAAAGTATATCGCAGTCGGTTGCGTCCGACTGCAACGTTTTTACTTGTTTAGTTTTGTCTTTGTTCCGGAGAGGGGTTGCCCTTAACAATGTATTTGTCATACTTCATAATTTAGATATATTGTATTCTGCTCACACTACACTTCTGCCTAGCCAGGAATTTGCTACACAGTGCGAAAAAACAAATTGTTAACCAAATAAAACAGGAACTGCATTCGTTGCGGGCAGCTCATGTCGATTTATAAGGGGGGTTTGTATTTGTTTTTGTTTTTATGCTGTTGAAACAACTTGTGTTTTATACACATTGCTGTTGTTGGTTACCATGAAACTTTTGTTTGTTTGCTTAGTGCTATTATGAAGGACCTGAGTTCTTCTTACTTAGGGGTTGGTTATGATAGTTTCAGCTGTGTTAGGTTTTTTTTTATACTCTGATACCAAAGTCATCATAATATATCGGCTTTGTGCAATGTCTGTCATGATGTTCGTCCGTATAAACGCAACTTTTTTCGACACCCTTAAGGCTAGAGCCTTGCAACTTTGGAAATATTTGGGTAGATGTCTTTGTCAGACTCTACAACTTCAGGGGCCTGGGAAATCGATACACCTCCATGTACAAATCGATAATCCACATATACTATATCCCACATTTTTGCAGCTAGAGTCACCACATTTTGTGGCGAGATAGCTGGTGACATTTCCCAAAAAGGACTTAAGCAATATCTATTAAATTTGGTGGGAAGGTAGATACATCCGCCACAGATCTGCTTCAAACTACGTTCCACTTCCAAACGCCTTTAAAAAACGGGAATACATGCATCTTCGCCAGAGTGACCAAATTTAGTAGGGAGGCTGAAGTCGCCATCCCCAAAAAATCTGCATTATAGGAAATGAATGAAAAAATTGGATGCCATCCCACCCATACCGCATAACTCTAAAAATCTGAAAACTAAATATTGGGTTGGAAACTAAGTTCGTAGAGTTTTTTTCATAAAGGCACCCAAGCTCCGAGTTTTTCGACAAATCCCATCGAATGAAGGTGATTTAGGATCGTCGTATGTGTGCAGTTCATTTTTTCAGCCAGTTCACGGCTTGTTTGACGGCCATCTTCCCTCAAAAGTGCTTTGAGTTGTCCTTCGTCAAATTCTACCGGTCGTCCGCTTCGAGGTGCATCTTCAAGGTCAAAGTCGGCGTTTTTGAACTTCGCAAACCATTTTTGTGCGGCAGACACGCCTGAGACACCATCTCCATAAACGATGCATATGTCCCGAGCGGCTTCTGCTGCTTTTTGTCCTCGATGAAGTGAAGAAGAGCAAGTGTCGAAAATGCTGATTTTTGCCTCCAGGGTATTCCATTTCTAAGCCTGAATAATAACAAAAAATGAAATATTTTGGAAAAACTAAAAACACAGTTTTGTAGAGCAGATCGAACTCTATCAAATTCCTATAAACATATTGCCAAACAAAAAACAAATAATTGTGAAACAATAGCAAATATAAAAACTCTACGAACTTAGTTTCCAACCTACACTCAGAAAAAAAGCCAGTTCTAAAATCATAACCATTAGGTTATGATTTTTACCGGCTCCGTTCATAAATTTTCGTTCTTGAATTAAGAACAATGGTAATGAATTAAGAACGCTAGCAATGAAATGTTCTTGATTTGGTACAAAAAGAACGGATTTGGTAGATTTGTACCAAATTAAGAACGATGTTCTTATTTATGAATCCGTGAATCGATACTCGCTCTCTCGCAAACATGAAATGTGTATGCAACGTAACGGGACCGCTCTCTCGTATCTGCGAAGTAACGGAATGTCTCTCATTAGAGCAGTGGTCGGCAGAAAGGCGTATTTAACAATTATACAAGTCATTCAAAGACGCCTGATGGTCGTGCTGTCTAAAGGCCCATTCCCAGCAAATAAAAATTTCAGTTATGAAAAGTGCTTATTATTTCGTTAGGTTCCACATAAAGTTAGGGTGACCAGATGTTCTAAATATTTTTATGGAAAATGTAAATATTTGTTGGTCACCTTACTTGATTACTTACAAAATAAATCGGTCATTGTGACAACAAATTGTGAAAAATTAAATAAAAACAAATGGAAAACGGTGAATTCATGATGGCAATAGCTGCTTTTATAGTTCTAAGGAGAAGGAGAAAGGCCAATGAGCTGAAAAGCATCATGCCGCGCCGTAGATGTTGGGTCAACTCATATTTAAAAAAACGGGGTGAAAAAGGACGCTTCATAAGCGATTTTCGCAACATGATTTACACCCCAACGGTGTTTTATCAAAATTTTCCAAAGTCCATTTTCAATCTTGTTCACTTGCTGCCCGAAATAATAGTAAACTTCTAATTCCATTTTTAAGAACAGCTGATTATGGAATCCACACTGGTTCCACTATCGGAACTATCGATTAACTTTGCTGATGCTTGCTGGGAATTGAATAAAAATTAACAGGCAGGAAAATTTCTGACAACTGTTTTTTTTATATAGAGTTGAACATAAAAATTCCATTCCGGGCGTGCTGGGAATGGGCCTTAAGACGCCGCTCAAACCGAAAGTCCCCGGTTCAAACCCTCGTTGGGGCAAAAAGGGAAGTAAAAAAAAAACTGCATTATTTATAATAAGCATTAAGCATTTTCACTCACATTAACATTAACTGCTAAAATTAACATTAACACAATTAACTGTTATACACAATTGTATGAAATATTATAATTAGACGTAAAATAAAATATATATGTTGTTAATCTTGACAATAAAAAAAATTTTTTATTTTTTAACTAATTAATAACGAAATGTTCTTAAAATAGGAAAAATTGTTCATAAATTAAGAACGAAATTTTCCTAATTTAGGAACGAATTATGACCAAACACAAAAAAACGTTCTTAAAAAATTCATTAAAATTCGTTCATTAAACATGACCGGCGTTCATGATTTAAGAAAAAGCGTTCTTAGCGTACTATCATGACCGAATGGTAATAGTTTGGTAATGATTTGGTACATTTAGAACGAGTTTTTTTTCTGGGTGTAATATAATCACTGATATCAGAGTATATCGCATTCGCAGTCCAAATATTGGGGATATTTATTGCTATTAAATGCTAAATGCAAACTTTAATGCTATGTATCGCTAAACCGTGATCAATACATTTAATCGTACTACGCACTTCCATAATTTTCCATCCGGTTTTACCAATCTAAAAAAAGATACTTTTTTGAATGTTGCGCAAACTTATAAGTTTTCACAATTTCAAATACTTAACTTCGACACCCTATATCTTGAAATTTTAAAATTGTTCTTCCATTATCAAACTTTCCATCAAGAAAGTTAAAGTTTCGAAATAAGAGAAAACTGTTCTAATTTACGACCCTCTTTCAAAACGGAAACATTCGCTGTAGCAAGTAGGCGCGATAATGCGATGCCCCTGGCAACTTTCAAAAAACAAAATCTTTGATGTTGCTCACGCGGTCAAATGTCACAACACCTTGTAATACAAACATGCAAAATTTGTTGGCAAAGTCAAAGCAACCAGCGGCTAAAAAAAGACAAATGTTATAAGAGTACACAAAGAACATGACATTTAAATAAAATGAAAATAGCACGCTCTTGAGAAGGAAAGAATTATGTTGCTGATTTTGACAACTTAAGTTGGCAGTAGGAGAATTTTGAGGAGAATGGCAAACACCTCGAGTGTTACATCCTCAAAACGCACACATCATAAGAAAACGTTAAAATTTATGTATGTAAATTTGTGTTTTTGTTTATTTGTATTGTTTTTCAGTCGGCAATTGGCTCTGTTGCCATAGCAGTCCCACAGCGCTCGCAGGGACATATCTTCAAAGCTGAAACTTACCCATACAAATGTCACACCTACAAGATTATGTAGAACACAACAAATGCTTACCATTGACTTAAAGAATTCATTTTCTTTTTAACAAATTTGTTCTTGCTCTTGTCGTTGTTGTTTTGTGTGTTGTCGAATGTGTCGCATCCACGCAACTCACAGTCCACACAAACAAAATGTTAACAAGATTATGTTGTTCTAGGCCAAACAAAAAAATTTGTTTTTCATTCAATGTTTAAGTCCCTCGTCACAGTTTTTTTTTTAATGTTCATGCTTGTGGAATTTTTTTGGTATGTATATATGTTTTGTTTTTGCATATGCCTTATTGTTATTGGTGAATGTTAGGACATGTTACATTTATGCGTACGTCTTTTATCCCACCCCGATGCTTGTCACATTTGGTGCCAAATAAATATCGGCACAAAAGGCAACGACGCTAAAAGTTGCTAGCTGAAAAAACTTTTTGGTTTTTAAAAGCATGCTTGCATGCGTTAATCAAGGAAACTTCTTGTGAAAACGAAGGTTTTGTTGAGAAGAATTGCGTAGCAAATGTTTTTGACAGAACATTAAATGTACTTTTTTAATTGGCTTTTAAGTAACATTAAAAGAAGACATTTAATATAGAGTAAAAATATATTACTTAAAAAGCATAATTTATTTATATAACAATATTTTTTATGTAAAGAGTAAAAGATGAATTAATTAAAAAGACTAGTTAATCACATAACTGTTACATTTGGTCAAATAAGTTCAAAGGGAAATTCATAGCTTTGTTATAATTATTGTTTTTATTAAATTAGCTAGGGCCTTGTCACTTGTCAACAGCTGTGCGACTAATTAAACAGAACGTTTTTGAAGAAACTGCTAGCCTTGTTTTTGATACTGGACTAACGTATCCCAAAGATACACAGTAACATCTACATAGAATGTCAGATTTGGGAGCTGTGCCAATTGCTTAATATAGAAAAGAACAGAGATTGCGTTTTGTGCACTGCGCAAACGACTGAAAACTACAGCTAATTATGTGTATTTTATCTTTTTGGCATAACATCTTTAGCAGACGAAACGAATAGAGACTTAGAGCCTAGACTAACAATCTGAGGACGATGACGAGTTGCATAATTAAAACTTTGTTTCTTGCTATTTAACTTGCCGTATGCAAAGAATCAAATACAGAAATTTGTATTTTTAAAATAAAAAAAAAAATAAAATTAAATTTATTAATTTTTTTTTAAAAAAAAAAAAAAAAAAAAAAAAAAAAAAAAAAAAAAATATTTATATAAAAAAAAATAAAAAAAAAATTTTTTTTTTTTTTTTTTTTTTTTTTTTTTTTTTTTTTTAAAAAAAAAAATTTTATATATATTTTTTTTTAAATTTTTTTTTTTAAAAAAAAAAAATTTTTTTAAATTAAAATTAAAAAATTTTAAATAAAAAAAAAATATTTAAAATTTTTTTTTAAATTAAAAAAATTTTTTTTTTTTTTTTTTTTTTTTGTTTAAGAAAAAAAAAAAAAAAATTTGGGGGTTAGGGGTCCTATTCGGATTTCTCGACTTATTTACTTTTTCTTATCTTTTATCTTTTGTACGCCTAACGTTTTCGTATATTATGTAACTTTTTTCTTCCTTTTTTTGCTTTGCTGAGCAAATAGCTGAACAGAAGTTGTCTTCAGTGGCGGCATCTTAAAGTTGGCACAGAAAAGTAAATAATAGCCGGAACGGAGAAGAGTTGAAGCCAGGCCACAAAGGACATCTTAAGGTTGCTGCTGCTGCCGCTGGTTGAGGTGCTGCACAGACAAATGCAGGAAACAGGATATTGGATCATTTAGCATTAAGGCAGCGCCTCCATTCGCCTTGAATGTTGGAGCTCCTTGGTCTCTTTGGTTTGGCCCAACACGCTCCAAACAATGGCAAGCAAGTTAAGCGCAGCGCGAACAATAAAACGGAGGCGACGACAAGGACGACTACCACGATGACGACGTCGACAACATGGACATGGACAATAATGAGGGAAAGAACATTGCGTTACGCTTTAATAACTTGACGCAGGATTAAGTCCCGTGCAATGAGATGATAATGCGACCAGGCTTTCGCACCGCATGTGGCCGCGGCTTAGCATTTTGTAGGCGGTTTGCGGTTTCTGTATAATGTTGATTATATTTTGGCTCCCATAAAAGTGTATCCCCAACAACAAAACACAAATTATATTACAAAATGATTTCAGTGTCTACCTCCCTTTCTATCGGCTTATTGCATATTTGTCGTATCGTAAATATAAACATCATCAACGCATCATAAAAATTATTTTGGCTGATATGTATATACATATATATTTTTGCTTTCAGTTGGCAGATTTTTTGGCTCAGCTATGCTTATTATTTCTTATATTTACATAATATGTATGTACGTATTCAAACTCCATATAGTACATACATACTATATACCTTGCTCTTGGCTCTGTAGAGGCTGTTATGTTTGCCCTGCTTTGACACTCTTGGGTGCAATTTACATAACACAGCTAATAAATGTGTGTTTTTATACTGTAATACCCGAGGTAAAAGAGTGTTTGAGTGCAAAATATTTTGATATCCAAGTCCACGTGTGAGTCAAATGTGGTGTGAAAGCTTGGGTACTAAGCCTATCAATGTACGGAAAACGGAAAACAGGTCGATTAGCGTGGATGTTAAAATCCATTTAAAATGCATATTTCACTCACTTATACAGTTTGATATACCAAATTTGCTTCCAAAGAGATTCAATGAAATATGTAGAATTAGTTAAGTGATTATTGTAAACGTAAACTCTATGGTTCAGGGTATCTCTAGGTCGGACTTTCTTGACTAGACCTATTTTATTTGTTTTTGTAAGCGTTTGTTTGGCAGCGTTTATCAGCGGGATATGTTTTTGGCGTTCGGTGAGGCGTGTGCTTTGTCTTATTTGTCATGTGGGCGCTTTTTATGAGCTCTGGGGTTTGAAATGTTATGTGTGTGGGGGTTATGTTTGATTAGCCTGGTAGTTGTTTGTTGGCGTTGGTTGATGTGATGGCCATAAAATTAGTTGTCAGCTTTGACTAAGGACTAAGGGCTAGGATATATAAATGTACAAAATAAAATGGAAGTGTATATTTATAAATATAAATTTGTATATGTATTCATTTTATTAAAAGCTCATGGCCTTAGATTGTCTGAAAAGAGTTTATTATCTTTATTGTTCGACAAAAATTTATCCTTTATTTTACGAAATAAGCTTTAATTTAGGATCCTGTAGATGTTTCTGGCATTTAAGGTTAAAAGTTAAACTAAATTCTAACGCTTTTCGCAAGTTCCTAGCAAGGGCCTAGCCAGTCTCAAGTTTATAATCTATAGTCTCCAGCTCTTATAGTCTATGCGATGGACGTGCTCATACATACGGACAGACGGACAAACGGACGGGCGGACCGACAGGTATGGCTATAACGACATGACTGTTGATGGTGATCAAGAATATATATTTTTTACCCTTATAATGGGTAAAATCGGTACAATGGTGTTATGCACCATCAACAAACAAGTCGAAATAGTCATACCCGTCTGTCCATCCGTCCGTCTGGCATTTGCTTATCTCAACCACAAATTCCTCTGATATTGTAAACTAATTACAGTATATAAATATATATATATTTGTATGCGTACAAACATTGGCATGGTGTTCGGCAAAGAATTTATAAATGGGAGAAGAGAAACAAAGAATCAGGCATTAGGAACACAAAGGACGATTTATGCATTGTTTCGAAAATTGTATTTTTCTTTTTTGTATGTCCGAGGGTGAGTGCAATTTCGTGAAGTAACGATGAATCCGTTTTTGACACTCACCTTTCGTCCTGTGATTGATTGCAGCTGGACCGTATCTGGATCAGCATCAGATGTGCTTCTAAATCACTTGTACAGTTAACAAACGGCTAGTTGTGCCTTGATGTGATTATTTGCCACAATAACATTAACTGCCAAACTGACTGACTCAATCTGTGACTGCATCTTTAAGTATTGGAATGTGTAGAAAGTCATCGAGTTGAACCAGCTGCATCTAACCTGGCTTTTGGCTTTCTTTAGGTTTTGATTAGCTTTAACTGAAGCTGATGCAACTTCAATTAAATGCCAGCCGATACAGACGTTTTGTGTCAAGTTCATTTCCTTACTTTTTGTGCTAATACATATATTATTACAAATTATTAACACCACAGAGTTTTATAATTTCTCTAAACGATGAATTTAGAATACAAATTGTATTTTAAACGATTGTTTGAAGCACCGGAACATGTTAAACGCGTTTGCACTTTAATTGAAATGTATAAGGCATTAAAGGAAGTATCTAAAATCCCATCAGCTTTATTTATTCTTTATAAGCATTTAAACTTAGCAAGATAAGTCCGTCTATCCGTCAGTTTATCTGTTTATATGCAAGCTTATTAGCTTTTGGGCTATCGGCAACTATAATATGTAACTGGAAAACAAAGATTATAGTGAACAAAATAAAATAGTACGAGAGATTTTTTGCTTTTTTATGCGATTCCGCTTTCAGAAGTTTCATGTATATGAAATAGTGCATCGATTTTGACAAATGAACAGAAGACCTTGGCCAAAGTTTCATCGATTGCTCAAAAGTGTAGGAAATTTTAATACCAACTCGCCAGACTGATCACGAATGCATTGTCTTTTGGTGGTCGGACATGTTTCCTTCTTAGCTTTATTAATTTCATGACAAAGCAAGTCAGAAGGTTTTAGTAGGGAAATCCCGACTAGGACATACCCTTAACAGCATACGTAACGCGTACCGTCATTTGTTTGTATTTACCCAGTGACCAATATGATCAAATTTTAAACTGCGATATCTTCGGTGTTTCTTAACCGATTTTAAGCAAAGTTTTTCAAATGTTCATTATTTTATCAATAGTTTGAAACCTCGCTTTCACAATTTCGGAATTCAAGAATTTTTTGTTATCTATCACATGTGTATATCGGAAACCAAAAGTGTTATCGAAAATTTGAGGCAAACTTGATCTGCTTATGATATAGGAGAGCTTAAGTTTCAAGTTTGATGTCTCTAGCTCTTATAGTCTCTGAAATCTAGGCGTTTATACAGACGGACAGACGGACAGACAGACAGACAGACTCGACTCGGCTGTTGATGCTGATCAAGAATATATATACTTTATAGAGTCGGAGATGCTTCCTTCTGTCTGTTACATACATTTGCACAAAACCATTATACCCTTATTTACCCATTTTATGGGTTAAGGGCCTAAAAATTAAAAATAATCTGGTTTTATATTTGATTATTTTGAAAATTTGCGATAATTTTTGATTATTTGTAATCGTAAAAACTATATAATCATACATTTTTACCAGCGAACCATATAGTCACTTTGACTACTTTTTAAATATAGTTTAATTGATAAGTAGTTGTAGTCGCAATTTAACAGGTATGAATTTATTAGAGTATTCAATTTTAGGCAAGCCAAATTTCAGCTATATAGTATGTATTTTGTTTTGTTGCTGTCGCAATGTTTATTATTTTTGACGCCGCTGCTGACAACTGCACTGCGATTGCGGTTGGCTTTAGTCCACCCCATAAAATTGTTCGTGTGTTGCCTTTTGTTTGACTGTCAATATGTCAATTTCGACTGCTCCTTTACGGGCATTTTTTATGGCTGAAATTAAATTGTCATCATTGTCCTCAATCGTTGCGTTGCGCATTCGTTTCGATTTTATATTCATTTTCGTTCGGCGAATTAGGTGGCTTTTGAATGCACATTCATTATATTTTTATTAAAAGCAATCAGCGTTGGCTCGTTTCGTTCATTTGTTAACATTTTGTGCGCCTTGATTTCAGTGCCTTGTTTGCAATTGTTTGGGCAGTTAAATCAATATGTCGATTTTGCAAAAATGCCCTAAAAATGTATTTTTTTTTTTGATGGAAGTTTTGCTTGATTGCATCTCTTTTAATACTATTTTACCCAAAAGTACAGTAGTTGTGTGCGATGCCTGTCTACTATATATGTTCTCTGTACTTCGATTCAGATTAACGTTAGAAATGAGGGTGCAACGCACACAAGCTGCTCGCTGATCAATAACATCGATAGTCGAAAATCGATTTATGCTTTCCAAATGCTTACAGCTAGCGATGCAAAATCTGGTAAAAATATAGATAAGTCAGGCAAGCCCAAGTGCTTGAAAGTTAAAATAATTGACTTCTAAACAACAAGAACTTGGTTTCAGCCCCTTAAGGCAAGTGTCACCTTGTACTATATTTACACACATTTTGTAGCCAATTGCAACTGGAAATTGAAAGGCGAAGCCAAAAAATGTTTCTTAAAATGCAACAGCACAATAAAAGCCGCGCAAACGCAGCTGAGAAAGCGAAGCCAACAGATTGGCCTGACTTTAACGGTGGTGAAACATAAATCTTTGCAAGCAGCGGTCGCAAGTCATGTGGTTTTTCAGATCGGGACAGTACGAGAAATGGCCCCAGGAATGGTAATGGACCGGTAGGAGTAGGATAAACAGAAGGGCGGGTGGAAGCTGAAGACTGCGTTTGCCACAATTTCCGTTTTCCGGCTTTAGCTCAAATGCACTTTTTGTTCGCATTTTGTGTTTGCATATTGCTGACTGGGGGATCCTGTAAGCAGTTGCAACAACAATAACAGCAACGCTGTTGAGCAAACATTTTGCGGTTATTCCCCGCAACCATTTTTCACCCTGCCCACCCTTTCCTCTTCAGACCATGTCTTTGACTACCGCAACACATGCATAAATTATTATTTTCCGTCGTTCGCCACTTGCTGCCAAATGTTGCAGCAACATTTTTAATAACTGTAGACGGAAGTATATCAGTTACATAAAAAGCCTTGCCCTCTCGCATCCTAAAAATGTTTATACTAAGGTGTCTAAAAAAGACGAGCATAATAGTTTTGTGTACTCTCCATTAAGGACACCCAAGTCTCTTTCTCTCTTCTGTCTTTCAAATCGGCAGTGGGTATAAGAAGCTTAATGGAGAACAGTGAAAGCACTCGTTTCAAAACAAGTTTCTTTAAGCTAACCTACCCCTTTTTTCATACCTGGTCGACCTGGCAACTGTGCTGCTCAGTAATTTAGCGGTTTACATTTAATCTTAACTATATGAACAAAACCCGAAGAATACTCCGACAATTTCATTTCTCCTCTTCCTCTTGCTTGTTTTATGTTGCGTTTTGTATCATGGAAGCCTGACCTTCTAAATACATATAAAAGTATATCTTATCACATTTGGCAACTCTAGGAGTAAAACACAATTTCATAAAATGAACTGCGCAGTGAATGCAAACAAGACAGCCAAAATAAACTGTGGTATTATTTAAGACTTAAAACTTTTATTATTATAAAGATAAAGACCACAATGTTAATTACTTCAGGTTTCTAAAAAAAGGCCGAATCAGATGAAGATCGGTATACAGACCGATTATAAAATGTTTCACTATCATCAGCATTGCACATTTTTTAACAGTCGTTGTTATCCGTTTGCAACCAATATCAGCCATGTGATCTTGCGCAAAACATTTAAATTTCGTGAGCCTGAATAAAAATAAAAAATTACAATAAACTTTGTGCTTGACAAAACAAAAAAATGTGTTCTAAGTGTATTTCTTTGTAAGGGTATACAAAATCCTATATTTGCTGACCTATTGTTTCAGTTATTGTTTTTGCTGCTGTCCAGTGCATCTGTATGTCATCGTTCCTCATGCGAATGACAGTTGAAAGTGGTTCGGTTGGTGCTCATCGTCGTCGCTTTTGTTTTTACTACTTTCGTTGGCCTCTCTGTTTATTACGCCCACGCGGTCCCCAAAAACATATTTGGACGCTTGTGTTTTGCATTTTTTACTGGCATATTTTCACACATACATATACGCACTTATGTTGGTATACATGTACTACACACAAACATACATTTCGTTCTGCGGTTTTTATCAGAAGCAGCGAACGGAACAGAGGAGCGGCCAAAATACAGCCTCCATCACTCGCTACCCGATCCACGCTGCTGCTTTAATTGGAGTCTATGGTGTTATTTATATAAATGTTTGTCATTTCTCTTCGTTCGACTCTATTTGAATATTTTTTCCGTTTATACTGTAAGCGGCATGTGATATATTGGGTTTGTATACTCTGATACCGAATGCGAAGTGTATATATGTAAATTGCATATATTGGGTTTGTGCAATGTATGTCATTAAGTCTGTCCGCCTGTTCTTTAGTCCGTTTCTCTGTCTATATGAACTGGTGTGTCTGGAAAACTCCTAAACCTGGAGACATAAAGAATTGTCAAATGCACGATTTATATCTGCATTAGACAAAAAAACTATTTACCTTATGGGTATCAGGGTATTTTGCAGCCGTTTAATTTAATTTTCCATAGTATTAAGTTCCCTAGTATTAAGTTGGGTTTGGCCTCGCTATGATTCGGATACGTTCTGGTTTACAAGCGACCTTGTTCTGTTTTTTTTTTCGTTGGCTGTAAAAAAATTGTTTAATGTTATTGGCGTTAAAGTTTTAGCCGCTGTAAGGGATATTAATGGTTTATTGTAGAAGTGCTAAAAAATTGACCGAAAATAAGAAGAAAGTGGCATACAAGTGTATTGAGCTTTAACTGCTACAAAAAAGCTTAAAAAGGCAAATCTTTAACATCTTTATATATCAGTGAAAGGATCGTTAGTTTCTTAATGAATGCAAATTGAGGAGAGTAATCATTTACTAAAGCACCCAACAGGAAATTTTTTCTTACTCTTATTATTATTTTTAAAGATGTCCACTTAATGTGCTAGTGTTAGCTCAATAGAAGTTGGTGGGAGATGTTTCCATAGGTAGATGACCGCGAGTAGAGCTCTCACTGCAGCTCGATAAAAAAACATTTTTGACTGTAAGCATGAAGTTGTTGTTTAAATGATTGGCCCCTCAATAACTTGACTTGTCTTCAATTTGTAGAATATTTATCACTTAAGTTGGTTGTTATCGAGAGGGGTCTTATATCAGAAACCGGGAGAGCTATAGATAGTAAGGAACCAACTTGAGACGAAGGCCAACAGAGTATGGCAGGTCTCCACTCACAACTCGCGTATTGCTCATCATACTTGGCCAACTAGATGCCGGAAAACATCCAATGAGCTCTGCCTTCTAAGCCGAAATAAGTGCTCTATCGTCACCAGAGTGATGACTGGACATTGGCTTGTGGGGGCACATGCGGCCAGATTATTGGTCCCACATAATGACTTCTGCAGAAGTTGTCGAGATGACAAGGATGAAATAACAGTTCTTCACCTTCTTTGCACATGTCCGGCCTTATGCAAAACTGGGCAAAAAATCCTTGGTGACTTTTTCTTCGAAAATCTATCAGAACTTGCGAGCAAAAGACCCAAAGATGTACCAAGGTACATCCAAGTCACTGGATGCACTCTTGAGGCGGAATCATTCCAGGAGTAATAGAGGTGTCTCAGAGCCTTTCGCGGTATCACAACGGGCCGAATGCGGCCTAAGTGCGCTGAGGGGTATCCCTCCTTGGTAACCGCTCTAACCTAACCTAACCTAAGGAACCAACTTTGTCTGCGAATAATATACACGGACGTTACGTTTTGCAGCAATAGTTATACGCGTTTGCTTAATTTAAGAATTTAAAAGCAAACCGATAACAAGAGATGTTGCTTCAAGGGGGCTTAGTGTAATTCGTTTGAAAAATAACATATTTTTAATAAGAATAGATGTGTTAAATTATTTATTATTATATTAAAAATGTTAACCAAGTGACAACGTTGCTGTCGGGCGCAATCGACTGCGATGTACTCTGATACATAAATAGGCCGACACCCTACCGCCATTAAAAAACGGAATTTCTCCACTTAATTTAGTAGAAAGGCAGATAGCAACATCCCCTAAAGATCTGTATAGAATAAAAAAATTTGATAACATGCCCACACATACCGCGCACATCTTCCATCTGCGATATACCATAAGCCCATGTTAAGTCCTCTGCCAGGGTATGCTTTAAATTATATTTCCTTGTTACTAGAAAGATTCTCTTGTAGATATTGCATTTGTATGCTAGCTTTATTATACAGCCCTGCGTTTTAAATATATCAGCAAGAAAAAGCCCATGACTAAAGTTTCATCTCATTAAAATAACCGACGATAATCAATTAATATCAAACAAATTGGCACATGTTCAAAGTATATTCAAGAAAGTATCGTCAAAAGTTCTTTTGCCTATGAAATACATTTGCACGAAGTCATTATCCCATTTTAGGGAAAAGGAAATACAAAAAATAAGAGTTCAACTTACTTTAATTTAATGCTAGAGAGCTATTTTGCGTGGGTGGTAAGTACTTCCGTTTACAGCTCGACGTGCCGAGTTCTAAGTATATGGAGCTCCAATGCCAATGCCACACGTACACACATATGGCACACACTCGTATAAACATTGGGTATTATATACTCAGAGGACAAAAACAAACACTCGACTCAATTTCAGAATATAATTTAACGACTTCATTTAAGCATAAAATCACAAGGCGCTTCCCCCCACACATTTAACCCAAATGTTAAGTTGGGGGAGGCAAGAGACCTTGAGAGCCTAGACAAAAGCCAACCGGTAGGCTATTCAACAGGAACGTTATCGTTAAGTGGGAAAATCTGTAGAATTTTAAGTGCATGTGGAAACACTCATAAGCAATGAGTCTCCAGGAAGACACAGTTGTACATTGTCTTTTTGTCCTGAAACTCCAGTTAGGTCTTCTTTTTTAGCTCAAGTTCATTGCAATTGCTTCTCTTCTTTTCTGTTGTGTTTCGTTGTGTTGGGATTATTTTTTTTTTTTATTGTTTTCAAGGTGTGCTAAGAGGCGTAAGCACAAAACAATTTTCATTTGCTTTGCGTTTTTAATCATGGTTAAAGGATATGTCAGAGACGCTCGTTATACTCTGAACATGCATACATACATATAAAAAAATATCAAGACAACAAAAGCATGCACTGCACATCAGCGGAGAAGAAGGAGCGATAATCGGGGCATTCGTCTGCAGGATGTCAACGCAAATCCAAGTGAAATGATGCACAGGATAGAGCAGTGAAAAGGAACCAAATGAAAAAAGGATTGCCATTGGATGAATACACTTCACGTGAAGTAGAAGTATACGTACAAATAGAAGGCAGGCGAGACAACAACTTCAAGAAAAACGAGTGAAATGCAATGCTCATTGTTGGGCATTGACAGGTATCAGGGGCATGCACGGAAGGCAGACCCACAGATCAAGTCAAAGGATTAGTTTAGGGGTTGGGCGCGGGTATCATTGAAATGACAAATGCAAATGATTACGTTTTGGCATATTTGTGACCGCAGTCAAAGGGCACACAAAGCAGATAACAACAGTTGACAACATCGGGTGTTACTTGGAAAACGCAAAAGCAGTAAATCGGTAAACGCTGTAAGCTCCTTCCGGCTTAACAGTACAGACAAAACTTCCAGCTGCTTGGGCGCATATTTTTGATAAAGTTGTATCACACTCACAACTTTGAAGCCGCCGACGGGTCATTAATTGTGACTGCAGTTTAACACCGTAAAGAACTTTCAACAAATATTACTGAGTTGTCGCTGGCCAAGTTGACTTTTTATTCTCACGGTAGTACAGAAAAGAAACACCGAGCCGTGTACGTTCATTTCTATCTAATTAAAACAGGTGTTTTAGCTATTGAAGACATTTAATTTTTTCATCATAAACGCCGACGTTGCCTGCCCACTTGGCACATTTTTATGAGACCATTAAAAAACTGGTGCAGTTCCTTGACCAAGCTGCTCATTAGGCGGCTCTATATGCTCTAGATATGAGCAACACCGTTTCTGCTCGCTTTATTAGGCTTGTAAAAATGGCCAACTGGCAATGTATTTATTATGCGTTGTGTATGATGGAACACCTGAAACAAGGACTACACCAACTTAACTTTAACAAAAACTAAAATATATTTTTTACAGGCTAATTTAAAAAAAATATAATAATAATAAAATTTAATTTAATATGGTTGTAGTAGAATAAGAGAAGTGATACAGATTTATAGTTTTAAAATATTTTAAAACAAAAGTGATGTTTGATAGTGTAGGGTACCCATAAAATGGGTAAATAAGGGTATAATGGTTTTGTGCAAATGTATGTAACAGACAGAAGGAAGCATAGGCAGATCAAGTTTGTTTCAAATTTTCGATAACACGTCTGGTTTCCGATATACACATGTGATCGATAACAAAAAATTCTTGAATTTCAAAATTGTAAAAACGAGGTTTCAAACTATTGATAAAATAATGAACATTTCAAAAGATTTTATTAAAATCGGTTTGGAAACACCGGAGATATCGCAGTTTGAAATTTTGTCATTGTGGCCATATTGGACACATGTGCTAGTCGGGATTTCTTGACTAGAGCCTTCTTTTTTGTTCAAATTTGCGTTAATTAAAAACACCGTTTTAAGCAAGGCCTTAGTCAAGAAATCCCTGAGCCCGTACACTCAGTGATTGCAAAAATGAGATACAGCTTTTTTTGTCTCTAGTTTCAAAACCAATTGTCCAATTAATTGGTTTCAATTAAGGAATGTTCAACCTGATCTGCCAAGGGCTGAGGCGTTCTAAAGTTTTAAATATCTTCTGTAGCCCTTAAAGTTACTGAGATAAATGCGCTCATATTTATTATTATATTAAAACATTTACCGCGAAAAGTCAAATAAATGTTAAGAAATGTGATAGTTTTCAAGTTGTGAGACCGGTTAAAAAGTGACGGGCATGGTTATATAGACTAAGTTCGGGGAACGTTGCGGTCAGGGAGAGAGAGAGAGAGAAAGAGAGATAAATAAACATTTTAGGTATAAAAATAAATTAACATTACTTCAAAGGCTTGGCAGCACTTGCTCAAAAACTTGGTACAACAGGACGTATAACACGTCTAGGACACACCCTTTACCCGTCGCGTAATGTGCACAGTCATTTATAATCGTTTTTAAGAACTACAATATCTCCGTTGTTTCTATGAAATCCAAGTTTTTTCTGTTATTGATTTCATGTGTATATCGAAAACCTATGGAGTTATCGAAAATTAAAAGTTGTTCGTGATAAAGGAGAGCGTGAAACAATGCAGATAGGCTTGATAATTTTATTTGACTTTTGATTTGGAATATATAAGCATTATATTACAATTTCGACTTTTTTTGCGTAATACCCAATTGCTTAAATCGGATGTTGTCGAATGTAAAGCGTTTAATACAGCTGTAGTTAAAACATTTATGTATGTATTTATGCCACCATTGACTGCAGCTGGACATAGTTCCTTTTCCAAAAATAAGAGAAAAAATGTTGGTTAATATATACTAAGAAACAGGTGGGCAGCATGACTGACATTGTACATTACCAATAAACTCTTCTTTCGATTTCAGAGTATAAAAAGAACGAACGTATTGAAGTGTGTTAAATTTCACGGGTTACATTTGGACCGCCTTTTTACTCAGGGAACAAGATTATTATAACAAGAGCAGCTGCTCAGCTTTTGTCTGGGTTGAGAAAATATTGCAAGTTCATTATACAAACACCAATCAAACATCGCGCCTTGATTTGGGACCGGTATGAAAAACCAATTATAACCGCCTATATGTAGTAAAAGATGATGATGATAACGACGGTTGAGTGGAGCGTAGCTGAGCTGAGCTAAGCCCCCTGTATATGTATGTGATACAAAAAGTGCCAGATCATCGCACTTCTTACTCAATTAGAACAGCAAATTTAAAGGAAATGTGTAAACAATTATATGTAAATATACAAAATCAAGCAACAGACTTGGTCGACTTAACCTAACACGACTTTAACTGCTGCCTTGTCGATTTTTCCAGTTATCGGAGTCATTGTTACTTTTTGTTGCGCTTTCCGTTTAAAAGACTTCAGTTTGAATGGATTGGACAACGAGATAGCGAGGCAACAGACCAAAAGAACCTAACAAGCCAAGACCAGCTGGACAACTAAGGCACTTGAAACGTTTTTGGCATTCTTCACCTGTCAAGGCGGTAGTTTAAGACTTTCGGATTCTGACACCGACTCTGACCACCGTACCTTTGCTACTCAGCGGCAAAATGCAATAAGAACGTCTAAAACCTCACACTTCACAACTTTTGCCGAAACATCAAAGTTGACGTACACAATGGCCATTGATGTGATACAACTTAAGTGCAAAGAAAACAAAACACGAAACCCTAGTACTGTACTTTAGACCTGCGCTCCACTCACATACTAAGAAACGCGTCCAGTCTCAGAGCCAAGCTTGTAACATCGACATCGACAGCGCTTTCGTCGTCGTCGTTGGCGGTTGCTTCAACGCCGTTGTCAGCTTCAACAGGCGTAAAACATTCTCGGAATTGCAACCACTTTAGTTGCGGGTCGGTCTTGTTGGTCGCGTCTTAGTAAACAGTGGCGTGTTGCCTTATAACCGGCCAAATCGGGACACTCAATATAGAAAATAGAGCTTAATATTGGTATAAATGTTGGGAACATCATAGGAGTTTATTTAATAATATTGGTTCTTGTTAATTGCAATTACATTTGAAGTATTTTTTGTAGCAAAAACGTTGAAACACAGATTGCGCCTAGATTACGTCAATGGTGAACTTTCGAGAGTTGACACCGTATAACCTTTTTATACCCATTAAATGGGTAAAATGGGTATATTGGTTTTGTGCAAAAGCATGTAACAAACTAAGGAAGCAAATCCGACCTGGATCGGCATCAAAGGCCAAGTCGATATAGTCTGTCCGTCCGTCCGTTCGTCTATATAAACTTGTCATTCTTATGGCTACATTAATAAAATCACTCAAATTTGGTCAAAACCGGTTAAAAAACATCGGAGATATTGCAAATCGGAGTATAGTCACTATATAAAAGTGCAGAAACACAAACGACTGTACATGTTACGTCACCGGTTATTTCGGAATATCTTGACTAGAGCCTTTTAACTTTTAACTGAGAATTCAAGGCACTGACACAGTTGAGATACATAATAAGCTTTTTGATTTTTATGCCACTTCTAATCCTGCTCTTGCAATATTAAAGTCAGAAATGGAAAGTATGCAATCTTAAGGCATTTTGATGGTTTCCTTTTGTATTCACGAGTCTCTCAATTTGATCAGTAGCTTAAGTTTTTTTTTGTCAATACTAAATTTCGAGTCTGTGAAATATGGCAGAGCGAGCCAGTAAATCCAGTAATGGTCAGAACCGTGGACGTGCTAGTGTAGCATTCCAACAGAAAGCGAATTTGCCAAATGATCTCAATATGCTAATTCGTCAGCTTGCCGAATGTGAAAACCCCTCTAAAGGCGTTGCTCTCAACGAGAATCAAATACAATTTGTGTGCACGGAAGCTAGAGCCATTTTTCTTAAGGAGAGAACGTTACTTGAGATAAAGCCACCTATCAAAATATGCGGCGATGTGCACGGCCAATTTGGGGATCTTTTACGCATTATGCAGTCTACGGGCTTCCCGCCCGAAAGCAAGTACCTTTTTCTGGGCGATTACGTGGACCGTGGCCTATTGTGCATTGAAACTTTTACACTGTTGTTAGCGTATAAGGTACGATATCCGCAGCTCATGATTTTGCTACGAGGCAATCACGAAAGCGCCAGCATCAATCGCATCTATGGCTTCTATGATGAATGCAAGCGTCGATATTCCGTTAAGCTCTGGCGTTATTTTGTCGATACTTACGACTGTATGCCTCTAGCGGCCTTGGTGGGTGGTCGCATTTTTTGTGTTCATGGTGGACTTAGTCCTAGTCTAAAAAGCTTTGAAGACATACTGGCAATCAAGCGACCCTGTGATGTGCCCGAGCAGGGTCTTCTTTGTGATCTACTTTGGAGTGACCCGGATGAAAAGGTTCTTGGCTGGGGTAGCAACGATCGCGGCGTAAGTGTCACCTTTGGCCCTGATGTTGTCAGGAACTTCTGCTTTCGCATGGGCATTGATGTTATTTGCCGTGCCCATCAGGTCGTCGAGGACGGCTATGAGTTCTTTGCCAAACGTCAGCTAGTTACGCTCTTTTCTGCACCAAACTACTGTGGCCTGTTCGACAATGCGGGCGCCATTATGGTCGTCAATGCAGAACTCATTGTCAGCTTCGTCATTTTGCGGCCCACTTATTCAGTGAGGCAGGTGCCGGGCAATGTAAAGCCAATGAAAGCGTTTGGCAAGAATCGCAACTATTAGCCGAATGATTTAAAATCTTTGTGTTTAGATGTGCAACCAGTTTCAGTTGAATATGAATTAAGTAATATGCATTAAAAATCTGTTTTGTTTACGCAAATGGGAACTTACAATATTAAATGGCAGGCAGAAGTATGGTAGTGGTGGTATGGTAGAAGGTGGTACGGTAATATGGTAGTTATGCGTGTCAAAAATATTACTCATGCAGATTTTTAGGGTATGTAAGCATCTAGCTTTCTAGTAGATTTAGTAACTCATGCACAACAAGTAAGAAGGCTCTGGTCGAGAGATCTCGACTAGGACACACTTTTAACCCATTACGTAACGTTAATGACTAAACTTTAATTCGTGATATCCCCGATGTTTCTTAATCCATTTGGATTCTTCTGATTTTCATTATTTTATTTATAATTTCAAACATTATATTTACAATTTTAAAATTTAAGTTTTTATACTACCAATTCCATGAGTATATCGGAGACCAGAAGTGTTTCGCATCTGTAGTCACATGTTCTTCAAGTCTCTCAGATCGGCGCCTTCGCAGACGGACATGGCTATATTGACTCGGCTGTTGATGCTGATCAAGAATCTATGTAACACAGTAATCACTTGATTTACTTTCTGATTCGTTCCGCGAAATGATGATAATTAATTAATTAAAATTAGAAGCAATATGGGGATTGAAACAAAGCTATTTCATACTAGTCAAGACATATGTGTGATGTTCGAAGCGACGTCAATTGGGGGATTACTGAACCTAAAAGGGTCGGAGATGCTACCTTCTGCCTGTTACATACTACATGGCACGCACACCTATACCGCCTAACTTTTAAAAACAGAAATCTTCATATCTTTCTGAGGTTTCAATTCTTTATGCTTGTATAAAACTCTGTTTATGCCTAGGGATTCCCTTCACTGTTGACCTCATTCTCATAAGTGGCGCTACCGATTCATTTGTGCAATTACAGGAAAACTGATGCTTGTGAAGTTGGACGATGGTTTTTGCTATTGCTATGGTGACATCGAAATCGACATCGACAATGACAGCACGACGTCTGCACTTAAAAATTTCGGCAATGTTGCATGTTTAGTCGTGTGCTGAATGTTGCATAAATAAACTGCAGATCACACGCAAACAAAGCTAAGGCAAAAGCTAAAGCTGTAACTAACTGAAACTGAGGTTGCAGACTAACGTTGGCAGCGGTTTTAGCTGCTTGCTCGACTGCAGCACACGGACACGGACAACATCAAAGTGTTGACTTGACATTTTGAACGACATTTTAACCTGTTTAGCCGCAGCGACCAAGCTAAACCAAACAAGCGTGGCCAAAACCAAGTCAACGTACCATGGCAGTGGCATCATTGGGGTTCGTTGTCAAGCTAAAGAGCCAAAGCCAAAAGCCCCATCCACAGTCGAAGTCAGAGCTGAGGGGCAAATAAAACTGGCGAAGCAAACAACATGCCATGCTGCAGT
This sequence comes from Scaptomyza pallida, assembly GCA_018152965.1. Classification (NCBI taxonomy): domain Eukaryota; kingdom Metazoa; phylum Arthropoda; class Insecta; order Diptera; family Drosophilidae; genus Scaptomyza; species Scaptomyza pallida. Next base: position 1,535,090 of record JAECXP010000046.1, on the reverse strand, counting down.
ACGAATGACTGCACGCTCTTGCAATACACTTACTTTTATAGTTAGCAACGACTAGAGCAGCGTTACTCTTTGGTACCGCGAAAAACTAACAAAAAACAAGTCCTAGTAAGTTACTCTGTTGACTCAAAAAAAAAAAATTGAAAAAATACAATTGTTACAATATTATTGCCTTTAGTACCCAAAATAATTTAAATATGTTTATTTGTTGGTTTTTGTTCTATATATTTAAAGTAATTATTGCTCACTCTTGTGCGGTCAAAAAATTTTATTTAAACATAGAGTGCATTAGAAATTCGTGTTTTTAGTTTAAGCATTGTAGTTATCGCTGCTTGGATTGCTGCTGCTGTTGATGATGACGCTGATTCGTTTGGGCCGTAATGTTGACTCGACTGGTTGGTTGTTTGAGCTGTTGTTAATTTTCTAAAATCAAAGCACAGTATTCACAGGAAATGTAAGCCCCGTTGCAGCAACAACAGCAACTACCACAACAACAAAAATCTACAACTACAGCCACAACAGCAATAGTAATGGTAATGGTAATGGCAACGGTGTCCAGCTGCACTAAAACGAGAGCAAAACACAACAAATGCACAAAACACAACAAAAACTGAAAAAGAGTTTAGCAAGAAAATGCATTTTGCCTTTGTGTTTACAAAGTGGCAGCAGAAAAACCCATTTGGTCGTTTATGCCTCGTTTTATGTGTTCATCGACTGGCTTAAATTAAAATATTAAAATTTATGAACAAACTTTAGGTTAATGCCCAAAGCACAGTCTGTGCAAATGTTTGCGAAAATTCCATGGCCCTGATTATAGCTCATGCAAAGAATCTGGCAAACGTGCATCTGAGCCTCTGCACGCGCTCTCTGTTGCTTTCGTAGTCTCAGTTGAAGCTTAAGCTGCTTAAAACGAAACTTAGCCTCTGATGTGGCGCAGATGATAAACAATCCACGCAAACAGAAAACAGCAAGACCGGACCCGCGACTTGGCCCATTGCTCATCCGGCAGGTGCAAATCGCATGTGACAGCCAGACACTTAACTTTTGTGCGCTGAGTGACCGAGAGTAGTCGAGAGTTGTAAGCGGGCGAGCAAGCTGGCCATCTCGAGGGTCCCGCATTCACAGTCGGGCTTGTTGTTGCCGTTGCAGTTGCAGTTGCTGTTGCTTTTGCTGTTACTGTTCTTTGCCAATGCGAACACGTAAGCCAACAACTGACCAAGCAGACATCTGGCTCCTGAGACAGCGGCTAGTGGCCAGCGGCCAACAATTTGCGTCCAGGTTCACATCCAGGTCTACATAGTCAGATGTCTGGCCTGGTATGGTGCCAGTTTCTTGGCCAGGGTAGTTGAAGCAAGCCTGGTCATTTTTTTTTTTGTTTTTATCGCAACTTAATCACAACCTTGTGGATTTGTGTTTGCCTTGCTGCTGCGGTTTTGGCAGCTTTTGCTTATTGGGGCCAGGCAAAGGCTTTAAACCCTTTTGTTGTATGGATTTTGTACAATTGAATGCCCTTGCTCAAGGTATATGACTTTGTAGTAAAGGGCAGTTTCAATAAGTTAAACAATAGTTTTAATTAATGTAAAACGACAAAAAAATGTTGTTAAATGCTAATTTAAGATACATATATACACCCAACTCTCTTTTTACACGGTAGATACGTTCCTCAGAAATCCGTGTAAAAAAAAACGTGTAAAAAAATAGGCGTTTCCTATAGTAAAATGGGGGTTACGTTCCGTGTGATTTGAAAACCGTGTAAGATGAAATATAGAACACTATTTACTTCGAAAAACCGTGTAAAAAAAGTTGAAAACTATAACATTTCAGATATGCATACAAATTGTATGTTCATATGGCATTTTAATGAGCATTTGAACTTTAAATACATAATTCATACTGGTGAAAAGGCAAAAAACAAAAGAAATCTGTTAATCCAGAATTAAGAACAGAAAAATTAGAAGAGATATATTGTAAACGCGCCTTAAGAGTTATCGAATAAGGGGATTTCCCCAGTTACTACTATGTATGTTCATTTCAGCAATGGTGCCAAGTGTTGTAAAAACAAACATAATTACAAAACCGTACTAGATAAAACCAATAAAAAAAATAAAAAAAAATTTTTCAACCGTGTAACTTCAAATCCGTGTAAAAAGAAACCGTGTAAAAAAAGAGTTGGGGGTATAAATTTTTTTTTTTGCATAAAAGATTATTTTTTGTGTTAAAATATGTCACGAGTATTAGCCTTTTAACAAATATGTAAATGAAATTTTTTAGGAAAAAAATGTTGAGATTTTTTTTAGAATAATGAATAATGATTTGTGTGCAAAAAGAACCCTTAAGTCTGTCTTCTTTTCTAGCAAAAACAACAGTCGAGTCGATATCGTCTGTTCCCCAACGCATCGTTACCAGAAACTACTAATGTTAGTAACTTCTTTTTTTAAATAACGGCACTCCTAACCCATCGTCAAATTAAGTAGGTTTTCGACAATTAATGGGTAATTCAATAGAAATTAAAGCCCGCTTTCTTTGCCTTAAAGCATAGGTGGGCACAAGTCGAAATTCGTATACACGCGTGCATAGGCCCTCTGCCGCGGCAAGCAGCACAAAATTACAAGTACCCTATAAGCATCCGCTGCTCTCGCGCAAATTACGCATACTAATGCGTGTAAAAACTTTGATAGTATGTGAGCTTGCCCACCTCTGCCTTAAAGTAATTGACGCTCTCAATTGAATTCTATTAATAACAGACATAATGATGACAATAGATAACTGAACGCGAAAAATTTAAAACATGTTCTAGTCAGGCTTTCTCCATTAAAGGCTTCATTTTATGCTCTTGATACACTAAGTTATAATATTTTTATGAACTGTGTCTTTCCCTATTGCCAGGCCGAAACATTGGTCATTGGTTTTCTTTTCTGCTTGAATGAAATCATCATAACTGTTATACAACGCAATTGATGTGAAAAGCCTTTCCAAGTGCATTTTATATTCGGTGTGACAAAGCTTAGTTTTCAGTTGGTTTCGGTCACTATGCATATTTTTGTCGTTGTTTAAAAGCTGTGGTTTTCTCAAGACTCTCATAGACTACTAAACCTCCGCAGCCTAGGTTAAGTGAATGCAATTAAAATCGACGTTAATCTGCTGAAATTCTGATGTTTTGTCATGTTTGCGCGCTGAAGATGTTATTTTGTTTTGACATGCAGTTGGCTAAGGCTGCCTTGTTGCAAGCTGCCTCTTAGATCGCCAGCGTGGCAAACAGGCTGCCTAGGCAAGGACAGGTTCGGAGAACAGCAATTCAATGCCAGCAAAGCAACAAGGAGCTGAAGTCATGGCCAAAGTCAGAGCCAGAGTGAGAGATCTTGAACAAGAAAGACTGTGCAGTGGTCAAAGCCCCTTGGGCACGTTACTTGTCGAGTACATGTAGATCAATCTATCTAACTAACGCGTTTGGTGTTTGCTTGCTGCATGCTTGTTATTTAAATTGTTATATTATTTGTGGCTGGGCTAAGCTTGGGAACATGGGAACCTCCATCCTGTGTCAATGTTGCTACTTCTCAGCGTTTTCACTTGTAATGGCTTAACTTTAATCGAACTGTCTGGGGAACATTGAGGATGATGCTAGGACGGTTCGCCTTTGAAAGCTTGCAATAAATGTCTATTTTTTAAATTTAATTTTGATATCAAATTAGAGGGAGCAGCTATAAATATGTCGCTTCAAGGTGAAGGGTTGAACTGACTCAATGAACAATTAAATGAATTGGCTATTTATTTTTATACTCTGATATCGAAGATATTGGAAGTAAAGTGGTCTGAGCGCCATACCACACCCATCTCTTTGCCAACAGACTCCCTAGCCCCAGCTTTTATACTGGTGTCAGAGTATACCGTAGTCGGTTTTTTTTGGTATTCTCAAGTGTTTTTTAAATCTACTCTCTGTGTAACGCTGCACAATCCAAACTTTAAGCTGTAATACCCTATCCGCGGGATCGAAAAGGGCTAGATTAACACGGATATACTTTGTTAGCTAGTGGGACTTATAATCACCTTAAAGTTAATCACATACCTAAAATATGGGTCACAGATTATTTGATGTGGTCTTCAAAAAGTAAAAATTTACTAATGGAGATGTTCATACTTAGTAAAGTATTCTCTAGACATCAATATTTCCGTTCACCTTGTATTAATGGAAGATTACATTTTTCGGGCTACTTCTAGAACTAAATATGCTCTACTAATACAACAGAGAATTCTATAGATCCATTTTCTATATTATGCTGTGCTTTAAACACTTTGCTACTTTTAATGTTGTTAATGACACCAATCAGTGAATCTCAATATGTATGCATGTATTCATTCATATGCTAACCATATTTAGGCAATACTTAACAGTTACACATACTATTACGCTAGTGGCTAAGCTATAAATCTTGAGCTACTATCTTTTGGTATGAACACACTTTAAGCTGTTATTACTGCAACATTAAGACACCTAAATAGCTGCTTTGTTGTTTCAAAAGATCCTGTTCCAGATGCCGGCCATAACTGCCATTAACATTGGCACTTAATTTACTTTTAGCCAAAACCAAAGCAAACACACAAATGACGCAGTTATCCAGCATTCAGCTATCTTATTATGTTTGGTCAACAATGTGCGAGAGCCAAAATAACAAAAACAAAAATAAATAAAAAAAAGAAAAAGAAAAAAACCCACAACTAAATTCAACAACAATTAAAACCATTTTCAAACAGCTCTTCGTGCCCATTCCACAGTGTCCTGTGTCTACAGTCTAAAGTCCAGTTTCATGGGTCTTGCGCTTATTTATTAGAGTCTTGAACATTGTTTGTGCTGCCAAAAAATTGCTGCGTGTTGAGCTGGAGGGGCCGGGGTGAAAAATAAACTAAGGAAAAAGGCCAAGAATAAGATAGATAGAAAGGAAAGTAGCTCGGTGTATGAACGTGGCTTATATTTTAACAGTTTTCAATTTTAGCTTTTGTTGTGCAGTTCGCGTGCAAACAATAAAATCAAAAAGTTAGAAAATCGAGAAAGAGAAAAAAAAACTACATTGAATGGAATGCTGCTCCTGGACAACAAAGGGAACAACTATATTTAAGTGCCTTCATCTTATCTGCCCTTTGAGCACAGTAACCTGGTGGTCCTTTTTGGAATCAATAAAAGAATTAAGACTGAATAGGATAAAAAACAGCATTGCATTCGCTGTTGCTGTTGTTTGTTCGACCATAAATTGACTTTTATTTAATTTGAACATCTCTGGCAACATTTTATACAATTTTCACAACATTTTCTTTAACTCGAAATGTATAGCATATCAACTTTTGAAATTAATGTGGCGCACAACTACTACCACTTAAATATGTACATATGTTGGCTCATAAATTTGTCGAATTTCACGGCAGGGAGAGTAGTGCAGTGAAGGAGGGGGTATGTGGGGCTGCTGTGAAGCGCAGGCGTGAATGCGCAATGTGCACACCCCTTTACCGGCGGGAAACATTGATAATATAACTGTTAAAAAAAAAAAACGCATACACACACTCACAAACCTCATATGTATACTCTCCAACGGTGCTTTTGTTAGCGTCTGTGACAGTTTTCTGAAAAGTGGGGAAATTGATTTCCGGCACATTTGTTGCACTCGTCGCTCTTCGTTGCGCTTCGTCGCTGTCGCTGTCGCCAGGCGCTAATGAGCTACAGCATTCAGTTGTGTATTGCTTATGTTTAGAATCTGACAGATACTTTCGGGCTGCATGATCGCAATGATTAAAATGTTTGTCATGCTTGAATGCTGGTACACTTATTATAAAAGAAAAATTATTTTTTATTTCCGTCTGCCACTCCACTTGATGAGGTTCTGTTTTTAGAAGCTCGTTGAATAAAATTGTAATTTTTAATTTATGTCATTTAGTAGTTAGGTACTTACTATTTCCATGCATTACCCATCAATCGAAGTTTTAATGTGGCAATGGGCGTGAAATTGCTTTATTTCCTGAGCTATTAATTTCATATTGGCGGTCAGTGCACCGCGATCCCTCTTGGCTGACATAAACTTAAGTTAATATTATGGAAACCAATAAAGTATTTAACAATAAAAATCAAAATTGACTAATCATGTACATTTGTACATATATTGAAGGTTATATTCAACTTAAGTATAATTCAGAAGATTGAAAACCCTTTCAAACTTGGAAATGATTTAAACCAAGAAGAACTTATTTTTGTGTTTTGTATACAAATGCTTATCATTCCCTTGTTTAATATTTTTATATATATAGTATATTGTGCAATGTCCGTCATGGTGTCTGTCCATTTGTCCGGCCGTCTGTCTGTATGACCGCATCTTTTTTCGACACCCTTAGAGCTAGAGTCTTGCAACTTTGCAAATATCTTGGTGCATGTCTTCGTCAGACAAAATGTGGGAAATCACTAACAAGTCGATACACCTCAAAGTGCCAATCGATAAAACACACAAATTCCCCACATTTTAGCAGCTAGAGTCACCAAATTTAGTAGGGAAGCAGAAATATCTGCATTAAATGGAAAGATTTTTCTGAAAATTCTATATCTTTTTCAGTTTTTGCGCTAGTGTCACAAAATTTGGTAAGGGGAATTAAATTGCCATCCGGCACAGATATGTATGACAAATTTGAATGCCTCGCCTACCCCTTCTGCCTTAACATAGTTATGTAAACTGGCATCAGAATATATGTCAGTCGGTTGCGTCCGACTACAACGATTTTACTTGATAATTGAACAACCAATCGGTTTGAAATACTATAGCGTACATTTGCATATTAAAAAGTAGGTTTGATTAAGTTAACGATAGTTAGCCGGAGCGCCCAAACGGGCTGAAATAATAGAGAAGAAGGACACAAAGGGGTTCCCAGATTTCCCCGTATGCCTTTAAAATATATATATAAATAAAATAAAAAAAAAAAAAAAAAAAAGTAGGATCCAAATATTTAGTCCATATATTAACTGCAGACTAATGTTGCTGAAAAGAAAATAACAGCTTTATCTATTTGTCAGCCTGTTAAGAGAGAAGAAGAGGGAGAGGTAGAGGGAGAGTTTACTGGCGTTTCCAAGACCCTCAAGAGATAACACTTAAAATCTATTTTGTAAAACTGGCGCACAGGAAACGCAGTGTTGAATATAATTATGTAGCTGACAGACAGAGCAGCAGGTATTTTTATTAATATACCCAAATGCAGCGCCTCCTGTATCTCTATTCCCCGCTCAAATGTGCTATGTTCGATATAATTAATCGTGTCGAAAAGCACCACAGCTTAAGTCGTCATAATGGCTTCACCAGATTCTCATGAACAAACCTTCATCTGTCAGCAAAGCTGCTTAACTTGTCGTTGTCGTTGTTGCTAGCCATATTGTTGGCCGGCTCCTAGTGAAAGACCCCAAACTAACAATACGAACGCAGTGCATTGCGCTCATAAATTACAATTTATTATGACATCATTTTTTACGGATTACCAAACAGCAATGCACTCGATGCCACATGTGCATGTCGATTTGAAGAATTTGGATTTCGCCTTCGTGTTTTTCCCCCCATTCCAGTTCTTTGGATTCCTCTTGTCTACGCTGCATACATTTTCATAGGCTATATTACGAGCATTTTCGTATGAGGGCCGCGCATTGAATTGTCAGCGTCTCTTCTTAGTCATAATTTAGTTTGCTTATTCGTTGCCATTGCCGCTGTCGTTGGTCGACTTCATCTTCGATTCCTATCCCCCGTCCTCATCCTTAAGGTAGCTTTGTGTGCAGTGCAGAGAGCCGCCCTGCCTGTCAGCACTTGTGAACTGATATTTTATGCCTTGTATATCAGAAATACATACATACATACTATACGTATGTACTTACACATTGTAAGGTATAAATATAGTATTGGCTTCGCCAATGGTGTTCTGCTATGCTCTGATTGTCGTTTTCCTTTGAACTTCACATCCTTTTCGCTGGCAGCTGCGCGTACGTTTTGTCTACATTTTCAATATCAGAAGGCAATGATTTATGTTAGGCCATTTAGCATGCGTCGAAAGGCGAGCTTACACTACGTTGGGAACGCCCATTCACCTTGTATTTTATTCAGACAGTCGTATTTCCCACATGCAGATTGAAATGTCATGAAACTTACTTTAAAAATTTAAGGTCGCAAGTGCTGTCAAGATACTTAACTGCTAAACTTAAAACCAAAGGGAAATCGTTCTTGGCCCATCTTTAAGCCATACCTACTTACGCACATTACAGCAATTGTTCTCGCAATGACCTTTTTAGTTATAATGGACGACTTCTTGGCAGCTTCAAAAATAACCTTTATGATCTTGAAACTCTGTTGCCTATTAGCTTATGAGTAAGGCCCCGCTTTTATGCAACTAATTAAAATGTGTTTGTGTTGAACTGAATTGTTGGCAGGCAGGGATTAGTAATGTAGTCTAAAATAACTCATTACTAAATGGAAGGAAAAAACTTTATACTACAAAAAAGCATTAAAAAGTCATTTAGAAAAGCATAAAAACACAACAAAATAAAAAGCAAAACAGATGTAGACCCAAAAGATACACTAAGTACTTGGTTGAAGTGAGCGGCAATTAACAAATTTTTTAATTTGAGATAAGACTGAATCTTGTTGCACTGCGGCGCTGCTTCGTTGCTCCTTTTTGCCACACACCAAGGCTGTCAGCTGACAGCTTTATGCCTCGATTAAGTTGTAGAGATAACAGTTTAATCTACATTCAAGTGGCTAAGTAGGCCACCTTCAGCTAGGATACAGATCCGAATGAATTTTACTATAGTCTAAAACAAGTCGACACAATCTTAGGACATGCACAAATCCCTAGCTATGATTGAGTTGAACTAAGACCATTTTTCGTTGAAAAACATTAAATGCATTTTTATGGGCACAATTTACTTTTGTTCTGATATCTCGCAATCGTGAGCACAAAAAAAAAAAAAAAACAATTGGTCTAGAGAAGCACCAAACCTAAAGATTGTGGTCATTGATTGGGTGACACACGTAGATTCTGAGTTTCTAACGAAAGATAAATGCTGTGCTCGTTGTCTTCAGATATTCATTGGCATCCATAAATTTTCCCTTGCCAGTATTATTGAATGATCTTTCGTTTGTTAAAAAGGAATCTTACTGCGTTGCACCTTTTGATTCCCTTTTGTTCTTGTTGTTTTATGTGCATTGTCAGCGTTTTTGATTATAATAAAAATCAAAATAAGTTGTAGTCTATGTTCAGGGAGTGGGAATTATTGTTTTCTACGAAAAACCCAGGCTCACATTCAAAATCACCCATGATATTATGCTCCGAATATCTTAATGTCTGTGTTTTGTTTTTAATATATTTATTTTTATTTGATTACACCATAAATGCGCTGTTGTAAAGTAATTCAATCTTTGTTTTTGATGACTTTAAAATTAATCATTTTAATTGTATTTATGTGAATATGCCTCTTGACCTTATTGGAGTTTTATTAACCTAAAGTCTACTTTATCATCCAGCTATCTATTACAAAAGACAAACATGGAACTTCAAAGGTAGTAGAGCCCCCGTTAAATAAATGTGTATATACTTAAAGATAGGTTTAGTGCAATGCGAGATCGAAATGCGAAAAAAACAATAATCACAGTCAGTCCAAACAGACACATCCACACTCAGCAAAGTTAGGTTTAAGTTATAGCCCCATTGTATCCTGTTGCTGATAGCGTAAGCTACAATTAAAGAAAAACCTTTTTCAAGTTGGGTTGGCCCTGGTCGTGGCCTTTTCCTCTCTTACTTTAACTTGTGCTGCTCTTGCCTTTAAAAATTGTGTGCGAAAATACGAAAAGTTGCAGATTTGTATTAAATGATAAGTTGCAGACCAAAACACGCGCCTCACCAATCACCCAGACAAAGTTGCTGGCATATAATTGCAAGTTGCTAGCATTTTACTACGATTTAAAACAGTCTGTAGCAGCAAGAAATTAATCCACGTGCAAATTTTGCGCCAGCAGCCGTAATTATTTTCCCATTTGATTTATGCTATCAAAGTTGGGAAGGACGGAAGGCAACCGACGAGAGACAGGCATTTTGCACATACGAAATAATGCTAAAGCGAATCCAACGCATTTCTAAATCACTGCCCAAATTAGTTGTGTCCAGTGCTGATGCCGATGCCAAGCGATGAGCTGCGAATTGCAAGCCAAAGAAGCTAAAAGCTAATAGATGTATGTATCTGTATTTGTATTTTTAGCTGTTGCCAAAGCCAGCCAAGCGTATGTGCGGCGCTGTGGCTACTAGCCGCCGGTCAAAAAGAGAAACAAGAATGACCACACGTTGCCACACTTTGAAACTGAAGCTAAGATGTGATGGCTACCTTGAGCTGTTCCCTGGTTGCCTGTCTGCCTGTCTGCCTGCCTGTCCTGCGTGAGAAACACACCTGTCCCTGACACACACACATACACACACTCGCATACACACGCGCAAACGCACACTCACACATCTATCTGTATCTGTAGTTTACGTTTTATGTGCGGCTTGCCTTTGGGCTGTGTTTACACACGCATTGCTGCCGTTGTTGAGGATGTGTGCCTCTGCATCTGTTTCCTCTTCTCTTTCTTCCTCACTGTTCTTTGTGCACTCCGGTGTTGTCTGTGCACATTTACGCTACCCTCTACTTTGTTATACGCTATTAAAACAAAATTCCTTTAGTCGTAATTTGCAAATATTATAGCGGTCACTGCAATGCACCTATGAGAGAGAGATTTCTGGAGAAGTCAACAAGAGGAGCTCCGCCTTATCACTACGAACTACCAGTCAAAGCTATGTTTAACCGATTCGATAAGATCAAGAATACAGGATATGATAAACTTGATTGTAAAAAAAAAGAATATTGGACTTAGGGTATTTCCCCACGTTAATGGGATAAAAATGCACAGAAACAGTAAACTTAACAAGTAAAAACGTTGCAGTCGGACGCAACCGACTGCGATATACTGTGATACCTGTTCACATAGCTGTGTTAAGGATTCTGAGTGCAAATAGTAATATATGAGGGTTTTGGGTATAAAATTGGAGACTCTAGCTTAAAAACTGACAAAGATATAGAGGTGGGCGGTATAAGTGGGCGTGGCATCCAAAACACTGATGCAGATCTGTTACGGATGCCACTAACAATGTTCATACCAAATTTGAAGAGCCTAGCTCAAAAACTGAGAGAGATATAGCGGTGGGCGGTATAAGTGGGCGTGGCATCCAAAACATTGATGTACACCTGCTACGGATGTCACTACCAATGTTCATACCAAATTTGGTGACTCTAGCTTAAAAACTGGCGAAGATACATGCCTTCCGGTTTTTTTTTTAGGGCGGTGGGGCATGTCCCGTTGCTTGGGGGCGTGGCATCCAATGTTTTGATGCATAACTTTGTCAGATGTCAGTATCTACCTTCATGTCAATTTTGGTGGCTATTGCTTCAAAACTGTAGAAGATACAGGCATTTTTGTTTATAATTGGAGGGGGGCTGGGGGCGGAATAGGTGGGCGTGGCATCCAAACTTTTGATGCAGTTTTTTGAGGAATGTTACCAGCTATCTTGCCATCAAGTTTGGTGACTCTAGCTGCTAAAATGTGGGATATATTTGTGTTTTATCGATTTGCACATCGAGGTGTATCGACTTGTTATCGATTTCTCGGGCCCCCTGAGGTCGTAGAGCCCTACATTTAACACTTTGTCTGACGAAGACATGTACCAAGATATTTGCAAAGTTGCAAGGCTCTAGCTTTAAGGGTGTCGAAAAAAGTTGCGTTCATACGGACGGACGGACAGACACCATGACGGACATTGCACAAACCCAATATACTATGATACCTTTGGTATCAAAGTATAAAAAGTAATAAAGAGATGTGTAAATATATTTCAGGTAAAATAAAATACATTTTAAATATTCGCTAGTTCAACGAATTTATGGAAAGGGATTTATATGCTTAATATAAACATAGTAATCTTAAGGATATTGTTTACCGGGAAACTTCAATCAAACAATTTGTGTTTATAAATAGGAGCCTCCTTTAGGTCCAGGAATGACACCACAAGCATTGAATGTTAACGACACTGTAGCAATTACATTGCTGATTTTATTTCTTGTATGTTATTAATTCAAAACTATCACTGACATTTCCGAAGACACCACAGTTGCCTGCTTAACAAACGTAAAAAAACAGGAAAAGCCATCGGAATTTGTTTATGCATTACGCGCTCAGACAACACTAAGCAGCATGCCAAAAATAGCTGAGGGAAAAATAAATAGCACACAAAAAAAAAAAATTAAAATACTGACAAGCAGTAAATTTTATCCATGAGATACGCATATCGCATTTGACTTATCTGCACAGCAGAGCAAAAACAAATTATATGTCGGGTGCAGTCGCAAACGTAGTCGCAAGCAGCAATAAGCCGGTAACTGCAACTTGATATGCAAGTCGGGGTTTGTTGGTCTGTTTGGCTTGGTCATCGCCATCATCATCGTGATAAATGCCACCTGATAAATGCGTGTCGCAGTCAAACACAGACAATGCGGAGACACATGTTTGCCTAGAGAATATATTTTGCATGGGGATCGACGCATTGGACAGATGGAAGGATCATTGCTCTTGGCGTAGCCGAGCAGCGAATCGATAGACATGGACACATGTAATGTTCATATGCTCACAGCTAACCGGGTTGATAGGAGTACATTGTAGAGTGCATTGCGTGATCGCTTGCCAGCTTGGTGCCATTCATCTGCCTGTCTGTGCTCTGGTCCATGGCAAGTCTCTTTTAAAGATTGATTATAATCGGTAGTCAAATGTCCAGGTTTCAGGCGGCTGCCGGCTATTTCTGAGTCGGGCCGGGCAAATTATAATTTATGGAGCCTACCACGGTATCAGCTTGGACTTTGCGTGCTGGTTGGACCAAGCTTGCCGTGCCTTTTTCTTTTCTTTTTTCCTCTTTGTAAATATATCTAACAGATACGCTTTCTGCTTCAAAAAGAGCATGTTAGTTTCGTGCAGTGTCTTTCATGCTCTGTATGAGTTGTTTTGCCAATCCGTCTGTGCCTTCGACACTCTTAAGGCTAGACTCTATAAAGTAGGCTAAAGTCAGAAAATGTAGAAAATCTTATATCCTACTGGCCTTTAGATGGTACCATACAAATATTAGAGTATACTGAAGTTGTTCGAACCCGACTGTATCTTTTTCGGATTTTTTTGTTTTTTGTTTTTGTATGAGCACCTCATGCCGACTACACATGGCACTGCATCATCAACAATTTCATATTTTGACAGCACGTTAACGTCATTTATTAATTGAAGCCAATGTTAAATCGATTGCCCCAAAGACATTCTTCAGCCTTTGTTTTCAACTTGCTTCACCTGCGCCCACCTCTACTTTGAAGGCAATTATATATCTAGCGCGCACACCTGCGGTCATCTTAAGTTTTCTTTGGAAACTACCATTGAGTGGCGCCAGAGTTTTCCATTTCGTTGGAAATCAGCCAAGACTTGAACTTAATTTGTAGGGTTACCAAATGTGGGCTTAGTAAGCGTGTTGTGCGGCCAATCGCTTCGAAATCTTATTTTCTATTTTATTTTTGAGAATGTCTGCAATCTTACAGTGAAAATATCAGTTTGGAAATCAGGTGTGTGCTGAGTTCTCCAAGAGTCTGTTATGTTTGTGTATCTTTACTCTCTCTATGATTCATTCAGTTCAGCGGAAATCAAAAGTGTGGGCATCTTTCAACTTAAATGCTCTGCTCCCAACAGTCAATGTGATATCCGATATCACAGAAATCACAGAGAGTTAATTCTTTAAGATGTTAAAAATTATTAAATTCATATCGAAATTGTGGATTTTCAAAAATGCACCGATAAATGTTTGGAGCTTTATTTGTTAGAAACTCTTTTAAAATGTGTATCAAACAAGTTTTTAATCCGATAATGCTGTGCTGAACAAATAATTTTTACTTGCTTTAATTTTTTTTATATGCGTAAACTAAAGCTTTGATTTTCATATTATAGATCAATTCTAAGCTTTCTTTTCATATTATAAGCAAACTTGAACCTAAACACCTGTCTAAGTAGTGTTCAGACTATTTTGTTCAGTTTTTAAATTGAAATTGACTTTCACAATGCATTAACAGCTTTAAAAGTTTCGATATATGTATATGTCGAGTTACCTTTAATAGCTTTTAAGATCTCTCGAGCGCCACACACTTGATGACGCTTTTAGTTCCCAGCCTGAGTTGCATTAGCAAAGCTCAATACAAAAGCATCTTGAAAAGGTAGACGCAAAAGGGAAGAGGCAAATATGACAAGTCAGCAAACGGTCAGTTACCTATAAACAATTGACAGAGTTGTATGAATCTAAGTACCGATGAATGTACCAACGTATGTATGTGTATGTATGTATGTAGGCATGGGCAAGACTGAAGGTATTTATTTACTGTTCATGGCATCGATTTAAACTTAACCTTAACCGGGGGTTGGCAGCAGGCATACGCAGTCGGTTCAGAGCTTCATTGTGTTGGGCTCTTTGGTCCATTGTGTGCTCACTTCCGTTGCTGCTTTTTGTTAGCAGCCTTCCTTCTTCGCCTCGTTGCATTTAACGCTCATTTCTTGATTCATTATTTATTGTGATTTCACTAAAAACGAGTAGCACCAGGAGACGACTTTAAAGCGAGGCTAAATAGAAAAAAGTGTGAAGCGCAATTGGTAGGGAAAATAAAAAGAATAACACGAAGAAGAAAAGTAGGTACCACAATATTAAACAATGGCACAATGAGATTCCTTTCCGGTTCGAGCTTGGTTCTCCGGCTCAGGCAGTGGAAACTATTCTATGGCTTCCATTCCAACTGGCCTTTGCACATTTGGAATATGATTAATTGCAAGTCAATTGATATTTTATTGGATTGAAGACAATTCGCAGTAGGAAATGGACCCAGCGATGAAGGAAGTTGCATTTGCCATGGTTCACAGCGGCAAACAGGCACCGGAACTGTCTGTCTACGTCTATGTCTAGGATTGTAACTGGGCTTGTTAAAATGTTTTTCTAAATGCTGATAAATGGGCCTGGACAAAGTTAAAGGCAGCTGAACCGTGTTCAAAGCAGCCGTCCGACGACTATGTCGCGACGAGCAAATAACGAGATTTTTTCTTCCTCTTTTTGTTGTTAGCTGTTTTTTTTTATTTGTTTGCCTCAACCCGTTGCAACTAACAAGTTTCTCGTTAAGACTATGGCTATAATAAAACAACAACCGCCAGCTGTATTGTATTTTGTACCCTGTAATGAGCATGAGGCACTGAACAAAAAGCTATATTTGTTAGCTGCAAAAAATTAGATGCCCAATATACATTACATAAAAAAGTGTTCATTATTTATTATGGTATACTTGTGTAATTAAAATGTATGATTCAGGCCGTTACTAGATTCATAAGTGAATCTTGTCTAGAGAGCTTGACAAGAATCTCGTTGACACTAGTGTAAACTCGTGCAATACCATTAGGCTCTTTTATGCAACTTTCATGAGAAAAGGGTATTTGTACAGCTTACAATGAAAAGTAAGGGCAGGCTATCTTAGTATCGATAGATGAATGGACACTTTGAGTGTTTTCATATGCATGTGCTTAAGGTACCTTGCCCTTTGTTTTGTTTACCCAAAGTGCGCCGCTGGTGTTTACATGTTTTGTTAGTTGTTGTTAAGCTCTTCTCTTGACTGCATTTAAACTCTTTGGCCATGTATTATTTGCATTTATGATTTACCAAGTGCAACGGTTGTTCGTTGCCGTGTTGTGCTATATTGTGTTTTACCTAATTACACATGGCTTCCCAAATCTGTCTAATTGTTTAAGTGCTTTTAGCATTTCACTAAACATTTTTCATATGCAGCGAAAGCAAACATATTTTCTTTTATTATTTAGATGCGATTACCCTTTCTTATTGTAAAGTCATGCAAGAAAACTGCGTCAAATGTTGTTAAAATGTATTGTCATTAAATTCTCAAAGTATTGTTGCAAATCTAAAGTTCCCTCAAACTAACTAAGGCTTGCTTCACTTTTAAAAAGAAAAATCCTAAATGCTTTCAGCAGACCTGCTGCAGCTACTATTTGTGGTACACAGTAAAGATCAAGCACTGACGAATCAATGGTGCATTTTGGGTTTGTGTTTAAAAGCAAAGTTTTATTTAGCAAGCGATAACTGATTGTGAGGCTTTCTCATCTCGTGGCAAGTGGAAACCTGCTGGCGAAATTGGTATATAAGTTGTCAGTCCTTTTTATCTGTTTTGTAACATATTTCTCTATTGTAACAAGTAAGAAGGCTCTAGTCGAGAAATCCCGACTAGGACATACCCTTAACCCGATACTTAACGCTCACAGTTACTTAGGTATATTAAATCAGTGACCAATATGACCAAACCTCAAACTGCAATATCTCCGGTGTTTCTTGACCAATTTCGAATTTTTTTTAAATGTTCATTATTTTATCCGTAGTTTCAAACCTCATTTTCACAATTTTGAAATTCAAGATTTTTTGTTATCGATCGCATGTGTATATCGGAAACCAGAAATGTTATCGAAAATTTAAAACAAACTTGATCTTCTCATGGTATAGGAGAGTTTAAGTTTAAAGTTTAAAGTCTTTAGCTTTTATAGTCTCCGAGATCTACGCGTTCATACAGACGGACAGACAGACGGACATGGCTAGATCGACTAAGCTGTTGATGCTGATCAAGAATATATTATGGGGTCGGAGATGCTTCCTTTTGTCTGTTACATAAATTTGCACAAAACCATTATACCCTTATTCACCCATTTTATGGGTTAAGGGTATAAAAATGTTACCAACACTACAGTTGGGTCAGAAACATTTTTAATCTAGACCTAGCAAAGGATTGGGAGACCTTTTAATTTATTTTGACTTTTTGCTCTAAAAATAAACTATTTTAACTAAGGACACACATTACGAATATGTATGCAATAGTTAAACTAAAGTTTTTATACCCTTAACACATAAAACGGGTAAATAAGGGTATAATGGCTTTGTGTAAGAGATATAAGGAAGCATCTCCGACCCCATAAAGTACATACATATATTCTCGATCAGCATCAACAGCCGAGTCGATATAGCCATATCCGTCTGTCTGTCTGTATAATTGCGCCGATTTTAGAGACTGTTAGAGCTAAAGACTTCGTATTTGGAATTAAAACTCTCCTATACCATAAGCAGAACTTCTGGTTTCCGATATATATATGTGATCGATAACAGACAATTTTTAAATTGTGCAAACGAGGTTTTAAACTATGAAAAAAATGGGAACATTTAAATCAAAATCGGTGTAAAAAAAATGGAGATATCGCAGTTTGAAGTTTGGTCAATTTAGTTACTGAGTGATATGAAAGATTTATATTTCAACATTTAAAGCTGTTGTCATTTGATTTAAAAGTTTCTAGTTACATTTGAAATGTTTATTGCAGTTATTGATGATTCAATTTAGCTTATATATATAGAAGATAAATATACCAACAATTTTGCAGTTAACCACAAAGCTGACAACGATTGCAGAGTGCACACAAAAATAATTACAAATGAGATAAAAGTAACATGCCAAAAGTAGATTTACTCGAAACACTTCCATCTTGATACTAGATGCATATAACTGCAGAGATTTGCATTTGCAGACACACAGCCAAATAATATTTTGCATAGTTCAACAAGAATTTCGAGATGAGAAAAATGTGCAAGTTATGTCATCTGGCAAATGCCAACAAAACCAAAAACTCATAAAAAAAAGGAGATGCTTTTTACCCCTCTCACCCGTTTATCATGTTGGCTCAAAGTTGTGGCCATTCATGGCTAAATTTCTTGTTGTCACAGTTGTTGTGCATGTATATATGTAAATAGTTAGGCAGTCTGCATATTTTGTTGCTCTTGTGTGTGTGTGTGTGTGTTTGTGTGAGTGTTGCGCGTCTGCCAGTATCTTTCACGTAATAGTTGTTGTATTTGTATTTGTATCTGTATCTGTGCAGCCTCGCTCTGGGTTATAACTCAGAAACGCATGAAGCAAAGCAATAGACAGTCATGTCCCAAGTATCAAATGACACTATAAATAACCATTCGCCGCGTGGCTCAAGCAAAAACGTCGTGAGTTTGAAAATATATGCATGTATATACATATGTATATTTATGCAGTAAAAAGGTTTCCACCACACTTGAATGCTCAACACTTTAAAGCAAACGTTTTAGTTGTTTTGGATAACTACATGGACTCAGCAGCAATGTTTGAATTGCGTTAAGTAAAGTGTCCTGTGCGGTAAGTATCTAAAAGATGTCAGTTGCAGGCACACAAAGTGAATGAAATACTTTGCCTAGGTGTTGCAATGAAATAAACTGATATTTAATGCCATTTTTTGGGCTTAATATTTACGAAAATTTCATGTTCCACGTTGATAACGTACCATAGAAAATAGCTAAACAAATTGTGTCATATATTTTATGGTTTTTGACACGAAACTCTGTCTGGCTGCCTGGCCTCAACTGAGAGACCCGCTGCATTTGCGACGGCCAATACATGAAAAGCCGTATCCGAAACAGGTTTAGATAAATGAGTGAGTCGTTTTGAGTGAGTTTTATATGGCGACTCTCAGAACCAGTTTATTTTCATCTGCTTTATCTGAGCTAACAAATGCACCACCATTTCATGTGCTCACTATTTTTTTCTACTCTCGCTCTCTCGCTTTTATACACTCGCTCCTTATTGCGCTCTTCCATTTCATACATTGAAGGACCGCGTCGTGCATTATTTACGCCCGTTTGCAGCTGTCGGTTGTGAAAACACTCGGCCCGAGGTATCGTCAGAGCGCTACTCTCTCAGCTAAATCAGTGTAGTTCGTTGCCTCGTCGTGTTCGGTTGTCCATAACTGCCTAGCATTGACTGACTCTCTGGCTTGCTTTGCAACAAATTCGAATATCGAAAACTTAATAGCTGTGTTGAAACAACTTGAAGCGTGCAGCAAAGCGAGCAACTGGATTATCGCGCACGAATTTCAAGCAAACACATAAAATAAAAGCATCGCACAACAAACGGAAACACAAAACCACATAAATTATAAAATTGGCTAATTACAAATTTTTTATCTGCTTGTGAAATTTTGAGTCTACCTCAAAATATATAAAGTGAAGTGCAATTGGCTTACGACCAAGCAAAGTTACAATTGGCTAAAACGAAAATACCAAACAAATTGAATTTTTGTTTTTATATTTCTTAAACCCTTTCATCAAACTTCAATAAATTGTTGTAGTGAACAACTTCAAATCTATAAGGTAAGTTTTCTAGCATAGTTCTTGGAAATACTTAAGTGTTCTTATATACGAACTCTTAGTGTTGTGAAAATACAAATTTGAAAAAAAAAAAATCTTTAACAGTCCTAGAATCAAAAATCAATTAGTGGAAAGCGTTGTGTCCATATCATATGCCGGTTCGGACTATCATTATTGATGGAAACACGTATTAAATGTTGCAATTAAATTCCGACAAATTTTAAAATCCACAAGCAAAAAAGGCTTTCTTCGAATTCTACTACTTATTCACTTGAAAAGCCTACTTGGTTTTTTTCACCGTGATAACTTGTCACAAATCTTGAATTTGTATGGCAGATATAGATATAGTAGAGCGACCTGGCCGATTTTGTCAAATTATATACATAGCTGCAACTCAACGAAAACATTGGCCAACGTTTTCATTGGATTGTTCAAAAACTGAAGTATAAGTAAGCACAGAAACAGACGGACAGACGGAAAAAAACGACATGGCTATACCAACTAACAAGTGCAGATCGAGGCTTTAAAATATATATATATATGTACATGTTTTCTTCTATATACATGTACTTACACTTTATAACAAAATCATTATACCCAAACAGCATCATAATAAAATATATAGCTAATCCTTTGATTTTCCATTTTTCTTATTTTTCAATAGAATCATGGAAAACTAAGAGCGAAAAACACGAAAATACACGCCGGTCATCATATAGCCACAAAAGGCAAATAAACACGCAATCACAAGACAACAAAAATCAAAAATAACGTAAACACAATGCGGAAAGTACAAGACTTGATTTGCATCGGCATCTGGAGCTGCATCATCATAGCCAGCATCTGTGTAAGCCGAGCGGAGGCTCTAGCCAATTGTCCGCCTGGCTGTCAGTGTGATGATAATACCCTGGTAGTACAGTGCGGCGAGGGGCAGCTGGATGTGCTGCCCATAGCGTTGAATCCATCAATTCAGCGATTGGTCATAAAGAGCAACAAAATAAAGACCATTGACTCATCAATACAGTTTTATGCGGAGCTCACGTTCTTGGACCTCTCGCAGAACCATTTGATGACCATCCCACAGCGCACGTTTGCCTATCAGAAGAAACTTCAAGAAGTGCATTTGAACCACAATAAAATTGGTCAGATCAGCAATAGGACCTTTATGGGACTATCCGCAGTTACTGTGCTCAATTTAAGAGGAAATCTCATCTCAGAGCTGCATCAGGGAACATTTTCACCGCTGCTGAAGATTGAGGAGCTTAACTTGGGCGAGAATCGAATTGGCTTTTTAGATCCTAAGGCGTTCGATGGTCTTAAGCAGTTGCGTATTCTGTATTTGGATGACAATGCGTTAACGTCTGTGCCAGATCCGGTCATATTCCAGGCCATGCCCAGTCTAGCTGAACTCTTCCTGGGCATGAACTCACTGCAAACCATACACTCGGGAGCATTCCAGGATCTTAAGGGCTTGACACGTCTGGAGCTGAAGGGTGCCAGCCTGCAAAACATTTCTCAGAAAAGTTTTATGGGTCTGGAGGAGCTGCGTATTTTGGATTTGTCCGACAATCGATTGGTTCACATACCCACCGCGGGTCTCAGTCATCTACTGCGTCTGGAGCAACTGTCATTGGGTCAAAATGATTTTGAAACTATTGGCGAGGGTGCTTTTGTAGGACTAAAGCAACTTCAGCGGCTTGACATTAATGGTGCGCTCAAACTGAAGCGTATCATGACCGGTGCCTTTGCAGCCAATGGCAATTTGGAGTCCTTGACCCTATCCTCTAACAAAATGCTTGTTGAAGTGCAAGAGGGAGCTCTTAGTGGGCTGCCACATTTGCGTCATGTAGTGCTCAAGGCGAACGCATTGACTTCTCTTGCCGAAGGGCTGTTCCCCTGGAAGGACCTAACTACGTTAGATCTATCAGAGAATCCTCTATCCTGCGACTGTCGCGTTATGTGGCTGCGTAATCTGCTGATAGCCAAGAATGCCACACAGGAGGAGGATCAACCGACAGAGTTGCTTTGCGAGTTTCCCGAACGTCTGCGTGGAGAATCCTTAAAGCACCTAAATCCCACACTGATGGGCTGCACCCACACCGATCCACGCAAGCAGGCCTTGATTGGTGCTCTATTGGTTGGATCTGCAGCAACTATTACCGCCTTGTCACTAGTTCTGTACCGCTGCCGGCACAAGATACGCGAGTATCTTAAAGGTGGTCTTTGGGGCAATTCGGCTTTGGGTCGCAAAGAACGCGAGTATCAAAAGACCTTCTGCGATGAGGACTACATGTCGCGTCTGCAACATCATCCATGCTCACTTGGCATTCACTCAACGTTTCCCAACACCTACACGGCGCCACATCAAACAACGGCTGCTGCTGCCGGACACCATCATTATGGCATGTGCTCGATGCCCATCAACGATTTGAATGCCGTCGACGGTCAGCATAAGTTTCAGCAGCTGCAGGTCCCGATGTCCGCCACACTAATGCACGAGAAGAAGCTGAATAACAACAAGAGTTTGGCTGCCAGCATCGATGACAGTGCCAGCTTTGTGTTGCACATGAAGACTGCAACAATGGGCCGTGATCAGCAGCAGCAGCAGCAGCAGCAGCACCACCACCATCAACAGCAACAGCAACAACAGCAAGTGCGACTTCAGCAATCAAAGCAAAATCATTATACAAAGCCACAGTTTCTGGCTGCCACTGCAACTGTGGCTGATTCTTGCTACTCGTATGCGGACGTTCCCATGGTGCATACTCCACAACAATTCTCGATGACTCACGAGCACTTTAAGCAACGTGAACGCGACTTCGACAACGACAACGGCAACGAAGCGGTCGGCGAAGTAATCGATCCCAATTATATATACAGCAATGCGCACTATTCACTGCCACTGGAGCAGATGGGGCGCAACAAAACGCCAACGCCGCCACCTCTGCCACCAGCCTTGCCACTGCGAAACGGTCTGTGTGCCACAACCGGGCGACGCTCGTTTCAGCACAAACCAACTCATAACAACACGAGCACGATGCGTCAGTATACGCACTGATCTTCGGAGAACTATCGCCGCCGACATCTAAGCATTTTTGCTTAGTTCATGTCGTGCCGCTGTCAACTGTGATGCCAAATTTGTAGACCCTTAAAACCATCCCACGAAAGAAAAGTTAGTAGTAAAGCACATCAAGACACTAAATCGCTAAGTTTACACTTGTCCAGACAATTTATTAAATATTTGAACAGTAACTAGTTCCCAAATTCATTTAAATCTAGTATCTAAAATATTTAACTAAAATAAAACGAAATTTCTACAAAATAGTCCTAAGTCTTATGTAAACGTTACTTGGTCTTAAGTATTAACAAAATTTCAACAAAATTGTTACATTTGTCTAGCATGCTAAAAAAAGTTTTGAATTTATCGAATTAAAACAAAAGATGGCACCATTATAGAAAACTGAGACCAGTAATATATAAAATCGAATGTTATTTACATAAGCACCAAAACTAAATGCGATCTCTAGCACTTAACTACTTACTGTCCTTCAACAACTATTTTTCATTACCTACATATTGTATTTATTTAGATTGTAAGCATTAGTTGTAAGGCATAAATTATACATTAACTTTAAAAACAACAAAGCACTGAGAGTCACTGGTAAGATTCATTTAAGTTATTTAAAAGCATTACTGTTAAAGCATCAAGAACGTATGTATAGTATGTATATAAGCAATGACTATGTATTTATTAGTTAGAGAAAAATTTTATGCAAATTTAAATATCGTAAAAAATATAAACTGCAAACGAACTACTTTGAAAACTGAAAACAAAAACTTCAATACTGTCCATTTATTTTTTGTTCCCAACGATGAGCTTGCAATTTTCAGTCTAGTTGTTGCAAGAGCGCCAACCAGGTTGCAGTTGGCGAGCAGCAAGCGGCAGGCGGCAGGTGGCAGGTGGCTAGATGAAAGCACATATATTTGTACATGCACACTGCATAAAGGGGTAGAATATGAGTAGTGCAACACATTGAATTGAAAATTATGCACGCACACGTCGCCACATGTTAGCTTTATCTCTCTCTTGCACTCAGTCCCACTCGCTCTCTCCTTATATATGTATGTACAACATACATGGTATGTGAACACCAGATAGTATTTGTTAGATACTTGCCAGTGCACGCTTCGCTTGGCGGCACAATGCTGCAAAAGTTTCGTTGCTTGCGACTATCAAATACTAGTAGCGCATTAATATAATTTTTTTCCCAACAGCATTTTAATTAAATTGAAAGTTAAAAATGTTGCTGCAGCACAAATGTTGCAAAGCCAGCGTGAAACTGACGCAAAGAAAAAAGGTTGAATATAATTGGAGCTTTCCATCTGCATGTGGCACAGCTACCATAAATATATAGTTTGTAATAATAAATGTTAACTTTGTGCATGATAATGCAGAAACAAATTTTGTCACACCCACAAATCGTGTAAAAAACGTATTTTGTTTGTAACAAACATAAGAACTTGGGCAAAGCTCAAAAACTTAGGGATAAGTTTGCATAGATACAGACGGTGAGATGGACAGTAGGACGTACCTATACCAAC
The DNA here is from genome assembly GCA_018152965.1 of Scaptomyza pallida. Lineage (NCBI taxonomy): Eukaryota > Metazoa > Arthropoda > Insecta > Diptera > Drosophilidae > Scaptomyza > Scaptomyza pallida. The sequence goes on along the minus strand of JAECXP010000046.1, from coordinate 1,511,135 downwards.
TTAGCTCGCAATGCTTATGGGGTCGGAAATGCTTCCTTTACACATTTAATGAACAAATTATAATACTTTTTAAGTGTATAAGCGTAGTAAATAAAAGCATAATTTTAAATGATTTTGTAACGTTCACAATTTCATTCCGACCTTTTATAACTTAATATAAAGCACTTCAAAATTTAATGTGCATGATACAATTATCTTTTATAAAAATTGCAATAGCATATGCAGATTTTTGTGTGAGATCGCTAGCTATCTTTCCAGCAAATTTTTAGACATTTCCTTCTAAAATGCGAAATTTATATTGTTTCCAAGCCTGCAAGTAACTGTATTCTTGACACTGATATCTGATGAACACATGTACCCAGTTATTTACAAAGATTCAAAGCTTTTTCCTTAAGGGTGTTGATGCAGTTGCGTTCATACGAAGATCACTCAGGCGGACATTATACAAAACCAATTTAAGACATACATAAAAAACAAATTTTGTCATTTATATAATATAATAAATGTATAATAAAGTCTGTTATACATTTAAAAAAAAAACAAGTTAAAACGATGCAGTCGGAAACAACCGACTGCGATAAACTCTGATACCCTTTCACATAACTGAGTTAGGGATATACATATGTCGATTGTGGGTACAAAAAGCCAGGCAGATGGGGTAGGCGTGACATCCGAATTTGTGATACATATTTATGGTGAATGGTATCTTTAATTATTTTACCAAGTTTGGCGACTCTACCACAAAACTGCGAGAGATATAGTGGTGTTCAGTATAGGTGGGCGTGGCATCTTAACTTTTGATGCAGATTTTTTGGAAATGTCACCAGCTATCTTGCCACTAAATAGTTATTGGTGACTCTAGCTGCTTTTCGAAGTAGATCGACTTGTTATCAAATTTCCACGCCCCCTAAGTTCGTAGAGCCATAAATTTAACACTTTTTCTGACGAAGAAATCTACCAAGATATTTGCAAAGTTGCAAGGCTCTAGCTTAAGGGGTGTCGAAAAAAGTTGCGTTCATACAGACAGGCGGACGGACGGACACCATGACGGACATTGCACAAAGCCAATGTACTACTGATACCTTTGGTATCAAAATTGTTGGTCTACCGGCTCCTAGATATATATCTCAAATTAAAACTAATACAGATCCAAGCAAATATAACCAGTTATCCTGCTACCAAACTTGTTTACTCTAGTTTAAAGTGACCGTGTGAAATATCGATACTCCCGGTCTTTAAGGGCAGTGTGGTCTTTAGGAGATGCTACCAGTTACTTCCCAACTAAAGTCCAAATCGATTTTGAGAGGTGAGTGGTTTAAAGTTCCCCATATGGCCTACAACCCAAAATTTAATCTTTGTGGATCTCCCTTGAGTCTTTAGACTCCAAAGCGGATTGCATTTATAAAAGAATTTAACTCTTTTAGCAGGCATGTCTTTATGTAGAAAATAGTTGACATTTATTGAAAAACAGAAATCATTCGACTTATAAATGCAGAAACAAACAATTTGGATAAAAGGCAATTCATGCGGCGGTTAATGTGTGATACAATTAACCAAGCACCAAGTCTGTTTATACAATTAAAAAGCCTAGTAAAAATAAAGGGGGAAAAGCAAAGAACGCAAGTAAAAGCATGTACTATAATAACAAAAAAGTAAATAACAAAGGTAAATAACGGAGGGGCAAAGCGTAAAATAACCAACAATAAAAGCACTTGAGATGTGGTGCTTAAAGTAGCATTTCAAGAATCAAGCCCAGTCGATTGAATTTCAGTCGAGTTGAAGTGAGTTAAAAGTTGGATTGAGAGTTTCATCATAAAATTTCGATTTAAAAGGCGCGTGGTGCGATTGTGTTGCCCTCTAGGGGCCAACGGCCAACAGCCAAGAGCCAACAGCCAACGGAGCAATGGGCAACAGTGTAGAGTCATTCGCACTATTCAAGCTTCATTAGGAGCCAAAGTAACGAAAACATTTTGATTTCGATCATTACAGTTTCCTTTTTCATGGGACCAAGCCCAAAAAAAGCATTGGAGTGAAAGAGCTACCGAACGTCAAACGAGTTTTAGTAACCATACGCCCATACGAACTGACACTGAGAACTTATCCAGTATGTTTGCATTAAAGGCTTACTAGATCAAGCCACAAAACTGGCCACTGCCCGTACTCATACCACAAGTGTAATCATTAACTTTCTAACCGATGATGTCTGATGCTCAGATATAAAGCCGATACATTTACAGATTGTTGAAAGTCTTTGGCATTTCGGTCCAGTTCTGACGTCGCAGCCAGACAGCAGGCAGCCAGAATATAAGCCACCAACAATAAAATCTGAAAAAAAAATATAAAATATAATAAGAAAAAAAATAATGAAAACTATGCCCAGGGCAGTAATTATGACGAGCCATGGTACAAACATTGGAGCCATTGTAATACGCCCGGTACGGTAGAAGCTGTGCATTTACTTTTGATGTTGATTGCATGATGACCATGTTGAAAATGCTCATTAAAGGTACTTCAGAAATTAAAGCAATTTACAATTGTGCTTTTGGGCAGTAAATGCGCCTTCATTACCTCACTCCTCCCATCACGAATTGGAGCGATTTTGACGCGCTATTTATCAGCTGTTGTTATCTATTGGTGAGGGACAATACAATTACCATTTGGGGCATCTGAGTTTAAGATGCCAATATTTGGGGCAAGTATATCAAGATTATTGTATGTACATAGGAAAAAGTTACCAAATTACTATGGTAAGCAAAAATACAGAAGAAAAGAAAAAAAATATATCGAGATGCTTCAGAAGTATATTTGTATAATTTAAATAACCTATATAAGGTAAATGCATTAGTGGAAAAGAAAAAACAAATATTTGGATTTTTTAGTTTTTCAATGCAGTGTAAGCCAACCCAGGGGCGTTAAAACTGTAAACCGCATGAGCAGTGGAGAGGATTAGTAAGACGCAGCAGCAGCCACAGCTTCAGCGGTAACTGCCCATAAAATGTCGGCTCAAACGACAATTTCCATTTGACAAAATTCAATCGTTTGGTTTTTTGTTACACCTTACAATGATCGCACAACGACGACGACTCTCGTCCGGACCCCGTGCGGAGCGCCATGAAATTTCCCAACAATGCTTGGCAATTTGTCCCGCTGAGCGGACCGACGGTGACGCTTTTGCTTACTTCACGCTGTGCCGGGACCTGGCTCTGGGTTCGGGGCTCGATAGATACTGTGTTCTTGGGCCCTGCACCTTTTCTTGGGTATCTGTGAAATGTGAAATCGTGTACGCACATTAATTTCTCATCATTGGCACTGAAGCGAGTTTATCTGTACAGAACAGCGCAGTCAACCGCTGGGTATTAATGGAAATGTTAAAAAAGATTAGAAGGTAAAAGGATAAATACACGCAGAACAGACGTCTTAGGTATACAATTGCAATTGTTTGTATCCTTAATGCGAATTCGTATGCCTCACCTATACAATTGCTATTTACAATGTATTGGATTGCAGTTTTCAGCAACAATAACAGTATGTTTTAGGACATGTTGATAGGGTCCAAATTGCTACAAAGGCGTGAGCTACCTAAACTCGGTCCATTATGGTCAACATTGAAGCCTTGGGAAGTCAAAAGATGTTTGTAGCTTTGGGGTAGGGGCTTTGACAGTGCTTAGATTCAATGTTCAAAAACCATTTTAAAAAATCACGTTCAGTAAAGCCGGCAGCGAGTCCCCTGAACACTAAACTTAAAATATTCAATATCTCATCAGTTATCATTGATGTTGTATAATTTTGTTGCACTGAGGAATCCAGACTAGGACATACCCTGAACCCCATACGTAACGCGTACAGTCATTTGTGAGTATTCATTCAATGACCAAACTGTGATATTTCGAGTGTTTTTTTTTACCGTTTTTGACCAAATTGGCTCGAACTTTTATTATTATATGCAAGCTTTTTATTATTATTATATTTCAAATATAATTTTCAAAATTTTGAAATTCAAGATTTTTTAGTTATTGATCCCATGTGTATTTTGGAAACCAGAAGTGTTATCGATAATTCGAAAACAAATTTGTTCTGCTCATGGTGTAGGAGAGCTTAAGTTTCAAATCTGAAATCTCTAGCTATAGTCTTTGAAATCGGAGACATTTGCACAAATCCATTATACCCGTTTTTACCCATTTTATGGGTTAAGGGTGTAAATAAATACTTATTGTTATAAATATAAATTTAAGTTTTATCGATAACGGAAAAAGAGATCTTATGTTTTTAGCTTTTAAAGTCTAGGATTCATATGTACAGACGGACAGCTGCTAATCAAGGAAATTTGTATTTTAAGCGGTGCTATCATTTTATAGATGTTTTTAAGCATTTCATGCGTTAGCATAAAATTAAGTGATCGCTTGTGCTTCCTTTTGCCTGTTACATATTATACATATGTACTGTTTTGCACTTTAAGTTCGCAAACATTGCAGTTTGACCCTTTGACCTTTAATAATGCAACTGTGCCATTTGGTGCACAGCAGTGTCCAGCAGCTCTCAGACAGCAACATAATTTTATAATGAAAAAAAAACAACGCTATTTTTAAAAAAAATATATTATTTTTAATGAAATAATTATTTTAAATGTTGCTGTAGTCAAAGGACTTTTTCACATTATCGTTCGCGCGAGTGCACGAGATATTCCCCTTACTTAATGGAAAATAGCATATAAAAATAAGATATTTATGTAATTATGCCAAAATTTAACGCAGTGAAAACAAAATGTTCACATGAGTATGTACATATGTATATATACATGTGTATGTGAGTGTATGCTTGTATGCGTTTTTCTTTGTGTTTTTTTGTTGAGCATCGAAAAATATTTTATATAGACTGAAAAAACGAAAGCAGCAAAATGTATTTGCTTAAATATAATAGTTTTAAGCCTTGTCGAGAATGCTCTTACTTTTACTTTTGTTGTACATGTGTGGTTATTATAATATAATTAACATTTTACTTTTAATAATAATCGATTATATCGATGAAAGATTAAATAAATCAATGGATTAACTAACTAGTTGTAAACTCCACAAAGTTTGTAATTTCAATTTAAAATGCATTCTCCTCCTTCAAATCAATGTTTGCTTTACTCATAACTAAAAGGGTAATGGCCAACGCTTGCCGCTGGCAATGTAGAAAAACAAAAACATTCGAGTAAATCTGGTTCAAAAGTTTAACCCTTTCAAACCATACAAAAGGCAGGTGCAAACCGCACGCAACCCAACTTTCAGAAGAGCAGGGAACAGAAACTCTGAGAAGGTAAAGGATACCGGATGGATGGTACATATACATATGTATCGTGGATATGCGCGCAATAATGTTAAATTGTTTTTCAATTATTTTATAGGTTATGGCAATATTTATTTTAATTAAAAACAAATACGCATCCTGCGCTGCACTGCACTCCAATATTCAGTCGGAGACTCAAAAATATCGCTTCATTCAGTGTGTTGTTGATTTTTTGCTGCTGCAACATATTTATGTTTCTTTGCTGCACGTTGCATAAAAATGTACGCAGGCGAGTCATAACAATAAAGCCACTGATTTAATACCCTTACCAAGAGGAGTGTATCTGTTGTCCCAGTTAAATATTAATGTGTATTGAACCCTAATCATAAATCTTAATCGTTAGACACACGAATATTGTTAATCAAAATTGTATATCTCGTCGCACAGTTTTCCTAATAAAAGAGTACTTATGTACCTTATATATGTTGTCTTTGACAATATTGACATTATAACTGTCTTTTTGTTCCGCCGAAACTCATTGATGTAAAACAAACTATTGGTAGATCACTAAACACTTATTCATCATCGATCATTATATTTTTTATCTATATATCTATTTAATCTTTTATTATATATGATTTACATATTATATATATAATTTTGAAAACTTACATTAAATTAGTTAAATATTATGAAAAAGCGATTTCTCTGCTTTTTTTTTCTTAATCAAATTTTCGATTACAATTGATTAAACGGGTTTTTGTTAATAAGCTGATCCCTAGTTCTTGTACGTATGGCTTAGAGTGCACGACTGACCAAAGACTGATTTATAAGCCTTCTGTAATATTAACTTTAAACTGTACAGAATCTCAGAGTTTTGTCGATTTGTCAAAAACAATTTCCAATTTTTCCAATTAAAAGTAATTTTTCAGTTTTTGTACTTAGTAGTAGTAAGTTTGTTTTGCTTGAAAGTTGAACTAATCATAACATTTCGACTATTTTCGGACTTAATCAATTATTTAATGATAACGATTTCAACGAATCAAAAGTATTCAAAAATTTCATAAATTTTTCAAAGTAGACAAGTATTATTATAAAATAATAATTGATTAATTAATAATTTTTCACTAACAGCAAACAAATTATTTCCAACATAACATCTTTGACGCCCCATGTTCAGTTTGAATGTTTTATATACAAATATAAACAAAGGATATGATGATTAACATCTTTAGCGCCAGTTGAATGCTGGCTTAACACTACGTTGACAAAATAATCACAAATAGTTGAAAATAAACAAATATAACAAAAAAAAAAAAAAAATCAATAATAGTCTAAAAATTCTAAAATAATCTGGTTGAATTTTTTTTGATTATATTTAAATAATTTCAAAAATGTTGCGATATCTTTTGAATTTTTTGATTTTGAGAATTTCTATCATTAAATATTCATAAATGTTCATCAGCGAACTACACTACAGGGCATAAGTATTTTGACAACTTTAAAATAAAATCTTCTCATAACTAAACCTTACTTAATAAAGTGTTTGATATTAATGGAAAGGTCATTTAATTTCCGTTTGAATGATACAATACTCTTCTTAACCCATTAAGTACCCATTAAAAGTTTTCCATTCTTGTAAAAGTCTATTTTAAAAATTTTTCCCTCGGGATTAAATAATAAATGTTTTGATGCAAAAAGTTACTTCAAAAAATTCTAATAGTGACTGAAAAAAAATTGTTCAAAAATCTCCTCGCATATAATTTTTATGATATTTTGAAAATTGTTAAAAATTACTATTTTTGATCAAAAGGAGGTAAAATAGTAATTTTTAGTAATTCTCAAAACATCATAAAAAATACATGCGTTGAGATTTTTGAACAATTTTTTGTTCAGTCACTATTAGAATTTTTTAAAGTAACTTTTTGCATCAAAACATTTATTATTTAAGCCCGAGAAAAAAAGTTTTGAAAATATACCTCTGCAAAAATTAAAAACTTTTAATGGGTACTTAATGGGTTAATACGAGAATGGTATCATTCAAACGGAAATTAAATGACCTTTCCATTGATACCAAGCACTTAATTAATTAAGTTTTAATTATGAGAAGATATTACTTTAAAGTTGTCAAAATACTTATGCCCTGTAGTGTATATAGTTACTACGACTACTTTCCAAAATAAATTAAATTGATTATTAATGGTAATCGCAATTTAACAAGTTTGTAAAAAAGAAGGTTTATGACACTGCTCACAAAAAATATGATAAGTTTTCAATCTGAGTTCAGGCATAAAAATATTTTAAATAGTTAAAAGCACTTTAAGCTAAATTATTATTTTATTATTATAAAAATTTTATATTAAAAGCAAAGTTTATTTCCGGTATAAATATTATATGAGATACGAGACTGTTAACAGGTTGATAATTGAATTCGCTGGCCCTTTGCGCGATTTTCTTTAGCAAATGCAACTTGATTTGATACATTTTCTCATTTTGCACATCAATCAAGATAATTAAATGCGACTGAAGTCAACGTCTGAACGTACCTCATATATTTTCCATGCATTTGCATTGTTTTCCCATGAACAAAAGTATAGGCATTCTATTTCGAGCCAAATACGTGTTCATATTTGTTACCAAAACTGTGTGGCGCCTAAACCTATGTATCTACCACGGACACTGTTGGTTGTGTTGCAAAGAGTATATAAACATTCGCTGCTTGGAAATATTGAAATTTTAAATACATAGTGCAGGAGCTAACGAGTTAACGTTGAGGTTTGCCAACGGGCTTACTCACACAAACACACAAATTATCATAAAGAACATAATTTCGTGCTATTTAAGGGGAATCGTGTGCAAAAATTTTATCAAATTCGCAAAAACAACAACAAAAATCAAAACAAAGTGAAAACACGCAACGCCGACAACTGCGTGCGTTGCCTGCATTAGGAAAACTTGCAATTAAAACTCATTTCGTTGAAATCTCGAATTTCACAGCGTAAATTCCATTTTAAAAGTTTCATCGGCAGCAAAACTCATCACAGCAGCCATCCCAGGCAACAGAATAATCACCAGCACCGTGAACGCTTCCCAACTTGTTGATAAACGAAATGCATTTTAAACATGTTTCATTGAGGCATTATCTATGTCTATTGTAAAGGGCATGTTAGATGTCCTTCGAAAGGGCATCCATGAACTGGTGGTTCGCTTTGATAAAGTTTAGATTGAGAAAAATACATACTTGCAACAATTTTTTATATCTGTACAAACAAATATTTTGTTAGAGCATTTGATAATGAAGGCGCACAAATATGTTAATATATATATTAACAAATACATATACAATACATACTTGTGTAAAGTTATGTATATTTTTTCATAGAATCCGAAAGTTTTTTTTGGATTCCACTTAAATAAAATATGCGTCAGAAAAATAATGAAATTAAACAGTTTTGACATTTTCGGAATATTCTTAATTTGAGTAAGAATGTACTTAATCTAAGCAATTATTTACTTAATTAAAATAAATTACTTAGGAAGTGTATACATTGAATATTTGAGTTCCTTTCAAGTACAAATCGTTCACATACTTAAGCAAAAAGTGAAAGAAATTGAAAAACAGTTAAAAGTTGTCCCATTCCCAGCTGCCGTGCCGAAATTCGAACCTGAAATCTCTTGTTATGCTGTATGCAGCACATGATAGACACCATTAAATTTTTTTTTACAAAAGTGCATTAAAATCTCAGTTTACCAACGTGAACGTATTTTACCGATTGCTATTATGACCCGAATGTTTTGGGTCTTTGTCAAAGCTCGACCATTCTCGATTGTGAGTGCATCAAACTAAATTTGAATATCAGAACGCCCCTCCACAGGCTATTGCTAATCCTGGGCTCGTGAAATTCAATTATAAGTAAACTTTTCATGCTCTGGTATATTGATTGACGATTGAATTTGCACTGTTTCGCGCTAAATCGCGAATTAATTCAGAGTGGAGGACTTTTATGAACTGAGCTATCAACTGAGCATATTCGTGGTTAATCCAAATGTTTTTGGGCAAGAAATAGGTAAATTGATAGCGGTGAAATTCATGAACTTTTATTCATTCGCCAGAAAAACATAAAACGTTAGATATATTATTTAAATAAAATACATGTTATTTTGACTTAACCTACCAAAATTGATGGGGAAAAATGTTATGTATAGTTGTGTTAAAAACCTCATAAATGCCAAAGATATTTTAAGCAATATTGTAAATTATTTTATAACTATTTTATTTTTATGCGTTCTTAGCAAAAAATTATTTTGTTTCGATTTACAAACTGATTTAGTGAACAAGTTAAGTTGAATAATAGTTCATGCGCTGTGCCAAACGTGGTAAGTCGTCCCAACATTCAAAAGCAAATCTAAAGCCCTTCTCAAGATACATATAATGAACATCAGTTTGACGCACATAGTTTTTATTCTATTGGCGATGTTGAAACTGACTCAGAATCGGCCGGACATGGCTATTTCAACTTGACTTTTGATCTTGATATATATTATTTTAGGGTCGGAATGATTGCGTAAGCCCGTTATATATTTTTGCATGCAAACACCTTTTTACCGCTTCATAGCCTTAAAAGAACAAAATCAGAAAGCAAAGATAAACCGACCATGACAGATTACGCAAACTAATTACACAAAATGAGTTGAGATTAATGCGTTACGAGTTCATAATAAACGTAACCAAAGAACTCTCTGGTACCAAACACAAAAAGACAGAGCCCCGATAGTCCATGCACGATTATTAATCAATTCAAATTTTACTTCGGCATAAGAGCTTTGGGGCTTTTATAAAAACCGGCTTTTTTGTATTTTTTTGGGCGCTCCGTGCAAAGTGACAAATAGTAGTGATGTATAAAAGAAAAAGGGTTAATTCCAACATTTATTATAATTTTTTTGTAAAGCTACAAATTTATATAATGTAGAGCTTAATTGGTGATAAGCAACCTGTAGTTTGCGGCAAAGTGTTAAAATTTCAATTCTCCGTTCGACTGCGTTCTTTAATGTCTTGTTTTGTTTCTTAAATATTGAAACTCGAATGTCATCAGCAAGAGTTCTCGTTCTAATGTGATAAACTACAAGTAAAAAAGTCTTAATTAAGCATGCCTTATAAAGCCCACTTGTTATTATATCGTTAACCCATAAAATAGGTAAATAAGGGTATAATGGTTTTGTGAAAATGTATGTAACAGACAAAAGGAAACACCTCCGACCCCGTAAAGTATATATATTCATAATCAGCATCAACAGCCGAGTCGATATAGCTATGTCTGTCTGTCCGTCTGTCTGTATGATCGCGCCGATCTCAGAGACTATAAGTGCTAGGAACTTCAAATTTGAAACTATACCTCTCCTTTACCATGAAAAGAACAAGTTTGTTTCAAATTATCGATAACACTAATGGTTTTCGATTTACACATGTGATCGATAACAAAAAAGGTTTAATTTCAAAATTATGAAAATGATAGAGATAAAATAATTTAATTTAATTTGATTTGAATTTGATAAAAATCGGTCAAGAAATGCCGGAGATATCGCAGTTTGAAGTTCGGTCATATTGGTACATAAACACAAATGACGGTACGGGTCACATATGGGGTTAAGGGTATGTCTTAGTCGGGATTTCTCGACAAGAGCCTTCTTACTTGTTTTTCTTAGTAAAATGTTTTTGTCGATCCTGCATTTGTATTGCCAGCCATACACTGTCTTATAAAGTGTTCTGATTTTGAGCAAATTATCTAACCGCAACAAAAGACGGGCATATCGAATTAGCTTGCGATGCTGATCAAGAACATACAATTTTTTTTTTTTTTTTTGGTGTGGCAAATGTTTTCTGCTATGCGTTGGACATTTCATCACATAACTATAGCACAATTTTCAAATTAAAAAAGGTTTTAGTCAAAATACTCTGACAACAGCGCAGGGCTGCTGAAATATGGGCATTTCCAAATCTAATAGAAATTTTAAAGAGACACGATCCATGTGTCATCCATGATCCATGAGAACATCTAAAAGTAAGATATATAATATCAGAACATTTAACACAAATCACTTGTGCGATTATAAAACGATTTTGTTTATCTAGTGCATGTTAAAATTTGTAAATAGTTATTGCTTAGCAACCAAGTCGATAAACAAGTTTATCAAAAATTACAAAATTGATTTTTGATATTTCCGAGCATCCGGTGTATTTGAAGATATGCAAAACACTGTGCAAATATTTTAAAATTTCTAGGGCTTAATAGTTTTGTCTACTTTTTGTAAACCTTGACTCAAGCGACTCAAAAAACATATTTTTCTCAGAATTGTATATGTTATAATTTTCGGTTTAAGTAAGTAAAATATTTACATATATTTAAACACAACAAATTTTCCAGCTGTATAACTGGCTTTTTATAAAAATCGTTTATATTGCGAAAGAGTGTAAATGATTCGATGCACTAACAATTTTGAATCAAATTATTTTTTCGGCTGTGGTTTTACATGCAGCCCAGTGGCGCTTTCATGTGCTATCTACGAGCAATCAATTCCAAACTGATGATGTTAATCTGAACCACTCTTTGGACTTCTGCTCCACTACGACAGCACCCATTTACCCTTAAGTTAAAATTCATTTGAATACACAACATCCTATTTCAATTTAAATTCAAATCCGCAAACATTTGCCACGAACGTTCGGCTCCGACTGACATGCGCCACACCCACCCGACGGTGTTAAGGGCAGCGGGATGGCCATGTCAAGAGCCGAGCAGCGTTTTCATTGCCGTTTCCACCTCCCTTTCATTTGCCTTCAGTTGCTCCTTCTGCTGCTAGTGGACGCTGCAAAATGCCACTTACTCCAAAGTGCCGCAGCGATTAACATCTACGACCCGACGGACGAAAGCAGGGGATGGGAGGTGGGTAATGTGAGACCGTTGCAATGAGACGATGGCAACCAGCTAACAATTTGCTTGGCTCCACCGTTTTTTGCTTCACCTTACTGGGAGCTCTGTGTTTGCCTCTGTATGTTGTATGGTATCTTTTGCATATCGCGTGCTGTGTATCTTCAAGTATGAGTATTTCGATGGTGCTGCGGTGACACCAATAACAACGAGTGCTACCAAATTGCAAAACCCATCTAAAAAACGTTGAAAATATTTGTAGATAGTCATAGTTGTGTTTTGTTGCGATTGGTAAATCTAAAGTGGAATTCGTTTGCAAAGCCAAACATATTTTTCAATATTCTCGTTTATTTTTATACCCTCAAGCCATGTAATTGAAAAATAAATTGTACGGTTTTGTGCAAATACATGTAACAGGAAAAGACAAACCCGACACAATTATTGTATGTATACACTTAGCTAAAAAAGTTTTCAGACTTTGGCATTTAAACAAAGTGCGTGTGTGTGTGTGTGTAAAAAAAAGAGATTAAATGTTATAATAATTAAAAGTAGGAATATCAATAAGTTTAATTGTATGAGACTTGAAAGAAGATTTGTCTAAAAATCCAGGATAAAAGGTAAAATTAAATAAAAATGTAAAATACTTTCACAAAGATAGAATAATACAACTAAATGCGGCTTTCTTCAACGCTGAATGGCAATATTTGGGATATCAATGCTTAATAGGCGCATACATAAATAAATCAATAGCTGGCATCAATAAATTTAATGCATTTATTTATGTGTTGTTTTCTTCCAAACAATGCAGCAGATAAACAAAAAAGCGGACTAAACGGTTTTATCGAAAAGTTAAAGCTTATCACGATCGTGACAATGCTCAGCCATTTTTACTTATAAATTATTATAATCAAAAATAAAGCAAGGCCAGTACAGATCCCAAAGACTGGACGCGGTCTGATTGCAAATGAGGACGGAAAATGTCATGAAAAATGTTCAAGCTAATATTAAGCGCGGGAGAGCTGGGTAGAAGTGAGTAAAACAAATTCACGAAGTTGAACATGTACAAAGCAGAAAAAATGATAAGATCACGATTGTTGCAACTGTTTACAACGAAAGTTTGTTGTCTGCCTCAGTAGCAGGTTGTACCAGTAGGGCAGAATGTACAACAAGAAGCGGACACAACCGATTCAGAAACAGCCCCCAAATAGCAACATTTAATTGCGGACCGTTGGACCAAACAGAAAGGAACGTGAACCAGTTGTACATATACATAAATATGTATGTAAATATGTATGAGCACGTATGCAAACTTTATCTGACGGAATCGCGGGATAAGTCCAGGGGAGCAACCAAACAGACAACCGGTTAACCCAAGGCATTTGGAGCGATCTGTGCCTCAAGTAAAGTATTGGCAGCAGATGAGCTTAAAGTAGAGCAAACGATTCAGCGCCGCTGTCCGAATTGAACAGATTCTGGGCACACGAAATGGTTACTTGCATTATGAAGATAATATTTTTGGTTGCTGGCTTAGTTGCAGTTTTCCTGTGCCTCGCGACTGTAGAAAGAGAAGCAAACACATAAAAAAAAAACATGTAAAAACGTTGCAGTTGGACGCAACCGAACTCATACAAATGTAAAAAAACAAGTAAAAAAAACAAGTAAATCAAAAAAATTTTGAAGACATGCTTTTATACGCTTTCTTGCATACATTTGTATTTGATTTTTTACCATCATCCATCCCTGCAATACCCAAATATTAAAATTGTTTTTGTAATTTATTATCTTAATAATATTAAATAAAAGCATGTCAAAAGTATGTCTCGGTCGGGGTTCGAACCCACGGCCTTTGGCCTGTGAAGCGGCAGTCTTCCCTCCATGCCACCAGAGCTTGTGAATTTCGGCAGTCATATTAGTAACTTAAGGAAAAGGGAAAACTGTTTTTCGTGGTTTTTACATGATATTACACATTTTATCGCGCCGAAAACTTTAAAAACATGTATTGTCATCTGAAACACATCTTTGGTGAAAATTGCAAAGCTCTAGCTAGTCGGGAACTTGGTGAAAATTTGCTTACAAGATTCCGGGACAGACAGACAAGTCAAGTTCAGCATGTAATAATAATAAAAACAGACAGACAAGTCAAGTTCAAATAAAGCATGTAAAAATAGTTGATAAGAGATTCTGCTTGCAAAAAGAAAGATATCTGGGTTTTCGGTATAACAAGCCAGGCAGATGAAGATCACACGTCTAGATCTTAATATTTCATGCAGTGCATGTTACTACCGGAAGCTCTGCCACAAAAACCGAATAAAAATAGAAGAATGAAAGTTTCTGATTTAAGGAGTGGGCGTGGCATCCAAAATTTTATGCATTTTCCATACCCTTACATATTCTTGCTCAGCATTAACTGCAATGTTTGTCTGTTCGTCTGTCTGACTGTGTACTTGTCCGTCAGCATCAACGCGTTGATCTCAGACACTATAAGAGCTAGAAATTTTATATTCGGATTTTAAGCTATGCCAATCCATGAACAGAATAAGTGTGTTCCGATATACACATGGATTTATAATAACACAAGAATTTAACTTACAACTTGTGAGAATGAATGAGATTTAAAACTTTGTATCAAATAAAATAAATCGAATTTGATCAAAATCGTGCAAGAAACACCGAAGATATCAAAGATTAAGGTTTAGTCATTATGCATTAATGCAGACAGTTACTTTTACGTGTTACTTAAAGGGTTCGGAGAATACTTTTGTAGGGATTTCTCGGCTGGAACCTTCTTATTGGTCATCATACTATAGATAATATATGTACATACGAACACTGCTGTACAAGTTGACCAACCAATGCACAAAGTGAACCCATATGGCAGATGACACATACTAATGTTTTAAGTAAGTAGAAGTAAGTGGCACTATGCATTATATGTGAAAAATAAATAAAAACAAGAAAGAAGGCTCTAGTCGAGAAATCCCGACTAGGACATACCCTTAACCCCATCGTATCGTGTACAGTAATTTGTGTGTATTCTTCCAGTGACCAATATGGCCACAATGACAAAATTTCAAACTGCGATATCTCCGGTGTTTCCTAACCGCTTTTAATCAAATCTTTTGAAATGTTCATTATTTTATCAATAGTTTGAAACCTCGTTTTTACAATTTTGAAATTCAAGAATTTTTTTGTTATCGATTGCATGTGTATATCGGAAACCAGACGTGTTATCGAAAATTTGAAACAAACCTGATCTGCCTATGGTGAAGGAGAGCTTAAGTTTAAAGTTTGAAGTCCCTAGCTCTTATAGTCTCTGAGATCGGCGCGTTCATACAGACGGACAGACAGACGAACAGACGGACAGACAGACATGGCTAGATCGACTCGGCTGTTGATGCTGATCAAGAATATATATACTTTATGGGGTCGGAGATGCTTCCTTCTGTCTGTTACATACATTTGCACAAAACCATTATACCCTTATTTACCCATTTTATGGGTTAAGGGTATAAAAATAATCATTATTTTATAATTTTTATAGTAAAACACATAATGATTACGTTCCCTGATAAAAATTGATGAATTTTCAAATGTATTTACAATATGTACTGAAGCTAAAAATGACCTTTCTATGCAGATTACATTTTCTTAAGTTTGCAAGTATAAACATATATTTGCACATGCCTCTTTTGTTATATATGTATATGTATGTACATGTATATGTATGAATATGGAAAGCACAACAACAATCGACAACAAGCACAAACAACCGATATCAAAACCAGAAAGTCAATTTGGTTTTCTAATGTCATAGGCTCATTTCCTCCATTAATTAGTTTGTAAAAGAAGGGTACTTCTTACATAGTTCTGCGATCAGAGAGAGGGAGAGTGAAGTTAGCTCCATTCGTAAGATGGTTTGTTGTTTTCTCAGTTTAGTTTATTGAGTGCAAAGAGAAGATATTGTGTTGACACCGATTTTATTCAACCCTGTTGTATTTAAGAAAGGAAGTTCACTAACATTTGATATGAAGGTAGTCCATTGAGGCACATCTAGGCGCATTTATACGGAGAACGTACCGCTGATATGTGATATGCATTGGGGTATTCACTTGGGGTATTCACCAGATCCGTTTCATCGTTTCATGTTTTATGCTTGAAACGATTAGCTCGTGAACAGAATTAATCGTTTCAAGACGTTTCGTACTTAAAATGTCAGACGTTGTTTGTTTACATTTCTTTTATATTAATTTTTGTGACTTTTGCTGTTTAGTCGTTCTGCGTGAATTTATAAAGAAGTTTACATTTGACAGCAAAATCCCTGTTTTCAATTTCAAAAATATGTGTTCACACTTTTTTGCACAAAATACAACAACTAATACTGAAAAATACTGAGCATCGATAGCAAATACCGATTAAAATTCGTGCTCTTTCCATCTCTAATTTCATGAAACATGAAACACTTTTTGTATACATAGGCTGAGGTGTTTCAAACGTTTCAAGAAATTTTTTATGTGAGTTGTTGTCGATGAAACGAGCTGGTGAATACCCTAACTGTGTTTCGTCCTGTGCAAATTAAGCAGGTGAGCAGTTGCAGTTGCAGTCGGACGCAACCGACTGCGATATACTCTGATATTAGTTTCTAAATATATTTTGAGGATTCTGCGTGCAAGCAGGTATAAATGGGGATTTTGGTTACAAAAAGGCAGGCAAAATTATTTGGATTCAGATCTGTGGCGGATGGCACCTTCTATCCCCCAAATAGGTATGGTGACTTTAGCCCAAAAACTGAGAAGGATACACAGATTTCAGATTTTAAGAGGTGGGCGGTATATGTGGGCGTGCCATCCAAAATATTCCCACAAGTTTGGTGACTCTAGAGCAAAAACTGAGAGAGATATGACTTTTAAGACTTTAAGAGGTGGGCGGTATAGGAAAGCGTGGCACCCAATTATAGCAGATCTTTAGAGGATGGCGACTTCTGCCTCCCTTATAAATTTGGCGACTCTAGCTTAAAAACTGGCAAAGATACATGCATTCCGGTTTTTTAAAGGCGGTGGGGCATCGACCGCAGTTTGAGGGCGTGGCATCTATGAAGGCAGCATCTACCTTTAGCTTAAAAACTGTGGGCAAAACAGATATATTATACGTATTTTATCAAGTTGTACAACATGGTGTATCGACTTGTTATCGGTGTCCCAGGCCCCCCGTAGTCGTAGGGCTCTAGGACACCATGACCAATATACTATGATACCTTTGATATCAGAGTATAATAAGAAAAAAAATGCACATGTTAACAAGTCGTTTAGTTTTGCGTGCAGAAAGCTCCGGAAAAAAATAAATAAAAAGCATTATCCTGTAAATTGGGTGTAATCTTAAATCTTTAATTTGTCTGGTGTTTCTGAACCAATTAAGATAATGTTGTAAACTTTTTTATCCGTAGTATTTAATCCCATTTTCATAATAGCAAATTTTAAGCCTTTTTTTGCTATATACATCGAAGAATATCGAGAGCCAGAAAGATTTTTTTCTTTAACAAAACGGTTCCGTCGAGCTTATTTTTAAAATCTGGAGTCTTTAGTTTTTTTAGCCTCTGAGATCGACGCGCTTATATAGACAGACAGTGGACGGACATGGTTATATCTTGGAAAGACTTGGCTGTTGATGTTGATAAAAAAAATATTGACACTTTATATGGTCGAAGATGCAACAAATTTTGCACAAAACCATATAGCCATAAAAATAACCATGACGTGCACCAGCACATTTGGCAACACTCAAAAAGTCAGCTTGCAACTTGCTGCATAGTGGTGGAAGAGATTGCTCAAGCTTAATATATTGCAAATTTGTGTTTATGTGCATAGTTTAAATCCTTTACAGACAACGGACATATGCATCATATCTTCATTAAGGGGAAAAAAATAAAATCCTAAATTCTATAAAATCATAGCCAACGACTTTTAAGTGTCACTGATATGGATTCTAGGATAAGGTTTATTTGAAACAAAGTTAACGGCATTTTAATAAATGAATATAAGTCAACGAGTATTTCGAAGCCTTGGAAAATCCTTTCAGTAATTGCATTAAATATGCCAAAACAAATTTCCCATATATTCATAAGACGTGACAGAATGTGCGTGAGCTCCCAAGTGCTTGACAAGGTTGCCCAACCAATTAAATAGCATAGTTTATGTGTCGAAAACCCTTAAATAAACACTAGCACTCGCACACGCCACAGCTCATAGCTAAAGGATACCGATCCCTAACTCAAACGGGCATTAAATTATAAAAACCAAAAAGGTTGCCCGTATAAGATGCTGTCGAGTTTTGCAGACTTGGCATTAAGAATTGTATAAATGTCCAGTAGCCCGAAAATAGTGCGTGCCTTCGTTACATATTTACAACAAATAAAAATAGAAGTAGCTGCCTGGCACAAGCTTAGTGGCTTTTGAGGTCGCAGGACATTGCGTATACACCGCGTTGTTGTTGTCCTGCGCTGATTGCCAGCAAAGAAAATCAATTCGAGCGTATAAATGTGGGTCACAGATAAGCGTGAAAATGTGTGATAGCTACATACACGTGTATGTGTGTTTGTTGGACTATGCAAGTGTAACATAGCGAATTGTTTCAAATGCTTCAACTTAAGCAGAGTGGGCTACAACTTCAACCTTTACGCATAATTTAAGTGAATTTACGCCCGAATCTTTTTAACTACAAGCTTTTGCCTGGTGCAGCTCGGCAAATCGGCAACTTGAAGGTGCATTGAAGCGTATGGCCAAAGAGGCAAAAGTTTATTTTCCGCGCCATAAAAGACAATTGACAAAGCATCATCGATGACTTTGGCTCAACATTCGCATAAAGACATTTCCAAGTGCAATCAAACTCTACACTTGAGTAGGCATTAAAAGATTTCTTCCCTTCCTTCCTACTTTCATCTCTACTTTGTTACAATTTGCTGTTTTCTTTTTCGCTGCTTGCAACCTTCGCCTTGGCTTCCCAAGTCTCTGTGAAAAGAATGTTTTTAGATTTTAAGCAAGTGTTGCAAATTTTAACACCCTGGACACATGAAGTGGCTCAAAGCAGTATACTTATTTTGTGCAAATATACCATTTTAAGTATTTTTATACCCTTAACCACTAAAATGGGTAAATAAGGGTATAATGTTTTTGTGCAAATGTATGTAACAGACAGACGGAAGCATAAGCTTTATATATTCTTGATCAGCATCAACAGCCGAGTCGATATAGCTATGTATGTTTGTCTGTCTGTCTGTATGAACGCGTAGATCTTAAAGGCTATAAGAGCTAGAGACTTCAAACTTGAAATTCAAACTCTCCTATACTATAAGAAGAACAGGTGTGCTTAAAATTATCGATAACACTTATGGTTTCCGATATACACATGTGATCGATTACAAAAATAGATTTAATTTTAAAATTGTAAAAATAGGTTTTGAAACTTTGGATAAAATAATGAACATTTGAAAAAATTTTATCAAAATCGTTTAAGAAACACCGGAGATAGTGCAGTTTGAAGTTTGGTCACATGGCCTTTGGGTGAATATTTTCGTATAACTGTACGCGTTACGTATGGGTGTAAGGGTATGTCCTAATCGGGATTTCTCGACTAGAGCCTTCTTTCTTGTTTTTATTTATTTTTCACATATAATGCATAGTGCCACTTACTTCTACTTACTTAAAACATTAGTATTGTGTCATCTGCCATATGGGGTTGTTTATTCTTGTTCAGCATCAATGGTCAAGCCCATTTTATCGTGTAGATAATGTTGCAGATTGTTAGAGTTGCAGACATCAAATTTAAAATCCAAGCTCAGATATGCCACGGGCAGGTTAAGTTTATTCTTAAGATTCACTTGACTCCTCGGTTGCAAAAGCAAATGGAAAATATATCGTCGATTCTATGATTTATTTGCTTACTTTTAAAATTTAACTATTTTAGTTATCACAAAATTCTGGCTTTTTAGAATGATTATTTTTGACAAAAAATTTGTAATTTAAGCGACCTTTCTACCTAATAATGATGATGTGTTGTCGTGTAACACACAACGTCGATTGGTGTAGACGTAAAAATTAGTTTGTTCTAAATACGTTAGCCAATGTGCAGCCAAAATACATCGGAGAAAAATTAACATTAGCTTGCATTATTTCAAAAGAAAAATTTTGATTGATGTTCAGCTGGCAAACCCACCCAAATTTTTAAAATGTATTTAGGTATTTTTTTAAAATTTGCGGTTTATTCAAATTATTTTTGATTGTTAGTAATCATAGCCACTTAATAATTATAATAATATAAATTTTTTTTTCTAAAAATAATTTAGCTGACAGCGTACTAAACACTTGCCATTAATAACAAGTAAAAACGTTGTAGTCGGACGCAACCGACTGCGATGTACTTTAATAAAAGTTTACATAGCTGTATTAAGGATTCTGTGTGCAAATAGTAATATATGATGATGCAGATCTGTTACGGATGTCACTCACAATATTCCCACCAAATTTGCTTAAAAACTGGCGAAGTTACAAGCACATCGGTTTTTTTTTTAGGGCGGTGGAGCATGGCCCGTTGTTTGAAGGCGTGGCATCCAAAGTTTTGATTCATATCTATGTCAGATGTCAGCATCTACCTTTATGCCAATTTAGCTTCAAAACTGTAGAAGATACAGCCATTGTTGTTTATAATTGGAGGGGGCTGGGGGCGGAAGACGTAGGCGTGACATCCAAACTTTTGATTTTTGGGGAATGCCATCGGCTATCTTTCCGCCAAATTTGGTGAATCTAGCTGCTAAAATGTGGGATATATAACTGTTTTATCGATTTGCACATCGAGGTGTATCGACTTGTTATTGGTTTCCCAGGCCTCCTGAGGTCGTAGAGCCCTAAATTTAACACTTTGTCTGACGAAGGCATGTACCAATATATTTGCAAAATTGCAAGGCTCTAGCGTTAAGGGTGTCGAAATAAGTTGCGTTCATTCGGGCGGACGGAAGATAAAATCTTTTTAAAGATCTTGCATTTGTTCCTACTGTACTTGGTAATATAGGGCCAATTTTAACAAATGACCACTCTGCAACAATCAAAAAACTGCGAGGGAATGAATTTATACGTTAGTATGTTTAATATGCAAGACGCCTTCATCGCTTTCGTGCATATTAAGCTTTGATAAAGCTTAAGGTTAAATTTAGATTTAACATCAACTAGCTGCTTAGCCATTGGTTATGACAGCTGTCAAAACTTCTCTTATTCTTTTGACGCGTGGTGAGGCTCTTGCGCTCTTGAAATCTATGCTCTTAAAAAACAACTGCAGTAAGACAGACATGTCGCGGCAGTAATCAGCCTTAATTAACCTTACTTTCACGGCTCCTCACTTTCAATTTAACTTCAAAATTGCTATGGACTTCTGGCCAAACATTAGGCTGTCACTTTCAGCACTTGGAACACATTTTCGTGGACATCCTTTCAAAAAATTAAATGTTATCACTATCATTTCACATTTGCTTACATTTTAAAATTATAATTAATTATTTCAAACAAATAGTTCAAAAGGAGTTTAACTCCAATAACAAATAAAAATTAACTTCAACCCAAATATGCAACATTTGCTTAAATTGCGTGTAACAATTCGTCAACTTCGCTTGGTTGAAAATATTTTATATACCTATAGGGCAGGGACCGCAAATAATAATTATGAATTGAAAAAAATTGAAGACCATAAAAGCCTCCATGATGAGTGTGAAACACACAAGTATGTATGTTATTTTTGTACGGCATACTCGGAAACACGATAAACTTTTATTTCCAATTTTTAATTTTTAAAGTAAATTTAATTATTAAATTTAATTTTTATAATAAAAATAGAAAATAATTATTATTTTATGATTTTTATATCCAAATTAAATCATAATTTTTATTTGTGATTTTTATTTTAAAAATTGAAAATAAAAATTATTTGTTGAGTTTTATAATAAAAATCAAAAATAAAACTCAAATTCAAATAACTTTTGAACGGAGAGAGCTAGACAATATTTGGGCATATATATATAATCTGCTCATCAATACCTACATATGTATGTATAATATGTATGTACAAACGCATGTACAGACATACATATATATATTTGAATATAAAAATCATAAAATAATAATTATTTTCTATTTTTATTATAAAAATTAAATTTAATAATTAAAAATAATTTTTTTAATAAAAATAATAAAATAATTTTTATTTTTCAATTTTTACAATAAAAATTATAACCGTTACGGTCCCTGATCAGTAGTATACGTCCAACTCTTTTTGGTAATTGTGCAGTTTGGTTACTTTTCCGAAAAGTGGGGGAATTTTTTTTTTTTTTATAGGCACCTTCGATTGGTTGCCGCTAATGATATTCCATGGGGGGAGGCTGAAATTACCCATAAACTCCATGAGTTATGGGGTTTTGAAATTCATTCGTTTATGTATGCATAGGTGTGTGTGCGTGCGTGAAAAAAATGTGCCCGATAGTGTGATCTGCTCCGGAACATAGCCAATAGTGCCAATAGCAGTGGCGTGAGCCACTGCTTTTACGGCGTTTGAAAGTTTTTACGGCATTTTAAACTTTCAAACGCCGTTAAGCAGTGGCTCACGCCACTGCTATTGGCACTATTGGCTATGTTCCGGAGCAGATCACACAAACAAAAAAATTTTTTTTTCTTTTTTTTATTAAAAAAAACGTCATTCCCCTGCATGAGAAACCTTTTTCCATTATTCACAGGTGATAAAAAACTCGTAAAAAAAAAATCAGCCCGAAAATCGCTGGTGCCGCGATAGTAAATATTTACCCATTTTCGTACCTTTACTCCGCGAAAACACTCTGTGTGTGTGTGTGTGTGTGTGTTCACCCCCCCCTCTCCCTAGCGTTCTTCAAAATCACGAATATTCATGATAATTTCAAAACCCCATAACTCATGGAGTTTATGGGAAATTTCAGCCTCCCCACATGGAATATTACTTACTATGATGCAATCAACAGCTTCATGAAAAAAAAAAATTCCCCCACTTTTCGGAAAAGTAACCAAACTGCACAATTACCCTCTTTTTTTACACGGTTTTTTTTACACGGATTTGAAGTTACACGGGTGAAAATTTTTTTCAAATTTTTTTTTTTTTTTACGGTTTTGTAATTATGTTTGTTTTTACAACACTTGGCACCATTTCTGAAATGAACATACATAGTAGTAACTGGGGAAATCCCCTTATTCGAAATTTCTTAAGGCGCGTTTACAATGTCAGCGTGAGATTGGAAAATGTTTTGTCTCTGTCTGACACACATATTTTTCACATAAGTTCTATAAAAGATTTCTTAATAAAAAAGTCGACGGCGCAAGACCTTTCGGAAAGTAGTCCGACAGTTCAAAATCCTATTACCGGAAGACACTCACCATTGGATTTGATGAATATCTCCAGTGGTGATACCGCCTTTAGTCCAGATCGTCGCAAACAATTGCTCTTGTTATCAAGTAGCGACGAATAATTATGTAGCTATGTAAATATTTTTTCTTTATTTCCATTCTAATTTTTCTGTTCTTTAATTCTGGATTAACAGATTCCAATATGAATTATGTATTTTAAGTTTAAATGCTCATTAAAATGCCATATGAACATACAATTTGTATGAAATTTTATAGTTTTCAACTTTTTTTACACGGTTTTTCGAAGTAAATATAGTTCTTTATTTTATCTTACACGGTTTTCAAATCACATGGAACGTATCCCCCGTTTTACTATAGGAAACGCCTCTTTTTTTACACGGATTTCTGAGGAATGTATCTACCGTGTAAAAACAGAGTTGGGTGTACTAGTTTTCTGCATGATTCGTCATGGTCTGTGAACGTGTTTCTGTTGAGGAAGTGCACGACCCCGGGGGCCTGGAAAATCGATAACATGTCAATACATATCATTCTCAGATTTTGGGCTGCAAAATTCGCCTGGAAGACAGCTACCTCTTCTGCCTGCCTTTATAAAGTCAATATACTTTAATCTTTGCAACACCGATTTTTGTACTGGTGTAAGTGTGTACCGCAGTCGATTGTGTCCAATTGCAAATGTACACTTATTAAGATTACTTTTTACACAAATGCATACTATCAATGAAAGTTACAGCACAAACTTGATTAAGGATGTGTTATCGATGTTAATGGATCATCATTATGTTCATGTACAAGAACTATTAACATATAAAATCAAAAACTTTAATTAACTAAAGAGCAAACCACCAAAAAAAAAAAAAAATAACAAGTTAGAAGGCTCTAATCGAGATATCCCGAGTAGAACATACCCTTAACCCGTTATTGCAAGTTTAAGTTATAAATCTGAAGTTTCTAGCTCGAATAGTCTCTGAGAGCCAGGCGATCATACATTCTAACGGATAGACGGACATGGCTTTACCGACTCGGCGGTTGATGCTGTTCGAGAATATTTATTTCTTTATGGGGTCGGTGATGCTTCCTTCCGCCTATTACGTACTTTTGCCCAATACCATACAAGTTTTATGATAAAAACCTTTTTTGCCCATATTAAGAGTCAAGGTTATAAAAAAATTGGTTCGAATCATCAATAAGTCCGAAGTTGCCACTGATTTCAAATGTCTCCTGGAATTTGAATTTTAAAATTGCCAGAACTGGCGGGAAAAAAATCGGAAATGGACGGAAATTAGCACACAAAAAAAAAAAACAAAAAACGGGAATGCATATATGTTTTACAGATTATAAGCTAGAGTCACCAAATTTACTAGGTAGACAGCTAGTGACATCCGCCATGGATCTGTGAGCCACGCTGAATCTATCTGCCTTCCTTTTTACACCGAAAATCACCATATCTTACTCTTAGGAAGCAAAATCCTAACGCAGATTTGTATACTGGTATCAGAGTATACCGCAGTCGGTTGCGTCCGACTGTAATGTTTTCAGTGGTAAAATACTGTATGATACTATATTAACTCCAAGGTATTTTCTTAGTTTTCTGAAAAGTATGTATGCAGAAATAATGTGTTTATCGACTTAAAGCATATGTTCTTATGTGTAGCGTGGTAACGAGTTGCACTATAAAGTATACAGATTCCAAGTCTACTTTTTCGTTTTTTTTTGGGCGTCAAAATAGGCTCTTCTTTAAGTTAGAAACCTGAAAAACTTTAACATTATCATAATTGCCTTCCTACCCACCAATTCCATCTACCAGCTACTTGGTCTTGGTCGTCTGATAAGTATCACAATCCAAGCAGGCAATCGAGCGGTCTATCAGGCGCTTACAACTTTTCAAGAATATTTTCTCACTCCAAGGTTTTTCTCGTCCGTTTCACACCCCACTGATACAGACCATAGGTAGTCCATCCTGCGATTTGGCATAGCTCAAAAGGCGGAGGCCAAATATTTGCTGAGCGAAGGGCGTGAGAGGAGTTTTTTCTTGGCGCTTGCTGAAAATTTCTGTGCGCGTTGCATATGTAAATACATCTTGAGAACATTCATTGAATGAACTTTTGGGTGTGTGTGTCGGTTTGGAAGCAACGCCATCTAGTGGCGAACAGGCACATATATTGACTTGAGTTGAGTTGAGTCGACTTGCGTTCGCGTTCGCGGCATTTGTAGTGTGTTTATTTAGCACTTGAAAAATATTACTTTTTCGCCAGCAATAATTTTAATTGCTTTGGCTGTCTATAGAGGGGTTTGGGGACTGAAACCGACCCAGGGACCCAACATGCTCCCCAAAATCCTACCCAGCCTTTAGCTGCCTACATTCACAAAAGTTAAGTGGCAAAAGTTTTCGCACTAAAGTTGAAGTTGGCTTTTTGTTCCTCTCACTGCCTTTGCCACTGTTGTCGCTGCTGCTGTTGTTTTTGTAATGTATTTTCGTTGAGAAAACATCAACGCCCACGATATCCCGTAGCAACAGCAGCGGTAGCATATTATTTGTGTTGGCCCTTAGTTTTTGCACTCTGATACCGAAAGTAGATGAGAATACTGGGTTGGTGTAATATTCATCATACCCTCTTTTCAACTCCACTTCTACTATCTGTTGTTAGTAACCTTTTCAAGGCTTGAGGTTTTAAGGTTTACAGACCAATACTTTGTGATTCACTCAATCACAAATCGATAGAATACATAGATTTCTCACATAAACCGGATGGGAGTCATTATGATTAGTGGCAAGGTAGTTGTTGGCATCCTTCTAGACTTGCACTATACCCTCAGAACGGAAATGCCCCAATCTTTCTTAGTTTTAATATGAAAATATACAGCAACCCGCTCACCCCAAAATCACACCTTCAACAGATACAGCATAAATAATAAATAAATTAATGATAAATAATGTCCTTCAGCAGACCCTTCTTCAGTATTAAACTAAATCACACATATTACTACGAGTATCAGAGTATTCCACAGTCCGTTGCTTCCGACTGGGACGATTTCACTTGTTTTCCTGTTGCACTCTCACACTTTGATTGTTTTGCAACACATAAAGTTTCAACTGGGAGCTGTGCGCGACTGGCAACAGTCAAATGGCAAGAGTATTTGGTGCCGTTTTAGCTTTTGTTTTTATCATTTCGAAACAAAGAATTAAATTTAAATAAAATGAAAGTTGAAATTGAGATTAGCGCAAGTGCTGCGAAATTAGTTTTTCCATTATTCAACCGCTTTCGCAGATTTTCAGCTTCTCAAACGGGCTCTTCTAGACAGAGCGCGATTCAGAAATACCCTTTAGCTGCGAAGTATCTTACACTCTTAGTTGTTCACAATTCTCGAGCTTTTTTTATTTGAACAGCTATTGGGCATACTTTCTAATAGCACTTTAAAATGTCTTTAACAAAAAACAGACGCAAGTTGCTTAATGCTACCATCTAGAAAACGAAGTCAACAAATCGCAACATGTGAATTTTCTGATTAAAAAATCAAATGCGATACATTTGCTTAAACCATTATAAACTGTTTTTTATTTTTTAATTTTATGTTTTTTGAGTTTAAGATATTGTATTTGAAATACATACATGTATATAATTATGTGTGTATGTGTGTAAATATGTAAATAAATATATAGAAAATGCATTTTTACTAAAATTTCAATCTCCGACATCTCCCGTGTTTGCAAACGATTTTGATTAAGGTTTTTTGAAGCTCAAATCTCATTTTCATTCACGAAATAAATTTTTTATTTCTTATCAATTTAAAACGTACTCGGAAAAAAATTGATAATTTGCAACTTAGGCATGCTAAAGTTCATACATACAGGCGGACAGACGACGGACAGACAGGTGGACGGATGGACAAGGTAATATCGTCTCGGTTTTCTATGTTGCTCAACAGTATGTATATACAAAATTATTATACCCTTTACTACCCCTTTAATATCTAGGTTATTATTATTATTTGGCGTCTACAACCCTATCGGGTCACTGCCTAATGCACAAGGCTCCTCCACGCGCTCCTGCTTTGGGCGCGTCTTCTCCAGTTGACAATCCCAAGTTTCGACAGGCATTCAGTCACTTGGTCATGCCAACGTATCCGCGGTCGTCCTATCCTTCGCTGTCCGCCTACCACCGCATCAAATACCTTCCGAGCCGGTGATTCTTCCTCCATACGAGCGATGTGACCCAGCCAACGAAGTCGCTGAATATTCACACGACTGACTACGTCGACATCGTTGTATAGCTCATACAACTCGTCGTTCCACCTGATGCGGTAGATACCGCTAACGCTGACAGGACCATAGATTTTGCGAAGAGTTTTCCTCTCAAAATCTCCAAGAGCAGCTACATCTGATTGTGTTACTGTCCAGGCTTCCGCACCATAAAGAAGAACCGGAAGGATGAGCGTCTTGTAGAGTGTTTTCTTCGTTTGTCGAGAGAGGGCTCTACTGTTTATTTGTCTACTAAGCCCAAAGTAGCACCTGTTGGCAAGTGTGATTAGTCGCATAATCTCCAGACTGACGTTGTTGCTATTAGTGACCGCAGATCCAAGGTAAACAAATTCCTTGACAGACTCGAAGCAATGGTTACCAGCGGTAAGCTGTGAATCTAGACGCCGAGATTCTCTGCTAGAGCATACCATAAACTTCATTTTCCCTGTATTAACAGTCAAACCAACTTTGGCCGATTCTTTTTCAATTGATCCGAACGCCGCTGTTACATCACGCTTAGTGCGGTCAATGATGTCAATATCATCAGCATATCCAAGGAGTTGGGAACATCTGTTTGTTAGTATTGTCCACGTCCGATGCACAGCAGCCTTTCTTATAATACTCTCCATCAAAAGATAAAAGAGCATACAAGAAAGCGAGTCACCCTGTCTGAGACCACGCTTGGTAATAAAGGTTTCGGATTGGTTATTTCCTACCTTGAAAGCTGCTGGTATTGCTCAATGTCATTTTGCAAAGTCGCTCAGACATAGCAGTGTATAAGCAATCCCGCATTGGGCTATCGAAAGCTGCCTTGTAGTCGACAAAGAGGTGGTACGTGTCGATTTGGTTTTCATTTGTCTTCTCCAGGATTTGGCGCAGTGTGAAGATTTGGATCGTGGACTTACAATGGCGGAAGCCGCACTGATAGAGTCCAATAATTGCCTCGGCATGGGGTTTTAGCCTTTCACACAATACGCTTGTGAAGACAGGAAGTAGACGATGCCACGATAGTTGGTGCGCAATGTGGCATCACCCTTCTTTAGGATGGGACAGATCAGACTAAGGTTCCAATCGCCGGGCATGCACTCCATGAGTCATATTTTGCAGATAAGTTATTGCATGCTCCCAATCAACTCATTGCCACCAGTCCTAAACAATGCGGCTGCCAGGCCATCTGCACCTGTTGCTTTATTGTTTTTAAGCCCCACTTCTCCTTGTCCTGTACGCCTCCATCACAGCTCGTGTAGCTCCAGACTGCAGTGTTCTTCTATAAGCGGCGTCTTTTGCAGCTGTTGCTTCACGACACTCCTGGTCATACCTGGTCCTTATGGGAGGGCGCCGGAATTCAAGCACCTCTTCCGCTGAGGTTTGTAAGGAGCGAGATATGCGCGTCCACATATCGCTGATGCTTTCCGCATTTGGGACTGGTTGGTTTAGTAGACCAGAGAGCCGAGAGGTGAATGCGTCATTACTCTGTTGTGAGTGCTGCTTACTGATGCCCAGCTTTCTCTGCATACCCCGATAAGTCGTTTTCGACACACATAGCCGTGTGCGAACCCTGGCTGCGACAAGGTAGTGGTCAGAGTCGATTTTAGGACCCCGACAAGATCTTACGTCGAGAATGCTAGTTGCATGCCTTGCATCAATTACAACTTGATCGATCTGATTCCGCGTCAGTCGATCAGGAGACAGCCAAGATGCTTTGTGGATATCTAGATGACGAAATTCAGTATAACGTACTACCATATTGTGCGCCACAGCAAAGCCAATTAATCTGAGACCATTGCTCAAGGTGGACTCATGAAGGCTTAATCGCCCGACGGTTGCACCAAAGATCCCTTCACGCCCCACCTTGGCATTGAAATCTCCGAGAAGAATTTTAATGTCATGGAATGGGCAACGGCCGTATGCTCGGTCGAGATGCTCATAGAAGGCATCCTTCGTAACATCGTCTTTTTCTTTAGTAGGGGCGTGCGCGCAAATTAGGCTGATGTTAAAGAATTAAGCAGTTATGCGTATTGTTGCAAGTCTCTCACTTTCTGGCAAGAAGTGGGAGACTCGTTGCCGTAACCTAGCGCCAACAACAAAGCCAACGCCAAACTCATGCCTTTGCGAATGGCAGCTGTAATATATGTCACAGTCTTTCTTCTTGATGCAACTCTGTCCTTTCCATCGCATCTCCTGGATAGCAGTAATGTCTGCCTTACACTTATTGAGTGTATCTGCTAGTTGTTGAGCAGCACCCGGTCTATACAATGTTCGTACATTCCAAGTGCATACCTGCAAATCATAGTCCTTTTTTCGTTTGCCATAGTCGTCAACGTTAGTTCGAATCCGCTCCTCTTGCGTCTTTCATTGAAGATTTGTTTTCTGTAGGTGGATTTCAAGTCCTACGCCATAACCTTATTTGAAGGATTAGGAATCCCGCCGCGCGCTTTAGTTTGCCACTTAACGGGCGTTTATTGACAATCCAGGAAGAACCACGTGGAGGTAGCGCGTCGACTTGAAGAAAGTAGGGACAAGGATCATGCTGGCATCCACCAAGTTGAATGCAATCAGGCACTTTGCCTTGTTTTCTATCTCCCATCTTTCCATATAGGTTAATGGTAAAAGAAAATCGGTTTCGTTTTCCAAGAAAAGGCATTTAAACATTAATATTATATGCGAATATATGTATACTAAGTAACTTCGAAAAGGAAAACAGACTTCAAATTGTTGAAAAATTTCAGATAAAAAGTTTATTCCTGCAATAATGGGTGTTTGTAACCAGACTTGTTCTACGTGCGATACTGAGCTTCGCCATTCTGTTAACCCTCTATACCTACATACAAAATTCATTTTTCAGTGTATGAATAGCCTTTGACGTTTAAATAAATTAATTTAAAGCATTAAAACAATTTTTATTATAAAATAATGGTTGAGCTTGCGCCTGAAAAAAACAAATATATGAAAATGTTGTCAGTTTTCGTCTCTAGTGTTTCACATCGACGACAGTTCGTTGACGCCGCGTTGGTGTTTGCATACTGGAAGGTAGTGTGGACTTACGAATGTATATACCATAGATTGGTATACAAATAGATAACTAAACCATTAAATTGCCACACAAATTGCATCAAATATTAAGTTGTCATCTGACCGCACTCAGGTGTATGTTCTATATTTGTGTGTGTGTATGTGTACAAACCTTAGCAAATAATGCCAATAAATAAACAACAAATATTTTATGTAAATTTTCAATTTAACACAGCATTTAACGCCCAAATGCCCTGCCCTCATTTGGGCAAACGACCTTACACTTTCTTACTATACAAATTTATGTATGTGGTACAAGTGTATGTATGTATATGCACATATGTACACCCAAATATATGTATGTAATATAACTTTGTATATTAGATCAATAACAATGCATTCAGTGTGGAATCTAACATCACACTTGTGGCTTGAAAGGTGTTAGCCATGCTGGTTCCAGCAGTCATTTTCATAATATTCCTACCCACACACACATTAGGCCGAATACAAGCACAATTTGTCAGACAAATATTGAGTTAGAAATCAGTTTATAATATGTTTGCAGTGCCCTCATTACAGGTGTAAGATTCACATATGGCACACAAATATATACATACATACATTATGTATATGTACATTTGCACTTTGGGTATAAAATGCAATTATTTGGCAAATTGCCAATCTACTTACTCTTTATATCAATCATCGAATGCGCAGACTGCGTCCAAGTGAGAAGGGTATAAATATATTTTTCAACCTGGCGCCCATGGCACCTCATGTTTGCGTGGTGTTGGAAAATCTTAAACTGTTTGCAGCTTAATAAGAAACTTTTGTTTAATAGGTAAAAATAACAGTGTCCCAGCATAGTTAGCTTCGATGCAATTCAAACAGATTTTATATAGATGACAGGCCCATGATTAAAACGAGTCTGCCAAAAGGTGACCTCCTTTTAATGAGTCAATCAAATACTGCCCACGAGCCTGCTCTGGCTCCGGCTTTGGCACCGAACAACGACCTTTTCCTAGACGACTGAGTGTAATAAACAGTTTATACATTTTATAACTTTTAAATGCCCTAATGCAAATGCGTTTAAATATCCCTGTTTCGGTATACATACACAAAATGTCGAGGGTATTTCCAATTCGAGCTTTTTATATGTATAACAGAATTTATTGTTTATCTTATTTGATTGTGGTATAAGCCCGTGAATAAATCACTGAAGGAAATACGAAAAGCAATCACCAAATATGCTCTTTTAACTTTTACCACAACGCCTCAACACCTAAGCTCCTAACGAAAATAGTCCTGGTCAAATGACAGGCGACTCTGCACACAGCCTTATCGGAGGCAAACGGAAATTGAGAAAATGTACAGCCTTAAACAAATACCCCAATTTAAACCACATGATTGATTGATGTAGTTTGGTTATACGGAGAGGTAGCAAAGCTGCTTGACAGTTAATAAAAACACAAAACTGAAAGTAAGGGAGTGTCTGGTTTGTCGCCTTGTTCAGTATATATCCCGTCTTGCTGTCAAGTCAGCACGGACATTGCACTTTGGCTTTGAGAACCAAGCTAGTGTGTGCTATCTTGGCCGTCCTTCACTTGACGTTTTGGTAAGGATTTTTCTCAAACGATTTTCACACTTAATTTCAAAGGCACTTAGCTTTAAAATAATTTTGCTGGCATTTCGGAAAATCGATAGCAAGTTAATACAAGTCGAAATGCAATTCGATTTAACGCACTAATTTAGCACATTCTAAAAGTCAGAGTCAAATGGAAAGCTAGCTGCTAACATTTCTCACAGATTTGTAAGAGCAACTTTGGATGACCATCCCAAAAACCGCCAACCTCATACAATCAGTAATCTTCTTTCTCAGTTTTTGGCTTAGAGCCACCAAATTTAAGACAGCAATACAGCTAGAAAAATCCGCCTAAGTTCTGCAAACAAAAAGTAGAACGTACCTTTTCTTATATTACGAACAAACGCATATATTCATCTATGGAAGCAGAGTCTCCAACACTCGTTTTATATTGGTTTCAACGTTTTAATTTTTATACTCAAATTTCAAAGGTGTCAATAGTATATTGGCTTTGTCTGTCCGCCTGACCGTCCGTCTATTCGACTGTCTGTATAAATGCAACTTTTGAAGCTGGAGCTTAGCAACTTTGCAAATATCTTGTTTCATGCCTTTGTCAGATGAAGTGTTAAATTTAATGCTCTCCTCAGAGGGCCTGAAAAATCGATAACAAGTTGATGTATAAAACACATACAGTCTGTCAAGAAAGTGTTTTCGCATGCAAAAAAATCATATTTTTTGACTTCTTAGTTGAAAAAATGACTGTAATGTAAAATTTTTTGATGGTTTCAAATTTTATTTATAATATTCATTTTTTTCTTAAAAATTTATGAAAAACAATACTAAAATTAGTTAAAAAACAAAAAAGTTACAGCAAAAACAAAAAGGTCTATCAGAATTTCACTGTCAATAAATTTTTAAGAAAAAAATGAATATTATAAATAAAATTTGAAACCATCAAAAATTTTTACATTACAGTCATTTTTTCAACTAAGAAGTCAAAAAATATAATTTTTTTTGCATGCGAAAACACTTTCTTGACAGACTGTATATATCCCACATTTTAGCACCTAGAGTTACCAAATGGCAAGATGGCTGGCGACATTCCTCAAAAAACTGCATCAAAAGTTTGGGTGACACGCCTACCTCTTCTATCCCCAGCAAACTCCAGTTATAAACAAAAATGCCTTTATATCTACAGTTTTGAAGCTATTGCCATCAAACTTGGAATGACGGTAGATGCTGACTTCCTCCATGGATGCCAAACGCCCCGAACAACGGGCCAAGCTCCACCGCCCTAAAAAAACCGGAATGCATGAATCGCCCTGTATACCGCCCACCTCTTAAATATAAAAACTATATATCTCTCTCAGTTTTTGGGCTATTCCCACCAAACTTAGTGGGAATATTGTACATGACATCCGTCACTGATCTGCATCAAAGTTTTGGACTCCACGCCCACCTATACCGCCCACCTCCATATCTTCTCAGCTTTTGCGCTGGAGTTGCCATCCGCCACAGATCTGTATCCCAAATTCGGATGTCACGCCTACCTACAATTTGCACACAGAATCCTTTATCCTTATGTTAACTGGTATCAGCGTAAGTCGCAGTCGGTTGCGTCCGACTGCAACGTTTTTACTTGTTTAAACTAGAGTTACTAAGATCTTCTTAAAAGTATGCTTTCAAAACTTGTTGCTACTTGAGCATTTAT
The DNA here is from genome assembly GCA_018152965.1 of Scaptomyza pallida. NCBI lineage: Eukaryota > Metazoa > Arthropoda > Insecta > Diptera > Drosophilidae > Scaptomyza > Scaptomyza pallida. The sequence continues at coordinate 1,476,976 of JAECXP010000046.1, read as the reverse complement.
CTATTGCGAAAACCCAATGCTCATCCTGCTAAGATTCTCTAAAAATGAAACACTCAAATAAGCTTCAACCCACATATCAAAATACTAAAGCTTCAACCTCCCTCTCATGATGATAATGGCTTCGGTCCCTCGCATTCAATGTCTGAAAGCTTAGGGCTGCCTTAAGTCGCCTGGCAAAACGGAAAATATATGAATTGACTTTTGAGCTGGCCATGGGCTGGAGTATTAAAAAGGGACAGTCGCCCCAAATGACTTTATGTGCTTTCGTAAATTTACACCTCGTAATCGAGATGAGTGGACACGACAAAGCAAAAGGACAAAGGACTGGTGAATTTTTGCACCAAGCATCTGTTACATGGCAAAAGCTTAGCGTTTGTTGGTCGTTGGTTTTGTGTCTGTCGCACAAATTTTCATATTTATGAGCGTGAAAAGCACATTAAACCCAAGCATTTGGCTGTTTGAGTTATGGGTCATACGAAATGCGGCAGAAGAAAACCATTCCAGTTGGCCAGGCCCAAGCCAATTATATGTTAGTGTATGTACATTCGTAGAAGTACATAAGCACGGCAGCAACAACAGCGATATACAAACTGACAGGCTTGGCATGCAAAAACACGTACATCAGCTGCAATAAATGGTGTTGGCCCTTGCTTAGTGCAACACAGTGCAAGAACAACAGCATCAGGAACACCATTAACTGATTTGCATTTCAATCTTAACCGAACGAAGCTGGCGGCATGTGTTTAGTTTTGGCAAACCAGTTTTTCGTCCCCCAAGAAGTCAAGCTGCAGGAAAAGCAGCTAAAATCCCAGCTAGAGAAAATTGCGTGACACGAGTTCTGTGTGATTTTGCTTGACTTTGTTTTTATACACGGAACACAAAAAATGGGCGAACAAATAGGTTTTGTGAAAAAGTATGTAACAGACAACAAAAACTCCAAACATTAAATGTGTACATAAATTTGATTGGCGTTAACAGTAAATTCGATAAAGCCATGTCCATGACCGTCAGACCGTCAGTACGAACGTTTCGACCTCTTAAGTTATTAAGGCTGGAGACTTATAATAAAGGTATAAGCTCGTCTAAACCCTAATTTAATTCAAATGAATTTGTAAACAAGAAATTTTTGAAAGAAGTACTGGCATTTATTTATACGAGCGCACACAGCCATACACAAAAACGAGTTGTATGCGTTATGTAACGGTTTCAGAGTGTCTCATAGTAGCAATTTCATGAATAGATGCCCTTAACCCATAAAATGGGTAAAAAACGTTTAATGATTTTTTACAAAAGTATGTTACAGACAGAAGGAAGCATCTCCGACCCCATAAAGAATATATATATTCTTGATCAGCATCACCAGGCGAGTCGATATACTTGCTATGTCTGTCTGTCCGTCTGTATGAACGCGTCGTTCTCAGAGACTATAAGAGACTAGAGACTTCAAATTTGGAACTTAAGCTCTCCTTAACCATAAGAAGAACAAAATTGTTTTGAATTATCGATAACACTCCTAGTACACACATGTGAACGATAACAATAATATACTGAATTTCGAAACAGTGAAAATGAAGTTTAAAGCTATGGATAAAATATTGAATGTTTGAAGAAAGAAACACCGGAGGTATAGCAGATTGACGTTGTTCGTTTTGGTCACACACAAATGACTGTTCACATTACGTATGTCCTAGTCGGGATTTCCGACATAAGCCTTCTTAGTTGTTTTTGTTTGACCTTATTTTGGTATTGGGTAAAGTTTAGTTTTAAAATGTTTTTCAAAATATAAATAAGCTGAGAATATAACATTTTGAAATTTTCTCACCTCTTAAAGCTCGTGCAAATGCTGCTGCAACACTTGCCAAGTAGGATTCCGACCCTCGACTTCTTTTGCTTTTGTTTTGCTTGCGCCGTGACTTAAAATGCAAATGAAAATGCAATCATTGTTTAATCTTGTACAAAGCCAGCAACAACAACGTCAGCAGCAACATTCAAACAACGGCAGCTACAATTCCTGTTGTTACGATCGCCAGTGAAGCATCCACGGACAGTAAAAGCTTTTGAACATGTTTGCCAGGCCCGATATGAGTTTCAGGAAGCTTCAGCTTCAGATACACCACTTTTGATAAAATTAAAAGAGGCGACGGTGGAGTCGGAGGCGCTTTTGGCTGTGGTTTAACATAGCATCCCACAGTCAATGTTACCCCGCAGGCAACCCCCTCTATCTGCCCATCTTTGTCGTGGCGAGTGATGCAACTTAAAGTTGCTGCTGTGTGATAAATTCTTGGCATGACTACGCAAGGCAACAACAGCTCTACGACAAATGCCTAAAAGAGTTTTCTCTCAAACAACATGAAAAATAAATTGCAAATTGTTATTGTATTTGCTTTAAGTCTAGCCATAACGAATAAAAAGCCAGCAGATTTCTTGGACTTGTCTTTTAAATTTTAATGTTGCTGATATCTTTTGTCAGCTATTAATATTTACTATAAATGAGGGTACAAAAACAAAAAACAAAAATAAAGGAAACACATTTTCTTGTCCTCAGGACAATGGTAGCCATAATCTTACCATTTATTTTGTGTATTCGCTGACATATTGATGTTGTATGTATATTTTGGATACTTCAGTATATAGGCAAGCAATTGTGTTACTAATAAAAACAACGTGCTTTATTCACCATCAATTTCGGTAACAACTTGCTTTGCTCTGTGATCGCAAGATTTACTTTAATGCTTTTAAATTGAATTGATGCAAAACTCGAAAAGAATAAAAACACATGTACCACAATCACAAAAACAAGTTTATCAAGAACAGCCTATAAATACTAAGAAAAAAATAGTTTTTTTAAGTTCTATTATGCAGATTGTAATCTTGAAACGTATAAAGGCTGTTCACATAGTTCGAAAGTTCGAAATTTGCAACACTAAAACGGCTACAAAGCTTCCAAAAGTAAAATTTTAATTGTTTTTTTTTTTTTTACTGAAGGTCGATAATTTCACACATTTGACGAATTCTTAATATAGTTTATTTGTGTACTTTATTATTATACATTTTAAAAACGGCTTGACAAATTTAAAGGCCACGCTAGCTTTTATCACCCCCAAGTCGATATCGTTTAGACATCTTACAGTTTTGAAGCGAGTCATCAAATTTGGAAGGAAGGTGGATACTGTTGACATCCTCCAAAGATGTGTTGCGTTTTTATTTATTATTAGCACGGCAAATAGAATTTTCGATTTGCGTTAAAAAATACGCGATGGTGTGAATAGGAGAAATCAAATACATATTTGAAAATTTTCGAAACTCTAAACACAGCTGTAAAGTGCGCTAAGAAACCGTGGGTATAAATACCACAAACAACAAATAGCAGGCCAAGGCTATTCGCATGCCCAATTTGAGATCAAGTTACCAGCACTCCAATTGCGCCGCAAATAAAATGAAACACTTACGCAAAGCGTCGACAAACTAATTAACCAAAAAAGAAAACAAAAATTATTTTTTATCCTTCAAGGGAAGTTATACAATTCCCCGTGCCCTCACTTTGAAGAGCTTTACAACGCAAGGACATACCCATTACCCCATACGTAATGCGTACTGTCAAACTACAAACTGCGATATCTCCGGGATTTCTTATCTTCAGATGTTCATTATTTTGTCCATAGTTTCATGCCAAATTTGCTCAATTTTGAAATTTAAGTTTTTTTTTGATGTCGATCACATGTGAATATTGGAGACCAGAATTGAAATCGATCATTTGAAACAAACTTGTTTTTCTCGTGGTATAGGAGAGCTTAAGTTCCAAATTTGAAGTCTCTAGCTTTATGGGTTAACGGTATAAAAATCATAATTACGGTTTAGCGGTATAAAACCATGTGGATAAGGGACCTGGGTTCTGGAAACGATAAGGGGAGTTCGTTGCTTAACCTAATTTTAGCTTGTCTCCAACTAACCTTTTGATTTTGGGTACCATAGCCTAAAAGCTGTAAGAGGGAGTGAGAGTGGTCAAAATATTTTCGATTTATTTTTGTATATATATACTAGTAATAGTTTTTACAAAATGTTAGCAATAGATATAAAATAAATACAGTCGTGTCTGGATATAGTGAACTAATTTTTGCAAGGCCTGTTCCCTATTCCCAGGTTGTCCACTTTGTCGAGACTCACATTTTCCTTTTTTAGTGCTCACTTTCAAATCAGTCAGTCAGTCAGTTAGGACAAACTCTTTTATATATATAGATTATATATCTTGTCTTTTTAATAATAAAAGCCCCTCATCCTTCACATAACTTCGATAGCTAAATGCAAGCGAAATCCCTTAAAGTTGTTTATCCAAAACTGATAGCCCGACGCTATAGCCCGCACTTGTTCACTCCAAATCTGACTCCTGAATACCCGATTTTATACAGATATCGGAGTATTCTGCAGTCGGTTGCGTCCAACTCCGACGATTCCACTTGCTTGGTCTTTTTTCCTTGCCAAGGCCGTTAAAGCCACATCAGGCAAAACACAGCAGCAGCAGCAAAAACAACCACAAGAACGACCTTCGACAGCTTTAAACTGGGGTCCTATCCCCCTGGGCCCTACTGCTGGTACTGTCATCGTCATTATCAGAATCGTCATTATCGTCGTTATTTTAAGTCAGCGTTGCCGTTTATCTTGGCTTCATTATCGCTCCATTAATTGCTAATTAACCGTGTTCTACATGCTCCGTTCGGATGGCGTCCAAAGCGTTTGTGCTAGGCGTGGGAATATTACGAGGCCGCATTACAGCAGATACAAGCCCCCTCGATACCCACTTTGTTTTATCCATATTTGCTTGGCCTTTTTGTAAGTGCAAATAAGTTGAAGTCATGCCAAGTGAATGCTGAGTCCCGCGTTTTATCGCGCTTTAATCTAATGCAATTTGTAAATGGCATCGGGAGCAGGCGAATTACTGCATGGCTATACAAGCTGGTTTGGTTCCAGTAACTAGGTCATAGGGTGCCCGCCCCAGTACCATTTGCAGTCTCAATCCTATTTCAGTTTCAGTTGGCAATGGGAGACGGTATTTAGTTCTCTGCGCCACTTGCCACATAAATAAAAGCAAATATTTTTGCTTATTTATTTGCTTGTTGCCTTTGTTGACCAGCCGCAAGCCAATTAATTAATTTATGAAAGCGCCTAGCAAAATATAAGCAAAAGCACATAAAAGAAATTAAAAAAAGAAAACAAACACCAACCCAACAAACACAATTACCCAGTGACCAAAACCAAACTCAAACCAAATACGGTTTCTAAACCAATGATCAAATTTTTAAATGTCATTATTTATCTGAGTTCAAACCTCATTTCACAATTTAAATCAAAATTTTGTATCGATCACAGGAATCGGAAACCAAGTGTTATCGAAATTTAAACAAACTGATCGCTATAGTAAGGAGAGTTTAAGTTTCAAGTTTGAAGTCTCAGCCCTATAGTCTCCGAGATCGGCGCGTTCATACAGACGGACAGACGGACAGACAACGGACAACGGACATGGCAGACGACTCGGCTGTGATGCACAAGAATATATATACTTTATGGGGTCGGAGATGCTTCCTTCTGTCTGTTACATACATTTGCACAAAACCATTATACCCTTATTTACCCATTTTATGGGTTAAGGGTATAAAAAAGGGAGGAAGAGAAAGAAAAGAAGACAGAAAAATTGTCTAAATGAAGCGGCACATGAGATGAGATTAAGCAAAATCGGCAAATTAAGCAAATAAAATGTTAAGGTTAAAGCAAGCACCGTGCAAGCACTAAATGCATGCTTAAAGCACAGATCTCTACAAGTTTTGTTTCAATTAACCCAATGGGACATAAGCTCTCATCAACAACATTTGGTTAGCTATTAATTATCTATACATTTTCCCGGTTTCATTGTGCTCACAATTTCAATATCAATAATGAGCTTTTCAGCTTTGGAAATAGTTTTAATAGACTAGACCCTGAAAAAGACCTTCTGAATCATTTTTGATTCTATTACCTAAGTGTATTCAGCTAATGTTAGATTTTCATTGTAACAGTATAAGAACCATAAATGTTAAAAGAATTAAGTTTACCTGTTTTATTAGTTTTGGGAAACTAAGTTTGATCCAATTTAACCAATCGATTTATTGCCCGTTGAAAATTTACAATCTTTAGATCACTTAAGCTGCGAGCAATGATGTCTTACACGGTCACGATCCCTTCACTATTTTCACATGTTTCCTTTGAGGCCTCCAATCCCTTACACTGATAGAAAAAAGCCGTGCTAAAAATAAGTTCGAATGAACATGTATCAAGTATTTTGGATTCTAGAATTTTATTCTTGATTCAAGTACAAAATACTTGAATGAAGTATTAAAATACTTAAATTAAGTACAAGATTCTTAAAATAAGTATAAGTGAACTTGAATCAAGTATATTTCCAGAAATACTGAAATCGAGTACAAAAATTCTTGATTCAAGTACGAGTTGCGGGTTCGAATCCCATCCACGGCATTTCATAATTTCCTTTTTTTTTTACAAAATATTTTATATTAATATTTCGTGGTTGCTGTTTTAAACAGAGATTTACTGCAAAATAAAAAACCATAAAATATGACAATAAAAAATATGAATGTATACAAAATCGCTCTCTCGCATGCACAAAATGTAACGGCATCTCTCTCAAAAGAGAGACGATCACTTTTATACATTCAGTGCCGCGATGTTAGCTTAAAATATCCATTAGCTGCAATAGAATTGCTTACGGATCTTGCTCAACAGATAAGAAATTCGCCGCATGCACAAGAGGTCTCAGGTTCGAATCTCCGTCACGGTAAGTGTGAAAAAAAATAAATTATTAATGCCTTTTCTTAATTTCGCCTTCCCTACATCTTTATTTAAAGCACGAGTAGTAGTGATGGAAGCTAAAAAAAAAGCACACCTCTTCTCACCACCACACCCCCACCGCCTATGTATTAAAGGAGAGGAGTTTATAAAACGAGCTTTAAAAAAATACTGTGCAATACATAAATTAAGTATTATTCATACTTGATTTAAGTACAAAAATTCTAGAATCCAAAATACTTGTTTTTAAAAATTAATGGTTTTTTTTCATTAACTTAAAACATGAACTATATCAAGTACGGTGAAACTTGAATCAAGTACGGTGAAACTTGTATCAAGTTCAAGGAATACTTTAATCAAGAATAACTCAACTTAAAAAATCGTACTTGAATCAAGTACGACATTCTCTACTTCAGTAATTCCGTACTTAGTGAGAAATCAAGTTCGGATTGTTGGGTTTTGAGTACGAAATACTTGATTTTTTCTATCAGTGTACTAAAAAGAGTCATACTGCTTTACTTATCTAGTCATAGTCACTAATCACTTATCTTGTGATCAGATTGGATTTTTCTGGGTTTTTCCCAATCCTTGCACCAAATGTTTTTCTTTTCATTTCATTTTGCATACTGATTTAAACTTAAATATTGTTCGTTAATCTTAAAAATTTTTTAGCTTAAGCTCTATTTTTTATTTTGAATTAATATTAATCTTATGTCGACTGATATTATTTGACAATAAACAAATGAGTAAATAAATAAAAAAAAAAATGCTTGACAAAAAGGCTTGCTACAGACTTACATATATGTATAAATTGTTGATAAAATATTTCGAAGAAGAAACCAGCTCTACGGTATTCTTGCATGTTCAACAGCCGATTGATCCCGATTGTTGTAGTGGATTATTATTAAAGCTTAAATCTTTTCACAATCTGCTTAGAACTTGCTTCATATGTCTTTAACGCTTACCTTTTGTGGTTGAAGTAAGGGGTATGTAGTACAGCGTGTGTCTAGGTGAATTTCTTTGGTCCATTCCTAAAGATAAAGAAATCACATTATTTGTCACAAATATGTAGATGACAGTGAGATTCTTTCGAACTCATCAGGTGCTAGTATTGCGGCCGTTGCAGAAATTGTCTTAAATAGCTTTAAAATGTAAACGCAATCATGAGTATCAATCATCAATCGAGTAACAAATGACTGCACAATACCATTACACTTCATAACGATAGTACTCCAATGATTCAATTCAAAAACATAATATTGCCACAGAAATGCCACGCTGCTACCTAGGATACGACCTTGATAACAAGCTTACCTGGCGCTGACACTACCAAATATTGACAGCCAAGTCAAAATTTAAAATCAAAAACGAATTCTACAAAAACGAATGTTTTATTTCCAGGGCTGCAATTTTGTGTACTTCTTTTGCTACAAAACACAAATCGAAGCCACAACTTATCGTATGGACAAATCAATTAAAGTTTAAGTATCCGTTAACTAACCGAGGTTTTATAAATACAATTATTGTTTTCATTATTTTGTTGTGACTGATATGTTTTAAAATACCACTTTTATATATATGTTATAAGATAACATATATAAATTTGTTGTATAGTTTTTGAACGGTCACTAATTGCTCACTTCCAGACTAAAAATAAACAACCTTAAGAACTAAATTCACATGATAATTGGGACAGTGAGTTGACTACTCATCAGTTAGTTACATTAAACTCATACGTACATCATCATCATTTTCTATCCACCATCTTAAAACACTACAATTAAATGGATACATGCAATTTTTGAAGCCATTTCTATCCTATTTGCATGACCTGCCAACAGCTGAAATGTGATTGTAAAACCACAAACCTTATGCAAAGTGCATTAAAGTTTATTTGAAAGACAAAAAAGTGCGTGGGTTGGAATATATGTACTTACAATGCCTTCAGTGTTGACTTGTTAAGGCCACGTAAATAGGCAAAAGGATTTTCCACTTGAGAAGTGCCAAGACAGAAAGCTAAAAATATAAATACAAAAATCAGCCGTGGTGCAGGTCTCTTTGGAGCAGCTCTGTGTTGCTGCTCTTCCAGTCGGCTGCTTCGGCTGCCAACTGTGGCGCCAATCCGCAAAAGGCGCAACGCGTCAAAGACTGGTTAAGAGATTAACAAGGAGCTGTCACAGAAGCAAGCACAGGAGGAACAAGTCAAGCCGAACCGAGTTGCGTCGAGTCGAGTTAGAGACGCCTTGAAAGTGACCGGGTCCTGCGGCCTGTGCAAGTTTAATTAAATCAAAGTTAATTAATGCTAACGTATTCATAAACAGGGTCATCAAACACCAAAACGCCAGTCACTCGGCTTCAGTTCTTGACTAAGTCTGTGTGTGTTGGGCTTACTTTGTATAATTATGTAATATTTTTGCTTGATGGAGCTTTTGAATATGCAACAGCCAAGTACAACCAAGGACCTTAAGCCACCGTTCGGTTGTCTATTTGTCTTTCTGTCAGAAACACAAAGTCGCAACAGTAGCTACCACTCAATGGTGCAACAACAACAATAACAACAGCGAGCGCCAATGATTTTTGCTTGTGCTGCTTGGCGCAATTACAGCAAGAAGGACCTTTCCAAAACTTTTTGACTTTGTACAATTAAAAAGACATTTTTCACTTGTTGTAGCACTCAAAAAATAACGTATTCTTAGAAATTCAAATTATTTTCCGGTATGATTAATAATAAAATATTAATATATTTCAGCTAACACGTGAATTCGTACTAGTTCAATCAAGAATTATTAGGAAATGATTAAATCAATAAGCAAAAGTAAATAAACTAATAAACGCACGAAAACTGTGGATTTAAATATAATTCAAACAGAATTTTAATATTATTAATGTCTCCGGTTAAATGAAAAAACTTTAAGAAGATTGCTCGTTTATGGTTCAACAAAATAAATAATTAATTTATTTATTATCAACTAAATTCAGTCAACATAAAATTAAAATGAAATCCAAATCAAAACAATAAAGGAGGCTCTAGTCGAGAAATCCCGAAGAGGACATACCCTTACCCCGCTACGTAACTCTTATAGTCAATTGTGAGAATTCTTCCAGTGACCAAAATGAACAAACTTCAAACTGCGATATCTCCGGTGTTTCTTAACCGATTTAATTTTTTCAATGTCATTATTTTATCCATAGTTTCAAACCTTTTCACAATTTTGATATTGAAAATTTTTAATTTATCAGTCACATGTGTATATCGGAAACCAGAAATGTTATCGATAATTTGAAACAAACTTGTTCTGCTTATGGTATAGGATAGCTTAAGTTACAAGTTTGAAGTCTCTAGCTCTTATAGTCTCTGAGATCGACGCGTTTATACAGACAAACAGACAGACATACAGACGGACAGTCAGACCGAAAGACGAACAGACGGACATGGCTATATCGACTCGGCTGTTGATGCTGATTAAGAATATATACACATTATGCAGATGCACAGATGCTTCCTTATGTCTGTTACAAACATTTGCACAAAACACCAGTATAGCCGTATTAACTGATTTGATGGGTTAAGGGTATAAATACAGCTAAGGCCGCAAAATATTTGAGAGTAATAAACAATATTTGATTTGAAATCTGTATGTGAAATGAAATTAAATACAAATTTTTAAAAAATTTAAAGTCATTTAAAATATAGTTTAATATTAAATAGAGGATGGCGTTATGCGGCATTGAGCTAGAGTTCTTTAGTGATGCCCCAGTAAACAATTACAATAATGTTAACAACTAAGTGCAAGTGTTTTATAGGTAAGCAATCAAATATTTCTTATACTCTGATGCTAAAGGTAAAGAGTACGAGCATATTGGTTTTGTGCAATGCAGTCCGACTGTCCATCTGTCAGTCCATAAGAACAGCAATATTTGTGTCAAGATAGTTAATAACATTCTTCAAAAATCTGCACCGCTGTGTTCCCTATAATAAAAAATAAATAAAACAAGTAAGAAGGCTCTAGTCGAGAAATCCCGACTAGGACATACCCTTAACCCGATACTTAACGCTTACAGTCATTTGTGTCTATTTTTCGAGTGACTAATATGACTAATATGACCAAACTTCAAACTGCGATATCTCAGGTGTTTCTCAACCGATTTTGATTTCTCAAATTTTTTTAAATGTTCATTATTTTATCCGTAGTTTCAAACCTGATTTTCACAATTTTAAAATTCAAGATTTTTGTGTTATCGATCACATGTGTATATCGGAAACCAGAAATGTTATCGAAAATTTAAAGCAAACTTGATCTTCTCATGGTATAGGAGAGTTTAAGTTTAAAGTTTGAAGTCTCTAGCTCTTATAGTCTCTGAGATCTACGCGTTCATACAGACGGACAGACAGACATGGCTAGATCGACTCGGCTGTTGATGCTGATCAAGAATATATATACTTTATGGGGTCGGAGAAGCTTCCTTCTGTCTGTTACATACATTTGCACAAAACCATTATACCCATACCATTTTATGGGTTAAGGGTATAAAAACGTCAGCTTAAGATCATAAAGAATGGAGATGACAATCGCTATCTTCAGTTGGTCTTACAAGTTTATCAAACGGTGAATTGTATCACTATGAGTTTATGTGTCGATAATTTTTAACAAGCTTGTTCTACATACTTTTGCATACTTTAAAACTCAAAACATTGCAGTCAGTCTTTAGTGGCTAGGTTCTGAAAAAGAAACTGTGCCTTCAGGTTTTTGTGGAGCAACAGTATGTTTGGTTTCCTCAGTTCTTTCTATAAGCAAGTTGGAATTATGATAGATATAGTATATAGATTTATCGACTATCAGCTATCAATTTGATCGTTTATGGGAGGATTTTTTTTTCAGTAACGGTTGTAATTTCTCTCATGCGTACTGGCTTTGGGCTTCTCAAACCCAACTAATATGAGGCGTTCGGCAGTTTCCCACACACTTTTTTTTTGGGCACGCTTATAATATGTATGTCGATGATTATTAGATAAAATCACCTAGATAACCCCTAAACGAATGAATGTGAATGCCCGAGGGTGCACGAAACTATAAAGCGACCAATCTTATACAGAATTTACTAAGGGCTCGCTGTCTCGCGCTGACCACGAGAAAATTTAATTAAAAATTGAATCGCACAAAGTAGGCCAAACATGTGGAGCATGCATATTAAAAGTTAGCTCACATGTGCAACCATAATTCATTAACCGATTATGCACGACACCCAAAAACAAACGGAACTAACCCCTGTAAGACGACAACGAGGACCTTGTCACGAGCGATTAGTGTGAAAATTTCCCTCAACATGAGCTGTTAATTTTGGTACAAACGTGTCGATGGTAACCCAAACATTTATTGTAAACAGCCGAAACGCTTTAGACGGTCGTTTGTTTTCGACATGAAATATGGTATGGGGCTTCCTTGAAAGATTTATAGATTTTTGCAACGAGTCATCGCTCATGCGTACATATTTAACTCATGTGTTTATGGATATAAGTACATATGTATTGCATAAGAGTTCAAACTAAGCAGTTGAATGTTCCTAAAGTCTGTTATGTTAAAAACAAGTTATTGCTCTTGCGGCTAAGACAGCAACAACACCAACAACTGTTTTCGTATGGCATTTCTAATGTTTCGGGTCAAAGGGTAATGGGCGTATTTAGATGCAAGGCTTAAGAGCCATCAAGAAGTTAGCTTAAGAATGCCATGACGAAATGTAGTTTTCATTAGTTAAGCGGAATTCGAAGCAGTCAGAAGACTGACTGATTAAGTTAAGTTGGGGGCAGTTTTTCATTGGAGCTGGAAAATCGATATCAACACACATACTTAATAACGCTGGACCAAGCTAGGCTGATGAGAGAGCCCAACTTTGGTTGCATTGCAGTAATAGACTAATAGCGATGTTGCCTTTAACAAAAATCTCTTCTAAAAACTTATTTTGGTTGGATTGAATATTTTATATGATTTGCTTTCTAAAAACAATGGCGTGCCTAGATATTTTTATAACGCCAGCATTTTTACATATTTGGGGGTCGATATAGCCATGTCTGTCTGTCCGTCCGTCTATCTGTCTGTATAAACGTGCCGATCTCAGAGACAATAAGAGGTATAGACTTCAAGTTTTAAACTAAAGCTCTCCTTTACCACAAGCAGAACAAGATTGATTAAATCCAAAAAACAACAAAAGAAAATTGTGAAAACGAGGCTTTAAACAATGAGGTAATAAATAATGATTATTTAAAAAAATGTGATCAAAATCGCTTAAAAAAACTTCTTTATGGAATCGGAAATGCTTCCTTCTATCTGTTTCATACATTTGCACAAAACCATTATACCCTTACTTGCAAATTTTATGGGTTAAAGGTATAAAAAAAGACTCACAGCACTCGTTTTTATATTGCAAAGATCAGCTTTAAATACATAACAAAAACAATCATCCCGTTTATCTTTTTGACCCATTCTAAATGTCTAAGTTGCTATTTTGTTTAAGGAAAAGTCAACATTATTTTCCCTCACACAATCAATGATGGTTTCCTAATGAAAAGCTCTTTCCCGTCTCTATGTTGATTTGTCCTTGTAAACATGCACAGAAAGCAACCAACCATTCAAACATCTACTTCATCTTGTGCATAGTACAATTTTTAAATGACTGAAAATACAGTAAGGCTATGGTTCGTTGACTGGCTCTGATGGCTTGCTGTTTCTACTCAGTGTAAGGTTGTTCGTCATCTTAGTACTTTGGCATTTTTTAATACCCAAGTGTCCCCGTCTTGCGATAAGTGCGCTGCGCAACACTGCACGCATACAAATGAGCAAAGTGGTCTGGAAGGATGTTGTTTAGGCAGGGAAGTGAAAGCGAATTCATAGAACTTCAGATACAAATCGGAAATACATAAATTATTAAATGTCCTACATTAAACAAGTAAAAAGGCTCTTGGCGAGAAATCTCGACTAGGAAATGCCCTTAGTCCGTCACATAACGCGTACAGCAAGTTGTGACTGTGGTTGTACGTGTGCATGCGTACACAGAAAATGACTGTAAGCAGCGCTACTGCAAAATGACTATAACTATAATTATATTTCAAATTTCAAGTATTATTTAACAAATTATGAAAATTGAACAGGCTTTTTATACGCTTAACCCATAAAATGGGTAAAAAAGGGTATAATGGTTTTGTGCAAATGTATGTAAAAGACAGACGGAAGCATCTCCGATCCCATAAAGTATATATATTCTCTGTATCAACGCTCCGATCTTAGACTTCCAACTTGAAACTTAAGCTCTTCTTTCAAATTATCGATTACACTTCTGGTTTCTGATTTACACATGCGTTCGATAACAAAACAAGTGGGAATTTCAATATTGTGAAAACGAGGTTTTAAACGATGGGTAAAATGATTAACATTAAAAAAAAACCATGGATTAAAATCGATTTAGAAACATCGGAGGTATCGCATTTTAAAGTTTAGTCACTGGGTAAACACACACAAATGACTGTACGCATTACGTATGCTGTTATGGGTATTTCCTATTCGGAATTTCTCGACTAGAGCCTTCTTACTTGTTACATTTGGTCTTATTGAAACTTGTTAATTATCATTTTGCTTAAATTTATACCTATATGTTTTTGCCTAAGAATTGATTGTGTTACCGTATAATTTTTAAAGAAATCAAATAATATCGTTTACGATTTAAAATCAAAAGAGTTATGAAATTAAAAATTTTGTTGTTACACACGAAGTCTTAAAAATCTTTTCTCAACTGAAGGAAATCGTTGCAAAATTAAGAAAATCGGGTCCCTGTTGTCAATGGATAATCTAGGTCTTATACGGGCGAGAACGAAATAATGTTCTGAGTATACGTGTACATATGTACGCGTGAACAAAATAAAAATTTGTAATAATGTAATGATTATCAATACATAGTTATCAATTCTAATTTTAAGAATACAAAGCTTTTTTATTAACAGAAACTTACGCGATATTTTAACAGTGCTACTGTCGTCAACATAATAAGATGCCAAAAAATTACTGTGAGTTTTCTTGTCGCTGTATTTGGAAAGTTTTGCCTTATTTTTTGTCAAATACTTCCAGTACTGAGTGACATTTAGCTTCGATTTCACGATTTACTTACTAGTTCCGACTTTTTTGTTGTGTTTTGTTTTGTGTTTTTTGACAACTCAACTTCAATTGGTATGAGACGACCCTCTCTGATTGTGGGGCTATGTGTGCATGTCAAGTAGCAATTGAGACGAACGATTTTGGGTGTACGTATTACAGACACAGCCACAGACACACACACTTACACACACAAACTCTACCTACATATATGACATCTGACTTCCACTTGTCAGAAAATATTTGCTTTCAAAACACAAAGCGCTGTCGTTCGTTCGACCCTTCTTTCCTTGGCCCTTAGTAGAGGGACCGACTTTACGCACGAGTTGCAATCTGCTTTTCCATTTGCTATCGTTCACTCTTCCTATATCAATGTGCATATATACATATGTACATATATATGTGTATGTATGTCTTTTTATGCTGTCAGCCATAGATTTACATTGTGTGTGTGTTTCGTTAAATTGATAAAATAAATGAGCATAAATTGAAAAAAGAAATATCGACGAAACAACAAGCGGGTAGTGCAACCCCCTGGGTGTTGAAAAGGGTGGGTTCTTGTTACAGAGTCCTTCTAGCTCCTAGGTCACATATGGGCAATTATTTAGTGCTCTGGTACAACTGAGACTGGGAATTCGTTTTGCACACACTAACACAGCCATATATGCGAACAGAAACCCTGCTCACATCCCCAAACCGCCATTACTATCGATTTGAGGGTGCATTACCGAGTGGACCAGCCATACAACTGAAAGAAGGAGAGGCCGTCTTGGCAGAAACTTTTCATTGAATTGCATGCAATCAGCACTGGCTCGCCTCCAAAGTGGCAAACAGGCGAACTATGGCCAGCATAGGACGAACTAGTATAAAGTAATTTAAGCAACCCATAATTCTATTCCCTGGGAGTACAGCAGCGTAGAGGTCCGTTTATTATTCCCTGACAGCACTCAATGCCTTGTGCCTCATCCTCTGCAACACTTTTCATCACATCGCGTGTGTTGCCAATTTGTTCGACATTTATTGACGACGCCCATGGACGTGTGCGTTCTGTCTCTGCTTTAGTTCCTGTTCCCGTTCTAGTTCCTCTTTTCCCGTTCGAGTTTCCATTCGCGTTCTGGCCTGACTGCACTCGCGCCTGTCGTCGCTGTTTGTTCTCAAAACCAAATTTAGACGTAATTAAATGTGAATTGTTTATTTAAGGCACACTGTCGGCTCCCCACCATCTCCGCTAGTCAGCACTAACAGCTTGCAGGCGTTCAATCAAGCGCAGACATGACGTAGACGTGGCCTGGAAGGGAGGCAACCACGAGCCCAACACCATGCAGCATTTCCGACGGCTTTCTTTGGCACAAGTTTTGCACAATGCCGGGCCCCAGACTGCAGTGTTGCCACTCATTTGTTGTTTATGTGGTACATAGTTGTGATTGCCTATGTTGTTGCGGCTGTTGGCCAAACTGCGACAGCAGCACGTCTGCTCGTCGGTGCAATAATTGCCCCGTGGCAAGTTTCAAATAAAAGCAGGTGTGTCAAATGTAAACTTGCCAGGCAATTCAAAAAGGGGCAAAGGAGCTGCTTAAGTAAACAAAGACATAACCTGATTGACTCCGAACTGCATGCACACCGTATTATAACATAGCATACGTATGACAGCTGCAGGGCAAGGGCTGAGAAGAGGCTGGTCGACCGCTCAACGTTGCCGTTAATAGAATTTTTCATGAGCTATGGCGACGCATTGGCATTGTTCAGGTCACAGCCAAAGTTCCTTTAAATTACTTTATAAGTAGTTAATTTGATTGGCTGAGAGGCGGTACGAATTGTGAGGCGGAGCTGTGATATGAGCCAAGTTATGTGCGTCAAGGAAAAGTGTAAAGTCACCTTAATCCCTGAAGGGGCAACTTTATAATGATGTTTATGAATAGAGTAAGGCGCTCTTAAGAAAATAGCTGAATGGAACGGGTATAAAGTTGGTTTGGCCTAACTTTTTACCTTAACTTTGTCTTGCAGCTCAATTTCGGAGACTAATAAAAGGAGACTTTTGACGATAAGACGCTAATTCTAGCAACAAATCCTAAGGACCTTTGAATTTTCAACGTTTGTGGCCAAAACACTGCAATATGTTCAACGAAATTGTGAATATATACATATTTATATACACCTAAGTCTGTTTTTACACTGTCTTTTTATACTTTGATACCAAAGGTATCATAGTATATTGGGTTTGTGCAATGTCCGTCATGGTGTCTGTCCGTCTGTCCGTCCGTCCGTCTGTCCGTCCGTCTGTCCGTATGAACGCAACTTTTTTCGACACCCTTAAAGCTAGAGCCTTGCAACTTTGCAAATATCTTGGTACATGTCTTCGTCAGACAAAGTGTTAAATTTGGGGCTCTACGACCTCAGGGGGCCTGGGAAATCGATAACAAGTCGATACACCTCGATGTGCGAATCGATAAAACACAAATATATCCCACATTTTACCAGCTAGAGTCACCAAATTTGGGGGCAAGATAGCCGATGACATTCCCCAAAAAACTGCATCAAAAGTTTGGATGCCACGCCCACCTATTCCGCCCCACCCCCCTTAAATTATAAACAAAAATGCCTGTATCTTCTACAGTTTTGAAGCTATAGCCACCAAAATTGACATGAAGGTAGAAGCTGACATCTGACAAAGTTATGCATCAAAACTTTGGATGACACGCCCCCAAATAACAGGATATGCCCCATCGCCCTAATAAAAACCGGAATGCATGTATCTTTGCCAGTTTTTAAGCTAGAGTCACCAAATTTGATGGCAAGATAGCTGAAAGCATTCCCCAAAAATTGCATTAAAAAGTTTGGATGCCACGCCCACCTTTTCCGCCTCCAGCCCCCTCCAATTATAAACAAAAATGCCTGTATCTTCTACAGTTTTCAAGCTATTGCCACCAAAATTGACATGAAGGTAGATGTCGACATCTGACAAAGTTATTCATCAAAACATTGGATGCCACGCCCCCAAACAACGGGCCACGCCCCACCGCCCTAAAAAAACTGGAAGGCATGTATCTTTGTCAGTTTTTAAGCTAGAGTCACCAAATTTGGTATAAACATTGGTAGTGACATCCGTAACAGATCTGCATCAATGTTTTGGATGCCACGCCCACTTATACCGCCCACCTCTATATCTTTCTTAGTTTTTGGGCTAGAGTCACCAAATTTGGTATGAACATTGGTAGTGACATCCGTAACAGGTGTGCATACAAATTTTGGATGCCACGCCCACTTATACCGCCCACCTCTATATCTTTGTCGGTTTTTGCGCTAGAGTCTCCAAACTTGGTAGGAGGATAGAAAGTGCCATCCGCCACAGATAAATGTCATTCCTACCCCTTCTGCCTGATTTTTTATACCCAAAGCCCTCATATATTACTATTTGCACTAGGAATCCTTAAAACAGCTATGTAAACTGGTATCAAAGTATATCGCAGTCGGTTGCGTCCGACTGCAACGTTTTTACTTGTTTTACACGGTTTTGAGATAACACAATTTGAAAATTTAATATTTTTTATTTTCTTACAAGATTTTATTCCATTTAGCACGATTTGAAATTTTATGTACTGAAATTTTTTCATTTTTATTGTGTAGTAACGCTTCTGGAGATCGGATGTTAAAGCCCCTGCTTATCAATCGTGCATTAAAGCCTCGAGCAATGAAAAGTGTCGATTTTGATACATTGCCGATCAATGTCTTTTTTACCGGTTTTTTTACACGGTTTTTTTACACGGCTTCTTCTGGAACCAATCTACCGTGTAAAAACAGACTTAGGTGTATATAGTACTAGCTAACTCATCCACGCGTTGCAGCGGCGGACCCGACAGACTTCTTCCTGTCAAAAAGATTTGTAATGTTGAATTGTTTTGATTCTACGTATTTTATAGCCGGGGCAAAAAATTTTACTACTATAACCCTTTAGTACAATGAAATTATTTACGAACAAAGACGAAAATGTTGAATTTTGAATGTAGTTTCAAAATTACGTCCATCGGATGCACGATCACAATTTTTAGTTGCCCCAAATGACGTCATTTGGAAGCAAGAATTAAATTTGCGTATCTTACACAAAAATAATTTGGAATCATCTGAATTGCCAGTAAGAAGGGATAATAAAAGCTCCGGCGGAGCGGGTAGAGGTGACAGCACAACTTTTCCTGATGCGCAGCACATGCCGGCTGCTTCATTTAGAAATTTCAATGCCTGACAATATTGACATACTTTATCCATTCCACCGATAGCAATTTTTTAATGCGCTGAGTAGTTAATATCTGGTGCATATTCAAAGGCAAGTCGAACGAATGATGCACGTGTTAATGAGCGGCTGATCCGTAGCCTTTGTCGATCTAGTACTCGTACTGTATCTATGTTTCGTTCTCGTGCCGCTCTTTGTCTCGTAATATTCTGTTGCAGACGTTCGTCACGCTGTTCTTGAGATTCTTGCGCACGACTTTGTGCAGTCCTGATTCTTTGAGCTGCATTTCTTGTTTCGATTTGGTATGGTAATTGCTGAGCTCTTTCAACACGTTTGCGTCGTGTCCCATTGCTGATCGCGTTGTTGAGGTTAGCTCCTCTGCGTATTGCAGGCATTTTAAAAATTTACGATTTTAAACAGTAAAAAAAAACTGTTTTGATTCAGAAGCTAAACTTTTTAGTTTTTTAAACTTTTTTTTTATTTATTTTAGTTGTTGGCGAAGCAACGTGCGCCGGATAACTAAATAATTTCATTTATACGTTGAATAGAATTATTTTTCCTACTGAATTTTAAATGTAGCCTACTAAGATTTTGCAAAACACAGCTCTAGGACTGTCAGACAAATAATTAGCAATAAATTAAAATTGGGACAATAATTTGAGATTTAAACTACCTTATCTTTCAAGTTGGATCGAACTGCACATGGTGTGCGAATTTTATTAAAATCGGTTAAGTGGTTTAGGAGGAGTTTGAGGACAAACATCGTGACACGAGATTTATATATATTAAGAATGTATGTTATATTTGAGTACTTTATGGAGTCCTTCCATCCGACTGTTACACACTTTTGAGTAAAAAAAAACCATTTATAAGATCTGATAAAGCTATAGGGATTTCGGGGGTTGTCACCATCAACATCCTTACATAATTTGGTCACACAAGCTATTAAAATATGGGAAATACATACATAGATACATTTTCCTCGTGGATTTATAGGTGTTGAATAAAATGCGTCTATAAGCTGGACACCGTAACAAACATTGCATAAAACTATTATACTGCTGATATACTTATTTGGTGATTTCAAAAATCTTAGCTAGGCTTGATATAGCTAAATCTTACGTACAGCACAGACAATGCGAAAATAACTTTTCGGCATTACGCCTCATTAAGCAACTTATCGAACACCGAACTCAAAAAGAACTCTTGTGAACATGGCAAGTTAAATTCCACCCCGACAAGACTTGTCCAAATGATTAACACCGAATTTTTGACATAGCAACATAAACTGCATCTGTTTGTACAAAAATAAACAGTTTAAACCACATACAAGCCATTGGCAACAACATGTAATCATCAAAGGGCGGGTAAGCGCTACAATAATTATAGTTTGCTCCTGTAGCGACTATAATAGCTTCCGCTATGCTTCATAACTTTACGTACCCCAACTCAACGGCTTAAACGCCCTCAAGTGTCAAGAGCTACGAAAAGCAAAGCGTGCTGAAGGACATTGGCTCGAACTTTACTACTAACTGTTCTTTTTTGTGACACAAAATAATAATAAAGGGAAAACCACATTGAACAAAATATTAAAGCGGAACTCAAACAAATATCCCCTGACGACAAAAATCAAACAACATGGCAATTCGGTGCAACGCAATGAATATAGATTTATATACATACCTTTTGAATTGTAATTAGAATAACTAATCAATTAAAGTATTTTGGGAAGTAGTATGTAGTTACTACATAGTTCGTAAACATTTATGATTATATAGTGATATGAATCGCGAATTTCAAAAATATTTAAATGTATTCAAAAATATTCAACCGGATAATATTGATTACACTGTGATAGTTTATTTTTTTTTTTTTTTAAAAAAGACAAAACCAAACTCGACGGTTTCCCCTTATTTCGGGTCCTACGAATCGAACTGCATCATTACTTTTTTGAGTTACAATCATGGTTTCATACAAAATTTTTTGTTGAAGTTTTTCATCAAAGTGGTCCATTGTAAGAGAAAGGCACATTTTTGTTCGGTTTCTAACTTTTTTAATGTTGACTTTTTTGGTAAACTTTCTTTGGCAAAGCTTCTCAAAATAAGTCCGTCTTTAAGTTCTTAGATGACTGTAAGCCCCGAAATCAATGTTTTGGGTGTCATTTTAGCCAATACGTCGAAAAAATTAAAATTTAACCTATTTTTTTAAATGTTTTTTTCATCACGTTTCGTCAATATTTTAATTTACCCTTTGATACTTATACATTAAGTGACATCTTGTAATAGTAAGAAACTTAAGCAAAGACAACGTTCTGAGAAAACTAACCATTAGAAAACAAGTAATAAGGCTCAAGTCGAGAAATCCCGACAAGGACATACCCTTACAATCATATGTAACCCGTACAGTCATTTGATTTTATTTATTCAGTGACCAATATGATCAAACTTCAAACTGCGATATCTCAAGTGTTCATTATTTTATTCATAGTTTCAAACCTCATTTTTACACATTCGAAATTCAAGATTTTTTTGTTATCGATCACATGTGTATATCGAGAACCAGAAATGTTATCGATAATTTGAAACAAACTTGATCTTCTCATGGTATAGGAAAACTTAAGTTTAAAGTTTGAAGTCTCTAGCTCCTATAGTCTCTGAGATCTAGGCGTTCATACAGACAGACAGACAGACGGACAGACAGACATGGCTAGATCGACTCGGCTGTTGATGCTGATCAAGAATATATATACTTTATAGGGTCGGAGATGCTTCCTTCTGTCTGTTACATACATTTGCACAAGACTATTATACCCTTATTTACCAATTTTATGGGTTAAGGGTATAAATATGCAAAGTCTTGTCTCTTGTAGTTTTTAACTCGTGCTGCTTGACAACTCTGCTATGACATCTTGCTTGAACAGCTGTTGTACACCGGATGGCAAAATCTCTTAGACAATTGTTAGAGATTTATATCAATAAAAATTCATGAATTAAAGCATTTATTATTTTTAAATGTATTTGCTATATGCATTTAAGCTAAAAATTTCCTATCTAAAATGTTATACTATAATGCATAAGACGTTTTATTTTGCTTAAACTAAGCAAAAGACTGGCTCAACAACTTGGAGTTTTAAAAGCGTCTCAAACAGCGCTCTGACACACCTAAAACCACCATCAGGTTGGTTTCGGGTTGAAATTCGGTTGGTTTTCATTCGTAGCACACCCTTGAATAAGTTCAAAAGAAAAAAAAAATATTAGATTCATATGATGAAAAAAATATATATAAATTATAAATTTAATTTAAAAAAAAAATTGATTATATTTCATTTCCTTTTGTTATTTATCTATCCATTGATATATTAATAAAACACTGAGCTCCTTGCCTCCGGACAATATATATTAATAGGTAAAAATAATGGTGTTCGATACTTTTTATATGCTCTAAAATAATAACAAATATTATAAAAAGGCTCTAGTCCAGAAGTCCGACAAAGACAGGTTCTTAACCCGTGTTTTCGCATACCTTTTTCTGCGATATCTCCGGTATTTCTTAAGCGATTTTCATAAAATGTTCCACTATGTTGATTATTTTATCCATTGTTTAATTTTCACAATTTTGAAGTTCAAATTTTTTAACCATTACTTGTGTTTATCGGAAACCATAAAAACAAATATATATATTGAAACAATTTTGTAATGCCTAGGACTAAGACGAGCTTAAGTTCCATATCAAAAGTTTCTAGTTTTTATAGTATACAGACACACCAACATTATGGGGTCGGCGATGCTTGTTTCTGTTTGCTACATACTTTTGCACAAAACCAAAATACCCTTTTTCCACATTAGATGATTTAATGGAATAGTGCATTGAAATAATTAAGAAATAAATGTAAAATATAAGAAAAACCTTTTTTTTAAAACCAATATGATTTTATATGGCGGCACTAATTGTGACTGGCAACTTTTTGTAAAATTTTGTCAATTGTTTACAGCTTCGTTCCAAACGTTTGAGAATAGTGCTATAAAAGTACTAAAAATGATGCGCATGACCGAGTCAGCACGTGCCACTTGCAGGATATCACTTTTATTGGCACATGCTCGACTTGATGCCGTACGTCGCCTGATAGGGCTTACTTGTGCGATACCAATACTGATACACACGCAGAGTTTTTGATCAACTGCCTAAAATCAGATTAAAGTCAAATTTCCTAAAATGTATTAAGACCCAAATAAAATTTAGCCCAACTCAACCAAATTGAAATAATTATAAATGAGACGTTAATCTAACCCTGTTATGCTAAAAACCAGTGTGGGAAATCGGTATAATTGAAAGTTTAATTTGAACAATACAGCTTCACTCAAAAATGCTAGTAATGCTGACTTCAGTAAAACAAGTAAGAAGGCTCCAGTTGTTGAAAGGCTGACTAGAACATACCCTTAACCCATTACGTAACGCAGAACGCCATTTGTGTTCAATATTTCCTGTGTTATTTAACAGACTTTTATCTTATCACTCTTGCAATGCTCATGGTAAAGGAGACTCTCTAGACGACAACCAGACAGACGGACAGGCGGACATGGCTTTATGGACCTGGCTGTTGATGCTGATCTATTGAATATTGGGTCCATCTGGCTATTAAATACTTTTGCACAAAAACCTTTAACTTTTTTTACGCATTTTACGCATACCCTAAGCCCGTAACATAACGCATTCCGTATATTATGGGTTAAAATGCTAAGGATTCTGCCAGCAACAAATGATATATAGAGATTTTGGTACACAAGGCAGACAGAAGTGGTAGGCGTGGCAATCAAAATATGAAGTGTTTACGGTACAATATCATGCAGTTGAGTTTAGGGTTGCACATTTTTGCAGTTTTCGGTGCACGTTACGTAACGCGTACAATTAATTTTTGAGTAGACTCCCAATGACTAAAATTCCAACTTATTAGATGTTTATTATATTGTCCATAGTTTTAAACCTAGTTTTAACAATTTTAAAATTTCAGCTTTTTTGTTATCGATATACACATGGGTATATCGACAAACAGAAAAGTTATCGTTAACTCAAACTAAGCTACACTTCAAAACATGGAGTCTTTAGCTCTTATTTTCTCCGAGGTCCAGGCGTTCATACATACGGACAGACAAACAGACATGGCTATATCGACTCGGCTGTTAATGCTGATCAATAATATATATACTTTATGGGGTCGGAGATGCTTCCTTCTGTCTGTTACATACATTTGTACAAACCCATTATACCCTCATTTTCTGGGTTAAAAAAATTTGCGGTTGATTTGTAATTAAAAGAAAATTGTGTAAGTTTAGGTCGGATTAACTTAAAATATGCATAATTGTACATTCAAAAAAGAATTACAAAAAAAAAAAAAATTATTTAAACCTTACTTAAAGAAAAATATTAAGGAACTGACTTTAAATTGGTGTACCATTGAGAGAGATTGTTCATTGCCTTCGTTGAATTCTTTCTCTGTCAGCTATTCGTGTCTGCCCTGCGGTGTAGACATCATTTATCAATGTATGTAAACAAATCAAAACGGAGCTAAGAATAACTGGAAGTCCACCCAGCTGTACGACCCAGCTAAAACCTTGGCAAATACAGAAGTGAAAAATGATTTGAAGTGAATTACAAGCTGCTTTCATCATGAAACCAAAATATATGCAAGCCAAAACCAAAAATCTATTTACCAGAACTTTGGGTGGCACATGCAAAACCTCTACTCATCTTCAAGAACCTTGGGTGGTAAATGCAAAAACGCTGCTCTTCTTTACCGTAGGACGCCTTTTGTCTGTTCTCTCTTGCTGTCGTTTCGTTTTGGTAACATTTTTGTTTTCTGCACAATCACTTAACATCATTAAAGTGACGCGTAAATGAAAATTGCTGCCCCGAAATATTCGCGGGGTGTTTTTTGGGTGGCATGTTTCTAATGTCATTGCCGTTTCAAATTTTATCTCTTGCAAATGTTAAAACGCATCAGCCCAAAATACAAGATACGAGTTAGGGGGGCCGAGGGTTTTCAGTACACAGTCACAGAAAAGCAAGCGAGCAGGCAACATCATTCATCAAGGATTTAGTTAAACGACGGCAAGCGTCTGTGTGTGTGCGAGTATGGGTGGTTTGAAAACCATTCATCATCATTCGTCTGGGATTATGCATTTTAAACATACGATTGCTGTCAACATTGTCAGTTCTAGTCGTTCTCCTGTGGATGTCCCATGCAATGTGCTCGCTTCAGACAAGCAAATTTAGTCAGGCATAGTTTGGTCGATTTGAGAGAAGAATTTAGCATGCATTCAGTCACCAAAGCATTTCAAATGACGTTCATAGTTACATTCGTTTTGCTAGCCAACCACAGGTTTCACATGACTCAACTGCTTTCGTTATTTGCGATGCATTTCGAACTGAAATCTGGACTGAAATTGGTATTGGTATTGGTCATGAATCAATCATGTTTAGAATGACTCCCCTTGCCTCACTACCACATTCAACACAGCATTGACAACAAATTTAATGGATAGCAGCAGCTTCAAAGAAGTCGCGCTTAAATCAGGCAGGACTGATCGCAAATATTTATTAATAATTTTAGGAGTTTAGCAAACAATATGCTAACTGACACCCAAAAGCTAAAAGGGTGGAAGTTCTACTATGTTGTGTCCAAGGATTAGCAACAGCAAACATCTCCAACAAACAACAATATTTCTGTCTGTCTGTCGTTATTCTGTTTGTCATGCTGACAATTGGCTTTGACTGGCCAATGAATGAATGGGCAGCAGCCGGAACTAGCACCAGATCCCAACATGGGAGCTTTACAAATATCAACACCAACAACCAAACGCATATAGGTGGTGTATTCTGGGTATGAGTATGTTGTATGTTTTTATGTGGGGGCGATGTACAAAGACTTGTCAAAATCACAGCCAAATCGCAGACGACAAGGATAACAACCAGAATGGCAGTAACAGATGGGATGGACACAAGCAAAGCGTATGTCTGGACAACTACGAGTAAATTGCCATACTGGAGATATAAAGGCTATTTAGGCAATCTTTGAAGGTCACTTTATATAATTAAGGGATAAACTAAACATTATTATTATAGTATTGAATTACAGCTAAAATTAAACTTCAATCTGTATATTGTGCGCATATTCTATCAGTATCCACACAAATGTTGCTGAATTATATATGAAATATTATTTGTTTTCAACAAAATTTTGAAAACTGTTATGAAAATTGATTGTACAATAGAACAGTCTAACCAACAGCAAACTGGACACTAATTTTGAATTTTAGCTTTAGTAATCTACATATATGTATATACAGTGCATGCAGCATGCTGGATAGCGTCAACCAATTAAAACCAAGGCAGTTCGCGTTAATTGTTTATGGCATATAGCTTTCTGGCCTATTTCACGCCTTATACCCCGACTCCATTAATCAGAATTTGGCATAAACAGCCAGTCGGGAATGTAGGCGACTCCACTACACAACCAATTGGTTTCAGCATATTTCTTTAACCGGGTCTGTTAAAAAAAATCAGTTTGAATTCCGTTCCCATGTATTTTTTTTTTATTACATTAGCTTGTCAGCTGAAATTCTCAAAATGGCAATGTTATTAAGTAAGAATTTGTTAACATCGCATCTGTTAAGGGTCTGTAATGTTACCTTTTATATTTTCCCCGTTGGTAGTCTTTTTTCCAGTTGGTAGGAAACGGACCAACGGGGAAAATTTAAACATGATTCCCATTCTGGAAACTCGATTCAAACTCAATAAATGCAGCATATCCGAATTCCAATTGCATACATGCATTTTGCTTGCAGTGGAATCGGGGTATTAGAAACTTATTTGTCACTTATTTGGTGGCTATAGCCTTAAAACTGTTGAAGACGCAGGCATTTTTGTGTGTAATTGGAGGGGTCTGGGGGCAGAAGAGGTGGGCGTGGCATCCAAACTTTTGATGCAGTTTTTCGAGGAATGTCACCAGCTATCTTGCCATCAAATTTGGACTCTAGCTGATAAAATGTGGGATATATATGTGTGTTTTATCGATTTGCACATCGAGGTGTATCGACTTGTTATCGATTTTCCAGGTCCCTAAAGTCCTAGAGTCTAAATTTTAGACATTGTCTGACGAAGACATATTTACAAAGTTGCAAGACTCTAAATTTAAAGGGTGTCGAAAAAAGTTGCGTTTATACAGTCAGACGGATGAACGTTCAGATGGACAGACATCATGACGGACATTGCACAATGCCAATATACTACTGATACCTTTGGGATCACAGTATAATTAAATTAACTTACCACACATGAGTCAGAGTTTTAAGTCTCTCACAAGATTCTTAAAACCTAGTCGACTGGCATTTCCGCATATAATATTGAAATAAACAAGTCAGCTAAATGTGTTTATTAAATTAACAGAAACCCGCAAAGACAGAGTTAGATGAGTCTTTTGGTACGAGGTGAAAAAGACAGATCAAGACAAATCGACTAAAAGACACCCTGAACACCATACATTAGGAATGCACTTACTGTTTGTACTTTTGTGTGCGTTACGCTTACGGTTTTTATTACCTTTTGTGTTTGGATAAACCAATACTATTATAAGAAAGTTTAGAATAAAATTTTTATATTTTATTCATTTTAAAACACGCTCGATCTGCAAGCGGTATGCAAGAACTTAAGTTACAAATGAAAGAACATTTTTTTTAAACCTTACTTCCTCATTTCACTCGTTCAGCGTAAAAAAATTGATGCATAAACATTGCAAAAATAATTTAAGATCTGAACTTGAAATTACGAACCAGAAGCAAAGGCGTTAAAACAACCCTTTTTATACCCTTAACCCTTAAAATGGGTAAATAAGGGTATATATAAGGGTATATATATTACAGACAGAAGGAAGCATTTTCGACTCCATAAAGAATATATATTCTCGATCAGCATTAACAGCCGAGTTGGTCTAGCCATTTCCGTCTGTTTGTCTGTCTATCTGTATGAACGCGTCGATCTCGGAGAATTAAAGAGGAGACTTCTAACTTGAAACTGAGTTTCAAAATTGTAAAAACGATTTGATTTTTAAAATGAGGTTTGAAACTATAAATAAAATAATGAACATTTTAAAAAATTGATCATAATCAGTTAAGCGGCCCATAGACGGTCAATATTATTGTACAATATTACGGTTTGTGCAATTGAATTGAGCGTGTGTAGAGGATATTGAAAGGTTGCACAATATATTGCGCGATTGACGAAGAGTTTAAAATATATTGTACAACCTGGAAAATATTGCGTCATCTATTGGCAGTATTGCACAATATTCAATTATCAAGTAAAGGTTTTGATCTATAAACTCCCATTGCTCGCAATTGTGCCATATATTGCACAACCTTCAATATCGCCTCCATATGGTACAACTTTTTGCACAAACCAGTATATTGTTCAACATTGTGCAACCCACATTGCACAATAATATTGACCGTCTATGGGCCGCTTTAAGAAACATCGGAGATATTGCAGTTTGAAATTTGGTCATTTTGGTCATTGGGTAAATACACTCAAATGACTGCACGCGTTACAAATGGGGTTAAGGGTATGTCCTAGTCGGGATTCACGACAAGTGCCTTCTTACTTGTTTTGCTTAAGTTTGACACAGTGATAATTTCAAGCGAAACATTAACTTCAATTTAAATTTACAACATGAAGTTGCAGAGCTGCCTGAAAATCGATTGAATAAAGTGTAACAAAGAGCATCTCATGAAGATTTTTTCTTAATGGAAAGAAATTTCATGAATCTTTTTAAGTTGAGTTCTGCGCCAGATAATTTTTGACAGATTTATTGACAGCAGCTTCGTTCGATGAAAGCAAAATGAGTCACTTGCATTTGTACCCAGTTTAAAAAAAAAGAGGTACCCTCTTTTTTTGTGGTTCTCTGAAAATGTATGTAAAAAGTATTAACAATGAAATAAAATATATTTTATATTGATCAGCATCGACAGTATAGAATAATATACGTCATACACTTAGCTGTCTGTCCGTCTGCCCTAACGTTGTATTTAGAGACTTCAAAGAGTATTTGTGCTGTACATTAACCGCTCTAATGTTTAGCCAACAAAAGTTTGGTTAAAACAAGCAACGGAGTAATATTGATAAAAAAAAAACAAGTGGAAATTCTCTTTTCAAGAGATCTCGACTAGGACATGGCCTTTACCTGCTACATAACGCGTATAGTCATTTGTGTGTATTCAAGCTTCCGCAGATATTGTCTGCACTATTGAATAACGATTTATCCGATTTTGGTAAAATATCAGATGTTCATTATTTTGTTCATAGTTTTTACAACTTTGGAATTTAAGTTGTTTTTTTTCTATTGATCACAGGTGTATATCGGAAGCCAGAATTCTGATACAAAAGTTGAAACAAATTTGTTTTGATCATGATATAAGAAAGCTTAAGCTTTGAATCTGGAGTCTCTAGTTCTTATAGTCTCCGCGATCGGCGCGTTCATACAGAAGTGGGCGCGGCATCTTAAGTGCGACCACACACATACATACACTTCAAGCAACGTATGTACAAATAAATTAAAGGGCACCTTTCGAACTCGAGCCTGGTCAGCTGTCTTTTTTGCCTTCTTTAAAGAGTCATGTTAAAGCCAAATGCGACACTTGATTACCGGTTTGTGATTGAGTTAGGCTTGAATTACCGCGAGGGGAAGGCTTTTAAAAAACTAAAATTCAATGATTTGTCTACTTTTCGCATAATATGTTAACATATTTTTTATAACACTTATTTTAAATCAGCAATACCAAATTCGTTGCTTTGACAGTACAGCCTGGAATAGAGTCGATAAAAAAAATAAAAATAAGTATATAATGAAATAAGGTAAAACAAAAATAATAAGAAAGCAAGATCTGCAAAAACTTAATCAAAATCGTCTAAGAGAGTCATTATGCAGTAGTGCATGCATTTTCTATATATGTGTATACAAATTATTTTAATGTCTTTTAAGGTCTTAGTCAAGGTTTCTCGTCATATTTAGTATAAATAATTTTTATCAAATAAATAAGTAATTTAAAATTTATCTGTGTTAAACATTAATAACATCGACAATTTAAATTACTGAGTATGAAGTGCATTAAAAAACTTTAAGGACCTGCCCCTTCATACATATAACTGTTTCCATCAAGTAAGTTTAAATATCTATCAACTCTAAATTGTGCAGAATGATAAGCATTTATTAAATGAAAGTAAAAATTATGCGAAAGATTTGTTTTGTTAAAAGTTTCTCCCACTGTGCAGTGAAGTTTGCAACCAATCTCAGCCAGGATGACTTAGCCGGAACTCAAACGACATTACGTCTAGCTAATTTTGAAAAAAAATTTGGCACAATGTAAGATTCCAGCATTTTTGAACGAAAACTAAATAAAAGACTTGCCAGCCAATTAAACTGTCTGTGCCATAAAAATGTGCGAAATGATAAAAATAAGACTTTAACTCCGTTACCACTATAAGCAACTCGATATGAGCATTGTGATAAAAGTCTGGCTAGTCAGCCGCAACTGAACGAATTTTTATCACACACCACACACAAAACTAGGTATTGTTTTGCAAGGTGGCGGACAAATGGGCACTGTGACAATGAACAAGCAGCCCAACAAACCCAATCTCGTTGCGATGAGCCTGTCGCATGACATGACACGTTTTGCGCATTCGTCTCGATTGCAGTTTAGTGCAATCAAAAAGGATTCATCAACGCAGGACCAAAAATGACCAGCGAAGCGTTTATAATACCACCAGACAACACCAAGAGAGTCGGGCTATCGGGATGGCCAAGAACTGTGGGCTGTGGAGCGACGAGCGAGCGAGTCTTAAACCAAAGAAATTAGTGTAAAACTAAAATCCGATTTGGGAAAACAATGTGAACAGAGTCAAGGGGTGGAGGGTGGTGGTTTTGCTGCTTTGCTGGTAGTTCTCGCTGTGGTTCTGTTGAAAACACCAAAACGTGCACTTAGGGGTAAGTTCAACATAATCGAGACAACTCCCCTTAACTAACAGCTAATCTGCCTCTCGTGGGTTTTTACTGATTCGACGCTTTTTATCAATTCTTAGATATCTGATAGTCGCAACATTTTTATGACTTTCCACTACGAGCGCGAAGGAAATTCTATTAAATTAAATTTCTGGCTGACTGGCTGGTAGCTTAAAGTGTGCATATGCATGAGTGTTGTGAAGTTTAAGGCGCCTCAAATTAGTTTCTTACGCTTGAGTTTGCCTTAATGCTCAAAAAGTGCTCAAGGGATTTGGCGTAATTCGATTAGAAAGGGATTACCGGACGAAAAACTTAAACACAAAGAGCTCTTTTCGAAACAATGTGCGGCTCTAATGGGATGGCCATGCGCTTTGATGAATGATGTATCGTATTTTTGAACAGCAGCAGCATTTGTTCCATCCAGCGTCAACGGAAGTTAAAGCTTCTGAAGCCATGTGAGCAGGAGCGCTTCGGAAGTGCCAAGACAGCGTAAAGCTTTTAAACGGCCCAAGGGCCATTAGGACTTAGCCCAAAGTTCATAAGGGTAAGAATATAAAACAGCAAGGTCAAATTTCTGAAGTTCTTAGGTTTTCTCCAAACAGAAGTGTTTTTTTCAGGAACCAGTATATAGTTTTAGAATATTTTTCAGAGAAAACAAATTAGAGCGATATACTTTTTCACCAGTATAAAAATCTGTGTTAAGGATTCTGCTTGCAAAGAGTAAGAAAAAGGGATTTTCGGTATTAAAAGGCACGTAGCATATAAATTTTTGGTGTAGATCTGTGTTGGGATTCGGGCTGGGGCGACAGAGATCAAAACTTTTTATACAGATTTTTGGGGAATGTCACCAGCTATGTTGTGTGACTTGTAGATGCTCAAATGTGTAACCCGTCAAATAATCATAAAATGTATGTGAGATCACAGAAATGCCAGATTTATTCATATACTCTAAGAGACTAATATTGGACTCCTACGGATGCCATTGAAAGAACTTGACTTAACTAAACAACATGGAAAACACGGAAAACAGTACATGTTCACGAAACTGAATTTCGTCGTTCATACAAAATTAATCACACAAGCAAATTTGTAGGTTGGATAGGTAATTTAAATTCCGTTTTAATGATACAATACTCTTCTTAACCCATAAAGTACCCAATGAAAGTTTTCAGTTCTTGAAATTTGTCCAAAAATCTCTTCGCATGTATATTTTAAGATTTAATGAAAAGACTTTTTCTTAAGCTTAGCCTTGCAACTTTGTAAATACCGTGGTACATGTCTTCGTCAGACAACGTGTTAAATTTAGGGCGCTAAGACCTCTGAGAAATCGATAATAAGTCAATACACCTCGATGTGCAAATCGATAAAATACATATAAATCCCACATTTTTACAGCTAGAGTCACCAAATTTGGGGCAAGATAGCTGGTGACATTTCTCAAAAAACTGCATCAAAAGTTTAGATGCCAAGCCCACCTCTTTCGCCCCCAGCCCCCTCCAATTATAAATAATAATGCCTCTATCTCCTACAGTTTTCAAGCTATATACCATAGAAGCTATAGAAGATGCTGACATCTGACACAGATATGCATAACAACTTTGGATGAAACGCCCCAAAACAACGGAACATGCCCACAGCCCTAAAAAAAACAACCAAAAAGCATGTATCTTTGCCAGTTTTTGGGCTAGAGTCACATAATTTGGTGGGCATATTGTAAGTGACATCCGTAACAGATGTGCATCAAAATTTTTCGCGCTAGAGTCTCCAAACTTGGTAGGGGGATAGAGGGTTCCATCCGCAACAAAAATGCATCACAAATTTGGATGTCTCGCCTTCCTCTTTTGCCTGAAAACCCTCATATATTACTATTTGCACTCAAAATCCTTTACTCAGCTATGTTAACTGGTATCAAAGTCTATCTATACTAATATTATAAAGAGGAAAACTTTGTTTGTTTGTTTGTTTGTTTGTTTAATTGTGGCGAATAGGCTCAAAAACTACTGGACCGATTTTAAAAATTCTTTCACCATTCGAAAGCTACATTATCCACGAGTAACATAGGCTATATTTTATTTTGGACAAAAAGGGATCCGCAAGTTATTTGGGTTTGTTAGAGTTGAGCCAGACCTAGAGCTGTGTTTTTCAAAATCTTAGTAGGCTACATTTAAAATTAGCTGTGTTTTTCAAAATCTTAGTGGGCTACATTTAAAATTCAGTAGGAAAAATAATTCTATTCAACGTATAAATGAAATTATTTAGTTATCCGGAGCGCGTTGCTTCGCCAACAACTCAAATAAATGAAAAAAATTTTGTTAAAAAACAAAAAATATTAAAAAACTGTTTTTTTTACTATTTAAAATCGTACATTTTTAAAATGCCAGCAATACGCAGAGGAGCTACCATAAAATCTAACCTCAACAACGCGAGCAGCTATGGGTCACGACGCAAACGTGTTGAAAGAGCCCAGCAATTACCAGAACAAATCGAAACAAGAAATGCAGCTCAAAGGATCAGGACTGCAGAAAGTCGTGCACAAGAATCTCAAGAACAGCGTGACGAACGTCTGCAACAGAATATTACAAGAAAAAGAGCGGCACGAGAACGAAACATAGCTACAGTACAGTACTAGATCGACAAAGGCAACGGATCAGCCGCTCATTAACACGTGCATCATTCGTTCGGCTTGCCTTTGAATATGCACCAGATATTAACTACTCAGCGTATTTAAAAAATTGCTATCGGTGGAATGGATAAAGTATTTCAATATTGTCAGGCATTGAAATTTCGGATTGAAGCAGCCGGCATGTGTTGCGCATCAGGAAAAGTTGTGCTGTCACCTCTACCCGCTCCGCCGGAGCCTTTATTATCCCTTCTTACTGGCAATTCAGATGATTCCAAATTATTTTTGCGTAAGATACGCAAATTAAATTCTTGCTTCCAAATGACGTCATTTGGGGCAACTAAAATTTGTGATCGTGCATCCGATGGACGTAATTTTGAAACTACATTAAAAACTCAACATTTTCGTCTTTGTTCGTAAATAATTTCATTGCACTAAAGGGTTAAAGTAGTGAAATTTTTGACCCGGCTATAAAATACGTAGAATCAAAACAATTCAACATTACAAATCTTTTGACGGGATGAAGTCTGTCGGGTCCGCCGCTGCAACGCGTGGCTGAGTTAGCTAGTATAGTATATAGTCGGTTGCGTCTGACTGCAACGTTTTTATTTGTTAATTGCTTTTTATGTTAAGGTCAAAATTTTTCATCAAAAATCTTTCTTTTTTTGAGAGGAACTCCCGGTTATCAGCTGAATCCAATTTTAAAATAAATATTTTAACTAATAGTAAGTCTTAAAATATAGTTTAAAGATACCATAAGATACCATATGTGTGCAAATTTGTAAATGAACAAATTTAAAAGTTTTCTTAACAAAACAAGTAAGAAGGCTCTAGTCGGGAAATCCCGACTAGGACATACCCTTAACCCCATACGTCACGCGTATGTGACCAAACTTCAAACTGCGATATCTTCGGTGTTTCTTAAACGATTTTGATCAAATTTTTTTTAAATGTTCATTATTTTATTCATAGTTTTAAACCTCATTTTCACAATTTTGAAATTCAAGATTTTTTTGTTATCGATCACATGTGTATATCGAGAACCAGAAATGTTATCGATAACTTGAAGCAAACTTGATCTGCGCATAGTATACGAGAGTTTAAGTTTCAAGTTTAAACTCTCTAGCTCTTATAGTCTCTGAGATCGGCGCGTTCATACAGACAGACGTACAGACGGACAGACAGACGGACAGACGGACATGGCTAGATCGACTCGGCTGTTGATGCTGATCAAGAATATATATACTTTATAGGTCGGAGATGCTTCCTTCTGTCTGTTACATACATTTGCACAAAACCATTATACCCTTATTTACCCATTTTATGGGTTAAGGGTATAAAAATTTCGAGATTAGCCTTTTTCGGCCTTCTAACTATATATGTAAAAAAAAAGGTGGGCAACACTATGCGTGGACCATGGATACAGGAGCTTGGGACTTAGTATTTGGAAAATGAGTTCAGCGAGCTGTCTTAATTAATTTGAATATTTTGCTTAACCTATTTCAGATATGCAATCGGACACTAAAAAATCTTTGTTTCTTAAAATTTTAATTGTACATAAAAGCAAACACTCGAGTACAGCCTTTTTATACCCTTAACCAATAAAATGGGTAAATGAGGGTATAATAGTTTTGTGCAAATGTATGTAACAGAGAGAAGGAAGCATCTCCGACCCCAAAAAGTATATATATTCTTGATCAGCATCAACAGCCGAGTCGATCTAGCCATGTCTGTCTGTCCGTCTGTCTGTCTGTCTGTATAAACGCGCCGATCTCAGAGACTATAGGAGCTAGAGACTTCAAACTTGAAACTTAAGCTCTCCTATACCATGAGAAGAACATCGATAACACTTCTGGCTTCCGATCTACACATCTGATCTATAACAACAAAATCTTTAATTTTGAAATTGAGTTTCGAAAACGAGATTTTAAACTGTGGGTAAAATAATGAACTTTTAAAAAAATTTGATCAAAATCGGTTAAGAATCACCGGAGAAATCGCGGTTTGAAGTTTGGTCATATTGGGCACCGGGTAAATACACACAAATATCTGTACGAGTTATGTATGGGATTTCTCGACTAGAGAAAATTACTTGTTTGCCAATGCATTGCATTGTTATTAACCGACTTCAAAAAAGAAGTAGGTTATCAATTCGTCTGTATTTTTTTTTTTTTTTTTTTTTGGTGCTGTTACTTTGGAACTTACGACTGGGTAAACCGATTTTTATGATTCTTTTTGTATTTGAAAACTGGTGCTTCCAGTGTGGTCCCATTTTTTTTTTTGGTCCACTTCTGGCATTGGCAATGGCAATTTATAAAACTTATTAGATATACCTTCAAAATCACCAAAAATTAAAAAATAAACAACAATTTTAACAAAAAACAAGTAAAAACGTTGCAGTCGGACGCAACCGACTGCGATATACTTTGATACCAGTTTACATAGCTGTTTTAAGGATTCCTAGTGCAAATAGTAATATATGAGGGCTTTGGGTATAAAAATCAGGCAGAAGGGGTAGGAATGACATTTATCTGTGGCGGATGGCACTTTCTATCCTCCTACCAAGTTTGGAGACTCTAGCGCAAAAACCGACAAAGATATAGAGGTGGGCGGTATAAGTGGGCGTGGCATCCAAAATTTGTATGCACACCTGTTACGGATGTCACTACCAATGTTCATACCAAATTTGGTGACTCTAGCCCAAAAACTAAGAAAGATATAGAGGTGGGCGGTATAAGTGGGCGTGGCATCCAAAACATTGATGCAGATCTGTTACGGATGTCACTACCAATGTTTATACCAAATTTGGTGACTCTAGCTTAAAAACTGACAAAGATACATGCCTTCCAGTTTTTTTTAGGGCGGTGGGGCGTGGCCCGTTGTTTGGGGGCGTGGCATCCAATGTTTTGATGAATAACTTTGTCAGATGTCGACATCTACCTTCATGTCAATTTTGGTGGCAATAGCTTGAAAACTGTAGAAGATACAGGCATTTTTGTTTATAATTGGAGGGGGCTGGAGGCGGAAAAGGTGGGCGTGGCATCCAAACTTTTAATGCAATTTTTTGGGGAATGCTTTCAGCTATCTTGCCATCAAATTTGGTGACTCTAGCTTAAAAACTGGCAAAGATACATGCATTCCGGTTTTTATTAGGGCGATGGGGCATATCCTGTTATTTGGGGGCGTGTCATCCAAAGTTTTGATGCATAACTTTGTCAGATGTCAGCTTCTACCTTCATGTCAATTTTGGTGGCTATAGCTTCAAAACTGTAGAAGATACAGGCATTTTTGTTTATAATTTAAGGGGGGTGGGGGCGGAATAGGTGGATGTGACATCCAAACTTTTGATGCAGTTTTTGGGGAATGTCATCGGCTATCTTGCCCCCAAATTTGGTGACTCTAGCTGGTAAAATGTGGGATATATTTGTGTTTTATCGATTCGCACATCGAGGTGTATCGACTTGTTATCGATTTCCCAGGCCCCCTGAGGTCGTAGAGCCCCAAATTTAACACTTTGTCTGACGAAGACATGTACCAAGATATTTGCAAAGTTGCAAGGCTCTAGCTTTAAGGGTGTCGAAAAAAGTTGCGTTCATACGGACAGACGGACGGACAGACGGACGGACGGACAGACGGACAGACACCATGACGGACATTGCACAAACCCAATATACTATGATACCTTTGGTATCAAAGTATAAAAAAACCAACTTCAAAATAACTAAAATGCCCTAAAAAGTAAAAAATAATTGAGTATTCTTTTACAAGTAGTAAGAACTATTGTTATTTTTGGAGTCGGTGTCAGCTAAGGTAGGTTGAAGGATGGTCCATATTGAATGTATTGAAAGATAGCCATTCTGTTGTAAGATAAAATCCGTTGAGTAAATGACTGAAATTGGAACTTTAAATGCGTTTTTCTCGAAACTGCGTTTCTACTGAACCGTGAGGTATGGTTCTAAAACAATGCAGAATTAATAAATTTCTGCGATATCGGGGGCAGCCAAGTATAAACCTACATTAGCTGACACCGACTCCAAAAATAACAATAGTTCTTACTACTTGTACAAGAAAACTCAATTATTTTTTACATTTTAGGGCATTTTAGTTATTTTGAAGTTGGTTTTTTTTTGTTAAAATTGTTGCTTTTAGCTTTTCTATTTAATTTAATTAAATGCTGTAACAATATCTTGTTGTATGAACACACTCTGCAGGTATTTAGCATTGTATACGCAAAAATATTTTCACTTCACACACTTCTCTATCCTAGCAAACTGAGATACAATCTCCAAAATCACTTCCTAAATTCGGCAAAGCAACAGTAAGATTTAATGAGTTCTAGCATTCAACAAAAAAGTCCAAAAACTGTCTGAGCCTTAAGCGGGGTGAAAGAATCAATTGAAAATGGCAAGTGATAAAACTTGATTTAACCACAAACTTCTAAGCGATACGTACAAATTCGAAGTAAACAGGGGTGCTCGGACTTGGGTTTGGTTTCTTTTTCAACTCGGAAAAGAGTTTAAATATCGGTGCATAATTAAACTGTCAGATTATTGTGACATGTTATACAAAAAATAAAAGTGCGATATATTTCCAAAAACTCACACTCAGAGCAGATATTTATATGGTCACATTGCCATCATTTTCGTCTTTATTTTGCAAACTTTGTTGCACAAAAGGGTTGCAATTTATAGCCGCTTATAATGCTCGCTACCGGCTCCCTCTTACAATTTTTATTCTCACCCTCTCTCTCTCTCTCTCTCTCTCTCTCTCATACTCTCTCTATCTTCCTCGAACCCTTTATGTATCTGTATAAATTTAACCATGACAAAAAACCCAAAACAGAACTCAAAAGCCATGTTGCGTTGCTCATAAATTGAAACGAGTTGGAAGACTCTAGTAAAGAAACATAGACGGAGATACCCTGAACTCTAAAATTTCTGCGAACACTCAGATCCTTTGTATATGTGCTCGTGCAGAAAGTGCATGCAATACTTTAATACAAAATTTAAAAAAGAAACCTGCTGTGTCTGGACTTAGGCGACCTAAAGATACAATAATTCTGAAGTTTTTTGCTTTTATTAGATTAGGTGCTACGCCTTAGTTACAGACAGGCAAACCATTTAACGGACAGACTATTATATCCTTTTTATATATTAAGGGATAAGAGACTATGCGCCCAGAAGTCCGCACAACTCGCGTTTTCATTCAGCCTTTCGATCATTGATTTTTTCTATCACACAGTGAAGTTAGAGCACAATTTTCTTTAACGTTTGATTGCCAAACAATTCGACATGGTTTTCTAAGCTTTAAGCTGGCGTATGTTACGAGTGCGAGCTAGAGAATCTTACCACCCGCAGTGCGTTAATTTAAAAAATTTTTTTTACAGTATAGTGTGGTGTGGTAGAATGAACTCTTCTGCGCTCACTTAAGCTAAACATCAGCAATGGTTTGAGCGAATCAAATGAAATGACATCTAAGATTGACCTGATACGAAATAACTTATTTGCACAGTACTTCAATGCAGTGATGCTCGTTCAAAGAAACCACAATATAAAATTTCATTAACCAACATTTCGCTCGTATTAAATTGAAAACTGTTAATAACATATAATATTAACTTTGACTCCGTGCAAAAACACTTGAAGACAATAAAAAAAATAAGTAAAGGAGAAAGAAATATTCTAATTTTTTAAAGTTTTTCATTTCATTTCAGTTTGCTTTCTGATTTAAATTTAAATGTTGTTCATTATTCTTAAACATTTTTGTAGCTTAAGCTCTATTTTTTTAATTTGATTTATTTTTAATTTTATGTCGACTGATATTAGTTGACAATAAACAAATAAACAAACAAACAAACAGACGCTTAGAAGTTAGAAAAAGATTATTTTCAAGATAGCTAGACTAGTATTTACTCGGAATCCAGGAGTTTATCAATTCAGTCAATGTTAATACACATGCCTGCAAAAAAATCCAGTTTCTTATTGTTTGTTCGTATATAAGAGTTAGAAGTTTCAGAGTTTTAGCATAAAACCAAATCCTAAGAAGGCCTATTGATTTCAACTGATCGATATCTCATATTGTTTCCGATATGCATCGATTGTGGCAAAATCTAGAACATGAAACTGTTTTAAGAAGTAAAGGTAAAGTCGTAAACACGTTTAACCGTTGCAATCGGACTCAACCTGGGCGAAGTAAGCGTGTCATCTATATTATTTGTGTAAATTTTGGTGGATTTCACCAGCTACTCTTCTACCAAATTTGGGGACTCAAGCACAAGAGCTAAAAAGATACGGAATTTTGAAATTTAAAAGGTGGTGGGGAAGGGGCAGGGGTCAGTGAACGCAACTTTTTTGCTTAATTGAATTTGTTGTTTTGTTGCTACAAGCTTTGCTGCTGCTATCCGAAACGCTGCCAGGGCTACACGAAAACCCAAATTAAAGCAATCTTGATGGGATAAAAGTTTGTAACGTCCTCCAAAAACTTGGCCACTTCTACTACCTCCAAAACCGGAAATGCACGAATACAAATACGGAAGAAAGGTATTACACTTGTCTCGGTTACGTCCGACTTTAACTTTTTTTTTTTAATGAATCAGCTGTTGAAAAAACTTAAATAAAAACAAGTAAAAACGTTGCAGTCGGACGCAACCGACTGCGATATACTTTGATACCAGTTCACATAGCTGTGTTAAGGATTCTGAGTGCAAATAGTAATATATGAGGGTTTTGGGTATAAAATTGGAGACTCTAGCTCAAAAACTGACAAAGATATAGAGGTGGGCGGTATAAGTGGGCGTGGCATCCAAAACATTGATGCAGATCTGTTACGGATGCCACTAACAATGTTCATACCAAATTTGAAGAGCCTAGCTCAAAAACTGAGAGAGATATAGCGGTGGGCGGAATAAGTGGGCGTGGCATCCAAAACATTGATGTACACCTGCTACGGATGTCACTACCAATGTTCATACCAAATTTGGTGACTAGCTTAAAAACTGGCGAAGTTACATGCCTTCCGGTTTTTTTTAGGGCGGTGGGGCATATCCCGTTGTTTGGGGGCGTGGCATCCAATGTTTTGATGCATAACTTTGTCAGATGTCAGTATCTACCTTCATGTCAATTTTGGTGGCTATAGCTTCAAAACTGTAGAAGATACAGGCATTTTTGTTTATAATTGGAGGGGGGCTGGGGGCGAAATGGGTGGGCGTGGCATCCAAACTTTTAATGCAGTTTTTTGAGGAATGTTACCAGCTATCTTGCCATCAAAATGGGTGACTCTAGCTGCTAAAATGTGGGATATATTCGTGTTTTATCGATTTGCACATCGAGGTGTATCGACTTGTTATCGATTTCTCGGGCCCCCTGAGGTCGTAGAGCCCTACATTTAACACTTTGTCGATAACTTGAAGCAAACTTGATCTGCGCATAGTATACGAGAGTTTAAGTTTCAAGTTTAAACTCTCTAGCTCTTATAGTCTCTGAGATCGGCGCGT
Organism: Scaptomyza pallida; assembly: GCA_018152965.1. NCBI lineage: Eukaryota > Metazoa > Arthropoda > Insecta > Diptera > Drosophilidae > Scaptomyza > Scaptomyza pallida. The sequence continues at coordinate 1,435,618 of JAECXP010000046.1, read as the reverse complement.
TCATACAGACAGACGGACAGACGGACAGACAGACGGACAGACGGACATGGCTAGATCGACTCGGCTGTTGATGCTGATCAAGAATATATATACTTTATAGGGTCGGAGATGCTTCCTTTTGTCTGTTACATACATTTGCACAAAACCATTATACCCTTATTTACCCATTTTATGGGTTAAGGGTATAAAAATTTCGAGATTAGCCTTTTTCGGCCTTCTAACTATATATGTAAAAAAAAAGGTGGGCAACACTATGCGTGGACCATGGATACAGGAGCTTGGGACTTAGTATTTGGAAAATGAGTTCAGCGAGCTGTCTTAATTAATTTGAATATTTTGCTTAACCTATTTCAGATATGCAATCGGACACTAAAAAATCTTTGTTTCTTAAAATTTTAATTGTACATAAAAGCAAACACTCGAGTACAGCCTTTTTATACCCTTAACCAATAAAATGGGTAAATGAGGGTATAATAGTTTTGTGCAAATGTATGTAACAGAGAGAAGGAAGCATCTCCGACCCCAAAAGTATATATATTCTTGATCAGCATCAACAGCCGAGTCGATCTAGCCATGTCTGTCTGTCCGTCTGTCTGTCTGTCTGTATAAACGCGCCGATCTCAGAGACTATAGGAGCTAGAGACTTCAAACTTGAAACTTAAGCTCTCCTATACCATGAGAAGAACATCGATAACACTTCTGGCTTCCGATCTACACATCTGATCTATAACAACAAAATCTTTAATTTTGAAATTGAGTTTCGAAAACGAGATTTTAAACTGTGGGTAAAATAATGAACTTTTAAAAAAATTTGATCAAAATCGGTTAAGAATCACCGGAGAAATCGCGGTTTGAAGTTTGGTCATATTGGGCACCGGGTAAATACACACAAATATCTGTACGAGTTATGTATGGGATTTCTCGACTAGAGAAAATTACTTGTTTGCCAATGCATTGCATTGTTATTAACCGACTTCAAAAAAGAAGTAGGTTATCAATTCGTCTGTATTTTTTTTTTTTTTTTTTTTTTTGGTGCTGTTACTTTGGAACTTACGACTGGGTAAACCGATTTTTATGATTCTTTTTGTATTTGAAAACTGGTGCTTCCAGTGTGGTCCCATTTTTTTTTTTGGTCCACTTCTGGCATTGGCAATGGCAATTTATAAAACTTATTAGATATACCTTCAAAATCACCAAAAATTAAAAAATAAACAACAATTTTAACAAAAAAAAAAACCAACTTCAAAATAACTAAAATGCCCTAAAAAGTAAAAAATAATTGAGTATTCTTTTACAAGTAGTAAGAACTATTGTTATTTTTGGAGTCGGTGTCAGCTAAGGTAGGTTGAAGGATGGTCCATATTGAATGTATTGAAAGATAGCCATTCTGTTGTAAGATAAAATCCGTTGAGTAAATGACTGAAATTGGAACTTTAAATGCGTTTTTCTCGAAACTGCGTTTCTACTGAACCGTGAGGTATGGTTCTAAAACAATGCAGAATTAATAAATTTCTGCGATATCGGGGGTCAGCCAAGTATAAACCTACCTTAGCTGACACCGACTCCAAAAATAACAATAGTTCTTACTACTTGTACAAGAAAACTCAATTATTTTTTACATTTTAGGGCATTTTAGTTATTTTGAAGTTGGTTTTTTTTTGTTAAAATTGTTGCTTTTAGCTTTTCTATTTAATTTAATTAAATGCTGTAACAATATCTTGTTGTATGAACACACTCTGCAGGTATTTAGCATTGTATACGCAAAAATATTTTCACTTCACACACTTCTCTATCCTAGCAAACTGAGATACAATCTCCAAAATCACTTCCTAAATTCGGCAAAGCAACAGTAAGATTTAATGAGTTCTAGCATTCAACAAAAAAGTCCAAAAACTGTCTGAGCCTTAAGCGGGGTGAAAGAATCAATTGAAAATGGCAAGTGATAAAACTTGATTTAACCACAAACTTCTAAGCGATACGTACAAATTCGAAGTAAACAGGGGTGCTCGGACTTGGGTTTGGTTTCTTTTTCAACTCGGAAAAGAGTTTAAATATCGGTGCATAATTAAACTGTCAGATTATTGTGACATGTTATACAAAAAATAAAAGTGCGATATATTTCCAAAAACTCACACTCAGAGCAGATATTTATATGGTCACATTGCCATCATTTTCGTCTTTATTTTGCAAACTTTGTTGCACAAAAGGGTTGCAATTTATAGCCGCTTATAATGCTCGCTACCGGCTCCCTCTTACAATTTTTATTCTCACCCTCTCTCTCTCTCTCTCTCTCTCTCTTTCTCATACTCTCTCTATCTTCCTCGAACCCTTTATGTATCTGTATAAATTTAACCATGACAAAAAACCCAAAACAGAACTCAAAAGCCATGTTGCGTTGCTCATAAATTGAAACGAGTTGGAAGACTCTAGTAAAGAAACATAGACGGAGATACCCTGAACTCTAAAATTTCTGCGAACACTCAGATCCTTTGTATATGTGCTCGTGCAGAAAGTGCATGCAATACTTTAATACAAAATTTAAAAAAGAAACCTGCTGTGTCTGGACTTAGGCGACCTAAAGATACAATAATTCTGAAGTTTTTTGCTTTTATTAGATTAGGTGCTACGCCTTAGTTACAGACAGGCAAACCATTTAACGGACAGACTATTATATCCTTTTTATATATTAAGGGATAAGAGACTATGCGCCCAGAAGTCCGCACAACTCGCGTTTTCATTCAGCCTTTCGATCATTGATTTTTTCTATCACACAGTGAAGTTAGAGCACAATTTTCTTTAACGTTTGATTGCCAAACAATTCGACATGGTTTTCTAAGCTTTAAGCTGGCGTATGTTACGAGTGCGAGCTAGAGAATCTTACCACCCGCAGTGCGTTAATTTAAAAATTTTTTTTTACAGTATAGTGTGGTGTGGTAGAATGAACTCTTCTGCGCTCACTTAAGCTAAACATCAGCAATGGTTTGAGCGAATCAAATGAAATGACATCTAAGATTGACCTGATACGAAATAACTTATTTGCACAGTACTTCAATGCAGTGATGCTCGTTCAAAGAAAACACTCTTATGGTGTTCAAAAGTTAGTATCACATAGTGTATCATAAAACTGCTATCGTGAACACCCAATTGAAATGTTAAGCTTGCATCTCTAATTTTATTATGGAGTGTAGTTTGAGGGGTGATTGGAAAAAATAAATAAAAAATATTACGTAGCGAAGCACCACTGGGCCACTAGTTGATTAATAAATAAGGAATAAATAAAAAATGTCTTTTAAAAGCATAAAATCAGTTCTTTTAGAATGGAAAGCATCCCAAGCATTTGAGGAAATTCCTCAACTAAAGGAATATAGGTAAAATGCATTTGTGGTAATTTAAGTACGTCAGTTAATTATTATTGCAGATATTATTGAACATTTAAAAGGCCGATCTGCATCGGTCGAATTTGGGATGATTTTGTACATGATGTAAATTCCATTTATAAAAGCCGCAGAGGTGATATAGTTAAAGTCAATTTGTTGGCGGGATTACAATTGACAGCTGTTTGATTTGATTTAGCACCTAAAGCACTTAATTATACCAAAAATACCAAAATATCGTCTGATTTCTGGCACTTTGCAACACTTTCAAGTTTTACTGTTGTTTAGCACTAGTTTCTATGCAATACTTGCCATGATTTTTGTAGTCAAGGGTTGGGGTCTAGCACAAAGTGCAAACTACACTCAGTACAAATTGTTGTTGGAGATGCTTGCACTTTGCTCTTATGCCATGATACTACACTTTGTGAACACCACTAATATAAAATTTCATTAACCAACATTTCGCTCGTATTAAATTGAAAACTGTTAATAACATATAATATTAACTTTGACTCCGTGCAAAAACACTTGAAGACAATAAAAAAATAAGTAAAGGAGAAAGAAATATTTTAATTTTTTAAAGTTTTTCATTTCATTTCAGTTTGCTTTCTGATTTAAATTTAAATGTTGTTCATTATTCTTAAACATTTTTGTAGCTTAAGCTCTATTTTTATACTTTGATACCAAAGGTATCATAGTATATTGGGTTTGTGCAATGTCCGTCATGGTGTCTGTCCGTCCGTCCGTCTGTCCGTCTGTCCGTCTGTCTGTATGAACGCAACTTTTTTCGACACCCTTAAAGCTAGAGCCTTTCAACTTTGCACATATCTTGGTACATGCCTTCGTCAGACAAAGTGTTAAATGTAGGGCTCTACGACCTCAGGGGGCCTGGGAAATCGATAACAAGTCGATACACCTCGATGAGCAAATCGATAAAACACAAATATATCCCACATTTTATCAGCTAGAGTCACCAAATTTGGGGGCAAGATAGCCGATGACATTCCCGAAAAAACTGCATTAAAAGTTTGGATGCCACGCCCACCTGTTCTGCCCCCAGCCCCTCTTAAATTATAAACAAAAATGCTTGTATCTTCTACAGTTTTGAAGCTATAGCCACCAAATTTGACATGAAAGTAGATGCTGACATCTAACACAGATATGCATCAAAACTTTGGATGCCACGCCCCCAAACAACGGGACATGCCCCACCGCCCTAAAAAAAACCGGAAGGCATGTATCTTTGTCAGTTTTTAAGCTAGAGTCACCAAATTTGGTATGAACATTGGTAGTGACATCCGTAACAGATTTGCATCAATGTTTTGGATGCCACGCCCACTTATACCGCCCACCTCTATATCTTTCTCAGTTTTTGGGCTGGAGTCACCAAATTTGAAATGAACATTGGTTGTAACATCCGTAACAGGTGTGCATAAAATTGTTTATGCCACGCCCACTTATACCGCCCACCTCTATATCTTTGTCGGTTTTTGCGCTAGAGTCTCCAAACTTGGTAGGAGGATAGAAAGTGCCATCCGCCACAGATAAATGTCATGCCTACCCCTTCTGCCTGATTTTTATACCCAGAGCCCTCATATATTACTATTTGCACTAGGAATCCTTAAAACAGCTATGTAAACTGGTATCAAAGTATATCGCAGTCGGTTGCGTCCGACTGCAACGTTTTTACTTGTTTTAATTTGATTTATTTTTAATTTTATGTCGACTGATATTAGTTGACAATAAACAAATAAACAAACAAACAAACAGACGCTTAGAAGTTAGAAAAAGATTATTTTCAAGATAGCTAGACTAGTATTTACTCGGAATCCAGGAGTTTATCAATTCAGTCAATGTTAATACACATGCCTGCAAAAAAATCCAGTTTCTTATTGTTTGTTCGTATATAAGAGTTAGAAGTTTCAGAGTTTTAGCATAAAACCAAATCCTAAGAAGGCCTATTGATTTCAACTGATCGATATCTCATATTGTTTCCGATATGCATCGATTGTGGCAAAATCTAGAACATGAAACTGTTTTAAGAAGTAAAGGTAAAGTCGTAAACACGTTTAACCGTTGCAATCGGACTCAACCTGGGCGAAGTAAGCGTGTCATCTATATTATTTGTGTAAATTTTGGTGGATTTCACCAGCTACTCTTCTACCAAATTTGGGGACTCAAGCACAAGAGCTAAAAAGATACGGAATTTTGAAATTTAAAAGGTGGTGGGGAAGGGGCAGGGGTCAGTGAACGCAACTTTTTTGCTTAATTGAATTTGTTGTTTTGTTGCTACAAGCTTTGCTGCTGCTATCCGAAACGCTGCCAGGGCTACACGAAAACCCAAATTAAAGCAATCTTGATGGGATAAAAGTTTGTAACGTCCTCCAAAAACTTGGCCACTTCTACTACCTCCAAAACCGGAAATGCACGAATACAAATACGGAAGAAAGGTATTACACTTGTCTCGGTTACGTCCGACTTTAACTTTTTTTTTTTAATGAATCAGCTGTTGAAAAAACTTAAATAAAAACAAGTAAAAACGTTGCAGTCGGACGCAACCGACTGCGATATACTTTGATACCAGTTCACATAGCTGTGTTAAGGATTCTGAGTGCAAATAGTAATATATGAGGGTTTTGGGTATAAAATTGGAGACTCTAGCTCAAAAACTGACAAAGATATAGAGGTGGGCGGTATAAGTGGGCGTGGCATCCAAAACATTGATGCAGATCTGTTACGGATGCCACTAACAATGTTCATACCAAATTTGAAGAGCCTAGCTCAAAAACTGAGAGAGATATAGCGGTGGGCGGAATAAGTGGGCGTGGCATCCAAAACATTGATGTACACCTGCTACGGATGTCACTACCAATGTTCATACCAAATTTGGTGACTAGCTTAAAAACTGGCGAAGTTACATGCCTTCCGGTTTTTTTTAGGGCGGTGGGGCATATCCCGTTGTTTGGGGGCGTGGCATCCAATGTTTTGATGCATAACTTTGTCAGATGTCAGTATCTACCTTCATGTCAATTTTGGTGGCTATAGCTTCAAAACTGTAGAAGATACAGGCATTTTTGTTTATAATTGGAGGGGGGCTGGGGGCGAAATGGGTGGGCGTGGCATCCAAACTTTTAATGCAGTTTTTTGAGGAATGTTACCAGCTATCTTGCCATCAAAATGGGTGACTCTAGCTGCTAAAATGTGGGATATATTCGTGTTTTATCGATTTGCACATCGAGGTGTATCGACTTGTTATCGATTTCTCGGGCCCCCTGAGGTCGTAGAGCCCTAAATTTAACACTTTGTCTGACGAAGGCATGTACCAATATATTTGCAAAATTGCAAGGCTCTAGCGTTAAGGGTGTCGAAATAAGTTGCGTTCATACGGACGGACGGACGGACAGACGGACAGACGGACGGACAGACACCATGACGGACATTGCACAAACCCAATATACTATGATACCTTTGGTATCAAAGTATAAAAATTGATAATCGGCTAAGAAACACCGCCGACATCGAAAGTCGCAGTATAGTAAATTGTGCAATTAAAGTAGATTTAATGATTGTAAGCGTTATATCTAGGGGTCAAGAACTGAAGACTCCATGTTTGGAACACGAGCACCGCTTGACAGAAACCGTTTGTTTGTTTGATATGATTATGAAGCTTTCGGTTCTAGAAACATCTATATATGATATGTGTACATATGTAGGACAGCGTGACCGAATATGGTATTTTATATACTTTTTGGTATATAATCAGCTCAGATTTTGTTCAATTGTATATTTATGGTATATTGGTATATAGTGATCTTTTTGCTCGATTTTATGGTATTTTATGGTATTTTTTGTTTGGCCACACTTTTACAAATGATTTCGTTGATTTTGTGGCTCCCGGTAATTGGTAATTAATTTAAGAAGACTATGAGCAAACAAAAATATCGTGATGAGTGGTAGAGGTGCAAAAACATCGATGTGTGAGTCCATCGATGCTTTCGATGTTTTTAAAAAACCATCGAGTGAAACATCGATGTTTAAAAAATTTCATTTCAAACAATAACAAAAACATAAATCTTTATTGAGTATCATTGTTAAAATGTCTATTCTTGTTTAAAAATAGAACCATATCTACAGATTCAGAGTTCAGTCTTGTTCTGCGGTCAGAAATAGTTTGTCCTGCTTTACTAAACACTCTCTATGATTCGCAAGAAGAGGCTTGAATACATAAATATTTCCACAATATTTTACCACAATAGTTGCAAACACCATGCGTGTTGTTACTGCTTTTTTTGAAGTTGTCCCATACTATAGATCGTTCTCTTTTTCGTTTTGTTGGCACCTCCACCTCTAATTCCTCTGACGTTTCCGCTCTAGTAAATAAAAAAACATGTTAGTAAACTGTATATAATACACAATATTTTTTAAGTAACATAATTAAACATTTATTTGCAGTCTTGCCTAATGCTCAGTTGCTGACCGCTAATTTATTGCGGTAATAGTTTCGCGCCAAACATGTGAAGTAGACATATATATCTTGGATGGCTAATAAGAAATAACTTACTTTTCAGGTATTTATCCATCCTGCCGTTGTCCTCCACGATATTCACCAACACCACCGACTTGTAATCCTACATTTTTACAAAGATTTGGTTAATTTTTTAAAAAAAATTTAAAAATGCCCTGTACTTACAATTTATACTTCTTTGTTCACCAAGCGCAGAGTTGTTTCAAAAACATCGATGCTGGCCTACAAAGCATCTATGATTCCGATGTTTTAAAAACATCGATGACATCGATGTTTCACTCGATGCTTCTGCACCTCTAATGAGTGGGAGACCATCCCCGAAAATAAAAAATGGCTTGGCAGGAGCGCCAATAAAATGGATGCCTTTTGTAAGGCATGCGAGTGCAATATAGTGAGCAGACTGGCGTCAAAAAACAACACGCGGCTACAGAAACATATAAATAAAATGAAATTCTTCTGTGGAAAGTCAAAGGTGAGTTCCTTATATGCTTTTTATACCACGTACCATAGGTACGAAGTATTATAACTTTGTGCAAATGTATGTAACAGGCAGAAAGAGACACCTCCGACCACATAAAGTATATACAAATATTCTTGATCAGTATCAACAACTGGCTGAAAAGCGATCAAACATGTTTTGTCTCTTTCTTACTCATGGTGATGGTGGGTGACGTTTGTTTACGTTTAGAATGCAAAAGTTAAATGAACATTTTATTTCTGTTTTTCATTACGAGTTGCAACTTGCAAATTTTTTTAGATTGATGCGCATTTCAAAGGCGCGGAACACTCACTATCTGCCTCTGTGAAGAAGGCCGAATTGATGTTTGCTGCAGCGATTGCTGAGCACAATATTCCAATGCGTGCTATGGACCATTTAAACGATGTAATCAAAATGCCTTTCCTGATAGCGCAATTGCCCAAGCGTTCAGCTGCAAACGTACAAAAACGGCTTTGCTGATTTATAACGTACTTGCGCCAATAATGAAGGAAAACTTGATGGCATTATCGACGAATCCACAGATGTTTCGTGCGTAAAAGTCTTGGCATGTGCAGTCATGTTCTTTGACAAAGAATTTATCTAGCTCTGACTAAATGATGTTCCTCCAAACTTATTATTATAACGTAAAACTTACTTTTTGTTTATTTTATTTTTAGAAACTTGATATATATATGTATATGATACTCAATTAATTTTAAGAACTTCCATTATTTTAAGAATTTGAAATAAAAAAATGAACTAATCTTTTTTATCAATATACTAGCTAACTCAGCCACGCGTTGCAGCGGCGGACCGACAGACTTCTTCCTGTCAAAAAGATTTGTAATGTTGAATTGTTTTGATTCTACGTATTTTATAGCCGGGGCAAAAAATTTTACTACTATAACCCTTTAGTACAATGAAAATATTTACGAACAAAGACGAAAATGTTGAATTTTGAATGTAGTTTCAAAATTACGTCCATCAGGTGCAGATCACAATTTTTAGTTGCCCCAAATGACGTCATTTGGAAGCAAGAATTAAATTTGCGTATCTTACGCAAAAGTAAGAAGGGATAATAAAGGCTCCGGCGGAGCGGGTAGAGGTGACAGCACAACTTTTCCTGATGCGCAGCACATGCCGGCTGCTTTATTCCGAAATTTCAATGTAATATTGACATACTTTATCCATTCCACCGATAGCAATTTTTGAATGCGCTGAGTAGTTAATATCTGGTGCATATTCAAAGGCAAGCCGAACGAATGATACACGTGTTAATGAGTGGCTGATCCATTGCCTTTGTCGATCTAGTACTCGTACTGTATCTATGTTTCGTTCTCGTGCCGCTCTTTTTCTCGTAATATTCTGTTGCAGACGTTCGTCACGCTGTTCTTGAGATTCTTGTGCCCGACTTTCTGCAGTCCTGATCCTTTGAGCTGCATTTCTTGTTTCGATTTGTTCTGGTAATAGCTGCTCGCGTTGTTGAGGTTAGATTTTATGGTATCTCCTCTGCGTATTGCTGGCATTTTAAAATGTACGATTTTAAATAGTAAAAAAACAGTTTTGATTCAGAAGCTAAACTTTTCTGTTTTTAAAAATTTTTTTTTATTTATTTTAGTTGTTGGCGAAGCAACGCGCCGGATAACTAAATAATTTCATTTATACGTTGAATAGAATTATTTTCCTACTGAATTTGTAGCCTACTAAGATTTTGCAAAACACAGCTCTAGGACTGTCAGACAAATAATTAGCAATAAATTAAAATTGCGACAATAATTTGAGATTTAAGCTACCTTATCGTTCAAGTTGGATCGAACTGCACATGGTGTGCGAATTTTATTAAAATCGGTTAAGTGGTTTAGGAGGAGTTTGTAGACAAACATCGTGACACGAGATTTATATATATTAAGATTTGATATGTTTGAACACCTAATTCAAATTTCTAGCCGTTTTAACTGGCATTTTTTTATGGTATTTAAATGGTATATTGACAATATAAAAAGTATATTTTAGTCTATTTTTGAAAAAAAAGTATTTTCGATTTGTCCGGCGCGGTCACGCTGATGTAGGAGGCAGTAAAGTAGAAATTTCGAGTGGGCCAATCACCACCTCCAGTAAAACTGGCTCCCCCAAATCAAAGAACCTTATCAATTTTTCACATTTTATAGTTAAAATTTAAATACAAATTTAATAATAATATATACAGGCAAATTACCATTTAACGAAGTTTTTTATGCAACGAATTGATTTTGTGAACACTGCCTTTTGGTTTAATTTTCGGTGTATCCAAATTTTCGAATATTTTTTGAACCGAGTTTGTTTTTAGGCCGTCGCTAGAGTTTTCAGATATTCTACATAACTAAGTTTATAAAAGTACAGCATTGGTGCCTTTCCTTGGTGGGCAGCGAACATCATGCAATTTCTATAGAGCACAAAAAAAACAAGTAAGAAGGCTCTAGTCGAGAAATCCCGACTAGGACATACCCTTAACCCGATACGTAATGCTTACAGTCATTTGTGTATATTAACCCAGTGACCAATATGACCAAAATTACCAAATTTCAAACAGCGATATCTCCGGTGTTTCTTAACCGATTTTAATCAAATTTTTTCAAATGTTCATAATTTTATCAATAGTATTGAACCTCGGTTTTACAATTTTGAAATTCAAGAATTTTTTGTTATCGATCACATGTGTTTATCGGAAACCAGAAATGTTATCGAAAATTTAAAGCAAACTTGATCTGCTCATAGCTTAAGAGAGTTTAAGTTTCAAGTTTGAAGTCTCTAGCTCTTATAGTCTCTGAGATCGGCGCGTTCATACGGGCGGACAGACAGACGGACAGACGGACAGACGGACAGACAGACATGGCTAGATCGACTCGGCTGTTGATGCTGATCAAGAATATATATACTTTATGGGGTCGGAGATGCTTCCTTCTGTCTGTTACATACATTTGCACAAAACCATTATACCCTTATTTACCCATTTTATGGGTTAAGGGTATAAAACAAGTAAGAAGGCTCTAGTCGAGAAATCTCGATTAGGACATACCCTTAACCCCATACGTAACCCGTACAGTCATTTGTTTGTATTTACCGTGACCAATATGATCGAACTTCAAACTACGATATCTTCGGTGTTTTTTAACCGATTTCGATCAAATTTTGTTTATAATTTATTATTTCATTCATAGTATCAAACCTAATTTTTATAATTTTGAAATTCTAGTTTTTTTGTTATTGATCACATGTGTATATCGGAAACCAGAAATGTTATCGATAATCCGAAACAAACTTGATCTGCTTATGGTATAGGAGAGTTTAAGTTTTGAGTTTGACGTCTCTAGCTCTTATAGTCTCTGAGATCGGCGCGTTCATACATACAGACAGACGGACAGACAGACAGACGGACAGACGGACATGGCTAGATCGACTCGGCTGTTGATGCTGATCAAGAATATATATACTTTATGGGGTCGGAGATGCTTCCTTCTGCCTGTTACATACATTTGCACAACACCATTATACCCTCATTTACCCATTTTATGGGTTAGGGGTATAAAAAAACCAACGCCTATTTACATAGAGCACACTTTGCTTCGGCTTAGTTGCGGCACAAGGCAAAGAAAAGTGCCAACTCACACACACACACAGAGAACAACAATTTTTCTTAGCTAACGCCCAGCAACAAAGGCAACTAAAGGAATACGAAAAAGAAATTCAAATTCCGCTGCGTTTTAATTTTCTATTGAAATTGTTAAAAGCAGGACAGAACAGAGGACTTATGCGCAGGATATGCAACGTCGATTTGTTTGCTTCGGTTGGGGTCTGAGGTCTTTGTTTTTGTGTGTATGTATGCGTGAGTATGGTTTGCCTAACCCCCTTCATATTAGAAAGCACTCACCCAATGAAGAAAAGAAATTAAATGCCCTAAAGGCATTTTTAACGATACAGCTTGCAAAAAAAAAAAAAAACGGCGACCATAGAAAAGATGCAGTAAAAGCACCCCAGTAAAAGCGGAAGGAAATACAAAAAAAAATGGCTCAGGGACTTAGAGACATATAAGGAAGCGAGAAAAGCATTTAAGAAAAACATCATCAGAGTATTTGCCTGAAACCACAAATTACTTACAGCGCAGCAGGCTGTCAAATGGGCGTGGCTGCTTGCAAAAACATATGACTCCCCCAACAGCCAGTTCCTAGCTCCAATTCGTATGCAAAAAAAACGAGAAACCAGCGGGGTGGCAGTTACCGTGTCCAGTAGAGCCATTTGCCAACCATATGCAATGGTCAAGGAGAAGAGGCTCCAGCAGCTGCTTTAACATCCAAATAGGAATACATCCAACTGCTGCGTCAGCGTGTCCGGCTCTTGCTCCTCTTTGTTGTTCGTCCTGGGCCAGGCAAATTTTATAAAAGAAAAAAAATGTTGCAAACAAGCCAGGGAACTGAATAGCTCACAAGCTCTGGCCGAAATAAGAATCGCCGAATTGAAATACTTGCAATAAACATGAAAAAGGCAAGCGAGCAAACAACAACAACGATGGACTGGGCTTGGAAACTTTTGGATGCTGTTGCTCCTTTGGTGCTCGCGTTTATTGCATTGACAGGCCAGTTACCAGTTGCCTCCGGGTGGCCCTTGCACATGGAGTTGGCGCTACTGCTGCTCGCTACGATACAAAAGAAAAAAATGAAGACAGAAAGCATGAGGCGAATGCCACAAAAAGATGTTTTATTAACGGAGGGTGCGAGTTTAATATTAAGGAAAAGTTTTAACGTTTCTTTCGCGGCAGCAGACTTAGAAGATTGTCATGGATATTATGTCATGAGAATTTCTAAACAGTTGGTTAACGTTATGTAACTGACTAAATTCAAGTTATAAAATGGCAAAAAAATAAATCGAGACACTTTCATAGTTTGAATTTGGAAGTCGCAAATTGCGGTGAATTCTAATGTTTCTTATGAAAATATTTTGACTAGACTCAATGAATTTCCTTAATCAAATGTCAAAATTTTAGTTTGTCTATATATTCATATAGAGTACGACCTCGCTCAACGCAACCCTTGATACACGCAACTCCTCGATAATTGCAACACCCGAATTCTTAACATTGAAGACTCTGTTAACGCAACTTCCAAACAATTATTACTTCATTTTACGCAACTACCTAAGGAAATGTATGTTTAAGTTTGTTTTGACCACTTTTCTCCATGAAGAAGGTTTGTATGATATGCTCCAGAGCTGCAAACCGGTCCGGAACCGAACCCTGTGGAACCGGTTCTCTGCGGGTTCCTCGCTATGTGGAACCGAACCCTGAACCAAACCCAAGCAATGTATCGGAACCATGAACCGAACCGGTTCCATTTTTATTTAAGGGTTCGGTCCAAAAAAATATATATGTATGCTTATAATTTGAGTGTAATTTTTGTTACAGTCGAATTTCCATATGTTACTGAGTAAAGAGGAGACAAAATAACACGAATAACATAAATACATATGTATTTACCTACTAGATATGTGCATCTGTCGCTAGACTGAAACACAAGCTGAGGGTCTGATCAAGAGCGAGCACGCAAATACTAAGTACATGCATTTTGTATACAGGCTGTGCGCGCCCGGCATGAAGCCCGAAGCTCGGCCACAATTTCGTGAAAAAAGGTGATGCATGTACATACATATGTACATACATACATTTGTAACGATCTGTTTAAGCTTGTGCGTCAGCCTGACGCCACAAAAAATAAACCCGGCACTCTGTACAGAACTGAGTTAGCTTTGAGTGCATACATAGAAATACAACATGGAATAAGTGTGTGCTCTTTATTGATCTTTATTTGCGCATAAGCGAAACTTCTGCTATGTTGGCCTGCTAAATAAGCTAACAATAATTTAATGAAAATGTTTTCATTAAAAGTCAACAAATGTCTTTTCATTTTTTTTTACTCGACGAACCCGGGTTTGGAACCGAACCCGAGGTTTCAAAATATTCAGAGCCCGGTTTTGGAACCTCTGCGAATTTTAAACCCAGGGTTCGGAGCCCGAACCGAACCTGCAGCGCCACCAGGTGAAAAATTTTGCTAAAATTTGTGTTTTTAGGTGCTGCAACGCGTACAGTGTAGCAAAGGCATATTTTTATACTTTGATACCAAAAGTTTCATAGTATATTGGGTTTGTGCAATGTCCGTCATGGTGTCCGTCCGTCTGTCCGTCTGTCCGTCTGTCTGTATGACCGCAACTTTTTTCGACACCCTTAAAGCTAGAGCCTTGCAACTTTGCAAATATCTTGGTACATGTCTTCGTCAGACAAAGTGTTAAATTTGGGGCTCTTCGACCTCAGGGGGCCTGGGAAATCGATAACAAGTCGATACACCTCGATGCGCAAATCGATAAAACACAAATATATCCCACATTTGAGCAGCAAGAGTCACCAAATTTGGATGCAACATAGCCAATGACATTCCTAAAAAAACTGCATCATAAGTTTGGATGCCACGCCCACCTATTCCGCCCCCAGCCCCCCTTAAATTATAAACAAAAATGCTTGTATCTTCTTCAGTTTTAAAGCTATAGCCACCAAAATTGACATGAATTTAGATGCTGACATCTGACAAAGTTATGCATCAAAACATTGGATGCCACGCCCCCAAACAACGGGAAATGCCCCACCGCCCTAATAAAAACCGGAATGTATGTATCTTCGCCAGTTTTTAAGCTAAAGTTACCAAACTTTATGGCAAGATAGCTGGTGACATTCCCCAAAAAACTGCATCAATAGTTTGGATGCCACGCCCACCTATTCCGCCCCCAGCCCCCCTCCAATTATAAACAGAAATGCCTGTGTCTTTTACGGTTTAAAAGCTATAGCCACCAAAATTGACATGAAGGTATATGCTGACATCTGACAAAGTTATGCATCAAAACATTGGATGCCACGCCCCCAAACAACGGGATATGCCCCACCGCCCTAAAAAAAACCGGAAGGCATGTAACTTCGCCAGTTTTTAAGCTAGTCACCAAATTTGGTATGAACATTGGTAGTGACATCCGTAGCAGGTGTACATCAATGTTTTGGATGCCACGCCCACTTATTCCGCCCACCGCTATATCTCTCTCAGTTTTTGAGCTAGGCTCTTCAAATTTGGTATGAACATTGTTAGTGGCATCCGTAACAGATCTGCATCACCTCTATATCTTTGTCGGTTTTTGCGCTAGAGTCTCCAAACTTGGTAGGGGGATAGAAAGTGCCATCCGCCACAGATATGTAAATGTCATGCCTACCCTTTCTGCCTGATTTTTATACCCAAAACCCTCATTTATTACTATTTGCACTCAGAATTCTTAACACAGCTATGTAAACTGGTATCAAAGTATATCGCAATCGGTTGCGTCCGACTTGTTTGGAATTAGGTTTTGTGGCCAACATAATATTTCTCCTCGGTTTTCGCAACTACCTCCGTTTTCGCAATTGGTCAAAATTTAATAAGTTGCGTTAAGCGAGGTCGTGTTGTATTAACATATTGTCGTGTTATGCACAAAAAAAATGTGGACTAGTAGATAGTCCCTACTAGATACTCAGAGCCCAGAACTTTACGCCCACAGTGTTTGCAAGTGTATTGCTGTTTGTGTGTGTGCAAGCTCTTACAATAATAGTACAATAAACAATACAGATAAACAGACGGAAATGGCTATATCGACTTGACTGTTAATGCCGATCAAGAATACATATACATTTTGTATGATGTCGAAAATACTTACTTCTGTCTGTTGTCTCCTTTTGCTCAAACCCATTATAGCCTTTTTACGCCCTTCACGGGATTATGCTTATTTCTTGGGTGTTACAAACGCCAGCGCATCCAGGCATGTTTCTAATTTAAAGTTCAGAGCGAGTAAAGATGTATTTTGCACCAATTCTTTATACTGGTTTCATTAAACAGAGATCCGTAAGTAATTTAACAAAAAAAGCCTCTAAGGAGTGTGCGAAAAAATCATAGCTGAAAAATGTAGGCAATGCCGCAAGCAAGTACATATTTTTTTATATTTTATTTTCTGCATTTTTTATGTGAGTGAAAAATTTTGCAAGCAGCATTGCCACAGAACTTGCAAGTGTCATTAAAGTGTTAATTGCTTTCATTTGAAGCAGAGACAGAGCCTACATTAAGAGCAGTCTTTTCTCTGTATATGCAATACCCATACATTCACATACAAGGCTTCACCAGAAGCAAAAAATGAAGCGACTACGAAAACGACGACTGGCGCGCCGGTGCTGTTTGAGCACTGTGCAAATAAGTACTATCTGCGGGCACAGCAACGATGTTGTTGATGTCGTCTTTGTCCCAGAGCGGCGCTGCTCAGTGGCGGAACTTGCCAAAGAAAAATAGTGCAAACGGAAGTTTGCAATTAAAGTGTTAATTGTGTTAATTTCTTGTGTGAGCATAGCGAACTAGATAAAGCAGCCGCAATGCTGTGTCTTCAAAAGGAAAAAACTGTTATGAAATTTATCAGCTTGAAGGAAAGGAAAGGAAAGGAAAAACATACTTAGTAAGTAGGCCAAGTAAAAAGTGTCATACGCTTGAAATTTTGTTTCTAATAAAACTCTGAAAAATCAATCTTTAAACCATTTAATGGGTTAAGGGTATAAAAATCTATTAAACCTGTCACTCTTAACTCCCAGCTGACATGAAACAATCAATTGCTTGTCTAGTATATATGCTAAACATGCGTATAACTTTAATACTAACGGATGCACAATATGATTAAACAGGAGAAATATTGACAAGCACATCAAACAATCGTTTACTTTTCAGTTTTCCGATAGTTGCTTGGAATCAAAAATGACATAAGAAACATTGGTTTAAATTATGGAGATGTCGCAGATTATGAATTTTCTATGTTACGCAACGGGTTTTTCCTAGTCGGGATTTCTTGACTAGAGTATTCTTGTTTACCCTGAATCCATTAAAGGGGTTAAAGGGGTAGACGATAACTCTCTTTGTTTCCGATATGCGCAAGTATTGGAAACAACAAAACATGTATGTTGACTTACGAAATTGAAAAGTGAATTTTCATTGAAATCCGTGGAAAAAACAGCAGCTATTTCACTGAACGCGTGCAAAATTTTCTTCAATCTTTATGCAGCTTTTAGCTGATTGTCACTCTTTAATAGACATTTACTCCACCGACTTTTGCCTTTTCTGACGCGCCGCCACCGAGGTTAAGCCCATCTACGTAAACTTTTACTTTCTATATTGCCAGCGCAAATTGAGTAACTTAGCACAAAAAATTATAAAGATTTGATTATAAGATATTTTCGATTCAAAGAGGTGTTCGGTATAGGTTAGCGTTAAATCCAAATCTTATGCAAATCTGTTTACTTTTCCATGCATCTTTTTAAGTGCTTAAAACTTTGCGGTCACCACGTTGACCTCCAATGTTCAGGTATACTATTGTTAAAGCTTAAGGAACTCTCTATTATCCTCTCCTTGGAATATCGCAATTATATCTTAATAGCTAAATGTTATGGGGTTTTGCAATACTAATTTTGCTAAATTCTTTTAAAACCCTATATAATCTTGTTCATAAATGAACACGTTGCTATAGAGCCGATCGCGCCTTCCGCGACTGTCGGCCAAATAAATACATCCACTAGAAGATAAATTTAAGAATAAAAAGTATGAAAATTATACTCAACAGAACAACATCGTTTGTATGATTGTTCATAGTGTCAATGACATTTTTGGTGGGATGACTGAATAAATTATTACAAAATTTCTGTATTTGACTTGAGGATTACACAAAGAATATACATATATGTATATACATAATTCATTCTTTTATTATATACAAGTTGTATGAAACTTGTTGCATTTATTTGTATGTGTTTGTGTAAAAAGCTAATGTACCACGACTAGTAAAAATGGTATTCAAATTATTCAGTATGTATATAAACCAGCGGGAAATATAATGGAAAGTCTGCATGCTAGCTCACACATGAATGAGTCAAATACCAAAGAAGCTGGGACAAATAAAGTCAAACGAAGCATGCCAACGATTCTTGTCCCTTCGGAGCGCGAGCTTTTCTTAAAGCTCTTGCATTTGAGACTACGACGCGCAACGGGCTTAGGTCTGGATCCGTCTCTGCATACTTTCAACAATTGGATCTGACTGACTGCTGACAGCACACTGAGTATGGCGCATAGGAATCATAAAAGAGCTCGGTTGGCAGGCAAGCACAAATAAATAAAAAAGGCAAGCCCCAGACGCTGTGGTGCATCGATCCAGGAACAACCCATTTAACTGCTGATGCTGCCTCAAACTTCACTCTACTTGTGTTTATTACACTCTGCTTTGCCCTGTTCGTTTGTATTGCGGACATTCAGGCACGTCGTCACGCTTTTGTGACAGTTCGCCCTTTTTCACTTAAGACGCACCTTTGTATATGTACTACATACACACATATTGAGAACTTTTAACACTATACAGAATTGACATATAAAATCGTTTTCATCAGTTGTCCAACCAGCAAACGCGTCGAAACGAAACGCATCTTTAAAAGTGAATCAGAAACAAGTTAAAGAGGCTACATATATACGGTATGCCGAATATTATTTACACTTGAAAACACTACATGTTATTTTTCATAGTAAAATCTTAATCATCTTGCATTTGTGTGGCAGTTGTATAATAAAGATTTTGTAGTTTCATTTGACCGAACATATGATCTAACTGCACCAAGCTAAAAATCTTATCTTAGCTTAAAAGTTGTTGGTCTAGCTTGCTGATCTAGGAACTGCCAGGCGAATATGGTTAGATTTTCAGAATCATTGGCATTTTCTGATGTGTATCAAAGTGACATTTTGTGTAAACCATATAAATACGTTCATCAGCAACGAAAATTGGTTTTGATAATTCAAAATAAAGCTTATGGCTATAAAGATCTTAGTCCAAAATCTCTTAATGTCTATTATCAATAATATATACTTAACTTTATACCTGATGGAGTCCAAATGCTTTGTTTTACCTGTATCAACAACAACAAAAAAATCGCTATCCCTGAGTTTTGGAAATATATCAGCAATCCTTTTATAATTGAATGCGATGTATGGTCCAGTCACCGTCTGTCGATTGTCTTCCGTCGGCTTTCAAGTCGTTGTCTGCGTCATCATCTCGCTGTTTGACAGTCGCACGAATGGACACAGATTGATGGATCCATATTAAATGAAGGATGTTGCAGACAAAGATAATTTTATACCCTAAGCCCATGAAAATAGGGTCGAATGATTTTGTGCACATGTATTTAATAAGCAGAAGAAAGCATCGCATTAACAGACGAGTTGATTTGCCTGTACACCTGTCTTAAGACTTGGTGTTTGGGATATGTTCTACATTAATGTATACATCTTTTATTCTACAACACCTTACTTTTTTGAGATGTGTTCAACACACACATAAACCACAACGCATAAGCACGCGTATACAAACAATGATTAAAGAATTATATTCTAAGATAAGTGGTATCTCTTAGTTGAGATGTCGACGATGTCTGCTTACCTTCTTGTTTGAATTCTGGCAAACTTTTTTGTTTAATGCAGTCGCTAAGAATTTTACAGTGGCGGGCAAAACTCCTTGTACGACAGGCTTATTTGAAATAAGGCTGAGTTTTAAGCGTTGAAAAGCACACTATGCACACTATGCTCCAAAATTAATCAGATTTTGTCAGTGCCTTTGCGGTACTTATAAACCTATTTAAGTTACCTATAATATATAATTATTTTTGGCAATATTGCATATTTTTTTTTCTTTTAAATGCTGAAAATCGGGCTAATTTAATAAAAGGGGTCGTACGGAGAGTTTTGTTGCCACTGTAAGCCAAGTGGTTGGATATTGGTCTTCTGTGAATCAAACGTTTAAAATTGAAGCACATAATTTGCCAAGAGGTATTTTCGAGGAATTTTTGGCTCTTATCCACCCTTAGTACAGCAAGTTTGTTCATTATCAAAGGGGCAAAATTTGTATCCACAATAATATATGTTTGATTGGTGTCTGTCCGTCCGTTCGTATGACGACATCCTTAAAGCTAAAGCCTTGCAACTTTGCAAATATCATAACACAAGTCTTCCTCAGACAAAATGTTTAATTAAGGGCTCTATGACCCCAGGGACCTGGAAAATCGATAACAAGTCGATACACCTCGATGTGCAAGTTGATAAAAAACACAAAAATTTCTAATATGTTAGCAGCTCCAGTCACCCAATTTGATTGCGAGATAGCTGGTGACATACGCCTAATATCTAAATCAAAAGCTTGGATGCCACGCCCACATTCACCGCCCACCTCCTAATATCTAAAATCTCTATAACTTTCTCCGTTTTTGCGCTAGAGTCACCCAACTTGGTAGGGGGTAGAGATGTCACGCCTATCTCTTCTGCCTGAATTTGTATAGCCAAAGCCCCCATGAAATTCTATTTGCACACAGAATCCTAAACACAGTTATGAAAACTGGTATTAGAGTATATCGCAGTCGTTTGTCTTTTGCTTTATTTAAGACACATTCTGACGTAAGATCCCTCATAGTTCAAAACATTCAGCGAATTAAACAGATATTCTACACAGAAATTTAATATGAAAATATTGCGTTGACTGTATAAACGCAACTTTCTTCGACACCCTTTAAATTTAGAGTCTTGCAACTTTGTAAATATGTCTTCGTCAGACAATGTCTAAAATTTAGACTCTAGGACTTTAGGGACCTGGAAAATCGATAACAAGTCGATACACCTCGATGTGCAAATCGATAAAACACACATATATATCCCACATTTTATCAGCTAGAGTCCAAATTTGATGGCAAGATAGCTGGTGACATTCCTCGAAAAACTGCATCAAAAGTTTGGATGCCACGCTCACCTCTTCTGCCCCCAGACCCCTCCAATTACACACAAAAATGCCTGCGTCTTCAACAGTTTTAAGGCTATAGCCACCAAATAAGTGACAAATAAGTTTCTAATACCCCGATTCCACTGCAAGCAAAATGCATGTATGCAATTGGAACTCGGGAATGCTGCATATATTGAGTTTGAATATAGTTTCCAGAATGGGAATCATGTTTAAATTTTCCCCGTTGGTAGCCTACCAACTGGAAAAATGTTAATGTTAACGTTACAGAGCACTTTAACAGAAGCGATATCAACAAATTGTTAATCGATATTGGTTTTAGCAGTGCCATTTTGAGTATTACAGCTGACAAGCATGTGTAAAAATAAAAATCCATCCAAACGTACCAGACACTGTTAAAAAAATATGCTGAAACCAGTTGGTTGTGCAGTGGAATCACCTACATTCCCGACTTGCTGTTAATGACAAATTCTGATTAATGGAAGCGGGGTATAAGTTTTACTAAAGAATAAATCGAAGACATGTTGGCTCACTTTTTGCTCAACTTACTTCATTCTTTGAAATGAAAACTAAGTTGTTACTGACCATCAATGTAAGTATGTAAGTGAAAAAGTCATAATAACTCGGCACAATTTTTTTCCCTTTTGACTTGGGGAAATCTTTAATCCCTAACTCTTATTGGAGACTTTAAAGGAGATGCCTTCATATGCAGATTGTGTATTCAGATGTTGACTTTTTAAATGCTTCCTTCCATCTGTTACAAGTGTTAATTTGCACAAAAACAATTTAACCTTTTTTTTACCAATTTCATGCCGTAACAAGTCAAAATATAGCAATAATTACTTCAATTATTGCATTTTAAATCATAATGACCATTGGAATGCGCAAAAATAATAAGGTCTATGGTTTCAAGTAAAGGTCTATAAACACTACGTGGGAAAACTTAAAGCTGCTTAGCTGCGTTGGTCATGTTCACTTTTCTTCTTGGTCAAGAGCGTAACCAAAATGCTTGAGAATCGTATTTTTGTCTTGCTTGCAATCTCAATGGGAAAGAGAGGCAGAGGCAGCAGCCGTCGCTAATTGAGCAAAACTAAAGCGTAAATCAGAGCAGAGTCCGTTTCAGGTCCGTGGCCAGCCAAGTTCTCAATGAAATGTAGTTGCACAATTAGCAATTATTGCATATAAATTTGTGCGCTTAATTTAACCTTATTAAAAACGTTGCAACGTCCGAATGCAGGGCGTGAGGTCGAAAGCGGAAAAGAAAAAAATTTAAGGAAAATCGTTACTATAAACAAAGAAGTTAAAGTTTTTATTATTAGCAATTTTTTATACAGCTCAATCTGTCTAAGCAAAAAAAAAAATAAAAAAATTAAAACGGGTGTATGAGCTCATAAATGGAAAAAAAGGTATATTGGCATAGTGCAAAAGAATGTAACAGACAAAGAAAAAAATGTCCGATCCCATAGCATCAACAGCAGAGTCAATAAAGCCTTTAATTTAAATTATTGAAAAATACTCCTGTTCCCGAGATACACACTAAAAAACTATTTTTGAAGAAATGCGCGTTTTTATACCCTTAACCCAAAAAATAGGTAAATAAGGGTATAATGGTTTTGTGCAAGTTTATGTAACAGATAGAAGGAAATATCTCCGACCCCATAAAGTATACACATATATTCTTCATCAGCATCAACAGTCCGTCAGTCAGTCTGTCCGTGTGTCTTTCTGTATGAACGCGCAGATCTCAGAGACTATAAGAGCTAGAGACTTCAAACTTGAAACTTAAACAAAATTTTTTAAGAAACACTGGAGATATCGCAGTTTGAACATTGGCCATTTTGGTTTTTAAAAGAATACACACAAATGACTGTACGCGTTACGTATCGGGTTAAGGGTATTTCCTAGTCAGAATTTCTCGACTAGAGCCTTCTTGTTTCTTTTTGCTTATACACATAAAATAAGTGATCGCGTTTAGTATCGGGTCGAGGGTATCTCCTAGTCGAGATTTTTCGTGAGCCTTTTGACTTGTTTTATTCACTCTGATTGTTAATTCAATATATCAGAATCTTCTATTGTCAATTTATATAACAAAATTGTTATTGCGTGCCAAACCCAAAATATCTTCAACAGAAGAGTATCAGAGAAAAGTAGACGCGAGACCGTTTATCCGTTTAAATGCGGTCATTTGATACCTCTGTCTTTCCTGCTGCTTTATTGTCGAGTCCCCAAGCGCTCCGTCCACGTCGACTGACGACTATGGCGTTAGTGCCATTTGTCAGGCAGCGGAGCGAAAAATAGTTCCTCCGCGGCGCTGCTTTCAGCGGTATATGTTTTGTTGTTGCAGCTGAAGCTTGACGCGCTAATAAGAGCGATGAAGAGAGTAAACGAACTGCAGGCAAGCAAGACCTGCCAGACAGGAGCAGAGCAGACCGCAACCAACAAGAAAATCACAGTGTGAGAACAGCTCTAGCATTTTTGCTTTTTTCTTTCTGGCGTGGAAAATAAATACCAATCTACATAAAAGTGGATACAAATATAAAAAAAGAAAAGAAAAACAGTCTGCAGGCGGAGAAAAAAACCTGCTGGCTGCTCCCATTAGAGCATTCCAAACACACAAAAAAAAAAGAAACAAAAAAAGCCAGTACAGGAGCATCAGTCAAAGAAGGTCGACTAGGAGATGCCCTGAGCTGGTATCCCTTTTTTTAACTGCGTGCCAAATCAAGCTCAACTATACTTTGATTCACTGTTTGTCTTAACCAATCTTACCTTTGAAAAGATGACCATTATGTTGTAACGTAACAGTTTCTATTGAAATTCTTTGATCTTTACGATTTCTTTTAGATTTGAGAACTCAAAATAAAGTCATTTCATGCAAACAGACGAACTTTTTGCAAATTGGTTAGTTTGATTGTCAATACTAATCATAAACAGGTTACAAGCATTTGCAAAGAACCAGATACCCTTTTTGAGTATTTTGTGGATTCAGGGTACAAAAAAAACCACGTTCAAAACAACAGCGGAAAATCAAACGGAGCTAGAAACAAGTTGGACAGCTCAAGTGAAGATTGCTCAACTAACAGATACCCTATAACGAAGAACTTGCGAGTACATAATTTTATAAGATTCCCAGCGTTCGTAGAAAATGATTGCACAAATATACCTTGCTTGTACCGATTTAATGGGCTTAGGGTATAAAAAGCATTGGTTTCCCGGCCTAAAAGGTAAAAAATCTAGGGTGGAGCGGGAACTGGGACTTGTACCGGCTCTGAGTAGTTTGATGTGGTTGCAATTTGGAGCAGGGTCCGGGCCCCTTCTAGTTGTGTTGAAATTGCGCGAAATAATAGGGTGCAAATGCTTCAACTGCTTTCCACTCTGGCTGATGCTCGTATTGTGTTTTTGTAAAAATTTTAACTCTTTCGCGCCTTGCTTGTTGGCTTGTATAAAACAAAAAAAGCGACACCAGCTCAGCTACCAACTAGCATCTACCAGTTTGCATGCGGCCTCCGACAAGAGTCAAAAAGGCAGTTGGCACAAAACTTTTGTATACCTTTGAATAATTTAACTCGGAAACGCATAGAGATCAATGCTCTGTTGGGTTTGGACTTGGGGTTTTATGCAACAATGCGCTCTGGGTGAAATGTTAATGAGAAAATACACTTTGAAACAATGAAATCGAACTTGCAGCTGATTCCGTTCATATAATGTTGTCATTACAAACTATTGTATATTACTTTGAACCGAACTGTAAAAATTATGAGAAAAAATTTGCAAATTGCATAATAGATTTGTTGGTTGTGTCTTAAATCTGTGAAGTTTTTCAAATTCAAAATATAACTGTTATCCATGGTGTGAGTATTTCATAAACAAAAAGAGCTAAATGATATTTGATATTTTATTTTATTTGAAATACAAAACCATTAGACCCTTTTTATGGCCATTGCACAGGTTCGGGCTTAAAAGTCAACACATTTTAAGAAAAATGATTGAGAAGCTATCTGGTGATCTTTTGAAGCCTTCTTGCATACCTTGATATACTTCTTTCACTCCAATTTGTTTCTTTCTGTAGCGCGCAGACGGAGGCATCTTCTACCCTTTTTTTTAAGTGATATAAGTCATGTGCGCTTATACATTTAAATTCCCATATTTTTATACTTTGATACCAAAGGTATCATAGTATATTGGGTTTGTGCAATGTCCGTCATGGTGTCTGTCCGTCCGTCTGTCCGTCCGTCCGTATGAACGCAACTTTTTTCGAGACCCTTAAAGCTAGAGCCTTGCAACTTTGCAAATATCTTGGTACATGTCTTCGTCAGACAAAGTGTTAAATCTGGGGCTCTACGACCTCAGGGGGGCTGGGAAATCGATAACAAGTCGATACACCTCGATGTGCAAATCGATAAAACACATATATATCCCACATTTTAGCAGCTAGAGTCACCAAATTTGATGGCAAGATAGCTGGTGACATTCCTCAAAAAATTACATCAAAAGTTTGGATGCCACGCCCACCTATTCCGCCCCCAGCCCCTCTCCGATTATAAACAAAAATGCCTGTATCTTCTACAGTTTTGAAGCTATAGCCACCAAAATTGACATGAAGGTAGATGCTGACATCTGACAAAGTTATGCATCAAAACATTGGATGCCACGCCCCAAAACAACGGAACATGCCCCACCGTCCTAAAAAAAAACCGAAATGCACGTATCTTTGCCAGTTTTTAAGCTAGAGTCACCAAATTTGGTATGAACATTGGTAGTGACATCCGTTACAGATCTGCATCAATGTTTTGGATGCCACGCCCACTTATACCGCCCACCTCTATATCTTTCTCAGTTTTTGGGCTAGAGTCACCAAATTTGGTATGAACATTGGTTGTGACATCCGTAACAGGTGTGCATAAAAAATTTTTATGCCACGCCCACTTATACCGCCCACCTCTATATCTTTGTCGGTTTTTGCGCTAGAGTCTCCAAACTTGGTAGGGGGATAGAAAGTGCCATCCGCCACTATTTGCACTCAGAATCCTTAACACAGCTATGTAAACTGGTATCAAAGTATATCGCAGTCGGTTGCGTCCGACTGCAACGTTTTTATTTGTTGTTTATATCTTTAAGAACTAAATATTTACAACATTAGTATACAAGGTATCTCTCAGTTGAGCTTTTTTCACTTGAGCTTGCTTAAAAGTATAAGTCATAACGCAAAATAAAATTCACTTTCATATAATATAACCATTATCTTAGATACTTACTTATAGAATTTTTGATTTGTTTGTTCTTCTCACCAGCCGCTCTGTATAAGAATTTTTATGCTTTTATTTCTATAGCTGCTGTTTTATGAAAAATTTAAATAAATAAATATAATTCTGCACAGGACTCTCTGTCACACCTGTCATCATTGTGGCTGATCACAACAACCGCCAACAATAAAGACGGCGACAAGCAACACCCTCACACAGTCCCAGTGTCTATCCAAGCTGTCGACGTCAAAAAATCTGCTCCGCACACGGCATACACATAAGAAATGCAGACATAAAAGACTCAGGGAGAAACAGAGCTGCAAAGAGGAACAATCTTTTGATTTTCACGGCTTTAGTATTTGTTTTTAGATAAAAAAAATTCTCGCGTTCTTTTTTTTTTTTTAGATATTAAGCTTTTGCTTTATTTTTCCCTTGCTTGATATATAAGGTGTTTGCAAAATGTGTAAATTTTCAACGGAACCAGCAAACTTCAACGCGAACGCGAATGGCAGTGTCTCTCACTGTGGCGGCTGTGACTCTTTTAGTACTGCTTTTGTTTGCATAATTATTTTATTGCCCACAAAACTACATGCTCGACTGCGGCCCGCATGAATATTAACACAAGGAAGATTTCGTCGTACCTCTTTTTGTTTCTGTCATTGTTGTTGAGGTTGTTGCCGTAAGCTGCAACTGTTTTGGAAAGTGCCCCAAAGCATCTCACAACGTCTAGGTAGTCTGGCTGGGCTCCCAAAAAAGTTTCCTACTTTAGCCATTTCGCTTAACTCTGCTAGACTGTGCGTCGACTGTTGTGACTGCAGGCATTTCTTTAATTAGCGGTTTTATTATTTTTAATTAACAATTTTGCAACTTTATCCAGCTGCACGAAGTAGAGTTTTTTCAGAGATAAGATAATCGAATCAAAAGGGGAATTTTTCTAATTTAGTTTTTTAGTTTTGCAGATCGAAAAAATACAATTAAAGACAAGCAAAATAGAGCCAAAGGCGCAACAAATAAATTGCGTCCCTTTTTACATTTGTCAGAAAACAGATAAAACAAGTTCACCATTTTTAAGAAGAAGTAAAAAGGCTCTAGTCGAGAAATTCCGACTAGGACATACCTTTAACCGCATACGTAATGCCTAAAGTCATTGGTGTGTATTCAAGAACAGACGGGCGTGGTATCCAAAGCTTTGATGCACATGCGTGACGGATGTCACTTACGATAATCCCACTTTTTTTTTGAACTTCCATTTTCCATTCTAGGTTAAATAAGTAAAAAAAAAAATAAATGTTCATATGCAGATCTAACGTGATTACACCATTCTAAAAAATTTGGTGACTATAGCCTAACAATTATGGAAGATACAGGCAGTTTCAATTATAATTGGAGGCGGGTTGGGGGCGGATGAGAAGGCCGTGGCATCCAAATTTTTGATACAGATTTTTTTGGGGCATGTCACCAGCTATATTGCCACTAAATTTGGCGACTCAAGCTGGTAAAATGTTGGATCGATTATCGATTTGCACATCGAGGTGTATTGACTTGTTATCGATTTCCCAGGCCCCCGAGGACGTAAAGCCCTAATCTTAATACTTTGTCAACGCGTCTTCTATAAGAATAAAGGGCAATACAACGATTACCGAGTCTCTTCGTTTTTTATAATGAAATTAATTCGCTTTGAACTTCATTCACATGTTTGACGAGATAAAAAAGAATATAACCGCGTAAAGATTCATTAAATACAGTATTTATATGATTCTATGTACATACATTTTTATATGTTAAACTACTCTTCCTTACGATAGGTGTACAAAGTCACACTAGTCTCATCGCTTGTAAAAGTGTTGTCAGTGGCAATATCATCTGGAAGAAGCTCATCGCAGTTTATGCACACCTTCTTTAATTCGCGACAGCAATCCCGACAGTACGGAAAGCCGCAGTGAAGGCAGGAGACAAATTTGCTGTCCTCGGAAGCGTTGCAAATAATACACTTTCGCTTGGCACACTTGTATTTGCGCAGCCATCCAAATTTATTCGGATATGACATACGGAGCACAAAAAATATGTTAACCTCACCCTGAACGTGTCGCGCGGCCATATTCTCCTCAGCCCGCTTACGCAGCTCATCCACATACGAGTACCGATTGCGTAATAAGTTGCTGTACAGGAAAAGGATACGTTGCTTCTCGCGCTTGTAGTAAAAGTAGCTGCAAATGATGCGCCGCATTCGCAGAAAGGCATAACTTTTAAAAATCAGTATAACAATGGCCAGATAAAGCAATACAAGTTTGATATAAAAGCTACGAGGTAAAGCATGTGCTACTGGAAGACACTCCTCATTGCTTAAAGAGGTGGAAACGCTTTCGTGTATATTAAAGTTTTTCATTGTGGTGCGCAGCAGACGTGCCATTAGGCCAGTGCCATTGATCTAAATACAAAAAAAATTAAATTATTATACTAATTTAACATTTAAGTCTGCCTGTCTAATGAAAACTTACGCGAAATCGAACCTCATGCTCACCCTCCTGTTGATAGGTGATGAGAGATCGCTGACGTATGATGACCAGCAGACTGACAACCATATGGTCAAGCAGAAGAAATAAACCTGCGGTAACAATCTCGAGTGACAGCTGTACCATGTAACAAAATAGGTTATTGGTCTCATCCTGAGTGCGCTTGCACATTTGATCAACATCCAACAGCTTAGACTTCTCATGACTGCGAAGGGGTAGAATCGAACGCAACTTGGAATTTTTGCGACGAGCGTCTATGTGCTTGAAATAGTCCGTAATATAAATGTTATCGAAATCCATATTGACACGATAACAATAATGGTATTGTACAGATGTATAAATAACGCCAAGGATTATGAGACTTAAAAATTTCTGCATAATCAGCATTACGCGATGGAATACCCGAAGTCTGCTTTCAAAGTCCTCTATAAATTCCTTAGAAGTTGCCTGTGCACTTCGCAATTGTTCTGATGTTGATATGTTCTGTAGCTGATAAGTTATCTCGATACTGCTATCATTATCAAACAGTTCATGCTCTGCTTGTATCATTTTAACATATGTTTTGCCAAAGTCAGCAGGCACCACCTTAGCAAAAAAGTGTTATGTTTAAGCAAGCATAAGCGTAGGTTTAATAAGCCCATACTAAGACATACCTTTGACGCATCACAGATCTTATCCGGTTTGCCAAACATGTTGATCTTGCATATGATATCAACGCGATAGGGCCAGCAAATGGCACCGGCCAGCCAATCGGGAAAATTTGTGCCACACTTTCGATAGCCCTGTAGAAATATTTCTTGGCAAACCTTAAGGCCACTTCGCAGCTGATGCTTGCACCGATTACGCAGATTTCGTACAAATTGAGTTTGCACATCGGTCGCCTTAGACATTTCTTGACTGGCAGTCGTATTACGGTTGTCCTTGACTGAAATATTCGCAGCTCTTCGGTGCTTGTCGCCGAATTTATCATCTTCAATGTCGGAGTGCTTTACAGCGTACTTAAGATCGCCAAGGATATCTTGCAACTCCTTGAAACTGCCTTGTATCTCGGCCAAGTCCTCCGACATGTTCTGAAGCGTATTCGTAAATGGCTTTGCCAACAGATCAAAGCGCGTCTTTGTCAGATTGTAGGTCAGCTCCGTGGTGCAAGCGAACACCCGAGCCACCTCTCCTGCATTTTTTACCAGATTGTTAATAGGTCCAGCAATGATAAATGCAAAGGCTATCGCACGGAAATATCGACGCCCCTCTCTTCCGAGGAGACCGACAAATACCAGTAAAGTCACTGCACGTACATTTCGACTGAGCACATATAAGACTCCGTTAAGTAAAAGGAATGTCGCTTTTACCAGGATTTCACTCAACACATGTCCGTAAATTTGACTTACATTTACATTAATTGCAATAAGCAGCCACATCAAATATGCGAACAATATACCAGCCAAGAAACTTAGCAAGATGCGCAACAGTCGAATATGTATGGTACTGTCTTTTGCGTTTCCATAGATCGCGCAGTATATGTTTTTGCTTGTTCGTGCAATGGGCCGGCGAATAAACTTTGTAAGTTGTGGTAACATTGTATTTAAACAGTCACAGCTCAACAAATTACTTATTAAAAGTCACATTTCAACTTACAGTTATCACAAGGCAACTTAAACGATTTATTAAGAGAAGATGGAGAACTTTGTAGGTATAGGAAACTGATTCTGTGTGTTTCATACAATGTTCGTGAGTTTTCTGTTTAAAAGAAAACCCCTTCGTCACCCATCAGCTAAAGATTCGAGACATTGCCAAAATCTCAGTCTATGTGCCTCGAAAACATGTTAAGGTTAGCACACAACACAATTCGATTATAAGCAATGATATAAAACAAAGTTTTTTCGTTTCTTAACCGTTTACTGGATATACATGTACATAGATGTTCCATCAAAAAGTTGATTTAAGTGCCGCCCTTTGCAACAAATGCAAGCATCCCATGCATTTACATGCATATAATTCTTCACGTTTCACCAAAATTAAAAATAAAATTTCTTTTAACATAGCAAATGTTATAATAATAGCTTTATATGCTATGATTAAATGGTTTTCATACCTTTCAAGCTCTTAATTGTTACATGCATTTTTATAAGGCCCCAGTGAATTTTTAGCACGTGACTTGCCCTTGCTTTAATTATTTTTTAACTCGAAATCAGTTTTCCTAGAATTACACGTGACTTAAGTATTTTCATTTCTTTGCACTCAAATTTCCGCAGGCTCATTCAAGTATTTTGTACTTGAATTGGAACAAAATTTAAGAATTTGGTATTTTTCATGCCCAATTTGAGTTCATTCGTTATTAATTTTAGCCTTCTCTATTAGTGTATAGGAAGAATTCTAAACACTACATTCTCATTTTCGTCTCAAGACAAATTGAAGCTCAAGTTTAATTGTAAAATTAACACAATGAGCCAAAAATGGCAATCAGGAGGAGGAAGCTTGCAAGCTTCTTTCTCACTCCAACCGTTACGGCGCAGCTAAAATGTTCTGAACTCTCTTAACACTCAACTAACTCAGACTTGCTGTTTTTAAGAGCAGCCGCCTCCACAGAGACTGCAAATGACTATACGATGCGCTCGTTAAGTGCCAAACCAGCACGCCAGACAAGTGTTCACATTCCCAGACACTAGCAAGAGCGGGCAAGACAAAACTACCAGAATAAGTTACGCTTTGTTATTCAGTTTAACGTACGCAATGTGTAAGGTCCTTGGCGAACAAAACTAACTTAACAGAACTAATCTTAAACAAAACTGTATGTAATCCAATTATACTAGAGCAAATGAACTTTCGGATATGCCTTGAAGTTAGCCACCTTGAATTGGTGAGGCTGACACTACAAAAAGAATTGCTAAAGTGCGTAGTAGTATATTGATTTTTCGGTGAAGCCGCTAGAAACAAGTGTATTTTGCAGATGAACAAATTTTTAAACTCTACCGCTCAACGACGCAATATATTAAGGCAATCATCTAGTCAACCATCTGCCATCCCTCCAGTTTTCATAAGCTAGTTTCAGATGCAAACATCATGTTGATGCAATTGGACGACGCGCTCGGAGGTGTTACGCGCTGAATATTAAACAGGCAAGAGAGCTGCCAGCACATAGGTCCCAGTGGCGTCACTTTATCAGCACACAAGCTGATAAAAAAAATTAATTGATTTTAGAAGTGCATTGTAGATGTGAAATTGTACCTGCAGTAAATTTGGCCAGGAACCTAAAGTTCTTGAACCACTTCATTTTATCAAACTTTCCAATTCAAGGCTTTTTGTTAGCGAGAGGTATATAAGAATTTGTATTTAAAATTTGAAATGTCTCTGCAATCGAAGTGCTCAGACCGACAAACGGAAAGATTTTGTTCATGGACTCAGGGCTTTGTAATGTTGGCACCACGCTATAAGTTTAAATACAGCTGTCAGAGTATTCTGTAGTTGGTTGCTTTTGATTGCCAAAAGTAAACAAACTAGTAGGTGGGTTCTTTTCAAAAAATTCCGACTTGGATATACCCTAAGCCCGTTCCGTAACACGTAAAAATTTTTATGCACATTTATTTTTTTTTATTATTATTATTATTATTTATTTTTTACGAGTTTTTTATCACCAGGGAATGATAGAAAAAGGTTTTTCATGTAGGCGCATGACTTTTTTTTGGTAAAAAAAAAAAAAAAAAAATTTTTTTTATTTTTTTCGATTTTTTATTTTTTTTTTTTACTTTTTTACACGTCCTGCGACGTGTTATTGTTATTATATTCATGTTATTATTATGTTATTATTATTATTATGTTATTATTTTCATAAAAATCCATCATTGCTTTGAAAACAATGTGCGTGCGATCACTGTGAGATGGATGTGCACGACGGAAAAGGAAATGTGAAAGTGACGCAAAATGACTATAAATAAAAAATACTCCAAAAATCGAATTAGTGTGATCTGCTCCGGAACATAGCCAACAGTGCCTTAGCAGTGGCGTGAGCCACTCCTTTTACGGCATTAGTAAGTTTAAAATGCCGTAAATGCCGTAAAATGCCGTAAATGCTCACGCCACTGCTGAGGCACTGTTGGCTATGTTCCGGAGCAGATCACACTATCGGGCTCATTTTTTTCACGCACGCACACACACCTATGCATACATACACGAATGGATTTGCAAAATTTGTAAAATTTGTAAAATCTGTAAAACGACAAAAAAAATTAATTTTTTTTCCAATGCGATGCGCCTGCATAATATGACTGGCAATGATGTTTCCAAGTCATAAGGGAGCATGAAAAAAAAAAATCAGCCCGAAAATCGCTGGTGCCGCGATAGTAAATATTTACCAGAATTTTTGATGACTCTTTCTGCAAAAATGTGGCATCTTTGGGAGTTCAGCTTGCAAGTGGAGAGATAAAAAGGATGGATATATAAATACATTTTTGCAAATTCAAACATATGTAAAGTTTTTAGTACGGGTCTTACGCACTCTGCCTGCAACTGAACGCACGCACTGTTTTCTATTATCACGAGATAACTTTAAATGCATAAAATTGTCAAAGCGCAGGCAAAGCTCGAAGCTGTCGTCCATAAATTGGTTTGGTGCAGACAATAAAAGGAATTATTGCTAACAGCCAAATCGGCCTTCTTGTTGGACTGACCAACAACGCTGTCAGTCCAGGCAGGCAGTCAGTCAACTCGAAAACGAAATGAATGATGAATTGCCTGTCACTTGCATTTTTTTTTAGCAGAAAAAACAGCTACAATGTCGAGGTTCGTCTACGTTGCTCTGTCGCCTTGTTTAAAAATTTTATGTTTTTATTACAGAGAAAAGGGACCAGGACCAGATCGACAGCTATAATGCTACCCACTGACTGCTCTCACGGAATTTGCGTTAAAAAGGCGGCAACATCATTGTCAACCGAGCCGTAACAAGCACTTCTCGAACCGGCCAAAGATATTTATGTTGCCACAACCGCAAAATTTAATTGGGCGACAACGGCACAATATATGGAAGGGTTTAAGCAAATAACTTAAACCATTTTTAAGCAATTATTGGGAGGCAAGATTTAGATTTACACATATATGTTGTTGCGATTTGAACCTCGCGGCGTATCTAATTCTTTTCGATTTGTTAGCTTCTCTAACGCGGTAATGAGCCAATACAATGATATTAATAATAAAGTGTTTCGTACTCAAAACCTAACGCAAGCAAATAATGTTCAGCACATTACTTCTAGGCTGTAAAGTGAGAAATGGAGGAACTATGAATGGGTTAAAAAATAAAAGCGGTTTGCAACAATGAACGCAGATAAAAAAATATTTATTAAAGCACCGGTGTGCACGCTTTACTTTTTATACTCTGATACCCAAGGTACCATATGTCTTGGTACTTGTCTTCGTCAGTCAAAGTGTTAAGTCTAGGGCTCTACAACCCCGGGGGACCTGGGAAATCGAAAACAAGTCGATCCGCCTCAATGTACAAATCGATAAAATACTTATATATCCCACATTTTTGCAACTAGAATCAAATTTGGTGGCAGATAGCTGCTGGCATTCCCCTAAAAACTGCATCAAAAGTTTGGATGCCACGCCCAGCCCCGCTCCAATCATTATCGAAAGTATCTTCCATAGTTTTTAAGCCATAGCCACTAAATGTGATGGAAAGGTATGTGGTGACATCCAACACAGGATTGCATAAAAACTTTCGATTTATTCTACCATCACGGAACACCGCCTTTAATAAGAGAAAATAAATGTATCTTCGCTAGCTTTTAAGCTAGAATCATCAAATTTAATAAGGAATTCGATTACACGCCCACCCATAGAGCCCATCTCTTAAAATCCGAAATATCCATATCTTGCCCAGTTTTTTTGATTCAAGTTATTGATAAATCCGATATTAAGTTCTCTCCTACATCCAATGTGGATTTCATAAAATTTTTAAAGACTATTTTGAATTGTTTGCCCTTAACCCATAAAGTGGGTAAATAAGGGTATAATGGTTTTGTGCAAATGTACGTAACCATAAAGTATATATATACTTGCTCAGCATCAACAGCCGAGTCGACCCAGCCATGTCTGTCTTTCCGACTGTCTGTCCGTCTGTATGTACGCGCCGATCTAGAAGACTATAAGAGCAACGGACTTCAAACTTGAACTTCTTAAAAGTACGGGTTTCCGATATACACATGGGATTGATAAAAAATAAACCATTGTGAAAACAAGGTTTTAAAACAGAGGTGCCCAAATCCAGCATACGGAAGAGCACTCACCAATACTCACACATAAAAACACCAATACCAAGAAGAGAACAATTTTTTGTAGTTCAATTTGTGCACTGGAAAAAAAAGTAATCATAGTCTACATGTTGCGATGTTAAACATTTTGCCGGCAGGTTAGGGAGCGTTCAAGTATTACGTAACGCAATTTGGGGGGAGGGGGGTCTCGTCAAACGTTACGATGCGTTACAAGGGGGGGGGTCTTTCTCAACACGTTACGTAACATTCTGCTATACTTCGGTTATTGAAAAAAGCTAAATTATTCGTAAATTACAAATATTAAACAAAAAATAAATAATAATTTTATTTTATTTCGAGAGTTCATTATTAAACAAGTAAAAACGTTGCAGTCGGACGCAACCGACTGCGATATACTTTGATACCAGTTCACATAGCTGGGTTAAGGATTCTGAGTGCAAATAGTAATATATGAGGGTTTTGGGTATAAAATTGGAGACTCTAGCTCAAAAACCGACAAAGATATAGAGGTGGGCGGTATAAGTGGGCGTGGCATCCAAAACATTGATGCAGATCTGTTACGGATGCCACTAACAATGTTCATACCAAATTTGAAGAGCCTAGCTCAAAAACTGAGAGAGATATAGCGGTGGGCGGAATAAGTGGGCGTGGCATCCAAAACATTGATGTACACCTGCTACGGATGTCACTACCAATGTTCATACCAAATTTGGTGACTAGCTTAAAAACTGGCGAAGTTACAAGCCTTCCGGTTTTTTTAGGGCGGTGGGGCATATCCCGTTGTTTGGGGGCGTGGCATCCAATGTTTTGATGCATAACTTTGTCAGATGTCAGTATCTACCTTCATGTCAATTTTGGTGGCTATAGCTTCAAAACTGTAGAAGATACAGGCATTTTTGTTTATAATTGGAGGGGGGCTGGGGACGAAATAGGTGGGCGTGGCATCCAAACTTTTAATGCAGTTTTTTGAGGAATGTTATCAGCTATCTTGCTATCAAATTTGGTGACTCTAGCTGCTAAAATGTGGGATATATTTGTGTTTTATCGATTTGCACATCGAGGTGTATCGACTTGTTATCGATTTCTCGGGCCCCCTGAGGTCGTAGAGCCCTACATTTAACACTTTGTCTGACGAAGGCATGTACCAAGATATTTGCAAAATTGCAAGGCTCTAGCTTTAAGGGTGTCGAAAAAAGTTGCGTTCATACAGACGGACGGACGGACGGACAGACGGACAGACGGACAGACGGACGGACGGACAGACACCATGACGGACATTGCACAAACCCAAACTATGATACCTTTGGTATCAAAGTATAAAAAATAGCTAAAATAGAAAAATGTGAAGCCAAAAATGTATTAAAAATAAACAAAACAAGTAAAAACGTTGCAGTCGGACGCAACCGACTGCGATATACTTTGATACCAGTTTACATAGCTGTTTTAAGGATTCCTAGTGCAAATAGTAATATATGAGGGCTTTGGGTATAAAAATCAGGCAGAAGGGGTAGGAATGACATTTATCTGTGGCGGATGGCACTTTCTATCCTCCTACCAAGTTTGGAGACTCTAGCGCAAAAACCGACAAAGATATAGAGGTGGGCGGTATAAGTGGGCGTGGCATCCAAAATTTGTATGCACACCTGTTACGGATGTCACTACCAATGTTCATACCAAATTTGGTGACTCTAGCCCAAAAACTAAGAAAGATATAGAGGTGGGCGGTATAAGTGGGCGTGGCATCCAAAACATTGATGCAGATCTGTTACGGATGTCACTACCAATGTTTATACCAAATTTGGTGACTCTAGCTTAAAAACTGACAAAGATACATGCCTTCCAGTTTTTTTAGGGCGGTGGGGCGTGGCCCGTTGTTTGGGGGCGTGGCATCCAATGTTTTGATGAATAACTTTGTCAGATGTCGACATCTACCTTCATGTCAATTTTGGTGGCAATAGCTTGAAAACTGTAGAAGATACAGGCATTTTTGTTTATAATTGGAGGGGGCTGGAGGCGGAAAAGGTGGGCGTGGCATCCAAACTTTTAATGCAATTTTTGGGGAATGCTTTCAGCTATCTTGCCATCAAATTTGGTGACTCTAGCTTAAAAACTGGCAAAGATACATGCATTCCGGTTTTTATTAGGGCGATGGGGCATATCCTGTTATTTGGGGGCGTGTCATCCAAAGTTTTGATGCATAACTTTGTCAGATGTCAGCTTCTACCTTCATGTCAATTTTGGTGGCTATAGCTTCAAAACTGTAGAAGATACAGGCATTTTTGTTTATAATTTAAGGGGGGTGGGGGCGGAATAGGTGGGCGTGGCATCCAAACTTTTGATGCAGTTTTTTGGGGAATGTCATCGGCTATCTTGCCCCCAAATTTGGTGACTCTAGCTGGTAAAATGTGGGATATATTTGTGTTTTATCGATTCGCACATCGAGGTGTATCGACTTGTTATCGATTTCCCAGGCCCCCTGAGGTCGTAGAGCCCCAAATTTAACACTTTGTCTGACGAAGACATGTACCAAGATATTTGCAAAGTTGCAAGGCTCTAGCTTTAAGGGTGTCGAAAAAAGTTGCGTTCATACGGACAGACGGACGGACAGACGGACGGACAGACGGACGGACAGACACCATGACGGACATTGCACAAACCCAATATACTATGATACCTTTGGTATCAAAGTATAAAAATTTGATCAAAATCGGTTTAGAAACACCGGAGATATCGCGGTTTGAAGTTTGGTTATATTGGTCACTAGGTGAATACACGCAAATGCGGGATACATAGGGGTAAGTCCTAGTCGGGATTTCTCCACTAGAGCCTTCTTACTTGTTAATTCAAGATATGTGTGTACTTGATCCAAGTATGACAATTATCGATCAGAATAAAGTTTATTAAAGAACACGTTATATTTATAAAGTAAGCTCTTAGTCTATCCCGGAAGCAGCAGCGATG
Source organism: Scaptomyza pallida (assembly GCA_018152965.1). Lineage (NCBI taxonomy): Eukaryota > Metazoa > Arthropoda > Insecta > Diptera > Drosophilidae > Scaptomyza > Scaptomyza pallida. The sequence goes on along the minus strand of JAECXP010000046.1, from coordinate 1,397,373 downwards.
CCGTATTTTGTTGGATTTGCAATTTGAGCAAAGCCAAAAGATGCAAGAAGTGCGACGTTCACATAAATTTTCTATTGTTTCGATAAAAATATCGGCATTTTGACAACAAGAGATAAAAAGCAACTCAAAAGAACAAGTTCACAATTTTGAGTCTAATTGAACATCTATGCAATTCCTCCGAAGTAAGTCGGAGTCCGAACAATGCAAATTGCGAAATGCTTTTTATACCCTTAACCCATAAAATGGGTAAATAAGGGTATAATGGTTTTGTGCAAATGTATGTAACAGACAGAAGGAAACATCTCCAACCCCATAAAGTATATATATCTTGATCAGCATCAACAGCCGAGTCGATCTAGCCATGTCCGTCTGTCCGTCTGTCTGTCCGTCTGTCCGTCTGTATGAACGCGCCGATCTCAGAGACTATAAGAGCTAGAGACTTCAAACTTGAAACTTAAACTCTCCTATACTATAAGCAGATCAAGTTTGCTTTAAAATTTCGATAACACTTCTGGTTTCCGATATACACATGTGATCGATAACAAAAAAATTCTTGAATTTCAAAATTGTGAAAATGAGGTTTGAAACTACAGATAAAATAATGAACATTTAAAAAAATTTGATCAAAATTGGTTTAGAAACACCGGATATATTGCAGTTTGAAGTTTGGTCATATTGGTCACTGGGTAAATACACACAAATGACTGTAAGCGTTACGTATGGGGTTAAGGGTATGTCTTAGTCGGGATTTCTCGACTAGAGCCTTCTTACTTGTTTTGTTAGTAAATACGCAGTGGTCTGACGAAAGAAATAGGTTACTGGTGGAGAGCGTTAAGAATTTAATGATTGCTCAATTTAATATTGTTCACATGAGTTGTTTGGACTTTTGTAAAGAATTGATGGACAAAAAGAATGTTAGTGTATTGAAAAAATAAGCAGAGCGGAGAAGTATAATAATAAGTAATGTAACATAATGATTATTGCTCTATACATATATGACTATTATTATTATTATAATATTATTATATTTAGCAACTTTCAAAAAATCATAGGAAATACATGCGAAGAAATTTTCGAAAAATATTTTTTTTTTGTTTCTACTAGAATTGATTGAAGTAAAATTTTGCATTAAAACTTATTTTTTTTAAGCCCGGGGAAAAAAGTTTGCAAAATATTTATGCCGTCGTCTGCATATACGTAGTTTTAACGACCTGGCCTGTTAAGTTATTTCAGTTAGAAGTTTGTAATGACTACAAAAATATGAGTATTACATTTGTTTAATTTCTAATGAATAAATATGAATATTATATTTGTTTATTTTTATACTTTGATCCCAAAGGTATCATAGTACATTGGGTTTGTGCAATGTCCGTCATGGTGTCTGTCCGTCCGTCCGTCCGTCCGTCTGTCTGTATGAACGCAACTTTTTTCGACACCCTTAAAGCTAGAGCCTTGCAACTTTGCAAATTTCTTGGTACATGTCTTTGTCAAAGTGTTAAATCTAGGGCTCTACGACCTCAGGGGGCCTGGGAAATCGATAACAAGTAGAATCGATAAAACACAAATATATCCCACATTTTAGCAGCTAGAGTCACCAAATTTGGGGGCAACATAGCCGATGATATTCCCCAAAAAACTGTATCAAAAGTTTGGATGCCACGCCCACCTATTCCACCCCCAGCCCCCCTTAAATTATAAAAAAAAATGCCTTTCTTCTACGGTTTTGAAGCTATAGCCACCAAAATTGACATGAAGGTACATATATGCTGACATCTGACAAAGTTATGCATCAAAACATTGGATGCCACGCCCCCAAACAACGGGACATGCCCCACCGCCCTATAAAAAACCGGAAGGCATGTATCTTCGCCAGTTTTAAGCTAGAGTCACCAAATTTGGTATGAATATTGGTGGTGACATCCATAACTGGTGTGCATAAAAATTTGTTATGCCACACCCACTTATACCGCCCACCTCTATATCTTTGTTAGTTTTTGGGCTAGAGTCACCAAATTTGGTATGAACATTGGTTGTGACATCCGTAACAGGTGTGCATAAAAATTTGTTATGCCACACCCACATATACCGCCCACCTCTATATCTATGTCGGCTTTTGCGCTAGAGTCTCCAAACTTGGTAGGGGGATAGAAAGTGCCATCCGCCACAGATAAATGTCATGCCTACCCTTTCTGCCTGATTTTTATACCCAAAACCCTCATATATTACTATTTGCACTCAGAATCCTTAACACAGCTATGTAAACTGGTATCAAAGTATATCGCAGTCGGTTGCGTCCGACTGCAAAGTTTTTACTTGTTGTAATTGTCGTAATGCTTTTTCGACGAGGGGGAGGGGGGGGGGGGTGGTAGTCAACCGTCCCGGAATGCCCTGAGCCCCAGGTGGTCACCCTAATTAACTAGAAGATCTGAACTTGCAATCTCTTCGGTTTAAATTCTTGTTGTATACGCTTAATATATTATATATATCGAAACGTAAATGTTCTTACAAACAAATCGGCGTATATTGTTAGGAACTAAGTTTCATATTTTGGAATACACAAGAAATAGGGACCCATTGCATCTTACCGTATCTTGTTTTACAAAAGCCGTTATTGTATTGAGGTAACTACAATATTATTTACAATTTCGCACAAGATGATTAATATTCTTTACTTTAGACTAATCGCCTGCAGCCTGATTTAAAATAAACTATCGTGGTCAGTTCAGAAAATGTAAAGCCAATTAGCGCTCACAAAAACAAAAACAGCATTTCTGTAGCGGACTCTGCACATTTGTCAAAAAATTAACCCTTTACAGAGTGGTTGGTAAAAACAGCGGTCAATATGAAAATAACATTAGCCAACGCTGTCAGACTGTGGCTAGACCGAAAGCAGACAGTGGAGCAAAAAGGAAGAAAGGCAGGCAGGCAAACCAAGGCGGCTTTGGATTCGAGCCTGTTTCTATGTTCGTGTTGGCTGTCTACACGCAAAACCACTCTTAACTCGTTTACTTTATTTATGGCCATAATTTGTTGAGCAAAAGGTCGAAAACTAAACTGGCGTCAGAAGGGTGCAGCTTTTGGGCGAACCCAAATGCGGACTGATACTAAGACTTGAATGAAGGTGCGATACATAATTAAGATAATAAAATGTTAATTAAAATTAAGTTCATGCATATGCAAACACTGTGGTACCGAAGCCCAACACAAAGCAAAAACCAAGTACAAATGTTTGCTTTACCTGATCATCACGTTGATAAAAATTGGAAATTTTAATACGAATAACGCCAATGTTGATAGCGTCGTTATTGGCACAAGCGACACCTTAATTAATTAATTAAAAATGCAGGAACAGTTTTTTCATTTTTTGTGGGCTTATGCAAATTCCAATGCCTTTACATAAGCCAGGCAAAAACTCTGTCCAATACAGACATCTTTCTCTATTTTCTAAAAGAACGATTGCTTAAATTTAATAAATGAATGAATGGAAGGGGTTTTTAAGAAATGTGCTTTTAAAGATTTTTCAGTGTTCATAGATGTTTGTTTGACCAATTACTGCAGCATATTATAATTACAATATATTCAAGCAACTGTAATTTGAATTTTATATATGGGTGATTCTCCGCAAACTGTAATGTTCATGTCCTTTGAAAATTCTGATTGTTTATCAGAAAATTTTAAACAAGTTTCGGAGTAAAACATTTAAACTGATGTTTTACTATTAATTTATTTTGATTTTAAGATTAAATAATTATCAGGTGAAAGCACAGCGTCGTTAATGTACCCCAAATGTCACAACCGTGGCATGTCCCCAGCCTGGGTACAGTGAACGTCACATAAAACTACGGCATAGATAATGCACGAGACCGAAAACGAATTTCATTAACTTAAAGAAGATGACTTTTGATACAATAATCCACATTGTTCCACAATTTAAGTTCGTTCTAAGAACTTGCTGTGTCGAAATCAATTCTGTCCTCAAATTATAGCGCGAATTTTGTGCACGATAATTTTACGTTGGTACCACTGAATCGCATAATATTTTCCACTGCGGATTCGTCGATTTCTTTTGTAATACATCATTTGATGTTTGTACGTGCGGATCGCTGAATAAAAACAATTATTTGTGTTTTGATCAAGAGTTTATGAGTGGAAACAGGGTGTCCAAAAAACTGAGGTCACAACCGTGACACTCGATACTTCCAGGTAATTTGTTTTATTTTATGCATGTTGGGATTTTTTTATAAGTTTTGCTAACATAACCTCAAATAATTTCGGAAATTTTTTTAACTTCAAAGATTGCTGCACAAAATGTCACAACCGTGGCACGCTGAATATATCACAACCGTGGCATTTTTATGACTAATAATATGACTAATTTATGACTAATAATAATAATAATAATACTTGTAGTTGATTCCTACAAGAGATGAATTTCTAGAGTGCTTTTACAGCACAAAATAACAAGAAACTTGTGAAATGGAGAAAATTTTTTCTCTTCATTTTGCAATTGCAAACATTACAGTTTGCGGAGAATCACCCATATATACAAAAAACGCAATCAATAAACTAAAAGAAATTAAGAAAATACTTTCAATAAGTTTGTTCATTTAAACATATTGTGGAGAGATAGAAAAGCAAAAATTATCTTAGTACCGAATACCGACTGCTTAACATATTAACCATACTAATTGTGTAAATATGCATATACATTTATACATCAAATGACAACCAAAATATGACTTTCTATGCGATTAAGTTTTAAATGAAGCCCATGAATCAATTTACAAGTGACACATACATACATATGTATGCAAATACTCGCCCTTGAGTTTAAACAGGCGTATACGTTACACCGCGTTGCACATGGCTCTCAATAGAGTGATTGTGTAGGCTTTGCTTTCGCAGCCCTTGCACTGTCGCTGTACATTTTCCAGTGCAAGCAAATAATTTCTTACATGAACCCAGACCAGAACCCTATCCACTTTATTGTAAAACACTTTTAACCACCATCAACCACATTCTGTATATGCGTACGAACGTACATGTAATCACTGACTAAACGCTGTTTGAATAGAGTTCAGAGTATCTCCCAGTCGTGATTCTTTTTTTATGTTTTCTGCTATTTTAATGTGCGTTGCAGAAGTTATGATAATGCACTGCCCCCGTAATGGCGGTATCGCTGGCTTTTACTCTCGTTCTCCAAATTTGATGAATCTACATATGGTATATGTATGTATGTTCGGAAAACGCATAGCCATAATTCACGCTTGACGAGCGGTTTTGGCGATTTGTTTGTAAGTATTTGTGGAAGCGCGTTTTGAAGCATATGACATTGTGTAAACGCCAGTGCGAGCGATTAGAACTTTGATTTTACTGTGGCATAAATTTGTTGAATTGTGACGTTAGATATTTTAAAATGATATACACAATCATGTGACCTATTTTGTATTATAGTTATGAAGTGGTTCAAAAATAAGCAACAATAATATATCATAATAAGAATAATATATCATAGGCAGCATGCGAAATATTATATACACTGGAAAAAACTACTTGATATTTTTCATAGTCAAATCTTTTTACATTGCTTACATTTGTACGGAAGCTTCTCGTATAAGAAATAGTGGTCTGACTTGGCCGATTTCGACAAATTATCTAGCTGCAACAGGTTATGACATTGAAGATAGATCCCAATCTCTTCTCGATTTCATTGTTTATTCCAGCGATTAAGTCGCAGCCTCCTTGAGGATATTTCCACCGTTTCAGTTTCCGTACCCCCTGTATTTGTTTTATTCTCTTTCCTTCTTTATCAGTGTTTAATGTGTTTTATCAAAGTGTTCCTCCCCTTATGGAAGCATATACGCTCATTTTAACAAGAGCTCAATAAATCTTATTTTTGCGTGCAATGTACAGTAATCAGAAATGCTTTTTTGCCGGCATTATTATATATTTAATACATATCCAAAATTATTATGTTATAGTTAAATCAAATTTAAAATTTGTCCAAAATTTCGTTTTAGAAATGCCCAACTACGATAAACTGTTTTCCTGGCTTTTTCAAGCGCTTTAAAACCAGCTTATTCTGATAGATTGTGTGAGCCTAAAGAATTCTATAACACGTGTCCAAAGTTTGATTGAAACTGTTAATGTTTTTAAAATGAAGATTATAGTGCCAACACTCTAACCCCAAATTAGTTGTGTTTCGTGGAACAGAAGCTTGAATGACCTCCATATTCGCCTGACCCTAATATAATGTAATATGTGTGGAGGTTGTTATCGCGCAAGGTATATAAAGAAGGCAGACAATTTGACTGTTTCGGCGTTTAAAGCGGCCTGGACAGCAATTTCATTGCAGATCCTGGAAAATTTATACAGCTCCCTACCCAACCGGGTATTGGAAGATATTTCAGCAAAGAGAGGATTCACACAATATTAAACACTTGAAATTTCTTTAAAAATATACTAGCCTATAAGTAAAAAACAAAAAATGTGAAAGTGAGCTTAAATTTTTAATTAATTTTGATTTTAATATGTTAAACCTATTCAGATGAACGAAAATAAAGCATTGATTTTGTTACTCTTTCAGAAAAAAAATAAATATTAAGTTTATGAAATCCGTACCTTGGCATTAAATAAATATATAAGAATAGAATCGGAATATTGGTATAGGAATAACAGCCCAATTCCTTTCTCGGTGATCATGAACCTATTGATCGGCAGTGTATTTAATGACTCTGACAGAAACACAATAATCACACAAAAAAACATATTGAGCAGAAATTCGTAATTTTTGAATAAATTCAACATGGCGCAAAGAGCATTTTTAAAAGTGTTGTTATTGGCCTCAAATAATTTTAATAGTTACTTCATGTGAGTTTAAAATTAATGCATTTTAGCTCAACAAATTTCGTACGGAAACACTTCTTATTATACCCTTAACCCATAAAATGGGTAAATAAGGTTATAATGGTTTTGTGCAAATGTATGTAACAGACAGAAGGAAACATTTCCGACCCCATAAAGTATATATATTCTTGATCAGCATCAACAGCCGAGTCGATCTAGCCATGTCTGTCTGTCCGTCTGTCTGTCCGTCTGTCTGTCTGTCTGTCTGTCTGTCTGTATGAACGCGCTGATCTCAGCGACTATAAGAGATAGAGACTTCAAACTTAAAACTTAAACTCTTGTATCCTATGCGCAGTAAAAGTTTGCTTCAAGTTATCGATAACATTTCTGGCTCTCGATATGCACATGTGATCGATAAAAAAAAATCTTGAATTTCAAAATTGTGAAAATGAGGTTTGAAACAAAGGTTAAAATTATGAACATTTGAAAAAATTTGGTCAAAATCGGTTAAGAAATACCGGAGATATCGCAGTTTGAAGTTTGGTCACACACGCGTTACGTATGGGGTTAAGGGTATGTTCTAGTCGGGATTTCTCGACTAGAGCCTTCTTACTTGTTTTTTAAATGAAATTTCCGTAGCATACAGCGAACGCTACAGTTTAAAAGCTTTTAGTACATGGTGCGGACATTATGGAATCTTCTGTAGTTAGCTTAACAGGTTCAAGGCTTAGGTGGCCGTAGCTTAAAATTTTTACCATTTAACACAGATCTTTGTTTAATGTCCCCATATTTCCCTCACTAAGTTTGGTGACTCTAGCTTAAATGCTAGCGAAGATATGTATATGGAGGTCTGTGGCGGATGTCACCGTATTCTTTCCTACCGAATTTAGTGCTTATAGCTTAAAAACAGTTTAAGATATCGGCATTCATGCTTTGAATTGGTGGTTGGCTAAAGCCGGCAGAGGTGTGCGTATCGTACAAACATCTGATGCAGATTTTTGGGAAATGAACAGGCAATCTTGCCTCGAAAAAGTTGCGTTCATACAGATGGACAGACACCATGACGGACAATACACAAAACCAATATACTACTGTTGCCTTCGGTATCAGAGTATAATAAAAAGTTAGCCACTGTATGTTATGTCAATTACTAAAGTGCCAACAGCACTCGATTAATAAATAATGCAATTCAATGGTTGGCTAACAATTGCTGAATTGCATATCGCATTCAACATGGCGCAACATATTTTGCAGAAGACCCAAAACACAACTGGAGGGAGAATGCTGAATATGTTTAGCTTTAGCCCCGCAGGTGGTCAGCAGACGGAGTGCAAAGAGCACACACGGCAATTCATATTGTTAGGCTGCACACCGAATGTTAATGACAGACAAGCAACAGCAGTAAAAGGAGCAATAGCAATTGAAAAATCATGAACAGGATCAATACCAGAGGGCTTGCGGCATAAGGCATTGGTTTTGGAGGCGATTGCTAAAAGCTTTTGTCTGCTTCGACTGCGCTTTCTACTGCTGCTGATCAGACTAAATAGTTGTACCCGTAATACCTATCCAGAAGTCGGCAATCAGCTTAAACAATTTTAAAGCGGATAAAACAAAAAGCGGTTTGTGCAGTAGTTAAAAGCACAGAGACGATAATATACGTTAGTATATACATATGTATGTATGTTAGTTCCTTTCAAATAGGGCGCAATATGTATATATATTTAGGTAATTTTTAAACGATTGTTAATAAAGATGGTAATTATGCAGTTTGGTTACTTTTCCGAAAAATGGCGGAATTTTTTTTTTTTTTTATAGGCACCTTCGATTGGTTGCCGCTAATGATATTCCATGGGGGGAGGCTGAAATTTCCCATAAACTCCATGAGTTATGGGGTTTTGAAGTTCTCATAAATAGTTTTCGATATTTTGATGTTTATGTATGCATAGGTGTGTGTGCGTGCGTGAAAAAAATGTGCCCGATAGTGTGATCTGCTCCGGAACATAGCCAATAGTGCCAATAGCAGTGGCGTGAGCCACTGCTTTACGGCGTTTGAAAGTTTAAAATGCCGTAAAAACTTTCAAACGCCGTAAAAGCAGTGGCTAACGCCACTGCTATTGGCACTGTTGGCTATGTTCCGGAGCAGATCACACAAACAAAAAAATTTTTTTTTTTTTTAAAAAAAAAAACGTCATGCGCCTGCATGAGAAACCTTTTCTATCATTCACAGGTGATAAAAAACTCGTAAAAAAAAAATCAGCCCGAAAATCGCTGGTGCCGCGATAGTAAATATTTACCCATTTTCGTACCTTTACTCCGCGAAAACACTCTGTGTGTGTGTGTGTGTGTGTGTGTGTGTGTGTGTGTGTGTGTGTGTGTTCACCCCCCCCCTCTCCTAGCGTTCTTCAAAATCAGGAATATTCATTATAATTTCAAAACCCCATAACTCATGGAGTTTATGGGAAATTTCAGCCTCCCCCATGGAATATTACTTACTATGATGCAATCAACAGATTCATGTAAAAAAAAAAAAATTCCGCCACTTTTCGGAAAAGTAACCAAACTGCATAATTACCATAAAGATAATCATTCTTATTCCCGTTGTCGTCGTCAATGTTAAAAATATAGAACAGAAAACATTTACTTACAAATACAAATAACCATTATAAATCAAATCAGTCTTCGTGGATATACCTTAATACACCTCTATGCCTCTTCCTCTATACCTTATCAATTTAAACTTAGAAGAGTTTTTATGGAGTTAAAAATTAAAGGGTTTCATTCACACTTAAAAAAAAAATTTACATAAAAATTAAGACTTTAAGTCAACAAATTGTCATCTAATGCAAAAATATATTTATTATAAATTAAATGAGCTCAGCCTACTCATCTTTATATTAAAAGCCTTTTTCAAGCTGGTTAAAAGTATTTGATTTGAACGACAAAAATAAAACAGACTTGGACCAATTTGTTTGAAGAATACCTGCAAGTAGTGATTAGTAATTGTAGTCGTTAGTACAAGAGTTAAAGTTTAAGTTAGTACACCAGTTAAAGTTAAACAATTATAAACAAGAAAAGCCTAAGAAAACCCGGAATATATGTATCTTTGCCAGTTTTTAAGCTAGAGTCACCAAATTTTGTGGAGAAGCAGAAGTCGCCAAAAATCTGCATTAAATGAAAGGAATTGGATGCTACGCCCACCTCCTAAATTTTTTAATTTCTACATCTTTCTCGGTTTTTGGGCTAGATTCACTATATTTAATGGAAATATTGTTAGTGTCATCTGACACAGATCTGCATCAATGATTTAAATGCCACGCTCACCAATACCATTCAAACTGGCGAACTTGGCAAAGCAAAATGCACTCAAATCGCTTATTTTTCGTGTAGAACCCTCAAGGCATTTGACATTAGAGGCCGACGAATCGTATTGATATATCAATACACACGCGATTCATTATATAATTTAAAATAATTTTGTTTTTTGATTTTTCAAGAAACATTTATGTATTAATTAATTTGTTATTTTTGTAGTAAAAATTAGTCACAAAAAATTTGGCTAGCCAAAATGATTATTTTTATACTTTGATACCAAAGGTATCATAGTATATTGGGTTTGTGCAATGTCCGTCATGGTGTCTGTCCGTCCGTCCGTCTGTCCGTCTGTCCGTCTGTCCGTCCGTCCGTCCGTCCGTCCGTCTGTATGAACGCAACTTTTTTCGACACCCTTAAAGCTAGAGCCTTGCAATTTTGCAAATATCTTGGTACATGCCTTCGTCAGACAAAGTGTTAAATGTAGGGCTCTACGACCTCAGGGGGCCCGAGAAATCGATAACAAGTCGATACACCTCGATGTGCAAATCGATAAAACACAAATATATCCCACATTTTAGCAGCTAGAGTCACCAAATTTGATAGCAAGATAGCTGATAACATTCCTCAAAAAACTGCATTAAAAGTTTGGATGCCACGCCCACCTATTTCGTCCCCAGCCCCCCTCCAATTATAAACAAAAATGCCTGTATCTTCTACAGTTTTGAAGCTATAGCCACCAAAATTGACATGAAGGTAGATACTGACATCTGACAAAGTTATGCATCAAAACATTTCATGCCACGCCCCCAAACAACGGGATATGCCCCACCGCCCTAAAAAAAACCGGAAGGCATGTAACTTCGCCAGTTTTTAAGCTAGTCACCAAATTTGGTATGAACATTGGTAGTGACATCCGTAGCAGGTGTACATCAATGTTTTGGATGCCACGCCCACTTATTCCGCCCACCGCTATATCTCTCTCAGTTTTTGAGCTAGGCTCTTCAAATTTGGTATGAACATTGTTAGTGGCATCCGTAACAGATCTGCATCAATGTTTTGGATGCCACGCCCACTTATACCGCCCACCTCTATATCTTTGTCGGTTTTTGAGCTAGAGTCTCCAATTTTATACCCAAAACCCTCATATATTACTATTTGCACTCAGAATCCTTAACCCAGCTATGTGAACTGGTATCAAAGTATATCGCAGTCGGTTGCGTCCGACTGCAACGTTTTTACTTGTTTTTATTATATTTGATCTGATCACGTTAAGGTCTCTTATAACTTCTTTCCACCAATTAAGCTATTCTCAGTTATAACCATTTTGATGTTCATTTAGCGTTTTTTTTTTTTTTCATAGGGAATTTACTGCAGTAAACAATAGCTGAGAATAACTGGTAATCGCATCATAGTACGTTTTGATGAAGATCGCTTAAATATCGATGTTAATGAATAACACAACGTAAACATAGCTAAAAAAGCTGATTGAGTTGTGCAAAGGTAAGCGCAATATTACAATTTTTAGCAACAAAGATGGCAAGCATTGCAAGTATTATATTATAATTTGGAAAAAAGGAAAAAAGATGCAAACACTCAAAAAATTGCTGGGTGTCGAAGAAAGTTCTGTTTATAGGGAGAGACGGACGGACACCATGACGGACATTGCTATAATTTTGTTTAAAAGTGTGTAAAAGACAGAAGGATGCATTTTAGACGCCATATTATTTTGTGTCAGTTTCAACAGTCGATATAGACTCGTCCGACTACCCGTTCGCCTGTATATACGAACGTATCGATTTTAGAGACTATTAACACTAGAGACTCCATGTTTTGAACATAAGCGGTATCCAATTAACAGCAATCAAACATTTGAAAATTGAATTTTTGTGAATGCATCTTGAAACTTTGGATACAAAATTGAAAATCATTGAAGGTGTTCACAAGCTATTGTAAAATTGCAAAGCGTAAGTTCTTCACGCACCAGCTAGAAGTAATTCTTGCGTTGAAACAGCTGTTTTAATAGGTTATATTCGAATATTTAAAAAAATATATTTAAAAGTGAGCGAAAAGTATTGGTAAAGCGAACAATAGACTTGGCCCTTTATGATTGAACGAGCAATACATAATTTTTATACTTTGATACCAAAGGTATCATAGTATGTTGGGTTTGTGCAATGTCCGTCATGGTGTCTGTCCGTCCGTCCGTCCGCCCGTCCGTTTGAACGCAACTTTTTTCAACATTCTTAAAGCTAGAGCCTTGCAACTTTGCAAATATCTTGGTACATGTCTTCGTCAGACAAAGTGTTAAATTTAGGGCTCTACGACCTCAGGGGGCCTGGGAAATCGATAACAAGTAGAATCGATAAAACACAAATATATCCCACATTTTAGCAGCTAGAGTCACCAAATTTGGGGGCAACATAGCCGATGATATTCCCCAAAAAACTGTATCAAAAGTTTGGATGCCACGCCCACCTATTCCACCCCCAGCCCCCCTTAAATTATAAAAAAAAATGTCTATCTTCTACGGTTTTGAAGCTATAGCCACCAAAATTGACATGAAGGTATATGCTGACATCTGACAAAGTTATGCATCAAAACATTGGATGCCACGCCCCCAAACAACGGGACATGCCCCACCGCCCTATAAAAAACCGGAAGGCATGTATCTTCGCCAGTTTTTAAGCTAGAGTCACCAAATTTGGTATGAATATTGGTAGTGACATCCGTAACTGGTGTGCATCAGTTTTTGAGCTAGGCTCTTCAAATTTGGTATGAGCATTGTTAGTGAAATCCGTTACAGATCTGCATCAATGTTTTCTTTGTTAGTTTTTGGGCTAGAGTCACCAAATTTGGTATGAACATTGGTTGTGACATCCGTAACAGGTGTGCATAAAAATTTGTTATGCCACACCCACTTATACCGCCCACCTCTATATCTATGTCGGTTTTTGCGCTAGAGTCTCCAAACTTGGTAGGGGGATAGAAAGTGCCATCCGCCACAGATAAATGTCATGCCTACCCTTTCTGCCTGATTTTTATACCCAAAACCCTCGTATATTACTATTTGCACTCAGAATCCTTAACACAGCTATGTAAACTGGTATCAAAGTATATCGCAGTCGGTTGGTATCAAAGTATATCGCAGTCGGTTGCGTCCGACTGCAACGTTTTTACTTGTTTATTTTTTTTTTTGTGGATTGATTGATATTGATGATTCATTACTTGTTGATATTTAAAATTTGCGATTTCGCACACATTTCGCCGTATTAATATCTTTGTATGTATGTCCTCGTCCGGACTTTTCGTAAAGAGACTTTTTACTTGTTTGTATATACAACTCAAAAAAGTTTTATTTTAGTGCTTTTTCAATAAGGAAATTGCATGTATAATTTTGAAGAAGAAATAAGTATTCCACCAAAAGTTAGATTTTATCTCTTATCTTAAACTATTCGTTTGATTGTTCGTTCCATTGCTGCAGACTGTTCGTTTTAAAAAACACATAAAAGTGAGGTACCGACAAATTTCATGGCGTTTCTGATGCTAGTAAGGCAGATCTAACGACGCCCCTCAACAGCAGAAACGTCTCAAGTCGCCGATCCATGGCAACATCAGCATATTTTTAACACGCTTTGACCTTTTTAATTAAAAACGGGCAACGTTAAACCAATTTGAACTGCAAGTCGACATTCAGCATTCGTGACGCGTTCGCATGCTAAAAATTGCAACAAAATTACATAACCCCTTTCTGTTCACCCCCTTCGAGCCGACAGAGACGACTTAGCTGTACACAAACGGAAGACAATTGTTATCTAATGCCTGGAGGCAAAGGGTCAACTGACGGCACAGTGAAGCAGTCACGCAGTCGACGACGCTGACTTCAACCGGGAATTGAAACACAAGCGAAAGAAAAGTGTTAATAAATTGAAGCCATGGAAGGACTGAACAACTCTCTGAGCCGGCCAACACAGCCAACTGAGTCTTGTCCTATTGCCCAAAAAATTAAGTTACGTAGTCGCCGCGTCAGTGCTCGATTTGCAAATAAATTTGTTTAATTCCCCTTTGGAAATATTTTATAATGCCGTCACTTTGAGTGTTGGGGAGCTGCACAGGACGGTGTGAAAGTTCGTAGCTCTAGACAAGTGACTGGGCGACACAAAACGTGCCTGGGATTTGCTATCGGGGGCAAAACTCAACATGACTAATTAGACGCGTCATTGTTGCCCGATTGGATTTGCATTTGGAAACCGTTTCCCAATTGGCATTGTTAATGAGCCGGCCATCGGACTGTTAGCCTGCCTGCTTGCAACAGCTCTTAGAGGCAACTTCTACAAAACGGCGACTAATTGGCATTTAACTTGGTCTAAGTGGGAGAGTTTCAGGTAATACACTTTTAAGGTTTCTTTACGGCTAGTTTTACTCTTTTATGTTTACAGTATGCAAATTGCGAGGACTGTTGATTGGAAGCCCATGCGAGACATATTATGGAAATGATATATCAGATTAGTAAAAGGTTCATGAGGAGTAGCATTTGTGTGCCGAAGGTTTTCAAAGTTTTAAATCCTTTTACTTTATATGATGCAAAGCCGTTCGTGTTTCTTGGCGTCCGACGCTCGTGAATAATGCAATGTAAATCGGCCTTTCTAGGCCAAATTTGATCTGTTCCAACACCAATAATGAGTTTTTGGTCTCAAAACGTAGCCCCGGGGTGTCAAAACTTGAATGAGTCCGAAAATTCCTAAATCGTTACCAAAATGGTCACTTTTAGTACGTTTAGTACGTTAATAGTAGCCGACATTTAGGCCAATGGTATTAATTTAACCCGTTTCTCGACGTCGCGCAGTGCGGCCTTTGCTCATTACTTTACATTGCAAAAATCATAACTTCTAAACTAATGAAGCGATTTCAAAAATTTAAAAAGCATTTGACAGAAAGCTTTAAAATAAGTGTTCGTCGAGAGTTCTAGGTATGCGTGCTGCTTAAATATTCAAGGTCAAAGTCAATAAATATTTGTGAGTATATTTTGCCTGTTAAATTCAAATAAAAATTTTTTTTTAATTATAACTGAAAATTTGTAATGATTTCAATAACTATTTAACATTTTTAGTTGTTTTAATTCGATTTTCAAACTAAAATACATAACTTTAAATTGGTATTTTTGCCGATTTTTTGAGGTTAATTTTGAGTTAATTTTGCTTTTACGGCATTATGAAGTTTAAAATGCCGTAAAAACTTCCAAACGCCGTAAAAGCAGTGGCTCACGCCACTGCTAAGGACACTGTTTGCTATGTTCCGGAGCAGATCACACTTTCGGGCGTTATTGTTCACCCAGATAAGTCGTTCTTATTTCGGCGGAGATATGTCGTTTTAAAAGCGACATAGCTCCGCGCGGAGATATGTCGCTTTGAAAACGTCATAGCTCCGCGCGGACGTATGTCGTTCTTAGTTCGGCGGAGATATGTCGCGCGGAGATATGTCGCTATGCCGTTAGAGTCACCAAATTTGGTAGGCATATTGTTAGTAACATCCGCCACAGATGTGCATTATAATTTTGGATGTCACGCCTACCCTTTCTGCCTTATATTTATACCAAAAACCCCCATATATTACTATTTGCACACAGAATCCTTAACACAGCTATGTGAACTGGTATCAATGTATATCGCAGTCAGTTGCGTCCGACAGCAACGTTTTCACTTGTTTAAAATCAAATTTTTGGCTAAAATCACAAGCACAAAGTATTATAGCAAAGCGCAAGTGATTTGCAAATTTACTTTTGTAAATAAAATTTTTTTCAATCCTGATCTTAATCTCAATCTAGTAGTTGACATTTGGAAGTCTCTGCATCAGCCATATTTAATTGGATAAAGTCACATACTTATAAAACACCATAGGGAATGAATATTGCATACGCGTGCCCCTAGTCTAAAGGTAGGTATCTAGTACAGCAAAAAAAAAATTTCCCATACAAAATCGTCGTAGCGGGAATGGTTTTTTTTTTTGGCTGCGTGTTTTCTAGGTATCCAGAAACGTAGCAAAAATACTAAACTTCTTATCGATAGTAGCGATTAAATAAATATGTACACACTACGCTCGGCTCAGGAAATACCAAATCATATATATTTTTGAGCAACAACAAACACTTCATGAAAAACAAAAATGAAAAAAAAAACTAAAAAACGGGTGGAAAATTGTAACCACGACGGAAATTTTGGATGGATTCAATTGGATTCTGCACCATATTATTAAACTATAAGTGCATAAAATTTTTTAATATGTTGTGTGTATTTTAATTTAAAATGCTTGCGTCGTTCACAAATCTTCCTTTCTGATGCCTTCGCTGCAAATTAAGTTGACCCACCATTTGTGCTGTTGGCGTTGACGGTTCCGATGCTCTTCTTCCTCGCTCGTTTTTGCAACAATATATGCTGCCAACAATGGAATAAGCATACTATTTCCACTATTCATCTATTCTTTTTAATTTATTCGCTTTGTTTCCTTTTTTAAATTTAATGCCTCAGACCATGTATTTCTTAAGATATTATGCAAAATGGCATATTTTTACCACACATTGGGGGACCATGGTCACACCGTCCACGCTTCCAAAATATATCACAAATTCCGGCCAGGAATTTTTTGCTGTACGCACCTTAAACAAGCAAGAAGGCTCAAGTCGAGAAATCCCGACTAGGACATACTCTTAACACGATACGTAACGCGCACATTCATTTGTGTGTATTTACCGTGACCAAAATGATCAAACTACAAACTGCGTTTTCTTTGGTGTTTTAAGCCGATTCTGATCAAGTTAAGTTCCAAATACGAAGTCTCTAGCTCTAACAGTCTCTGAGAGCGGCGCGTTCATACAGACAGGCTGTTGATGATGATCAAAAATATGTATACTTTATGGGGTCGAAGATGCTTTTTTCTTTCTGTTATTCTTTAGCAAAACAACATTCCGCATTAAAATATTCAATCACGCGCCTTTCTTTAGTGATAAAGGTATAAAGATGTTAAATTATCAAAATTGGGTGGGTAGGGTGGACGTGGTATCCAAAACTTGAAAGCAAATCTGTTACAGATGTCATTTGCAACATTCTTACTATATTTGGTGACGTTAGCGCAAAAACTGAGGAGGATATGAAGATTTAAGATTTAGGGAGCTGGGCGGTAAAGGTGGGCATCCAAAATTCTGAGGCACGCCTGTGGCGAATGTCTCCATCTATTTCCGATTATTTCTCAAGGATCGCTGGGGACATTTTGATGCAGTTTTATAGGGAATGTCACCACCTATCTTGCTACCGAATTTGGCGACGCTAGCTGCAGAATTGTGGGACAATACATATGTATGTGATTTATCGATTTGAACATCAAGGTGTATGACGACGACATGTACCAATTTATTAACAAAGTTGAAAGGCTTTGGCTTTAAGGCTGTCGAGTAAAGTTGCGTTCAAACAGACAAACGAATACCATGACGGACATTGCACAAACCCAATATACTATGATACCTTAGGTATCAGAGTATAACAAGTGTCAAATGGTTTTGTTTTGATTCTTTTAAAACATATGCGTATGTTCATAAATAATATTAATTGGTTTCGCTTTCATTGTTTTCCCATTGTCATTCGGTTTCATTTCGACATATTATTCATATAATATCCATTAGTTACATATGTGCCAGAATTTCCAGCTTGTCCAAAAGCTGCGAATTATTGCACAATGTCAAACGTCCAAATGTCCTGGCAAGTGCCAACGATGGTGTCCACTCTTTTGGCCTTGTCAAAATCAACGGATGAAAAAGCTCAATCGATTGGCATTGCCTGTTTTCTGGCTGTTAATAATGACGACCATGATAATGATGATGGTGCTACAATAGCATGATGGGGATATCAACAGCTGCGATGACGCCGATGTCGACAATGGCGACAACGACCACATCAACGTCAACACAGCAAACGTGCTCCAATGTATATATGTTTGTGTACACACATACACACATATATACTATATTCTTTTTTGACTTTTCTTTGCATCGCAAAAAGCTCATTTTATGCCAATTTTTGTGTTTCCTTGCAGCAGGCTGACTGGAATTTAACGAGCTGCCCGGGCTCTCATATACGAACACTTACTCATACCTTTAGTGTTATAATTTCATTTATTATTTTGACAGTTTAGAAATTCAAGTTTTTGTATTATCGATCACATGTGTATATCGAAAACCAGAAGTGTTATAGATAATTTGAAACAAACTTGTTCTGCTTTTGGTGTGGAAATGCTTCCTTTTGTCCGTAACATACATTTGCACAAAACCATTAAACCTTTATTAATAAGCAAGCAATTTGAATGCTTCTTTTACGAGAGTAAAATTACATTATTTAAAGCAGTAATTTAAATTTTTTTGGAACATTTTATCCAAAAATAAAAAAGAAGGCTCTTGTCGAGAAATCCACACTAGGATATACCCTTAACAACATACGTAATGCATACAGTCATTTGTGTATTCACCCAATGCTTCCCTATGTCTGTTAAATACATTTGCAGACAAAGTGGGCTCTACGACCTGGGGGGCCTGGGAAATCGATATCAAGTCGACACATATGTATCCCACAATTATGCAGCTAGAGTCACCCAAACTTGGTGTCAAGATAGCTAGTGACATTCCCCAAAAATCTGCGTCAAATGTGTGGATTCCACGCCTAACTTTTCAGCTCCCCTCAAAATTTAATAGAAAATGTATGTAAATTCTATATCTTTATCAGCTTTTGCGCTAGAGTCGCAAGACTTTTTAGTAAGATAGAAGATGACATCAGCCACTGATCTGTATCACAGATTTGGATGTCGTGCCTTCTTCTTCAGCCTGCTTTTTTACACCCAAAATCTTTATATATTAATACTAGTAAGGCGCTCGCTTGCTTCGCTGCGCCAATAGTTTTTACAAAAATTTAGCAATATATATAAAATAAATTAATTAATGTTTAACAACATATTAACAAAATATTTAATATTCTCTTTTTCACGCCACCATTGAGGTTAAAAATCAGACATTTTACTTTGATACCAAAGGTATCATATTATATTGGGCTTATGCAATGTCTGTCAAGGTGTCTGTCCGTCCGTCCGTCCGCCCGTCCGTTTGAACGCAACTTTTTTCAACATTCTTAAAGCTAGAGCTTTGCAACTTTGCAAACATCTTGGTACATACCTTCGTCAGACAAAGTGTTAAATTTGGCTCTACGACCTCAGGGGCCTGGGAAATCGATAACAAATCGATACCCCTCGATGTGCATATATGTCCCACATTTTAGAAGCTATAGTCACCAAATTAAGGGGCAAGATACCCGATGACATTCCCCAAAAAACTACATAAAAAGTTTGGATGACACGCCCACCTCTTCCGCCCCCAGCCCCCATTTTAGTTATAATCGAAAATGACTGTATTTCCCACAGTTTTAAAGCTATACTCACAAAATTTGATGGGAAGGTAGATGCTGAATTCTTACAAAGATATGCATCAAAACACCACGCCCCACTGATACCGCCCACCTTCTAAAATCCGAAAACTCTATATCTTTTTCAGTTTTTGGGCTAGAATCACCAAATTTGGTAGTAACATTGTTAGTGACATCTGTAACAAATGAGCAATATTAGATGCCACGCCCACTTATACCGCCCACCTCAATATCTTTCTCAGTTTTTGCGCTCGAGCCTCCAAACTTGATAGGGAGATAAAAGGTGCCATCCGCCACTGATATGCATCCAAATTTGAATGTCACGCCTACCCCTTCAGCCTGCCTTTTATTCACAAACCTCCATACGTTACAAATACATACAAACTTACATATGTGCTTTGATTGCTTGTTCGAAATTGTATATCAATAATGATTGTGTGTTACGTTTTGTCTAATTTAGATAAGCAGCAAGTTAAGAAATCTACCACAATACAAAGATGTTCAAGACTAATTATTTTCGCACAAAGTGCTCGATATAAAAAAAAAAAACAAATACAAATTACATGAATGTACATATAGATTACATTTCTTAAGTTTCTACACTAATACCCCGATTCCACTAGAGCCGAATGCACGGATGTAATTAGAACTCGGTAATGCAGCATTAATTTGAATTAGATTCCTATGTACTGAATCTGAATCATATTCAATTTCGCTCAGCTGGAATCGACATTCCCCATTGCATTAATTATATACGGACTTTGGCTGTTACAAAGATGCTCATCTTGCGTTAACAGAGGAGCATTATAGTGCTGAAACCAACAAAAACACCAAATTTCTTATCGATATTTGGTTTTGAACAGTGCCAAATTGAGTAAAACAACTTGTCAACAAGTGCAATGCACACAAACACACATCTTCAAAATTTTTGTTTGCGTTCGCGCTCATTTTATTTCCAATTAAATACATACAAACAAAACAAAACTAGCAGTCAGCTGTCACTTAACAGACTTCTGTTAAAATTTACAGAGTTTCAGTTGGATTGATAGTGGAACGACCTGCATTACCGACTTCGCTGTTATGAGAAATGCAGCCTAGTGGAATCGGGGTATAACAGTGTGTTTGTTTTTGCACGGTATATACATATATTTGCACTTGCATTTTTTATACCCTTAACCCATAAAATGGGTAAATAAGGGTATAATGGTTTTGTGCAAATATATGTAACAGACAGAAGAAAGCATCTCCGACCCCATAAAGTATATATATTCTTGATCAGCATCAACAGCCGAGTCGATCTAGCCATGTCTGTCTGTCTGTCCGTCCGTCCGTCCGTCTGTCTGTCTGTCTGTCTGTCTGTCTGTATGAACGCGCTGATCTCAGCGACTATAAGAGATAGAGACTTCAAACTTGAAACTTAAGCTCTCCTATACCATAGGCAGATCAAGTTTGTTTCAAATTTTCGATTACACTTCTGGTTTCCGATATACACATGTGATCGATAACAAAAAATTCTTGAATTTCAAAATTTTAAAAACGAGGTTTAAAACTATTAATAAAATAATGAACATTCCAAAAGATTTGATTAAAATCGGTTGAGTAACACCGAAGATATCGCTGTTTGAAATTTTGTTTTTAGTCATGTTGGTCACTGGAAGAATAGACGCAAATGACTGTACACGATACGATGGGGTTAAGGGTATGTCCTAGTCGGGATTTCTCGACTAGAACTTTCTTTCTTGTTTTAAATATATGTATGTACAAAACAATGTAAAATGTAGGTAAACACATGTGTATGTTTGTATGTATGTATGTACATATGTGCATTTGCAACACCAATCAAAGTTACAAATGTCAGTTTGAAAATTATATCAAAACAACAATAGCAATAGGTATTTGTGTGTTAAGTTTTGTTTGATAATTAGCAAGTATGTAGGTAAAACCACTCGCGTAACATATTCTGGTGTACAAAACCAAGTTATGTTTTAATTGATTTGTTTTAAATCAATGATACCAACAAAAACAAATAAGAAGGCTCTAGTCGAGAAATCCCGACTAGGACATACCCTTAACCCCATACGTAACGCGTACAGTCATTTGTGTGTATTTTTCCAGTGACTAATAACAAATTAACGGATATCGGGTTTCCAACCGATTTGGATCAAATTTTTCAAATGTTCGTTATTTTACAATAGTTGAAACCTGTTTCACAATTTGAAGTTTAAGAATTTTGTTATCGATCACAATACGAAACCAAGTGACGAAAATGAACAAACGATCTTCATGGTAAGGAGAGCAAGTTAAGTCAAGTCTCCAGCTCAAGTCGAGATGGCGCGTAACAGACGGACCGACAGACGGACAACGGACATGGCAGATCGACTCGGCTAGCATCAAGAATATATAACTTATGGGGTCGAACAGCTCCTGTCGTACATACATTTACAAAACCATTATACCCTTATTTACCCATTTTAGGGTTAAGGTAAAAACGGCCCAACAACAACACTACAACAACAACAAACGCTACTTGATTCGAAAAACAATGTCAAAGCACAAAGAAAAAAGAAATAAGGAGACACAGTACAACGGCAGAAGTGGAATGGGTCATGTGTTTGTTTTTGTAAATTCGGCCGCAAAGCTGTGCCAGACGGCAGTAGTGGAATGGGTCATGTGTTTGTTTTGTACACTGGCGGCGTTGAAACCACAGCTTGTGCGACAATAGGCGCCTGAGTGGTGGAATGAGGTAGGGCGAGCACAGCCGTATTTGCCGTACAATATACCGGGGCCCCCAACGTACGTAAGCAAAAATTAATAAAAACTGGTCAACATTTTTTTTTGGAATTGAAGTGACAATATAATAATAGTTGATACTATTATTCTAGTAGCTTTCTTTATCCATTATCCCGTAGCTCGAGAATGCAAAAACAAAATGTATGCATTGCTTGGCGCATATTCTGTCTGGCCCACGACCGCGACGCGATGATCGAAAGCGAGTGTCGCTAACATTTTCAGTACATGTGACTCAATGTGTCTGTTTACATTGGCGCTAGATGTCGCGCGTCTCTCGCGTTCAATTTCGAAAATATGAAAAAACCTCGCGTTGGCAAAGCGTGAAAAGCAGCTGATCACGCTTTACCAACGCAGCTGATCAGCTGCTGTTTATGTGAACTATTTTTTCTACCAAAATGCAAAAATTAAATTAAACGCTTCGCGTCTCGCTCCATTGTAGATAGGCCTTCTCTAATGCATACATACATACATACATACGATACAATGATAAACCACGGAGAGCAGTGTTTATTGACGCGCTTTATTTAATTGTGCATTACATTGTAATACAATACAAACAATTGTAATAATATTAGTAGCGATTTGTTAAAAAAAACGAAATGAGTGAAAGGAAAAGAGATTATCCCAGCGGAGCTTCGAAAAGAAAAAGTAAACAGAAGCGGGAGGAGGTCATAAAAAAAGTTCCCCAAATTTCGTCATTTTTTCAGACAACAGCTCCTGTGAGTGATTTAGATGGCAAAAGTTAGTACTACCCTACCCACTTATATTATCTACCTTTTGAAATTAATCAAAACATTCCATTTTATTTTTTGACAATTATATTTTCAGATTCTTCTGATGCACATTCTCCATCAGATGTGCATCCGGAAATAGAAGAAACCCAAGCACATTCTCCATCGGATATCCATCCGGAAATAGTAGAAACCCAAGTTGACGATTCTGAGATATCTAAAGATTGTAATATAGTTTCATCGGATAGAGGAAATTTTGATGACAGTCTAACTGAATGCGATCGAAAAATAATTTTTAAATTGGGTCCATTCAAACCACAAGGACCGTTTCCAAAAGATTCAGAAAGTAACCGACCTTTTTCAGTCTATTATTATTCATATATCAATAAGGCAGGCATAAAAATCTTAAGGCCATGGTTATGTTATTCTAATGTTTTAAACAAACCGTATTTTCACTTCTTTTGGTTATTAGCAGATCGTCAAAGCAAATCGTACTCCTCTGCATGGGTTAACGGTGTTTCCATTAGAAGCAATTTTACGCAAACTATCCTTGACCATGTAAAGTCACAGCAGCATATTAATGCATCCATATATTATACTAATTGGTTACAAGAAAATACCATCGATATTCTACTGGAAAGTGAAATTAATAGTAAAATTACATTCTGGAGAGATGTATTGCATCGTATAATTATTGTTATAATTACTTTAGCATCTTGTAATCTTCCTTTAAGAGGCCATGATTCTGATTCTGGAAATTTTATGGCAATTTTACGTTTGCTATCTAATTATGATGCAACTTTAAAAGAACTTCTTCTAAAACCAAAGGGCAATATAAATTATTTAAGCCCTACGATTCAAAATGAAATTATTAATTTGCTTGGTACCGCTGTTAGGAACAATATTATCTCAGAAATTAAAAAAGCTCCATTTCTGACAATAATTCTAGATACAACTCAAGACTTGTCAAAAATTGACCAACTTTCTGTAGTTTTTCGATACATCTCGATTACAGAAAATGATGATAATGTGCCTATTGAATTAAAAATCTGTGAGTCATTTTTGGGGTTTACAGCAGTATCCGATTGCAGAGCTAAAGGACTTAAATCTGAAATTTTAAATAAGATAAATGAATATGGAATTGATTTGACTAAATGTAGAGGACAGCGTTACGATGGAGCAAATGTTATGTCGGGTGTTTATGGAGGATTACAAACCCTAATAAAAGAGCATGCTCCAAATGCCGATTATGTTCATTGTGCTGCGCACGCATTAAATTTAGTTTTAAACGATGCTGCGAAACATGTTCGTGAAGTGTGGACTTTTTTCGATAATTTAGAAAAAATATATACTTTTTTTTGGCTATAGTATACAACGCTGGACAATGTTAAGTGACGATTTATCCGAAAAATATTTGATTACCCTTAAAAAGGTTTGTCCTACCAGATGGTCTTCAAGGAACGACGCTTTATTAGCGGTAAAGAAAAATTATTTATTAATCATAAAAACTTTGTACCAACTCAATTTAATTTCCAAAAAAAAAAGATGAACGTGAAGAATGTAAAAATATAATTTACATTTTAGAGAGTTATGATTTCTTAGTGCTTGTCACATTTTTTTCATCACTATTTTAAATAATTAATCCTGTTTCTAAAGCTCTACAGCATGAAAATAATGACTTACAGAAGTCTAGTATTTTGTTAAGTAATCTTTTGAATAGGCTGTGCGAATTAAGAAATGAAAATGCATTCAATAGTTTGCTAAATGAGTCCAAAGATTTAGCAAACGAGTGGAGGGTTATAACTGTTTTTAAAAACAAAAGACGAAAGATAACAAAGCGTTTTTTTGATGAGTTATTACCAGATGAGAGAATTTCAGACCCGGAATGCTATTTTAAAGTCAATGTGTACTATTGCTGTTTAGATGTATTAATTTCTCAAACTAAAAAGAGATTTCAAAGCCATTGCGACTTGAGTATAATGGTCGATATGTTAAAACCGCAGAAACTCCTGTCTTCTTCAAACGAAGAGATTTTAAACGCATCCGGAAAACTATCGGCTATATACAGTCAAGACATTTCAGTTAACCTTAATGACCAATTAAAAGCTCTAAAAAATATGCTTAAAGTCTGAGTTTAAAAAAAATCAACTCCATTAAGGAACTCCTTGAGCTATTGCTTATAAAATACAATAGTCTTGCATCCAGTTTTCCGGAGGTTATAACAGCATGTTTTTTATTCTTGACCCTTCCGATTACAACCGTAACTGCTGAAAGAAGTTTTTCAAAGCTAAAACTTATAAAAAATTACCTTAGAGCTTCGATGGGGCAGGAACGCCTCTCGGACCTGTCCCTATTGTCAATAGAGTCAGAAAGATTAGAGAAATTAAAGTCATCATCAGCGGTAAATGCTTTAATAAATCAGTTTGCCGAAAAAAAGGCAAGGAGAGTAAATACATATTTAAAATAAATTATTTGTAAATATAGATAATTATGATTAATAAATATGTTTTTTAATTGTATGCAAAAACTATTTTCTTTTGTGAGAAATCTTTACCCTTTCTAAGGGCCCCCAACAAAATTTGTATACGGGGCCCCGCAAAGGCACGCTACGCTTCTGAATGAGGTAAAGTGATTAATGCAATAAATTGATTTATTTGGGAGGTACTCGAAGGAGTGGTCCAAATTAAAAATCCTTTCTTAGTGCTAACTTTCACCGAGAATGGAATATTTTGTGAAAATTTCAGCCTTCTAGCTCTTATCGTTAAGGCTGTGGGCCTCTCAACAATCAGTCAGTCAGTCAGGACAAACTATTTTATATATATAGATGAACACTGTTGTCTATGCACCTGTATCCTCGGTGTTTGCAGTCGGTTGCTTTCGACACGAACAGACCAAATTATTGATTTGATACCCACCCTTTTTGAAAAATAATGCCCAACGTTATACACAGTTTAATTCAGATTTTTATTACATTGAATTCTTGAATTTGCTCCAATTTAAAAGAATCCTCACTAACTCAAAGACATTAAATATGCTATGTGGCATTTACACAAGGCACAAAATGCTTTTACCTTAAGCTGGGTCTGTACCCATGCTGAAACTAATGTTGTTCGTCTCTTTGGCATAGTGCAAACGTGATTGGCTGTCTGTGGACTAAGAAAAACCAAATTTAAGCAAAAAGCTTTCAGAGCATTAAGCTTAACATTTAACTAACAATTGAAGAGTGTCTCGGCTTGTTGCAAGCTGGCTGTTGCAGTTGATTTCATTGGCAATTTGCATATTCACGCTGTGGATAAAAATCAAAACAGCGAAAGCTGTAGCATGGCAACTAAAGAGGCAAGACGCAAAGCGGCAGCGAACAAAATGCAATGACAACGACAACGGAAACAACAGCGACAACAACGACAACAACCGGAGGAGGATAAATGCCAAGTCGAATCGATGAATTGGACAGAGATATGCAAAATGTGCCCGCTGGGCAGCCATGATACCGAAAACCCCAAACTCGAGGCAAAAGCTGAAATCGCGGGCAAAGTGTAGCCAGCCAAACAAATTCAAAAATGTTTGGTGAATTTCAATTGCTGACAAATTGGAAAAGCGCCAGTGATGCCAGGAAGCGAGAGCAAATGTGCCGCAGGACAGGTTCAAAAGCGAGAATTGAGGATGCGAAATGGATGAGTACAACAGCTACAACAACAACAGCAATAAAGATGACGACGAGGACGGGGCTGTTGATAATGTTATTAGTACCGGTGAATGCCAAATTGTCCTCAAGGATATAAATGGAATTTGAAATTATTTTATCAAAATTTTTGATTGCTTCCAGCTGAACAATTGCCGGAGACAGGGCAGCCTAACAAAGTATAGTACAGGATGGGCAGGAATGTAATGCCGATGGACTCATTCACAGGAGCCAGACGTTGGAGTACATGTTTAATAATATGCACAAAAGTTATGAATGTGTCTGGCAACAAAGCAGGACGAGAATAATAATGATGACGACAAGTGGCAGCCTTACGTTGCCTGGTTTTTGACGAATTGTGGAAATGATAAAGTTTAGAGTGGCACAGCCAACCACTCCAAACAAGCTTGGTAAGGAGTTTAAAGTGACTTATTGTACCTATGCTAATTACACTTGCCTACACAATTTGGCCAGCTTTTGAAACTCCGCAAAAAAAAAGAACTGTTTCCAGAGTATTATGATATTCTTAAGTTAAATTAGATTTGATTTGAATCGGATGCTTTCAACTGCAACGTTTGAAGTTATTGGTAAAAGCTAAAGCCAATTAGAGCACACAAAATCTTACATTCGAATTAAAAAACTTGACCATAACCTTGTATAACAGTGCTATTCTTGCCTGTATGCTGGCAGTACTGTTGTGCGTGATTTTGTCTGAGCAAATTTTGTTTACTTCTCAACGCGGTAAATGGTAAATGGTGCAGAAATTATGGCTTGGTTGGCTAACAGCAGCCAAGGAAAATGTTCAGGGCTTAGAGGTGCTAAGCTGCTGATGGATATTTAAGTCGTGTTGACCCAAGGGCTGAGGGCATTGGCGTCTATTGAAACAAGTTGACAATTTGGCTTAGAGAATCACGTGTAAGCTGCCTTGCATATTTCAATTGATTAATCTTTGTTCGTTGGGTTGAGTGTTTATGTTGATGTGTACCTGTTGCGATTTCTAAAACAAGTTCAATACGGTTCAGTTTTTTTTTTGGTTAGTGAACAAATTGAAGTTTTATCGGATATAAAAAATTGAGGTATCTTCTAAAATAAATTAATGTGATAGAGCGGTTTACTCTTCTGTGCATTAAAAAAGGGTGTAAAAGTTACCGTGGTTGTTTTTTGTCAAAGACTACGGGCATGCCGTCACGGTGTATGCACGGGAGCCTCTAAAATGGCCATATTTTTATACCCTTATATAATATATATATTATACCCTTTATAATAAAAACAAGAGGTTATCGATAAAAAAAAACTGTTAAAACGAAGTTTAAAACTAACTACTATATTAGTATCTGAAAAATTTGTCAAAATCGGCTAAAAAACACCGGAGACGTCGTGAAATAAATTAAATTTAAATTAAATTAGCGCAATCATTTTCTTCGTACGCGGGAATACCACAAATGACTGTGCGCGTTAAGTATGGGGTCAAGGGTATGTGCTTGTCGGTATTTCTTGACTAGAGCCTTCTTACTTGTTTAATATGATGGGAAAATAAAATAACAACACCTTTTAAGATTTATTAATTTGAGTCTTCATATTTGGTGCCAATGAATGTTGCAACCTTTACCTTTCCAGGACAGGATGTGTGTATCTCCCACAATTTTAAGCCAGAGTCACCAAATCATGATGGAAAAGATGTTGACATCTTCTTATGATCCCCATTCAAATTTTTAGCAAACGTTTTCATTATTATATCCCAATTCTAGAGATATTAATTGGTTTATCCGAATAACTACCCATGCTTCCACAAATTCCTTTTGTTTAATTTCTAATACATTTGCTTCTGATTGAATATGCTTATGTTAACATGAACAACTTGACTAATGAGTAGTTAATGTGACCTGCACATATGTATGTAAATGTATGTACATAGCCAATTTATTATTGTTTGTTTATGAACATATATAGATTTTATAATGCAATTTTGTGTGTTTGTTATTTTAAGCTCATTCTAATTAGTATTAAACATATCATTTATAGCTTTGCTCTTGTTAATTTTGAGCAAGCTTCTGGCTAGGTTGGGTCCTTCTATCATCATTTTAATTATGGCATGAAACTATTCCAAGTACAACATTTCTAGCTAATGGATTTTGTTGATTGTGGGCAGAGAAACGATTGACAAATCAAATTGCATATTGATGAGTTTAATTCAAGTTGAATATATATATGTACATGTACATTGTATGTGCAAAAAGTGAAAAGTGCGTAGGTCGACAACTGCAGCAACTGCATCGTTCTCTCTGTTCAAATTTCTAAAATTAAATAAGTTTATAATGGAAATTTGCCAAAGCCAATTTGATAATAATTTAAATTAAATATTTATGCTGTGCTTGCACATGAGTAAATGGAATGTATGTGGAGGCACTTTATTTACAATCAACTGCGGGCATTGTGAAAAGCTATCAGCACAAGCGAGATAACACTATAGCTTTGAATAGTGGATAAGTTTTGAATGCGCTGCATATTTGCATATGTGTATTTGTCTTTTGCCAATAAATTGCCAAAATATAGAGACTCTAACATGCTCAAACCCAAAAAGTGTGCAATGTCTAAAATTCAACTGTCATAACAATGACGAGAATGATTCATTTTACTTCAATTGTATGCGTTACGTATGGGGTTAAGGGTACGTCCTAGTCGGCATTTCTCTACAAGAGCCTTCTTACTTGTTTTCACAGTTTTTGTGAAAAATTTAATAGCAAAAGAAGAAGAAATTTGGACACCGTGCCCACCACTTCTGTCTGCCTTTTTTTACAGAAAACTCCCTTATATTTTTCTGAATCC
The DNA here is from genome assembly GCA_018152965.1 of Scaptomyza pallida. Taxonomy (NCBI): domain Eukaryota; kingdom Metazoa; phylum Arthropoda; class Insecta; order Diptera; family Drosophilidae; genus Scaptomyza; species Scaptomyza pallida. The sequence goes on along the minus strand of JAECXP010000046.1, from coordinate 1,367,734 downwards.
TGAGCATCCAATTATATAATGGTATCAGAGTACACCGCAGTGAATTGCTCCTGACTGCAATGGTTTCGCTTGTTATGTATTAAAATTTTACGAAATATTATTATATTAACAAAAGTATTTAGTTTACAAGAAATTTGCATTAAATTATTAATCAACCGCGTGCACCCCACAAAGCAAGCAGACTATTTTTAACTATTTTAAATTTAACGATTTCATTTTTTTTTTTTTTTTTTTCTGTTATGAATGTCGCGATATGCATCAAAATTTACTACAAATCTTGTTTTCTTGTTCTCATAATTTCAAATATCGGAGAATATAAGCTTCTTGCAATCAGACGGACACTAAGCCGAACATGGCTATTGGTACTGATCGATTAATTAATATTGAAATTGTTTTTCCTCTTATTAAATTCTTTGCTAAGAAGCCCTGTATATTTATCCAATCAACTTTCTTACAAAAACAAAAACAGATTGACCAAGATAGCAAAAACCCTAAATGGGAAATGCACATGCTTAGCATTTGATTTGTCACCCAATGCGTACAAATGATAATCGAAAAATCACTCAACTGTGCGTCACTCCCACCGTCCGGTTCCTGTTAGTATGTGGATGTTTGCATGTGTATGTGCAAAGCAGATTTGTCTGCTTGCTTGAATGGCCAGCTCTGATGTCCAGTCTGGTTGCCGACTAGTGTCCTATCTGTCTGTTGCCCCCTTCCGTTTGTGGGTGCCTGCATTTCCGCATCCGGCTTGCATTTGACACTAGGGCCTGGAACTGTAACTAAAACGACACAGACGCACGCATATCTTTTTTGGGACAAAAACTTAACTGCTCGACACTTGTTTTGTGGTGTGTTGCAATTGTGTGGCTGCCAGTGCGTAGGTGTTGCTGTTGAGAGACTTGTTATCGACCCCATTCCTGGAGCCAGCAATTCAGCATCCCAATCTAACATGGTGGCAAGAGAGCAGTGGGCCAAGCAATTATAACGTCAGCTGGCTTCTCATTTCAATTAAATTTTTTAGGCTGAGAGCTAAGCACTAAGGCAAGCACAGTTGGTTAACCAGTTTGCTGAGAGTAAGACTTATGTACATTCGAACTTTCATTTACAAAATGTTTTACCGATTTTACGCCAGAATGTGTCGCACTTAAGATTTTCTTTAGCTTACACTTTAACAGCGTCGTCCGATTTCATCAATCTACATTTGTTATCAATTGTTTGTGGATTATTAACTATGCAATGTGTTTAAACTACTAAACAACTATAAGAAAAGCGCAGTGGCGCCATCTATTGAGCCCCATGAGTACTCCAATAAACAATTCAAACTCGCGCCTTCGCGAAGCTTCCACCCGTTTCTAGAAACCTCTCGTACCGGAAGGTTCTCGAAGTATTTATCTATTTTCTATTAATTTTCTATTAAATAGCTACAAACTCATAACTATATTACTAAGAATAGAATCTACACTCATTATGCATTAACAATCATACATTCCAATCATCAAATAAGTAAAATTTACAAAAAGAATTCTCTCGAAATCACTCGAGAAACTTCCAGCCGAAATTTCTCGAATCGTGCCAGTAGAGTATATAAGCCGGTCCGATCGGCGCTGCAGGTCAGTCTAAAATTAAACTCGCTACTGTTCACATCGTGATAAAAAGAAAAGTAAAAGTCTAAATTGAGTCAATCATCTTTCAAAGTTATACTAAGTGGAGTGTAATTAATAATAACAGAGAAAATATAAATATTACCACTGTGTTGTACATTGTAATATTTCTAAGTGTGCTATTGAGTATTTTGACGGCTTCTAGACAAGAAAATCATCGTGTTCAAGACTCGGTTATTGCTTTCACCCTGCCAGGTGGCCTACAAGCTCCCTTGAGGTACACCTCATAGAAAATCATCGTACCCAAGGCCCGGCTGATCATCACCTTGTGAGGTTCACCTGGAGGCTCTCTTAAACACACTCTAGAAGTCGGTTCCTTCTTTCAGTCAGCACCTCTGTGTTCTAGTCACCCGAGACTTCACTAAAGAGATTTCTAGTCGTTCGAGACTTATCCTGATTTTGTGCAAAAACAATTCTAGCTAAGTATCAGATTTAAGTATACCGTGTTTAAGACTCTTGTGTTAATTAGATTAATTCATACAATTAATATTGTACTAAGTTAATATTACAAATAATAACTTAAAACTAAACTGACTCTCTGCCTCTTGTTATTTAACACAATGCTCCCTCAGTTATGTGAACCACTGCTCAGAGTGAACAAAAAATGTCTTACATTGATAATTCCAATTATGCAATGCGCCTATAAAATCGTTAAAAGGTAACGCTAAAGAAGCATTGCATAAGTGGCATACAACAAAAGCAAGTCTGTTAGCGGACCTCTGCTTAAAATTAAAGCAATGTTTTAAGAAATAGAAAGCAGATTCACAGCGAGCGAAGGTGAGATAAAAGGAATTAAAAGGCACTTTGGTATTTGTGGCGAAAAGCTTTCTTCTAACGCTGCAGGACCATTTTAACAAAGTTGAAATGCAATCTTAAAGGAGAACCTGGGTTTTAAATTGTTTATTCTGAACGAACAGTAATATGTCTACATTTAATTTTAGGTCAATCCGGCAAAACAAGTAAAATCGTTCCAGTCGGACGCAACCGACTGCGATATACTCTGAAACCGGCTTTTAAATATGTGTTAGGATTCTGTGTGCAAACAGTTTTAAATTCAAGATTTGGTGACTCTAGTGCAAAAACTGAGAAAAATATGGACTTATAAGACTTTAAGAGGTGGGCGGTTTTGGAAGGTGTGGCATCCAATTCTTTCTATTTATTAAAGATCTTTAAAGGACTGTGACTTCTGCCTCCCTACTAAATTTGGTTACTCTAACTTAAAATTTGGGGATGATACATGCATTCCCATTTTTAAAAGGCGATCGATTTGGTGGTTATAGCTTTAAAACTGTAGAATTTATAGGAATTGTTGTTTATAATAGCACATTGAGGTGTATCGACTAGTTATCGATTTTCCAGGCCCCCTGAGGTCGTAGAGCCCTAAACTTAACACTTTGACATGTACCAAGATATTTGTAAAATTACAAGACTTTAGCTTTAAGGCTATAGAAAAAAGTTGTGCTCATACGCACGGATGGACATTGCACAACGTAACTTAACTTAACTTTAAATAAGGTTATTATAAAACTAAAAACAATGAGATCCCGTCATTTTAAAACATTGCGATATAAACAACTTCGGCATTGATCTTGAAAACTATTTGTGGCAGCAGCGAATTGCGATAACAAAAGAAATTATAGTGCACAGGTAAACTTACTAACGAGAAGCAGCTCATGGCATTTAGTGACAACATTGTTTTTGGTCATTATATTTGATTGTTTTTGTTGATTGGTTGTTTGGTTGCTGACAGCTTGTTTTGATATTTTACTCCCTCTTCATGCCTATGTGTGCTAGGCAGACAAACAGTAAAAGCGAAATTTGAAACCTACGTGAGTCATCGTGTCGCAACATACATACAAATATTTTCTTTTAACACGTCTATTTTATCTCTTATACTCTTGGCCAAAGAGTATTCAATACAAAGAGGGAACAGAGACAGCAACTAAAAAAAGAACATCGCAACAGGGAACATAGCGAGTTAAGTTGGCGGCGTCTGCCTTTCAAATGATGTGCCGCCTTTTGAAAATCAGCTGGTGACAAAGAATCAACGGCGATCATTTTTCACTTTGTTTTCATGGCAACGTGTGCGAAGAAAGCGACAGCAATAATATGTTGCTGTTCGTTTTTCTTTTGTCAAACTCTTGTCTTTGCTTGAGTTTGGCAATTTTACACTTTCTGCTAACTACATGGGAGGGTAGTATAAATTTTTATAAGCTTGCGTAAATAAATGGGTAATCATAAGATACTAGAATATAATTTCAGCATTAAAGTCTGCAAGTTTTTTATTAATTAGGTAGGGCATGTATGAATAATAAAAACATTTTATTATGAGTTTGTTAACTAATCCTAGAGTAAGGGTATTTGCATTAAAATAGTCAAAATAAGTTATGTGTTATATTTAAATTATATGTAAGTGGTTTCATTGATTTCCACCTAATATTGCCAGAAAGGGTATTTGAAAATAGCGCAGTTGCTGCGTCTTGTTAGCTTGCCTATTGTAGTTGTGCTGTCGCAGAACTTGAGTTGGTCATTTTATGTATGCGGCTGTTTTGTTTCACTTCTCTTTGCTGTCCGCCTTTGTAAGACAGAAAAAAATGCATAAGTATTAGTATGCGTGTGATGCGTTTCATTTTGTGCTGGCTTCGTTTGCCGAGATTTTTGATATTTATTCTTTTCAGTTGCCTTAAGCTAACCCAGTGTTCGGAACCGTACGATAATTATCGTACATATACGATAATTTCGTGCCTACGTACGATGTACGATAGCACAATATTATCATAGTAGATTGTACGATAATTTCTATCACTAGAAAATAAGTTGAATATTCGATTTTCCGAGAATTTCGATTATGTTCGTACTTGATACGTTTGCGTAAAATTGTTGTCAGTTGTGTTAAAAAGTTATTTAAATCAAGTAAAGACTGAAGCGGTTTTCTAAGACAACAAAATTTTGATTGCTGTTATTGTTGTGTTGTATTGACAAGTAAGTATATCTATCAAAACATTGCTTCAGTATGGATATGATATATAACTTTACTAACCTATCAATTATTTTTAATCTGTACAATAAAGAATGAGCTCGAGCAGTGAATCAAACGATTTTTGACTGAAACGGTATATTTTTGAGTGAAACGGTTTATTAAAATATAGTAATTTTATTTTTGTTTTTATGAGTAGAGTACATATTTTTTGTTTTTATGAATAGAGTATATATTTTTTTTTTTATGAATAGAGTATATATTTTTTGTTTTTATGAATAAAGTATATATTGATATATAAAAAATTCTTTCCTTTTATTTATCACTAGTGTTTCATATCCATTTCTTCTTAATAAATAAAATTTTGTCAGAGCTAATTTCAAATTTGGCGCGTTTATTGAACTTCAAGTGGAAAGGGAGTCTGTTCAGGTTTAAACCATGCATAAACCTATGTTCTGTTAATTTGAAAGCGGTCACTTTAAAAAAAGTACGATAATTTCGGTCCATTTTCGGTCCATGTACGATAATTCTACGCCCCTGGTACGATAGTCAGCTCGCTTCAGCTTGCTAACACTGAGCTAACCTGTGGGTTGGGTGGTACAGACTATATAGTAACTTTGTACAATAACACACCTGAAAATGAAATACTCTAGCTTGATTCCCTTCAAATACGTTTTCTTATAGTTTTGGAATTAGTTGGTTATATATATTTAATTATTAGTGGCTAAATATTAATATATAACTAACAACAAAATAAACTTTTTCGTATTCAAAATGATATATTTATAACCCTTTTATTTGAATGGCATACTGCAAAAATGTCTATGCCATTAATTTCATATTGGGACAATAGGTATTTCTAGTTGTGCAGCTTATACATACATATCAGCTACAACAGCCAGCCTTTGGGTACACATTTATGCATATACACAGAGACGTGCCTGACCTGCGATACGTTTTGTGTTCACATGCAGCCAAATAAGTATACCAAAACGTAAGCAGCAAAAAATCAAAACAACAAATGCGGCGGCCAGCAAAAGTATAAACAAAGCAGATGTTCTGTCTTTCTCTACCTACGACCTCTCGTCAGATTTGTTCATGGGCGAGTAAAATTTTTTCGCCAGTTCTTTTTACATCTCTGTTACCTTTACATACTCGTTGACTCTTGGCTGGACTTGCATATGCTGTTAATGTTTTTTTAATGTTATCGTTTTTCTGTAGTTCAGCCACTACAATGCAAAACGATTAAACAACGCATATTGGTGACAAGATATCCAATTATTAACGAAAATGAAGATAGAGGCAGATTATAATAGCTCTTAAAGATCTGCATAGATTAAACAACTTTGGATATCACGCTCACACATAACCCAGATCATAAAATTGGAAATCTCTTTATTATTCACAGTTTTTCTGCTAGTCAATAAATTTAGTAGAAAGATAGCTAATGACTTAATAAATAACAAAATAGAAATAAATTTCTATTGTTATTAATGTCCGTCAAATTTTTATAGTTTTGACGTATTATCTCCTTTTATTTAGAAATCTAAATACTTAACAATGCATTGCAAAGTTTTGTTTTCCAAAAATATAACTTTTTCGTTGACTTAATCTTTGTTATAGCCCCACAAAGCATTTTTCGACCAATTACAATCCAATTTCGGCATATTCGTTCCAAAATAGCTACAATTTTAGTAAAAAGAAGTAAGGCTTTTTAAAAAGAATATTGGGTAAGAGAATCTATCGAAAAATAGATAAGCCAATCGAATGAAGATTGCGTTAGTGGTGTTATTATTTAAAAGCACCAAATAAAAGAAAGTGTGTCGAAACGAGCTATTCATAAAAAAATTAAAAGATGTTTGCTTTATAAGCTCTAAGAAAAAAAAAAAAATAACAGTTGTATTTAATTATCGTCTTTAATCGTCTTTTTTATTATCTTAACACATAAAAAGGCTCAAAAAGGGGTATAATGGTTTTGTCCAGAAGTATATGGCAGCCAGAAGGTTGAACCTCTGAAATCAAGATATATTAATATGTACATATATATGATCACTATCATACGCCGAGTCGATATGGCCATGACCGTCTGTCCGTTGCTTTAATACCAATTGGGATATATAAATTATTGGGAGGTTACCTGGCGATGTCCTCTTAAATATTCGTTTGATTTATACGCACTTATAACATTCCTAGTTGTGACCATTAATGGCAGATTTTTGTATTTCGCGTTGGTTGTGCGTTTATTGTCGTCCCCTAAGTTAGCTTTTTGGTAAACCGCAGCAAGTAAAATTTTCTGAAGTTATTCGGCCATTCAGTGCAGAGATCAGGCCTAAAATCAATTCCATTAGGATTATGAATGCAAACAGCAGGAAGCTGCGACTATAAACGCGCTTGTGTGCAAACATCTAAGAGCCAGTGTGTTTTAAGGGCTTTTGGGGTGATAAGGGTTCACAACAGCTAAGCAATAATTATAATGCATGGTTGTTTTCCCCATAAGCTTTCTTGACATGGTCAATGCGTCGTGCTTAAACAATAATAAACATAATGGACCAAGAAAAATTGCGTATCAGCGTCAAATATTTTTGGAAGTCGCCTTACAAAACTTTTTTGTACTTGTTGGTCGCTTTGGCCTGTAAGTCGAGAGTTAGCTGTACAGCTGGATTGCCGGCACATGTCTCTTGTCAAAATTTTCTTTGGCGTCGGCTTCATTAAAGAGCACATTAATAATATGCAATAAGGAGAGATCATCAGGGAGGTTTCTGCAGCTGAGTCCCAGTTTTCCGCCACCAAGCAAAACTATGATGGAAATGCGGATGAGGGTGTCAGTGACAGCAAATCCTTAGCGCGTGTCGGCATTTGGCATTGTGCAAGCGTTTCCGGGCATATACTGGGTTGGAAAGAAATCCACCACCTTCTCAATGTTCTCCCATGAGTCAGGCAAAAGTAAAGACACCAAGAGGCAAATAGAAGCATTCTGCAAACTTTGAGCTGTTGCATTTTATGGCCTTGATAAGTGAGGAGCAAAAGAGTGTACAATCGCTACAGACAAACACTTCTGGCGCAGCTTCCTCTGACTTATGGCTACTGCGACTGACAACAGCTGCGGATTTACAAACGAATGCATATTGCTGCTTAATTTGCATAAAAGGTCGCTCAGTCAACAAAAGAGCAAAAGAAATTCGCTACTTTTGCCATTTCTTAAACGCTTACCACTGACTGTTAAGCATACATAGGCTTTGCGCTTGAAGAAGATGAAGAAACTTATATCAATCACAGTCAGGGACCACAATTTCCAAGAAGAAAAGAAAGCAGCGAAGCAAGCAATAGTAATAGTACAAAACCTATGTAAATACCTAAACCCTCGCACATTTTGTTCCATTTCATACTTTAAGTTTTTGTATACATATAGATATAGTGCGGCTAACACATTTTTTAATGTGGAGTCAAAATAAAAAGCTAGATTGCTCTAGAAAATACCAGAAAACAACAAGTAATAGAATTGCAGTCGAATGCGATATACTCTGAAACGAATGTAAAGATCGGTGTTAATGTTACTGGATACTCGGGATACTATTTTAAACGAGTTAAAACGTTTCATTATGACGCAATCGACTGCGATAAACTCTGATAACAGTTTACATATCTGTGTTAAGGACTCCTTATTGGTAGGCTTGCCATTCAAATTCGTGATTCAGATCTGTGGCTAATGTCAGTAACAATATTCCCACCAAAATTTGGTGACTAGTGCTTAAAAACTTTGCAAATAGATATGGGCTGGGGGAAAAAAGGTGGTTTGGGAATATCACTAGATATCTTTCCACCAAATATGGTGAGTCTTGCTGCTGAAATGTTTAATTTATATATGTTTTATCGTCTTGCACATCGAGGTGTATAGATTTGTTTTCGATATTCCAGGTCCCTGAGGTCGTAGCTTTGCGGATATCGAAAAAAGTTGCGATCATACAGACAGGTGGACGGACGGACAGATGGACAGACTGACAAGCACCATGAAGGAAATTGCACAAAGCCAATATACCAATCATACCCTTTGTATTGAAAAAAGGTACATAGCTTAAATGTTTGGTTTCCCATATTAAATGCAATTGTAAAAGCCAGCAATGAGGGCAATAAACAAAAACACTTACAGCACAATGATACTATGCGGAACATGAGCTTTATTGAGGGCACCGGAGGCTACAATTTAACCCCACCTGTTGTCGTTGTTATTGTTGTCCTCCTCCTGATTATTGCCACGTGGCAGCAGCTTAAGCTGCCATCGCTTGTTAGTTTAAAATTCAAACAGGCATGAAATAAAATATATTCATTTCCCCTGCGTCAACATCCGATACCCGTTGCCCTTAGCCCAAACACCTAACACCAAATTTTCAGTAAAAGAATTGAATGCCATACAAAAATGTTATTTTAACGCAGACGCGCGTCCATTGACTGGCACACAGCTAGAACAACAATAAAAACATAGCCACAGCAAGGGTGTTAGTAGAGTATAAATTTTATTGAGGCCCTCACATACCACTGTAGAAGACGGCCAGAATATTTGACAGGGTAGATGACGCAGTCGAAGGTGCAGCTCCCCATTGCATGCAACGCAGCCACACTCATGAGACTAAAGGAATGAGGAACATGAGTTATAGCTCGTATCGCATGAATTGAAAATTGGTGCCACAGCGGAAAAGTTATGTTTAGCTTAGTCTTGTTATATACCGCATAGCTATAGTGTATTGAATTGTATTTACAGTTCATTTAACAAATGTGTATATCACATCATAGCAATGTCAATGGCGGGATATATAGGAATATGAATAACAAGTTAGATGACTAGAACATACCCTTAACCCGATACATGACGTGAACGGTCATTTGTGTGTATTCACCCAATAACCAAAATGACTAATCTTTAAACTGCGATATCCCCGGTGTTTCTTGCCCGATTTTGATTGATTTTTTTCAAGAGTTTATTATTTTATCCATAGTTTTAAACCTCATTTTCACAATTTTGACAGAAAGACGTACATGGTTATACCGACTCGGTTGTTGATGCTGATTAAGAATATACTTTAATACACTTTACGCACTGTCTGTTACATACTTTTGCACAAAACCAATGTACACAATTTTACTCATTTTATGGGTTAAGGGTATAAAATAGGGATTGGAAAGGGGAAGCACCCACAGCAATTTAAGCCAGAGGCTTATCAACTGGCTGATGTATTTTTAGCTAAAAGATACTCGTTTGAAGTATTAATCGTGTGAAGGGATGTGTTTTAAAGTGCAAGTAAAGATGTGTTAAAAGTTTAATTTTAAGTTTGACAAAATATAGCTATAAATGTATTCTTAATCAGATGTATTCTTAAACAGATAATGATTTATTCTCTATTTGCATTTATTTGCGCAATGAAAAAATAAGTTATGGCCTTACCGACTACCACTTAAAACTAAAAATAGCTGATCTGTTTAAAGGAACTATAACTATTTACTCTTGACCTGCATCCTAGACCTTATACAGCACTATTTTTTTTCGAAAATTTGTTTTTTCGTGTTCATTTGATCAAAACACTTCTTAGCTAATTGAGAAAGAAGCGACAATCGCAACATACACATGCAAATTTTCTGTCATAACGTATTGGACGATCAAAATGTTTATTTATAGGGCGATGCATCCCTACGTTGGTGGGACGGGAGTGGGTTGCGTTATGCTTGTGTCTGCGCGTTAACAAGCTGGTCTTGGTACCGTTGCGCCACTTGAATCTAATGTTCGTTAGTACATCTAAAAATAATTATTTACAAATGCATTAATTAGATTTGTATATGTATTTCCAAAAACATTAGCATCATATTGAAGAGAAGCGTATCATTCCTGTGTGATACTATAAATCTTTATTTACAACAGCGTGTTTTAAAAGAAACATGTAATTTAAGAATAAAAAAGGTTTTAAAATCGTTTAAGGTTGATGTCGTTCAAAATCATGCTTTAGTCTTGTACATATGTTTGCTCGCTTAGCTAGCGGATTTTCTAAAACCTAATGAACGAAAGCTTAAAAACAAATCTAAAGTAAGTAAATGATATTTTTTTTTTTCGTATATTTAAATACATTATATTCATGTAGTAATAAATTATATAATTTCAACCTACTACTTCTCTTTTTACTCATTGTACATTGATTAATAATGCTTTATTAAAAAGTGATATTTATGAATTTATGATAGTCTCTTTGCATGTGAAAATGTAGCACTCAGACGCAACTGACTTCAATATACAGTAATCCCGCGAGTTTTAATTCCTTCCGAAAAAATACGTATATCAAAACGACGTACAATTAATTTTGTAGTTTTTTTTATACCTTTAACCCATAAAATGGGTAAATAAGGGTATAATGGTATTGTGCAAATGTAAGTAACAGACAGACGGAAGCATCTTCGACCCCTTAAAGAATATATATTCTTGATCGGCAAAAACAGCAGAGTCGATATAGCCATGACTGTTTGTCCGTCTGTATGAGCGCGCCAATCTCAGAGACTATAAGATCTAGAGACTTCAAACTTGAAACTTATTCGAAAGCACGCCTGATTTCCGATATACACAAAAAACTAGATAACAAAAAAAAAAAAAAAAATAGATTTTCTAAATTGTCAAAACGAGGTCTTGAACTATGGGTAAAATAATGAACATTTATTTAAATTTGATCTAAATTGGTTAAGAAACGCCGGAGATATCGCGGTTTGAAGTTTGGTCATGGTGGGCACTGGGTAAATGCACAAATGACTGGTCGCGTTACGTATGGGGTTAAGGGTTAAGGGTCCAGCACCTATACTGACAATGCAAAGAAAAAATACAAAAGCAAGCATATAAAATTATGAATGAAAGTTTAAAGATTTTGCTCACTTTTGGCGACTTTAAACGAAATTTCGAGGAACAAAGACATGTTGTATGAAACCAAGCACATTTATGTGCACACACAATGTATAACAGACCCAAAGCAAATAAGCCAAACGAAATAGCTCGCCTGTCGACGTGGATCACGACGACTCATTGCCAAAAATTGGCTTTGTTTCTGTCTAATTAGAGTGTTATTTGCTGGTCACGTGAGTCGGGCGGCTGATCAATTAGCTTTAATATTGTTCTGACATATTAATCCTATTGCTGAGGAAAGAAAAGTTGCGCCTTAAAAGCAACAATTAGTAAAAACTAGCAAAAGACCAACTAAATATAACACCCTTTGCACCTCCAACCATTTCTGTCTAAGCTGTTGTCTTGTCTTCGATCTTCATGGCTAAACACTTGTTGACGGAGCAAACAGGGTTTTGATGCTGAAGCATAAAAGCAATTTACTAATCCTAGTCTCCCAACAGTACCCATCAGTTTGCCCCCCCCCACACAGGCAACCAAAATTTCATCTCCCTTAGGCAAATGCACCACAAAACAAGTAAGAAAGCTGTCTTCCGAACATTGTATACACTTAAAATGCCAATTTGCTATATGTCATGGTAAAATGTATATTTGCATGATAGCTTTACGATTATGAAAAATTATTAAATTGCATCAAAATGTTCGTTGAAACAGACGTTCATAGCTTTTCGGGGTCGAATATTATTCATCCTTTGAGTAGCAAATTTATAACAACACTTATGTACACTATTCTACTATACTATATAATAGCCAGATTAGTTGTTGACATTTTCGAAAATTAATGAAACAGTGCGGCCTTTAGGGCAACTGCGCTCAGGTACCAGCGTCCACCGCCCCCAAAGCCTTCTCGTCAAGGTACCAGCCACCTTGCTTTAGCTCTTAAATGTCCATTTTATTTACCGCATAATTTTCGCGTTTGGGACTTTGTGCGGATTTTTATTTAACATTTGACTGCACACGTAATTTAATTATAAACTGGTTTTATTTTCTGTATACAATTTCTGCCTTTCTATGTAATATAACACAGCAGAAAAGGATTGCACACATGTGAGAACTACCCAAGCGTGATAACAAAGTTGCCTGGATTAGTTTTTTTATTTTTAGTTTTTTTTATACCCATAAAATTTGTAAAAAAAAGGCATAATGGTTTTGTGCAAAAATATGTGACAGACAGATGAACTGCTTCAGGTATATACAATATAAATATATATATTCTTGATCTATCTGCCTGTCTGTCTGTCTGTCAGTCAGTATTAACGCGTCAATTTCAGAGACGCTAAGAGCTAGAGACTTTACATTTGGAACTCAAGCTCTCCTAAACCATGAGCAGAACAAGTATGTAACGCATATGATCGATAACAAAATCAATTGAATTTCAAAATTGTAAAAATGAGAATTGAAACTTTAAATAATAAAATTAAAAACCAAGCAACAGCTACAACGCAATAATTTTTTCAAAATTACTTATGAAACTGTACGCGATATGTAACAGGTTAAGGGTATGTCACAGTCGGTATTTTTGGAGAGAGCGCTCTTACTTGTTTACGTAAAATATTCTAATGGGGTCTAAAAGCGGAGTCTTATTGCAAAACTTCCATAGAACAAAGTGAAAAGATTGTGGAAATAGTGGACTTTGAATTTTGTTTACCTTAACACCGAACGTAAAAAGTATATAAGTTTGTTGTAATGTCAGTCATGCCCTTAACCCTTTCCAATCCCTATTATTAATTAACTCTGTGCAAAATTATGTATCAGACAGATAGATCCAATAATGAATATATGGTGTATGTATATATTCATGATCAGCATCAACAGCCGAGTCAATATAGCCATGTCCGCCTGTCCGTCCGTCCGTCCGTGTGCCTGTCTGACAGTCCGTCTGTCTGTCCGTATATATGAACGTCTGGATCTTAGAGAATATAGGAGCTAAAGGCTTTTAAACTTAAACTTGCCTAAGTCCATGGCAGTACAAGATTGATTCGAGATCTTGATAATTTTTCCCGTCTATAAATAAATGTGAATTTTAAAATTGTGAAAATGAGGTTTGAAACTTTAGAAAATTATGATCGGTTTAGCAACACCGGAAATATCGCAATTTGAAGTTTTGTCATGTTTGTTATAGTGTGAATACTCACAATACGTAACGGTTTAAGGGTATATCCTATTCGGTATTTTTTTGACTTTTTTAATAACAATTAATAAAACATTTTGATTAATATAATTTTGTTTTGGGTTTATTTTTTTTTTTATTTGATCATTTTGACACTCTTTCACGGTGACGTCTGCTTAGAAATGTTGCTAATGAGCAAAAACTAAAGTGCACTTTTAAGACGCCAATGCATACATAGTTTCTCGAAACTAAGCGGTATTGCCAACCTGTTGAAATTTAGAAGTGGAAATGTCAACTTAAAAGAATTATCGATATTGTTTTAATTTAAAGCTGAAGATGGCTGGCACTAAACGAATATAAAATCCATTCCTTGACATATGAAAATAGCGAAAACCTAAGAAATCGGCTGTTTAATTCGAAAACTAAGCATGAAATTGCATATTAGGTCTCTTTGATAAGAAAAAGTGTAGAGTAGTGCAGTTCAGAACAAAACACGAAAAGTAAATACAGCCCTTAACATTTTATATGCAAAAAAGACCATTCTCTTGCATTTTGGTAATTTAAAAAGTTCACAAGTAAGTTAGGGCGCAATTAAAATTACAAGGCAGAACAGCTATCGAACATTGTTTACTGAACTAGAGTATCCTAGGTCAACCTAGTGCAGCTGTAGAATACACCCATTGGTGGAAAAGTTTCCGGAGTTGCATCCATATGTCTGACCATTTCTGCCCATGCCTTAGGTTAGGTTAGAGCGGTAGTGAGAGGAAAAGACCCCCCACTCACTTAGGCCAGAATTGGACCGTTGTGGTGCCGCGTTTGGACCGCGTCCAAAACCGTTTACCCAGACGCAGAGTGTGTAACACTACTTTCGAGGGCGTGGTCCCAGCCCGAGGCTCTTATAAAAGATAGGATATTTTCCGGGCTTATATCCGCTAGTTGGAAGAGTTCCGTTAAGAAAAAGGAACCGAGGTGGCGATTTCTGGTCTTGCAGAGTGCCGGACAGTCACAGAAAAGGTGGGAAACCGTTTCCACCTCCTCCTCGTCTCGACAGCTCCTGCAAAAATCATTGAAAGGGGCTAGAAGTCTTGCTGCGTGAGTCCCTACTAGCCAATGTCACGTAATTGCCCTGCTTTCAGCAGCTCAGCCTAATCTGTTTAAGTTGATTAGGCCAGAGGAACGCTATTTACAGCGCGTTGACCAGGTTTGCCTAGCAATCCTAGCCGTTGCATTACTGAGTTGCCACCTTTTGTTAGCTTCGAGTTCAAAATGTGAACGAACTTTAAGCTTGCAGCTGGCCATAGGAATACCCATGCCCTCCTTGTCTGTGAGGAGAGGCATCGTAGTAAAGCTCGAGCTGCTCAGCCATCTCTTGCAGAGATTTGCGGCAGTTCGTTTCGCATATCGATTTTGATGATATCGAATGTAGGGCTTTGATTGCCGAATGGCTATCGAAGAAGATGCTTATGTTTTCTGCTGAGCACTCTCTTTCAGCGAGGCATAGAAGTGCCTCCTATATTGCAGTGATTTCGGCTTGGAAGACACTGCAATGATCAGGGATGCTAAAAGATTTATTGACTGATAGCTCTTTGCAAAAGACGCCTCCGCCAACCTGGTCGTCTAGCTTAGGGGGAATTATTACTTTAAAAGTAGTTCTAGGGAATTCCTGAAGACAGCAGTAGTCCGTGTTTGAGGGGATAAGTGGGTTTCCCACCAGGATATTGGAGTGACCGTAGGTCATTTCGGGCCACTGATTTGTTTCTCTCATGCGTAGGGCAGAGAGAGTTGCTACTAACTACCCCATTTGGTCGATTGGTAGAAGGTTTAGGATGTTGTCTAGAGTCTCAGTTGGGGCCGTTCTGAGAGCTCCTGTTGTTGTCAGTCCTGCGGCGAGCTGTACTTTGCCGAGCTTTTGGACTGTTGTTTTCTTTGACAATGCTGGCCACCATACTGATACTCCGTACAGCAGGATGGGCCTTACAATAGCTGTGTACAGCCACAGCGATATGTGGGGTTCCATTCCCCATTTCAGTCCAATGGACTTTTTGCAGGTATATAAAGCGAACGAGGCTTTTACGTTCCTCCGTATTGAGATTCCAGTTTAGTTTACTATCTAAAGTGAGCCCTAAGTATTTGGCCGATTTGCTAAAAGCAAGTTCCACCCCGTTTAGGGTTGGAGGTCTGAGACCCGTTGACGTGGTCCAGGTGAACAGGGTTCGAAGTGCGGTGGTCATACATTCGCACAGTGTTTGGGGGTATTTTCCCGAGAAAGAAATAGCGACATCGTCTGCATAGGCGATAACCTTAAAGCCCCCTCAATGGAGCGCAGCAGACTGTTCACTGCCACATTCCATAGGAGAGGGGAGAGGACACCTTCTGGTGGGGTGCCTCTACTAACGAACCTGGAGATAGTCGAGGACTCTAAGGTGGCTCTGACGATTTTTCGTTTGAGAAGTTGATCAATCAGATCCACGATGCGATGCTCGACCCCCAAATTCGATAGCGCCTCGGTGATCGCCTCTGGTACTACGTGGTTTAAAGCGCCCTCTATGTCTAGGAAGGCTATGAGACTGTACTCCCTTTGGTAGAGAGCCTTTTTGACTGTGGAGATAACAGCGTGAAGCGCTGTTTCGGTTGAATTACCTTTCTGGTAAGCGTGTTGTGCTTGAGAGAAATGATCTGTCTTGATCGAGCTTCTAATGTGAAGGCCCAAAACCCTTTCTAGCGTTTTGAGTAGAAAGGGTGTCAGGCTAATGGGGCGGAAATCCTTCGGTATCGTATGTGAGGCTTTACCCGCTTTTGGAATGAAGACGACTTTGGATTCCATCCATGTCTTGGGAATCAAGCCTGTCGCTAGGATATCTTTAAAGATTTTATGAAGCCTTTTAACGGCAGTTACCCCTGCCTGCTGCAATTGGGCTGGAATGATGCCTGGTGATTTGAAGGGCGAGAAACTTTGTATGGCCCATGTGATAATGTCTTTGGAGAGAAAATCGGTTGCTTCATGCTCTTGAAGTTCTCTGGCCAAGACAGGTGGTGACTCGACTGAGCAACCGGGAAAGTGGGTTTCCATAAAAAGTTCTAGAGACTCCGGACTGGTCACTGCCCACGAGTCATCTGGTTTCTTAAGGAACCCGACGGTTGTCGGAGTACTTTTATGAGCCTTGCGGCATCAGTAGTGTTTCAATTGAGGAGCAGAAATGTTTTCACGACAGGCGTTTAGCCTGTCTGAGTGTCTTTTTGAAAGTTGCAAGGCTGGTTTTGTAGAGACCCCAAGATTGGTCATTTCCCCTTTTTGCTTTGCACTATTGAAGAGCTTACGTGAGGTCTTACGAAGCTCCCCTATTTCCGGGGACCACCATGTTAGTGTTGTTTTTCCTCTTGGCTTACTCAGGGTGCATGACATGTTGAGGGCGGACATGCTTGCTTCCGTGAGTTTACGAGTGAGCATCTCGGTATGCTCAGGGGATGGGAGTCCCGAAGGGGGCTGTTCGGGAATTAAGAACGAGCATTCATCAAGCACCCTCCATCTAATGAGTCTTTGATGGAGAGACGCCATTGCAGGCGTCAGGTCTAGGACTTCTTGCCTATTTCTGGTGATAAAGGTAGGGTTGTTACCTATATTGCAGATGTTCTGGTTTGTGGACAGGATATAGTTAAAAAGGTACTCACCCCGTTCGTTAATGTCAATGCTGCCCCACTGATGGTGGTGTGCGTGGGCATCGCATCCTAAGATAAGCTCCGTCGCCTCGCAGTCGGCGATCAGGCTACGCAAGAGCGTGGGTGGCAGGGGGCCTTGCTGGTCATGTGCCATGGTAGCTTGAGCTAAGTTTGACACATCCAGACTTCAGCTCCAGGCAAGCACCAGTGTTATCGCCATTGCTGCAGTTAGAGAGCAGAAATATATCTAGGTGTTTTTTTTGCCATAATACAGGTGCGAACTTTACCTTCATTGCGGGCTACAAGTAGCTTGTAGTCCTTCGTCGCCAGACCAGAAACCCTGCCACCACAGACCCAGGGTTCCTGGATAACGACTATGTCTGCTCCACATTGGCTTGTGCGGATCAGAAGAGCGGCTGCAGCCGCCTTACAGTGGTGGAGGTTGATCTGCAGAAGTCGTAGTGACATCTTCAGATTTCTCCATCACCGTTCGCTCCGCCTCTTCGTCGGTGTCGCTTTCGTCGAGGTAGGTTCTATTGGCTAAGTCATTTGCCAGCTCAGAGCCCTCTGAGTGGTACCCCGCCGGAATGTCGACCTCCTTTTTAAGTGGGTGTCGAGTCGCCGCCCGTTTACTGGCAGCATCCGACTGGTCACCCATATTACTACAGGTTAAAACCCGTAGTAGGCTTCACCATTGGATTTGGCCAGTTCTTTGGCTGACTCATCGTTGATGACCAGGACCACTTGTCTTGTGGTTCCTTCAGTCGCTTCCACCTTGGCTACCCTACAGTCTTTGGTGGCCAGGTCAGGGTTGCAAAGCTGTAAGAGCTTAAGAATCCTTTCGGGATCCTCAGGCTTAGCAGAGACCCTAACACTGGCGCGGGGGCGACTGGGTATGTTATTCCAGTCGACCGCCTCTAATTTCGCGCCGGGGTAGATCTCACCCAGCATGGCGACTGCTTGCTTGTATATGGCGGCAGACGCCATATCCTCACAAGCTTTCGCTTTGATGCAACCGGCGTCAGAGCAGCGTGGTGGTGGTCCACTGGGCTTTATCATCAAGTCCAGGAGCTTCTCTTGGAGCTCATGCCTTGAACTTATCTGAAATTAGATTAAACTATTGCCCATAAATCTTAAATCTTAATGCACTCAAGTTAGGAAATTCGAAATAATTGGAAACGCATTGGTATAACGAATAATAATTTCAAAATAAGTTTTAAAAATTTAAAGCGTTATACATCTTTTGATATTTTAAACCTTTAACCCCTAACCCCTTGCATTTCTGGCAATCCTAGATAAAATTAAAGTATCATCTGCATAGGTGGCGACAATAAATCTCTGGGTATTGGAAACTTTGAGCATGCCATGTGTAACAGAGAATCGTGCTCAATTCTGCCTACGCCGAACGCGCTTTCCTCCAAAACTCCTAAGCACGATCTGTAACTTCAATAAGTAAAAACGTTGCAGTCGAACCGACTGCGATATACTAAATATAAATATAGGGAAGTTAGGGGCCGAGGATTCACACATTTGGGGCATGTCACCATCTATCTTGCCAACTCAAGCTGCTACATTGTGAGATTTGCACAACGAGGTGTATTGACGTTTGGTATCAGATTTTTAAAACTCAGAACAGTTATGTAAAGCTGTGGCGGCAGAATTACTTATGCTTGTAGAGAAAACCACCGTGCAGCACTCGATCAAAAGCTTCTTTAATGTCAAGGTACTACTATTCAACGTTAAAAGTGAAGTCATCTGTTACCAAAATTAAATAGGTGTTGGGAAGTCTGCTTTCAAAAGGTTAGAAATGGGGATTTTCAACATGATCAAAGCAACTTGAAGGGATAGGAAAGGATCATTCTTTTTTACCTGCAACCCGTTAAATGAAAGCATATCTGACCGCAAGAAGAATATGAGGGTATTCACTAGCCCTTGTAAAGAAGTAAAACGCAGATTTACTACATACGAGCTAATTGGTGTCGTAATCCAGCTCATTTGAAAAGTGAAATTTAAGTTCCAAAACTTTAATTGTATCAAAATAAAAGGAAAACTTAAACAACAACCAAATTTTAAGACAATGTGAGCAGCAACAAAACGATTTGATGAAAATTATTATATTGGTTTGTTTTTTAACCCCACCCAGATCCCAATATAGGAGAGAGAATGGGCAATGCTATTATTTTTTAAGATTTTAATTTTCATTATTTTGTCGACAGATTCAAATGAAAAAGTGTATTAAATTTTGTCATGGAATGTGTAACGTATTGAAGGAGTGCAGGCATATTGTACACACAAATGACTGTACGCACTGAGTAAAAGGTTTAGGGTATGTCCCAGTCCACAGTGGTTGCGTTCATAGGCCAAAAATCAAAAAATCGATCACGAAATATTTGGGCAAAATATATACAAATTGTCTCTTAAATGTTCAAATTTCTTGGTGGCAAACCGGTTTTGGCTGAAATTCTAACGGGACTTCTAAAAATAGAATACAAAGCGCGAACACGTGTTCATTTTTGCAGCGCTGCAGCGCTTAGAAATCATTTTTACAAAACAAAATTACAGTTCAAAGTGGTCAAACTATTGCTATAGTGCTCATAATTTAAATATTTTAAATGCATTTTGAGGTTGAAGGTATTTACTTTAAATATAGATATTGATACTTAAATTAATTGTCATATTTTTCTTGTGAAATTAACATAATCGATTTAATATTTTTTGTGTATTTTGTGATCGTCTTTTTCACGTTTAGCTTGAGTTTTAGTTGTGTTACCCCCGATTCCCCCTTAATGAGTGTTATCAATGTGTTTGTCAATGTTTTAAGGTAATATAAAAAATGTTAAGTTTTTTATATATAAATAACTAGCTGCTGATATTTGCTGATTTGTGTACATTCATGAATAAAGTTAAACCAAAGCCGTCTTACTATTTTTCAAGGCCAAATTTGAGACGCAACTGCTGCTCTTCCTTTGTTTTTGTGATGTTGCTTTTGTTTTCGTCATTTGTGTTTGTAGAAAATTTTGCTTATTTTTTTTAAACATTTTTATGTTATCTTGTTCCTTTAGGAGCTTCTTATAACTGCGTGTTTTCACGCATGCATATCTTTCATCTTTGGTGTACAGAAGAGGGCACGAATGCAGAAAAAACTCGGAGTGTGATTAATTTGGTAGAACTAAGCATTACAAACAAGGGCTACGCAGTCGAGTTGAGTAACCTTAAAAAATGTATTGGATACATTTGCAAGAAAATAAATATTTATTGGGTTAAATACAAACGTATTTAGAGTTCAGTAATACAATATCAATCCGATTGGCTGAACAGGAAGGAAACTATTATACTGAAGCCCACTTGTTTTTCTCAACAAATGCTTCCGAGTGCTGATCGTGGACGCCCCAAAGTTGATTTTGCTGAGTCCTCAAAATGGACTAAACGTCGTCGGATAGCCCTGTTAGCAAAACATGATGAATCTGCAGCTTTTGCTTTGCGCTCTTCCGAACTTCCACCGAGTCTAAAGTCATCCGTAGCAAATATTGAAAAGGTATTATCGCTTTTAATGGACACCGGATTAACGAAACACCAATACTTGCTTATTCGTGAGTTCATTAATTGTGAAGCTTCTTACAATATACTGCCAAGCTATGAGAAAATCCTCAAATTCAAAACATTGAGATACCCAAATAACATAACAGTAGACGAAACATATGCAGAAGTCGAACTGCAGAGTCTACTAGACAACACAGCTTTAAGTATTTTAGAGCTTCAAAAGAGTTTAATTGAAAATTGTCTTGATGAAACGGAAAATAATTTAACATTAATTGGAAAATGGGGTTTTGATGGCAGTACTGGGCACAGTGAATACAAACAAAAATTTTCAAACTGTAATGACAACGACAGAAGCCTTTTTGTAACATCGTACGTCCCACTTCAGCTGGTAACTGAAAGTGGCTCTAAAGTTATATGGAAAAATCCCAGGCCATCATCTACACGCTATTGTAGGCCGGTCAGATTTCAATTTAAAAAGGAGACCGCCACACTATCCGTTGAAGAAGAGCAGTACTTCAAGAATAAAATAAGCAACTTAAAGCCAACCGAATTCGCAATTCCCAATAAAATCTTATTTATAAATCACACCCTTCAACTTACTATGGTAGATAGTAAGGTGTGCAACGCGTTAAGCAATACTTCCTCTATGAAATGCTTTATATGCGGAGCAATACCTACAGAAATGAATGATTTGGAAAAATGTCTTTTAAGAGAAGTGGAGAAGAAGTATTTTGAATTCGGCTTATCGCCACTTCATGCCTATATACGCTTCTTTGAATACTTTTTACACATTTCTTATAAATTGGAAATAAAAGTGTATCAAGCAAGATCACCAGAACAAAAGCTTAAAGTATCGAAGAGAAAGGAACAAGTTCAAGCGGAATTTCGCGATAAAATGGGGTTAATTATTGATAAGACAAGGGATGGAGGCAGAAGAAATTTCAATGACGGAAATACAGCCAGAAAATTTTTTTGCAACCCGAATTTGTCATCTGATATTACAGGCATTGATGAAGCATTGATAACCCGATGCGCAACGATTTTGCAAGTCTTAGCATCAGGATACACCATTAATGTGCAAAAATTCGAAACCTATGCATTGGAAACGGCTAAGCAGCTAATCAAAATATATCCTTGGTACTATCTTCCAGCAACAGTGCATAAAATTTTAATTCATGGACCGAAGGTGATAGAGCACGCGTTGCTGTCGATTGGAGAGCTCTCAGAGGAAGCTGCAGAGTCCAACAATAAGGAAATAAAAAAGTGCCGGCTGCAACATACACGAAAGATGTCCCGCGTGTTGACAAATACAGATTTAATTAAAACACTTCTTTTGAGATCAGACCCTTTTATAACAGGTCAAAGAAAATTATCAAAAAAAGATAAATCGCTGGTGGGGAAGGGGGGGTGGGAGGTCGACTTCCACCAATTTTTACAGAATGTTATCGAAACATATCTCGGATTTTTAGCAAATTTTAGGACTGTAACTCTACTAGAAGAGTTTTGCTCACCACTGCCATATAAACGCAACTACTGTGCTATGGGACCTATAGGTTATAGTCGTCCGATGTGGCCAAATTTTTTGCAATATATTTTAAATATTTTTATAGATTTTTGGTAAAAATTTCAAGTCGATATCTCAACGGGAAGTATTTATGGCCGCGGCTCCATACAAGCCCAACCACTGTGCAGTCGGGGTATCTTGACTGGAACTTTCTAACCTGTTCCAACTGTTATGTGCAGTACAAGTAAATTTGAAAGCACCCAGGTCTTTAGCTGTTTAAAGGATTTGCCAGATGTGACGCGTTGCATTAAAAAAAAAAAAAACTGAAGAAAAAGAAGAAATGGGAATCAAATCCACCCAGAGGGTTGATTGCCTTTTGTAGTCTATGCCGAATCCCATCACAAAGCGTTTGTCGCATGGATTGTATGTCTGTGGCATCAATTAAAGCAATTCAATGTCATAATCAAAATGACAAATAGAATTACGTATGATGGGAACAGCAACAGCCGACCCTCCTTCTCTATGCATGTCTGAGTGTCTGCTTATGGTGGTTAGTGTTGGATGCTCTTTGTTGGGCAATCGCTTGAAACAAATTTCCAATTGTGCCACCTATTGGAATTGCCTCTTTTTGTCTCTGTGTTAAGCCTTTGTAAGCCCAGCAACAACATCTAAGTGAGGCACAGTGTATGCGTTGCAAGGTGCGACGAATGGTTGTGGCAAGTTAACCACCCCTGACCAAAGGGTGATTCTCGACTTGTTTCAATAATTACTCAACGACAAATGTGGCTTATTACGGAATTATGGCAATTGAGCGTGGATTTTAAAGCCCCAGACATCTCTCACAACAAATACCTTGATAACAAAGGTGAACAAAAATTACAAGTATTTTGCACATGCTGTGAAAACATGGACACCCTCTTCTTATATATCATTAGACAGGTGTCATATAACTTTTTCACTTGTTAAAACACTTGAATGGATGTTTGTTTTTAAAATGTAGGAAGTGTAGTTTAAATAGCAACGAGAGGTGAGTCTATTTAACCCTGTCCGTCTGACCGTGTATTTCTATGCAATGAAGTCCCACAGCTTTTAAGCTATAGGTCTATAACTCTGACCAAGGTGTTTGTTGCAGGTAGATTATTAGCTAAACCCAAACCACATAATCAAATAGCTGCCATACATTTAACAGGTTTTCAAAAAGAAGGTTATAGTTGAGATATCCCGACTAGGACATAGCCTTAACCCGTTACGTAATAGCCCAAAGAGTAGGAAATAGTGATTTTCAGTATTAAAATACAGAGCGGGTAAGTGCAGCATCTACAAGTTTTCATGCTCTACCCCAGAACTTGTGCAAAAGTATGTAACAGGCAATGGAAAGCATTTCCGACCCCAAAAAGTATATATATTCTTGATCAGCATCAATAGCCGAGTCGATCTAGCCTTGTCCGTCTGTCTGTCTGTCTGTGTGTATGAACGCGCCTATCTTAGAGACTATAAGAGCTAGAGACTTCAAAGTTGAAACTTAAACTGTCGTATACCATGCGCAAATCAAGTTTGCTTAAAATTATCGATAATATTTCTGGTTTCCGATATACACGTGTGACTGATAAATTAAAAATTTTCAATTTCAAAATTGTGAAAATAAGGCTTGAAACTGTGGATAAAATAATGACATTGAAAAAATTAAATCGGTTGAGAAACACCGGAGATATCGCAGTTTGAAGTTTTGTCATATTGGTCTCATATTAAATGTTCTACGTGCGTAAATGCAATACGCTTACAAGTTAAGAGTCGAAATCTCTCGACAAGAGCCTTATTATTTTTTCCAATGCATTGGATTTATTGCAAAGGGTCTTGATTGAAAACGTTAGATCTTCCCGGAAACGAGCGAGACGTCTTCTTCGCACCATCAAAATTCTTGTTTCAAAATTTTTCTGATAAGCCTGGAATCCGTTTGTATTTTTACTCATCGGCTTAAAATTTACAATTTATGTATGTTAGGATATATATTTATACTAGCTAACCCAGCCACGCGTTGCAGCGGCGGACGCGACAGACTTCTTCCTGTCAAAAAGATTTGTAATGTTGAATTGTTTTGTTTCTACGTATTTTATAGTCGGGGCAAGAAATTCTCGTGAACAGAACCGTCACCCGTGATAGTGTGTTGTAAATTAAAATTAAATAAAACATTATATAAGTACATATTTAAAAGTAGACTTTAGACATGCATTGAGTTCATCTTCTGGCGTTGATCGTGGAATCACTGGCAATGTTTGACGAAAATCTCCTGCTAATAAAATCAATGCACCACCAAATCGGTTATAATTTCTCCGTAGATCTTGTAAGGTTCTGTCTAATCTTTTTCTGTATTTCAATGCCTTACAATATGAGCAAACCGAGTTCATAAAACCAATAACAACACATTGGAAGTTACTGTAGTCAAGTGACACATCGCAACTGAAAGCAGCTCGATTCAAACTTGCACGAATATTTGTTGAATGTCGCGCTCGCGCTTCACGCGTTTGTGATATCCGAATTCTTTTACAATTATTTCGGTCTTGTTGCTTGTTTGACGGCGTATGGTAGCTTCTCTGCGTATTGCAGGCATTTTAAAAATTTACGATTTTAAATAGTAAAAAAAAACTGTTTTGATTCAGAGACTGAATTTTTTGTTTTCAAAATTTTGTTTTCATTTATTTTAGTTGTTGGCGAAGCAACGCGCGCCGGATAACTAAATAATTTCATTTATACGTTGAATAGAATTATTATTCCTAGTGCATTTTAAATGTAGCCTACTAAGATTTTGCAAAACACAGCTCTAGGACTGTCAGACAAATAATTAGCAATAAATTAAAATTGCGACTTTAATTTGAGATTTAAACTATCCTATCTCTCAAGTTGGATCGAACTGCACATGGTGTGCGAATTTTATTATAATCGGTTAAGTGGTTTAGGAGGAGTTTGAGGACAAACATCGTGACACGAGATTTATATATATTAAGATATTGAGCTGTAAACTTATTAACAACAATTTATTTTGTTGCTTAGCAAGTGCATACATATATTCTTCTGAAAGAGCTCTTTCTCCTGTACAACAGTGTTTTATTTACTTTTTTGGATAATTTAATTGTTTGTAATTTTTCAGGTTCAGAAATGGAATATCCAAAAGGAAAAAATCAGCACTTTCGAAATCTCCTTATTTTTGCTTTTCATCGAGGTCAAAAAGCAACCGAAGCCGCTTGTGTCATGTGCAGTGTGCGGGTAATGTGACTTATGCGAGTCTACCAAACAGAAATGCTTCACAAAGTTTAAAAATGGCGACAACAAACAACTCGTGAATTTTCCAAAAAAATGAAAATCAATGCAATGTTAATCTCTAGCTACCGTCAATCAATTGTTTTTACTCAAAATTCGGGGCATGGGTGCCTCACTAGCTCAACGAAGAACACTGAGAACACAAAAAGCTCTTTGTATCGAATAATCACGGAAAATATGAAATGAACTCTATACGTAAATGTTATGCAAAGAAAGGAGTGTTGGCCTTTTCGTTTTTTCCTCAAAAACAAAGCAAAGAAAAGCTGATGTCGAAAATGCTCATTTGTTCCTCCTGGATATTCAATTTTCGACCCACAAAAATTACAAAAAATTAAATTATCTAAAACACAAAAAAACTGTTTTGTAGAGGAAGAAGAGATCTTTTGAATAAAAATGTACACTTTCCTAAACAACAAACTAAAACTTTGTAAAATAACGGAAAATTTTACGAATTTATGTTACAACCTAATACATCACTCCACGAATAATAATAATAATATAATTAAGCTAAGTCGTTCTAGCTTAGCTTTTGGCCCGTAAGCCGTTTTATTATTATTATTTTTTTATTTCTAAGCATTCCCAACGCATTAGTCACAATATAATTATTTTAACTTAAACATTTTTTTTTCATTTACAATTATTTTAACATTTGACAGGCCAATTATTATAATTATTTTCTTTAAACATAATAATTTTGGTTTATCTAACAAAGAACATCTGATTCTGATTGGACAAATAATCCTTCAACAATCTTTATTACGTACATATATATATAGGGTAGATTCCCCGGTTGTGTTCCATCCCCGGTTGTGTTCCACATGACGTTTCTCGCTTGTCATTCATCGTAGTGCTGTCAAACTCTATACAGCGTCTTAACTTTTCATGGGTTAGTTTTTAAGTGCAAGTCAAGCCGAAAACACTCACTCTGAATTTTTTTTTAGAACTCTGTTAAAATTTTGCTCAAAAAGTTATTTAGCCGATTTTATCAAATCAATTTTTTTGGTGTAAATTATTGAAAAAAAGTGAGTACAGTTCGATTACACTTAGTTTTCGATCTCTTCTTGATCATGCAAAAAGAATTTCCGAAAAATTCTGCACTCCGAAAAAATTATGAGCTGTTGAAAAAAAATGGCGTCATCCCCGGTTGTGTTCCACGCAATGTCCCCGGTTGTGTTCCATCACGGAAAGTCATTGTTTGACATTTGTATGATCAAGAATTGTCATATTTATTGAATTTGATAGTTGTTAAAAGCAAATATCAAATTTTGGAGTAATATTTCAGCATTTTTGAAAAATTATCATGCAAAAGACCAGTGCATTTGAAATGCGCACAAGTTTCTATACTTGCGTACATTGCGATTCGGATTTGGACATTTCTGATGATGAAAATAATAAAAATGTTTTTGTTTCTGCTCGTTGAGAGCACACAAATTGAATAAATGTTTTTAAAATTCAAAATCATATATGTTTTACTTGACTTTTTTACATATGTATTTTTACAATTTTTTCACGTGGAACACAACCGGGGACGTTTTTTTTTCAGTCAAAAATATTCTTCTCCGAAAATTGAGCATATTTTTTTTGTTTTCAAAGGAATCTTGATACATATATTAGCAAAAAGATAGGCTAATTGATTATCTTTCCACTGGTATTCTTGATTATACACAAAAAGTATTTTTACGAATTTTATGAGCAAAATTCAAAAGGTGGATCACAACCAGGGAACTTCTTCTACTTATTCTTAAGAATTTGTCGTTATTTAAAGCTTACATACGTATTCAAAATAAGTGCGGGGTATCTCAAAGTAAAAGTCTATTTAGACTTTTCCTGCTTTGTTTTTTTACGAAAAATAGTTTAGCCTGGTTAGAAAGAAATATTTTTGGACAGCAGCCTGTCAGAGAGCAAAATTGTTTTTATAACATAAATCAAATTGCCTTATCAAAGGAATGATTTAGTGGCTAGCAGCGTGGAGGTGGTGGTAAAACGGTTCAACTTTAATAATTGCACAAGCTGTGGCTTCTTATGGGTCATGAGTCAATACTGTAAGCTGAGCAGGTAGAAAGAGAGGTAGGGAGATAAAGAAGGAGAGAAAATAGGGAATTTCAAGCAAGTATACGGAAACGCACGCCACTAAAAATACGTAACCCGAACAAACGCATATTATTAATTTTATCCCATCAAGAAATTTACGAGATCAAAAAGGAAAATGCCCCTAAGCAACAAGAGAATGAAATCTAGTAGTACAATAGAAAGATAATACGAGGAGCTGGCTGGAGTTTAGAAATAGTTGCAAAATAATTTAAAGGCTTTCTAAGGGTTAGGGCAGGGCAATCTCTAGCCACATCAACGGCAACCAACTGGAAAAACTTCTGGGCGGTGGACGGTGGGCGGCTAGTGGGCGTTTAGGCAATATAGAAATAAGTACTGGAGCGCCATTTTGCCCATATCCTTGCCTGCTTTTTCGGTCACTCCACGCTTCAACTTCCGAATTGTCTATTTATTATGCGGCAACGCCTTTTACTTTTGGCACGAACAAAAAAGAAATGAAGATGCCGAAAAAAAGAAAAGAAAACTTAACCTCCAGCGTTGGATTAAGCTTCGCTTACAAGTAGATGCATTAGTACAAGCTGTGTCTTAGGAGGGTGTGACCTGCACTTAAGGTGCAGCATCGGCTACATTAGCCGCACACTTTGCCACGGAAGTTACACAATTAGAAAAGCCAGTCAAACTATTTGCTTCGCTGACTTGGCCTGCTTTGTATCTCCTTTCCATTTCAACACTACCTCCCTATCTCTCTGCTCTCTTGCTCTGCTGCACTTTCAACTTGCATATTAAAAAATAGTTCTGAGCAGCAATTTTTCAATTTTCTTTTAGCAGCTGTCTGCGGAATATCAAAGGACGCCTGTCGATATGCATAAAATGAATTCTGTTGCCCAACTATTAGATAAGATATTAGTTCAGACTGCGTCAGCTTCAGCGTTAGCTTGTGACCCCAAACGCAAAGGTGCAAATCCTTGTGCCAGACGTTGAAAAATTAGAAACCGTTCGCAAGCTTACTTTGTAAAAAAAAGTTTGTCGGTTGCTGTAAGCTGTTAGAAAGAAGCATTAGTGAATTTAGTGAGTTTATCTTTGAGTTTATCTTTGCATCAATTTTTATACACCATATAACTATGTGTTTATAATACCCTGAGCTTTTGAAACAGCTAAAAGGGGTTAAGTGGATTTAACGAAAAAAAAAAATTAACATTAAACGACAAATGAAAAATTATATGCCCCTTTACATTTAAAGATTAATCTGTTTGTTTTTTTTTAATCAAATTAAATGCGCAAATAATAATTTAAAATATTACATTATTGAAGAAAAATTTGAAATTGTTAAAAATAAATTAATTTGATTTATATAAAAACCTATTCTAAGCAACTATTTTTAATCAACAAATATTTGCTATAGAGGCACACAACAGTCGGTCCCTTGATCGACGTTATAACTGATTCTTTCTTCCCTGCTCGTACGGCAATCCTATTGACTATGGGTAGAGTAGCTTAAAAAGGGTTCGCTCAAACTATCACATGTAGCAGGAAGAAATAATCTATGTCTTTTAAGCTTCGCTTCTTTCCATATCCAGCATCACGAGAAAACATTGTCTTTTCTCTTTCACAAAAGGCGTCACACAAAATGCTGCATAAGTTGAACTGTTTAAAGTTTTTATATACGTTAGACATTTGCCACCGATTAATATATGTGTATGTATCTAGATGCTCAATATACAAAGATGTTATTCTTTTATTTGAATTCTCAGGCCATTAAGGTTGGCTTTTTGTACGGATTGTCCAACGTTTGTTTAACGCTTCAAATATTGGCAAATGGCTTAATTCGTGCGCATGAAGTGAATTGTTTTATGGCCAAGACCATGTCCAAGTCCATGCCGTAGTCTCTGAAAAACGAGTTAGACACGTGTCGAAAATGGCCATGCTTCCATGCATCATATTCTTGACGATTTCGCCTTTTTGTATATGGTGTTTATACTCTCCTCATATTCCTCCCAATCAGGCGGTTCAAATACAGCTACATAAATGCTAGCTACAAAGCATACATTTGGGCGCTCTATGTATGCGGTAATCGAAGTGAATGTGGGTTCATAGTTTATGGGCCCATTGCCTTGCGGTTCATAGATTATGGATGAGCTTCATAATGAGCCAATTTATACAAGCGTTCGTAGGCTACTTTGCTGCTGTTGTAGTCATCTCATAAGATATTCCAGAACAACTGCAGCTCTCTTATTTTTTCTTGTCCCAAGTAATGATATATAAAACCCAACGAGTTATTGTTTTAGTTGAAAACAAAATAAGAGAAGGAAGGCAATTTGTTCAAATGTGTATGGACAAGCAGGCAACCTTAGCTCACAACTTGAAACACATGGCACTGGGTAATCGTTTGAGTGGAGCTTTCAGACAGCTGTTGTTTATTTCGCTTCTTGGATGCCCAAACTTCTCTTCGCTGGTTAAGTGCACGCGTCAGGTGACAAACTTTTTCGCCTTGTTTCATACCTTTAACTCTTAAAATTGGTAAAAGGGTATAATAGTTTACCGTAAATGATGTTTTAGATATACACAAGCTTTTAATAACATTTGAATAATGAACTCTGAAATGTAAAAATTTTTAATATTATGATCAGCATAAAATCGATCAAGAATCGTTAATGGTATTGAATAATATTGACCCAGCAAATTCGCACTTTTGCAGCCATTTGGTGACTACATATACACACATTTCTATACGCTCGGGGTATTTCTTAGTCAAGCATTCCTGACTAGGATCTCTTACTTGTTTTCGGCTGCTGTTTTGTACATGGCATGAAGAGCAGGGACAACAACTAAAAAAATGGCCAGCTGTTGCTCCCGTGTTGATTTGAAGTGGCTTCTCTTAACTGTCTGGCCGGCTGTTGCTAGAAAATGAACAAGTTGACTTGTAACCTAGTGAGCAGGAAGAATACAAACGACTGTCACCAAACAAAAATATCTTTATTTTAAATAGCATAATAGAATTCAAATATTATTTAACCTTAAGTTGACATGCCATTTGGAATACTTTGATACCAAAGGTACACAAAAAATAAAGTATGTGCTGTCCACAATTAAATTACAATTCAAAACGTAGCTTAAGCTCAATCTTACTTCATTAGCTCGTTTGGGCTTATAACTATAATATTAACATATAATTTTTTTAATTTACTTAAAAAAATTGTAACTCCCACGAAATAACTAACAAGAACAATCTTACTTTTAAAGATAAATTGGATTTAAGCAATGTCTCTCAGAATGTAAATTTTTTTTTTTAAACCCATAAAGCGTCTTTGTCTTTACGGCAATCAACCGATCAAACCAGAATTTCTCATATTTAAGCAGCTCGAGTGACCAAATATGATTTGAAGATAGATGGTTTAAGACCACCGCATTCTCCAAACGGAAATTTTCAACATTCTTAAGCCACAAGTTGTTTTACAAAGGTTGATAAAACAAGAAGGCGTAACGCGAAAATATAAAATTTTATCACTTTGTATGTATACTACATTTTAAAATGGTTTGTATTTGATGCTGAAGTTTTCGAGGTATTCATTTTACCATCATCCAAAATTCAAGATTATTTTGATTTCGATTTTGTGTGTATATTGGAAACTAGGAAAACTATCGGTTATTTGAATCAAACTTGAACCCTGAATTTTATTAGTTTTTATAGTCTCTGAGATCGACGAGTTCAAACATTTACTTCGTTTGATCCTTGACTAATCTTTTTGTGGCTTAACACATTTAACATTTCGGCAATAAAAGCTTTTCAAACATCAAAAGTAAATAGGTAAAAAAATTGTGCTTACATAATTTAATAGTATTAAAGTGATTCATCGCAATATTTATATGGTAGCTATTTGGATACCCCCAAGTTAGTTCTTTCATCCAGTATCGTTTACTCCATTTTGTGCGACAGGTTTTTGGCAGCTAATTTTACGGTAGTTTTCAAAGCTTCGTTGCCAATTATTCACCTGCGTTGACTTTAGCGTCGCTTAAATTGAAAGGATTGCTTACGCATCATTGAACCGCACTCGCACATACGCACACACTCAAACTGAGACACCTCCGTTGGTGGCTTACCCCAATCCCCTGCTATGCCCTTTATTCACACATTCATTTCGGTATTGGCTTTTTTTTATAACAGCGTGACGACAAAAGCGTCTGTTGCGTACCCCGCCAGCTCCGCTAGCCAATGACTGGCGTCACACAGAGAGCAATTGAAGCGATTTATTGGTGTCATATGACAAGAACCTGCCCTACTGTCGGTCTATATGACTTTAGTGCATCCGCAGCTGGTGTCTTTGTGCCCGCCTTTTGCCAATCAGCGTCGTTCAGCTGCTTCTACTTGTGGCGCATAAGAAAAAGTTCAAATATAAAAAGTTGGTAAATGTTTCCTTTAACGAGTTTAAAGTATCAACGAAAAAATACTTTTGGGGCACGCGTTGTTTGCCAATCACATTAACAAACTGACGAGGGGACAAGCATGTTGTCCAACTTTAATCTCTGACTGTTACGTAATGCTATAACAAAAGTAAATTTTGCTTAAGATTTGCTTATACGTATCTACTTAATTTCTTGGCCACTTAGTTTCGTAATTTGTTATCAATAAACATCATTTCATTGATCTTAAGCTGCTCAAAATCGAATGATTTAATATTTTTAGGCAATGCCATATAAATTTATTCTCTCCTTATTTAGCGTTGCGGCATCCACAATTAAATGTTCTCTGTTTGTGAGTTGATTTATTGTCATTTGCCTCCAATCGGCATTACATTTTCAGCTTTTATTTTCCCTTCAGTTTCCGCATCACCTTTTCATCGTCCTTCTTATGCTTTTCATTCTCATTTTCATCGTGTTTACTGTTAAATAATTAAATGCTCGCAATAATTTGTTATTAGTTTTTTACATATACATACAGTGGCGAGCAAAAATGAGTTTATGTTTACGAAATTGAATTTAAATAAAAAAATTTTTCGTGCTCATGCTTTATCACATTCACATCTAAACTCGTTCAATCACAACATATAAGCATATGAAATTTATTGGTAAGATTCAAAAACCTTGCTCTTTAAATAAACACAAAACCAACTACCAATTTTTACACTTTTTTCCACGGGCTTAAACAAAAAATGTTTTTTTCATGAAAAAAGGTTAAAAATTGTCATTTTTGCCATTTTCAAAAAATCATAAAAAATACATGCGAAGAGATTTTTAAACAATTTTTAAACAATTTTTTCAGTCACTATTAGAATTGTGTAAAGCAACTTTTTGTTCAAAACATTTTTTGTTTAAGCCCAGGGAAAAAAGTGTAAAAATAGACTTTTACAAGAGTTGAAAACTTTCAATGGGTACTTAATGGGTTAAGAAGAGTATTGTATCATAAAAACGGAATTTAAATTACCTATCCTACCAATACATTTGCTTGTGTGATTGATTTTGTATTAGCGACGAAATTCAATTTCGTAAACATAAACTCAATTTTGCTCGCCACTGTAGGTGCAAATTCATGTCGACTTTAAAATTATGGCATTCAAACTAAAACCTATTCAAATTACATAAATGGAAAAAAATTACTTAAAACAAGAAACGAAGCCTATAATCGGCATGCCAAACTTCTCGGCTTAAAGTCAAACTTTCGTGTAGCGAATCGCAAGGGAACGAAAAAAACATCAATATAAACGTTATTCGTTATATAGATAACCTTTTAAAATTCGTTATATGGAAGCTCGACTTAGCTCTAAAACTTAACCTTGTCGTAAGTAGAACAAGTTAGTTATAAACTATCGACCACTTAACTGGATCTCAATATAAATATAGAATCAATTTCAAAAACAAATTGATGTTTGGAAATTGGATTTGAAACTCTAAATAAATATCTAAATCTTAAAAAACACCGGAGATATCGCAGACCGACATTTCGATGTACATCTCGGTAAGACATATTGATTTTTCGAGTAGAGCCTTCTTACTTGTTTTAAATAACTTTTGGTTTTACTCATATTCAGAGTTTTATTTGAAATGCTAGTTAAATATGCCAGTTTAATCATAACACGAAACACTTACTGCGATTACTCAGATAACAATATACAAATGGGTGTTAGCGATTCTGCTTGCAAAGATTAACATATGGGGATTTTTGAATGCACAGGGTGTAAGCGCGGTATCTAAATTTATATCCCTAGCCATCTTTATACCAAACATAATAAATAGCTTAAAGCTGTGATGGTTTGAGGTTGGCAAAGGTGGTCGAGGCACCCAAACTTTTGATGCGGATATTTGGGAAATGTCACAGCTATCTTGCCACAATATTTGGTGACTCAACCTGTTAAAATGTGGGAAAAAAATTCTTGTTGTCGATTTGAATCCCGAGTTGTATTGACTTGTTATCAATTATATCTATAATAATACGTGGACCAAACATTTCCAAGGTATCTAGCTTAAAGGTTGTTCAAAAAACGAGCGTTCTGGACGGACAGATGGACTCACACCATGACGGACATTTCACAGAACCAATATTCCCTTGTTACCTTTGGTATGAGAGTATTACTGTGTCAACCTATACCAGCTTGATTTTGAAAACGTATCTTAATGAACCAAATGTTATTTTCGTATTTGAATAATTAAAATTGTATATTCTTTAAGTGCATCGACAAACAAACCTGCCGTCAGTCCGAAAACATATTCAAGTGAACAGCTGCAATGAAAATATTTTAAAACTATTAGCGCTCATGATGCGCATTACCAGCAAGAAACAATCCAGCTAATGAGCTATGACTTAATAGCATAACAAAACAAACTTCTGCCCTAATGTATGTACATATGTATATGCTGATAAATGATTAGTGCACAATACATAAAAAACATCAAACACATTAAAAAGACAGAATTTGATATTTTTGACTATGTCTTAAAGAAAATCCATCGCTTTTTTGGGCCTTCAGCCACAACAAAAATTTATAGATTGTACTGTAGTGTCCCGCGATGTTATTTTTGTTGTTGTTGCTGCCTGTTAAATGCGACAAGTTAAAATCCCATTTGATGCACTCTTCTTATATCACGCCTGTCGCCCTGAGCGCTCTGATGTGGGAGCTGTTTCTGCTACTCTTCCATTTCAATCTTTATAAGTTTGACGAAAATCCCGGCGTTTGTGTCGACGTCGACGACGACAAACCGAAAACGAAGAATTATGTTCCATTAATGGAGCGAATGTTTTCCTTTTATGGGCTGCATATAAAATGTAAACTACTTAAGCGGCTTCAGCTCCGATACTTAAGACAGCGAGACTGCAACATGCAAAGGCAGCAACAGCAAAGACTCAGACAGACAGCCACAATATTAGGAGGAAGAGTATATGTATGTATGCATATAAGTGTCTGTGACCCTGCCCCGTGTCGATTCCTGTCTGCGTTTACTGAGCTGCCTTAAGGGCAGGCTGCACGCTGTGTACCCTGTCTCATTATGTCGCATGTGACACTGTTAATGATTATATGTACATGCGTACAGTAAATACATATATGTATTTATATATGTACATATTCTATGCCCCACTCTCCAAAGCAAACAAGAGTAAGGCGGGTAACGAGTTTCCCCTTTATGCTTTGCCTTGTAAAGCGACACACGACAACCCCCCCAACGACAAAAAGACCATGACGTGAAAATCTATGAACAAATGTTTTCTTTCCCACTTGTGAAAATTCCCCACAACGCCGACGACAGCTTGCAACTGTGCTCTTTGTAGTTGCTGTTCCGAGTTAAAGTTTCATTAAAAATACATAAAAATCAGAACGAATTTACCTCCTTCAGCCAGACATAAGCTACCATATACCCAGAGGGCGGCAGAAAAATGCGAAAGGAACTGGGACATTTCTCTTTCTACTTTCTTTGTTTACAAAAAAGGAAGCTAGTTCCGGCACGCCGAATTATTATATACACTTAGGCATTTATATGATCTGGCTGCTTTCAAATGATTTAAAAAAAGACTGTTACCAAAAAATTGCTCGTCGGACTGACGAATATGGCATTAAAGACTTAGAATGCGATGCGGTTAAAAAATTTATATGCATATTATGTGGACTGTATTACACATTTCATAGCCAAATTATTAACCATTGCTTTAGGTGCATAAATATGCAAGAGAAACATTTATATTGTTTATTAAATAAGTGTATGGAGACGTGTGAGGGAAATGTTTGTAGTGTAATATGACATTTGTTGTTTAACAGCAGTTTGAAAACAAATCATATTGTCAGTGTGTCTTCTGTTTAACGCTTGCCCACAAAATAAAGAAATTTAAAATCGCGAAAACGTTGCAGTCAGAATTTTTCATGTAAAGGTGGGTATCCAGTACAGCAAAAAAAAAATTTCCCATACAAAATCGTCGTAGCAGGAATTGTTTTTTTTGGCTGCGTGTGTTTTGGGTATCCAGTAACGTAGCAAAAATACTAAACTTCTTATCGATAGTAGCGATTAAATAAATAGGTACACACTGGCGCTCGGCTCAGGAAATACCAAATCATATATATTTTTGTGCCGAGAGCAACAACAAACACTTCATGAAAAATAAAAATGGAAAAGATATCTAAAAAACGGGTGGAAATTTTTAACCACGACGGAAATTTTGGATGGATTCCATTGGATTCTACACAATATTATTAAACTATAAGTGCATACAATTTTTTAATATGTTTTATAAAATATGTGTATTTTAATTTAAATGCTTGCGTCGTTCACAAGTCTTCCTTTCTGATGCCTTCGCTGCAAATATGGGTTGACCCACGATTTGTGGTGTCGGCGTTGACGGTTCCGATGCTCTTCTTTCTCGCTCGTTTTTGCAACATTATATGCTGCCAACAATGGAATAAGCATACTCGCATTGTTTACTTTTTTAAATTTAATGCCTCAGTGTGACCATGTATCTCCTAAGATATTATGCAAAATGGCATATTTTTACCACACATTGGGGGACGACCATGGTCACACTGCCCACGCTTCCAAAATATATCACAAATTCCGGCCAGGAATTTTTTGCTGTACTGGATACGCACATTAAACAGGAAAACATGACGATATAAGTGTGGGAATGGATCTGGCAACACAGATCAACCTTCCCATCACCAGAGCCAGGAGACCATCTATCGATAGGCCAACACGAACTATTGAAGACAAGATATCTATCGATGAGATGGTCTCAGTTCTAATCGAGAATCCAAAGTGAATGGGCTGCTACGTTGACGACTCAAGACGACTTCGCGAAAAGACGCTCGCACCAGTTTATTTCTTTCAAAACAAATAACCAATTATAATCCACCATTTATAATAAAATAAAGTAGAATCTTATCATAAAATTACCATGATCCTACATAAGTAAACATTTTTATGTTCTGTTAGTCGGCCAAAAATGCTGTATTATACCCTATCTACACTAACGCGCATTATAAAAAATAATCGAAATATCGATACTAATGCAGTTTACCGTCCACATTGTACTGGATTCGCATTTTGCATTTTCAGATCAGGTGTTTATTGCAGGTTCCAGCCAATTTTTGTATTTAAATAAATAATGGAAAATTCTGAGCTTATTGGCCGTAACAATTTATTTTTAATGTTATTGAGTTTACTCTGTGTTAAAGATTGCCCTCTTCAATGATAATAAAACAATGATTTTATTTAGGAACTTTTATATTTTATTTAGTTTCTCTTTTCGATGTGCTGCGGTTGTGTGCATTCAAAGACTGACAAACGAATAGTAGTGATACAATAGTTTTATAGAGATGATATTTAAAATATCGATTATTAAATTAATACAAATCATCGATTAAACTTAGTGTTTCTTTTCTATGATTTCTTTGCATATATTCAATACTCTGCTTAGTGGCAAGGTGCGTTTTTGAGGTGGAAAGTAGAAGCAAAGTTTCTACGCGAAGCGTTTGGAAATACGAAGCCCTCCAACATTCTCGTACTACAGGTCGAGAAGCATCCTTGTGGTGTCTTCGCTCCAAACGCAACGGTTGATATTTTCCTGGGCTGTAATCAATAATAATTTAACATCACAGCAATGTTTTTTGCATCAAATTGTTAATTTAATATTTATTATTTTTAAATTAACTGTAAATATTTGTTTTTGTTTACGATCTAGAGCAGATACTTTTTCGATGCTTCACAAAATTCCGCATATCGAGTGCAATATCGAATATATGCTAAAAATAATAGTTGCATTTTTTTCTGATGCAACTTTTTACCACCTCTAGCTCCCATAAGAAATACATGGGCCCTGAAGCAGCATTTTGAGCAAAATGCGAAAATGCAAAATGCAGCTGTAGTGTGGACAGGGTATTAAAAGACGCATTGTTTACCGATCAGTAAGTTAATCCATTGGTCGGTTTGTTTTGGCTTGTTTAATGTAGCTGTAGCCCTCGTTAAAGTATTAGTTTAAGCTAAGTATACTGTGATCATCGAAGGCCGGTATTCCGATGGCTAGGGATGGCAATGCGATATCTTATCTTGATCCAAAGCCTTTCAGGGGCTTGACTTGAGCCTCTGCCAAAACAATTGTAAAAGGGTGAAGCAAAAGAAAGAATGACCAGTCACTGGATCTCGAAAATGAATGTCATTAAGCGAAGGCCTGATACACTTATAGATATAAACACTGTAGGATGCGTACCTTACCTGCCATAAAAACGCACCTGCAGATCGAGTTTCTAACAACCACGGAAGTCAGGAATACCTCGACAAAACAAGCTGCTTTATAACGAAGACGGAGCAGCTTGTCCCTTTAATGAGTCTCTTTTTGGGTACAAATCACCAAAGCACATTCTTTACGGTCCGTATTGGGACCAATAAGCAGCGAAAACAGATTTTTAGAGTCATTGACCATAAGCTAAGTTTGGCTCGTAGGAAAGCGACAAACACTTGATGCAACTGATGCAACCACAATTCACACTTCATAGTCCGTCATCTTACAAAGGCGCTGGGATCAATCCTAGTCTCCGGACTAGAACATCGACTTAACGGCAATTAATGCAAATGAAGGTAGATGTATGGCCTTAGCTATAAGAGGGTGTATAACCGAAAGGGACACAATTGAAGCTGAGGCTGGGAAGTATGGGTTGCGCTGTCGGTCATTCCAGGCACTTGTGCATGTCTAATTATTGGGACAATTTGCGATTGGAATTTGCCTATTAATTAGCTGTGAACACGCCCTTAGATATTGACGACAAAGGATTTGACTCGTTGATTGTACTAAAACTAGACAGACATTTCATTCTGATTCTTCCTCTCTCTTTTAATTGTTGGTGAATGTGCATTTGTGTACAGTCTTCTAGTTTAACCACTACTATAATAAATAGCTAGCCACCGCAGGCTTTTATATAATAGGATTTGCTTTCAGATGCAACAAACCCAAAATGCTGTCAAATAAGTTGGCATGATTTATGTTCGTGTCGAGATTTCAAATTATCAACCTAGATCTAGCATATATTCAAAAATAAGATACCCTAGATACGCTATTACGTTAAATATTTTTAATAAACAAAATTTTTGGAGTAGGCAGAAAATTTGTATCTATCTCTCTATTTGTTAAGTAGGTTTATTTTTATTTTGGACATCTTACGATTGCAAAACATCTAAAAATTATGTTTGATTAATTGTTTAGTACATCATTTAAATGTAATACTATCGTAATGCAATCTATTTTATGTCGCATACTTTGCAAAACATTTT
Organism: Scaptomyza pallida; assembly: GCA_018152965.1. Lineage (NCBI taxonomy): Eukaryota > Metazoa > Arthropoda > Insecta > Diptera > Drosophilidae > Scaptomyza > Scaptomyza pallida. The sequence continues at coordinate 1,328,260 of JAECXP010000046.1, read as the reverse complement.
ATTTTTTTTGGTTTAATTTAAAATCCATTAAACATGAACAACAATAACAGCATTTGTTCGTGCGTTGTGACAAACAAAATGAAAAACATTATTAATCAATGTCCATAGAAAACATTTTTGTTACCATGTCTTTGACAAAAGTCCAGTTTGGCAGAAATTGAGGCTGAATTCAGCTCTGTCTTAAGTTCGTATCCCTTGGGTGATTATGGGAAGCTCCCTTTCTCTTTCCATTCACCATTTGACGACCTCTACACTTCATGCTCATTCAGCATAAAGCAGCTTAAGCCCAAGGGCGGCCACTTTTGGCCAAGGACAACGCTCAGCGAACTTTGTTAATTTTCTTTCCTGTCACGTTGATTTTTTGTTTACCATTATAGCTTAGCTAGATGTTGTCGCCACCAAAACGGACATTCTTGCCCCACCAAACTTGATTTACGTTCCAGCTTCTGACGCCGAACAGCATTTCAATTAAATATTGTTTTCTATGAGACCGGGCGTTCAAATCAATGAAATATAATCGAATTAATTACGTCTGCTAACTTCTGTAGAACTTGCTCCCATTTGCGATAGGTGCTGCCATATTGAGAGTGTTGTTCGTGCCACATAAATTTTCGATTTAGCTGCGTTTCGTTGCCCACTGATTTTGCCTTGAATTTGTATTTTTGGTAATGGCCATTCAGCAGTTTCCTTTGGCCAAAAAGGCAGTCTTCGGACCACGTACCAAGGGTTGCATATCTAAGAGCGGCTCTATCCAGGACCATTGCTCGTTTTTAATTAGCATTCAGCTGGCAAAAGGTCTCTTTTCTGTTGCGTAATTAGCTGAGTTTTGATTTATCGCCAGGCGAATGTTTGGCAGATTATCACCCTCGCCAATACCAGGTGCTCTTGCCATTATTTAGGTTCTGTTCTCAACATCCTCCCCTAAAGGGAGCAGCAAAATTTGTTATGCTAATATTTGTAGAAAATTAAAATTGTCATACTAAAGTGTGATTCTTTGCATTTCTTGTAGCAAAAGTGACTTTGGGTCATCAACTATGCTTGGGTATAAAAGCAGTTGAAAATTACAAAGCTAATTGCAAACATAAGGAAAGGAATTATGCTTTGGTATATCAATGCCTTCTCGTTTTGTAAGGACGCCAACCCCTGGCTTATTCCACCAAACCTAAGAATACTTATAGGCGGACATAAGTATTTAAGATTGATTCTTTGCTTCTGCACCTTTATGGAATACTTCTTAAAGCTGCCTTCACACGGTCGGGTTTTCTGTAGCTTTTTTAACCGACCGAAAATGTTGGCATTTACATTATTCGCATCGGTTAAGTCCAAAATCCCGCCACTTTTTGTTCTGTCACAAAATCTGGTCACTTTCTCCAGTTTATTGCTTGAATTTGTGTCAAAAATTACTAAAAAAAACACCAAAAACGCATTTTATACGTATACATGTTAGTGGCTCAAACTAACCGACGCAAAAATGAGCTAAATAGAACGCGTCCTATTTTCCTCATTATACTTTGATACCAAAGGTATCATAGTATATTGGGTTTGTGCAATGTCCGTCATGGTGTCTGTCCGTCCGTCTGTCCGTATGAACGCAACTTTTTTCGACACCCTTAAAGCTAGAGCCTTGCAACTTTGCAAATATCTTGGTACATGTCTTCGTCAGACAAAGTGTTAAATGTAGGGCTCTACGACCTCAGGGGGCCCGAGAAATCGATAATAAGTCGATACACCTCGATGTGCAAATCGATAAAACACAAATATATCCCACATTTTAGCAGCTAGAGTCACCAAATTTAATGGCAAGATAGCTGGTAACATTCCTCAAAAAACTGCATTAAAAGATTGGATGCCACGCCCACCTATTTCGCCCCCAGCCCCCTCCAATTATAAACAAAAATGCCTGTATCTTCTACAGTTTTGAAGCTATAGCCACCAAAATTGACATGAAGGTAGATACTGACATTTGACAAAGTTATGCATCAAAACATTGGATGCCACGCCCCCAAACAACGGGATATGCCCCACCGCCCTAAAAAAAACCGGAAGGCATGTATCTTCGCCAGTTTTTAAGCTAGAGTCACCAAATTTGGTATGAACATTGGTAGTGACATCCGTAGCAGGTGTACATCAATGTTTTGGATGCCACGCCCACTTATTCCGCCCACCGCTATATCTCTCTCAGTTTTTGAGCTAGGCTCTTCAAATTTGGTATGAACATTGTTAGTGGCATCCGTAACAGATCTGCATCAATGTTTTGGATGCCACGCCCACTTATACCGCCCACCTCTATATCTTTGTCAGTTTTTGAGCTAGAGTCTCCAATTTTATACCCAAAACCCTCATATATAACTATTTGCACTCAGAATCCTTAACACAGCTATGTGAACTGGTATCAAAGTATATCGCAGTCGGTTGCGTCCGACTGCAACGTTTTTACTTGTTTTTACGTCGGTTTTTGACCGGACCTGAAAAATTTTGTGTGTTCCACGAGAGCGCTGGCTTTTTTAAAACAAAAACCGATGAAAAACCGACCGTGTGAAGGCAGCTTAACTGAATGTTCTGCAGAAATCGTTAAATTTAAATTTTTTTTTTAAACCCAATTTACCTACAAAAATGTATTTTAAGACAAATAAAAAATATATACTTTGTTCATGAAATTTGAACTATCAAGATTAAGCTTTAGTCGTGGTTTTTATTTTGTTGCCTGTAGATTATTATATATACATATTGGAATATAGCTTTATAATAAGTATAGATGTTGTATAAATGAAGAATATTTTACTATGAACAATAAAAAGTAGACCAATAAAGTATGGATTTAGCAATGCTTGCTGCATTTGTTTGACTAGGGAATACACTGAGCCCTGAGTTGGACGTTTGGTAAGTTGTGTGTATGCATATTGACTACACTTTTTTCTACAAAATACCAAAGACTTCCATTATTTTGGCTAGAGTCTTAATAAAATTTATAATTTCAAAATTCAAAAGCTTTGCGTTGATAAATCTCCCAAACTAAACTGTTGTGCAAAATACAACATCATGAATAAACTGTTTTTTTTTTTTTTTTTTTTTACAAGTGTTCAAATGCTTCTACGCCACGGCGTCTGGGGCTACTCAGAAAATTAGATGTTGCTGCAGACGTTCCCGCCATATTCATTTATTTTTTGTTAACAATGCATTCATTAAACTTCTCCATTGCACATAATAAATCTAAAAGATTGTTTGAGTTCATATTATTTTTTTAATATAATAATTATGTATCACCAAAATCAGGGGCGTAGCTACTGCCGTAGCTGCCGTATCAATTATACGGGGCCCCCGGCCGTTGGGGGCCCAACGTACGTTAGCAAAAATTAATAAAAACTGGTCAACAATTTTTTTTTTAGAATTGGAAGATATAATATGATAATAGTTGATACTAGCTTTCTAGTAGCTTTCTTTATATATATCCCGTAGCTCGAGAATGCAAAAACAAAATGACCAATTAAAGGCTCTAAAAATATGCTTAAAGTCTGAGTTTAAAAAAAATCAACTCCATTAAGGAACTCCTTGAGCTATTGCTTATAAAATACAATAGTCTTGCATTCAGTTTTCCGGAGGTTATTACAGCATGTTTTTTATTCTTGACCCTTCCGGTTAAAACCGCAACTGCTGAAAGAAGTTTCTCAAAGCTAAAACTAATGAAAAAACAAGTAAGATGGCTCTAGTCGAGAAATCCCGACTAGGACATACCCTTAACCCGATACGTAATGTTTACAGTAACTTGTGTGTATTTAATCAGTGACCAATATAACTGAACTTCAAACTGCGATATCTGCGGTGTTCGTTAACCGATTTTGACCAAATTTCTTTAAATGTTCATTATTTTATCCATAGTCTCAAACCTTATTTTCACAATTTTTAAATTCAAGATTATTTTCTTATCGATAACATGTGTATATCGGAAGCCAGAAGTGTTATCGAAAATTTGAAGCAAACTTGATCTTCTCATGGTATAGGAGAGTTTAAGTTTCAAGTTTGAAGTCTCTAGCCCTTATAGTCTCTGAGATCGGCGCGTTCATACGGACAGACAGACAGACAGACAGACGACGGACAGACGGACATGACTAGATCGACTTGGCTGTTGATGCTGATCAAGAATATATATACTTTATAGGGTCGGAGATGCTTCCTTCTGTCTGTTACATACACTGCACAAAACCATTATACCCTTATTTACCCATTTTATGGGTTAAGGGTATAATTACCTTAGAGCTTCGATAGGGCAGGAACGCCTCTCGGACCTGTCCCTATTGTCAATAGAGTCAGAAAGATTAGAGAAATTAAAGTCATCATCAGCGGTAAATGATTTAATAAATCAGTTTGCCGAAAAAAAGGCAAGGAGAGTAAATATTTAATTTAAATTGTTTGTAAAAATAGATAATTATGATTAATAAATATGTTTTTTAATTGTATGCAAAAAATTATTTTCTTTTGTGAGAAATCTTTACCCTTCTTAAGGGCCCCCAAAAAAATTTGTATACGGGGCCCCGCCAAGGCACGCTACGCTTCTGACCAAAATCAAAACATAGCATCTGCAGTTCACGCATAACGCACTTTTATGCCAGTGTGAACACCAATTGCGTGTTTCGTTGATAGCGAAATCGATAGCAAACGCGCTGTAGTATAAACGACACATATTAGTGCCCATTTAAGGCCTGTTTACCCAAAATTTAATTTAATTTAATTTAATTTAACAAGTCAGCTGACTCAATCAAACCTATGCGAACTCTATGTGAGCGTTTACCCAAAATTTAATTTAATTTAATTTAATTTAGTTTAGTTCCGAACCTGCAGGTTGCAGATTCTTAAATCTTTTCGGTGTTGCAACACCAACCAACATGTTGGTAAGCTTGAAAATACAGAACAGCTGATCAAAAAGTGTGGTGCAAAACGTTTACATATTCAAATATTTAAATGAACGAGCATAAGCTAATTATTTTAGTTGAAAATTATGTCTGTTGTGTGATTAAAAGTCAAAATACTTCAAAAATATAATTAAAAAAGATAAGTTTGGGCTTATATATTTCCATTAGCTCAAGTAAAAATGTGTTTGAATAACAATTCAAAATGTAACGGAGTGTTAACAACACTGCTAACATAATTTTACACGCTTTACACACTGTTTCCTTAAATTAAATTTTGGGTAAACGCATACATTTTCTTAAATTAAATTAAATTAAATTAAAATAAATTAAATTAAATTTTGGGTAAAAAGGCCTTTACACGTAGAAGTTTTTTGGTGAATTTTCTCTTGTTTGTTGGCAAGGGGAGTAAAGGGGAATTCACCAAAGAGAAAATTTACCAAAAAACTGCAGCGTGTAAATGGGCACTTACCCGCCAGTTCGCTTGGTAGGCAGTTCATAAACTCAACTAGTTCTCAACTAGTTATTTAGAGACAAAAATGCAACTTGTTCTAAGGTAATGCTGCGAGGAGTCAATTTTTTAACTTCTTTTCTATCCCTTTTCCATTATTTTTAGAACTAACTCTAAAAGTGGCCCCAAGTAATGCTAGGAGTAGTCACTTTAGAATCCCTTTTTTTATTCCCTTTTGTTATTATTTATACAGTGGACGCTCACTAATTAGAACTCTCGGAAATTAGAAGCTTCCAGAAATTAGAACCAGTGTTTTTAGTTCATTGAACGCTCTGAAATTAGAACCGCGGTTCTAATTTCGGAGCGTTTTTTTATACCCTTAACCCATAAAATGGGTTAATAAGGGTATAATGGTTTTGTGCAAATGTATGTAACAGACAGAAGGAAGCATCTCCGACCCTATAAAGTATATATATTCTTGATCAGCATCAACAGCCGAGTCTATCTAGCCATGTCCGTCTGTCAGTCTGTCTGTCTGTCCGTCTGTCTGTATGAACGCGCCGATCTCAGAGACTATAAGAGCTAGAGACTTCAAACTTTAAACTTAAGCTCTCCTATACCATAGGCAGATGAAGTTTGCTTCAAATTTTCGATAACACTTCTGGTTTCCGATATACACATGGTATCGATAACAAAAAATTCTTGAATTTAAAAATTGTGAAAACGAGGTTTGAAACTATGGATAAAATAATGAGCATTTAAAAAGATTTGATTAAAATCGGTTAAGAAACACCGAAGATATCGCAGTTTGAAGTTTGGTTATATTGGTCACTGAATAAATACACACAAGTTACTGTAAGCATTACCTATCGGGTTAAGGGTATGTCCTAGTCGGGATTTCTCGACTAGAGCCTTCTTACTTGTTTTTACGTGAATTATTATTTTGGTTTGCCTTTTAACGAATTGCATATAAAAAGGGGATTTACCAACTGCGTGTGTTCCTATTAAATTTGTGTGTTTTTGTTAAACGCACTTATATTCGGTCAACTACATGCAAACTTTTGACAAGCACTTTGACGGCAATGGAAATAATTTAATAATAATAATTTGCTTAAATGGTGCAAAAATAGTGAGACGCATAATAGTAAGCACACGGCTAATCTTTTGGAGCTCCGTAAAGACATTGTTCTAGAACCGCGGTTCTAATTTCGGAGCGTTTTTTTATACCCTTAACCCATAAAATGGGTTAATAAGGGTATAATGGTTTTGTGCAAATGTATGTAACAGACAGAAGGAAGCATCTCCGACCCTATAAAGTATATATATTCTTGATCAGCATCAACAGCCGAGTCTATCTAGCCATGTCCGTCTGTCCGTCTGTCTGTCTGTCCGTCTGTCTGTATGAACGCGCCGATCTCAGAGACTATAAGAGCTAGAGACTTCAAACTTTAAACTTAAGCTCTCCTATACCATAGGCAGATGAAGTTTGCTTCAAATTTTCGATAACACTTCTGGTTTCCGATATACACATGGTATCGATATCAAAAAATTCTTGAATTTAAAAATTGTGAAAACGAGGTTTGAAACTATGGATAAAATAATGAGCATTTAAAAAGATTTGATTAAAATCGGTTAAGAAACACCGAAGATATCGCAGTTTGAAGTTTGGTTATATTGGTCACTGAATAAATACACACAAGTTACTGTAAGCATTACCTATCGGGTTAAGGGTATGTCCTAGTCGGGATTTCTCGACTAGAGCCTTCTTACTTGTTTTTACGTGAATTATTATTTTGGTTTGCCTTTTAACGAATTGCATATAAAAAGGGGATTTACCAACTGCGTGTGTTCCTATTTAATTTGTGTGTTTTTGTTAAACGCACTTATATTCGGTCAACTACATGCAAACTTTTGACAAGCACTTTGACGGCAATGGAAATAATTTAATAATAATAATTTGCTTAAATGGTGCAAAAATAGTGAGACGCATAATAGTAAGCACACGGCTAATCTTTTGGAGCTCCGTAAAGACATTGTTCTGTCTAATTTAAAGAAAAAAACTAACAGACTACAAAAGTAAGAATAATAACTATAAATGATAAATAAAAATTCTTAATAAAAGTCATTTAAGCCTTTTTTTTGCTAAATTATGTATGAATACATTTTTTTATTTTTTTTGATTTAACTTAAAATAACATTCTTTTCGAAGCCTATTAAGCAGAAAAAAAGCCATTTATTGCCTTATACGACATTTCAAAATGCGTCCAGAAATTAGAACTACCCCAGGAACCAACTGGTTCTAATTTGTGAGCGTCCACTGTAACTAGTTCTAGTCTGACTTTAAGTAATGCTGCGCGTAGTCACTTGTCAAACGTTTTTCCACGTATTATAAGCATTCGTGCTCCTCTCTGTTTGCCGATACCATTTGAGCGAGCAGTTGAGAGAGATAAAAAGAAAAAGCGCGAGCATTTGCATTTGGTGAAAAATAAAAACAAAAACAAATTATTCGCTGTAACTGTTTATTATCCCTATGTCTTCTTTAATATTTACCGGTTGACTTTTCTGTTCTGTGTTAAGCGTTTTATGCTTGACAAAATTAAGCAAGTTTTAGTGCAATTGTGTTCGAGCTGCTGTGCTGTGCGAAAATTTTAAATTGTGTTTTATAAAGCAAAAAAAACCGAACAATTATTAAAAGTGTTTTACAAAAAGTGTTACAACAAACCTAGAAACATCATACATACATATTAAAAGTGTTGTATTGCAACAAATACACTTACATCAAGCCATCAGATGCTATCAGATGGCCTGATACAGGCCTACAACATCTGTGGCACCCACGGGAAAAAGTCGCTAAAAGTGCACAAAAACTTTTACAATGTGCTATTAGGTAATATTTTTTAAACCCCTTAAAAGTTTATTTAATAACTAACTAAAATTTATATTTTTCAGCTGCTGAGGATGAGCTCCGAATCGCCATTCAGGCTCAAAAAAAACGTTTTTTTTTTTTATATATGCCTTGCCAAAAAAAAAAAAACAGTCATCACCAGATGTGTCTATTGTTTAAATTTCAAATAAATAAATTTAATAAATAAAATGAAATAATTTTTTTATTTAAACAATAATTAGATATCTATTTACTTTTTCAGCCCAAAATGAATAGTGCAGAACTAGTTGCAATTCTGACTCTAGGTAGTCACTTTTGCAACTAGTTCTAATTTTGACTCCATATAACTAGTTGTAAACTAGTGCAAGGTAATGCTGAGCAGAACTAGTTGACGTCGTAGGACATGCCCATGTAAATGTAAACAGTTGTTAACATTGCAAAGCAATATATGGAGAACTAGTTGCTGTCACTTTGCAACTAGTTCTAGACTATTTCTGAACTAGTTGCCGAGACTGGCGGGTAGTTACTGAAAAATTTAATAAGCTGAATCAAGAATATTTGTTCTAAGATTATTTTTCTTGTTTAATGTATACATAAAACGGTCTTTATAAAAGAACATCAATTTAAATTCAATCTGAAAACGAACACGATTTTGAAATCGAGTAAGAAAATGTGTACACCAAGTACAAGTTAGGGGAGGCAATCATTAGTATGTAGTACATACTATGTACATACATGGGGGGCTAAGCTTGTTTAGTATAAGGCTAAAGGTGTCTTTCGCCTACAGCCTACTGCTAACCAATCAGCACTGCTTGTGACATCCCTGTCCATCAGTGAATGACCGACCATACGTGGTGAAGAGCCACACCCTGCTCGAGGTGCCCCTGCTCTAGACAAAATATGGCGGATCTAGAGAGGACAACTCGAAAAAACCCGTAATCTCGGGTGTCAATCGTACCGTGCCCAGGGGATGAATGGCACTACGTTAGTGTGTCTTATAACGGTGACCTCCGGATACCTGGCACCTCCGGTTGTATAAGTGCCCAAGCCAAGGTATGGGGCTCTGCCTTGGGGGATACGTCGTTCCCCGTTACTCGTGGGATCATATATGGAACCAACTTTAAAACAAATTTCTATTCTCGGGGACATCCCTGCCCCCTCACCGACTACGGTCGGACCCGTTTCTTTGCAGGAAACCAAAGTTGCAGCTGAGCAGATGGAGACGGATGCCCAGGCTATGGATGTCAATCCGGAAAGCCTAGCCTCCAACTCCATCTCCGAGGAGCAGGAAGAGGCTCTGTTAGCCTCACCACCACCAGCGGCAAACTCAAATTCCGCCAAACCCAAACTTGGCGGCGCAGCCAGGAGGAGACTCCGCGTACTCCTCGACAAGGGTATGCCATTCGAGGAAGCAAGGCGGCTAGCCCAAAAGCCCCTGGAGGCCTCACTTAGGCAGACTCTGAAGATGAAGGCTGCACCCACCCCGGCAACCAAACGGATGCGGTCGACACAAGCGACCCCCGAGGAAGCCACGCCGAGGAAGATCTTGGCCACTGCTAAAGGCGCGGGTTCGGTATCGGTGGTAAAACATCATGCTGCAGTTGCAGCTGATGCGAATGCTCCAACACATGCCGCAACCACAACGCCCGCTAGCAGTGCCAAACCTTCCTATAGAGAAGTAGCAGCATCTCACAAGATGGCCATACTACCACATGGCTATCCGGAGGAGCTGTTAACAACCGACCAGCTCAGCAGAGTGCAGATGGAGGTGCTGAGCACGATTGTAGCGCAGAGAAAAGGGACTTTTAAGCCCCTATTCAGCGGCTGCACCTTCCGCCCGGGGTGGATGGTAATGACCTGTGGTGACGCTCCAACCGCAGAATGGCTAAAGGTAACAGTGCCTAAGCTAAATCTGTGGAAGGATGCGAAACTGCAGGTCTTACCTGAAACCGATGTTCCTCGGCCTGAGGTATTTATTGGCTATTTTCCGACCTTCGGGAAGGAAAGCAAAGCCGATACTATCCTGGGTCTGATAGAGGGACAGAACGCGGGTATGCGAGTAGGGGACTGGAGAGTGCTCCATAAGGAGCAAAAGGGTCCTATGGTCGGTCTGACCATTGCACTGGACCCCCACTCCGCAAACCAACTCCGCAGCCAGCAGGGCCAGATAAACTTCGCCTTTGGAAAGGTACACCTCAAGGCCAAGGGTAAGCAATCCCGTGCCCAGGCCGAAGATGTGGTCCCACCAACGACGCAACCAATGGAAGAGGCACCCTGTTGCTCCAAGGATGCGCAGCCGGCAGCCGCAGAGATAACGCCTATGCCAACCCCTTCCCAGGGCGAGGCAGTGGCAAATGTCACAGCGGCCAACGCAAGCGGTCCTGGGGCAGCAGCTGTGCCAACTCGACGTCCGGCAGCCAGAGGAACGCTCCCACCTCAGGCACAACACCGGCCCCCCCCTTCACGGTCGCCTCCCGAAACAAACAAGGCGCAGTAAGGGCGAGCGGCTGTCGGACGAAGAGTCTGCTCTAATGAGGAGCAACAGAGGGCGTAAGGTGGCGGCAGCGGGCCGCAGGCGGGCACTCTGATGCCCCCACATACATCAACACCCATAAGCCTACGGAGACGGGCTAAATGTCTCCAGGCGAATCTTCACCATGCCAGAGCTGCCTCGGATGTGCTCAGCATGAGGTTCGCAACCGAGAACATGGACGTCGCCTTTATCCAAGAGCCATGGATTGGCTCAGGACAGGTCCGTGGACTCCATTCAGTGTCTGGTAAGTTACTTTATAAACCTAACTCGCCACGTCCAAGGACAGCACTGCTTATTAATAAGCAATTAACTTTCGTTCCCCTCACACAGTTTATTACTGATGACCTGGTGGCGGTTTGGGTAAAGATGCCCACAGCGCAGGGTGCTATAGAGATAGTGCTGGCCTCTGCATATCTGCCGGGAGACACCGACAGTGCTCCAACAATGGAAGTCCGCTCCCTGGTTGAGCATTGTCGTCGAAAAAATCTCCAATGGATCATCGCCTGTGATGCAAACGCACACCATGAGGTATGGGGAAGCACGAATACGAATAAGAGAGGTGAGTACCTTCTTGAATACATTATTAGCAACAACATAAGCATAATAAACAGGGGTAACGAACCTACATTTATAAATGCCATTAGAGGCGAAGTCCTAGACCTAACGCTCTGTAGCACCAATATGTTGTCCGCTATCTCCAACTGGCATGTATCAGGGACGGTTTCAATGTCGGATCATCAACACATAAGATTCGACATAACCAGCACCGAGATACAATACTCAGTTACCAGAAATCCTAAAAGAACCAACTGGGATATCTTTCACTTTGAACTTGAGCATCGTGTAAACCGCTCCACTCGTCCAATTTTAACACCTTTCGAGTTGGAAGCAGAAGCAAATGAGCTTCACCAACACATTGAAGATGCATTCCATAGAGGATGCCCTGAAAAAGTCCACAGAGCTAAACGTGACGTCCCATGGTGGAACGACACTCTTGAAAAGCTGAGAAGGACTGCCAGAAAACTCTTCAATAAGGCCAAAGATGGGAAAGCCACATGGCTCTCCTATAAAAGTAGCCTAACGCTCTATAATAAAGAGCTGAGAAGGTCTAAGAGAGCTACATGGAGAGATCACTGTGGGAAGATCACAAAACTTCCCGAAGCGATTCGCCTTCAAAAAGCAATCAGTAAAGACCACTCAAATGGGTTGTGCACACTTAAGAACCCGGATGGTACCTACACCAATAGCCCAGAGGAAACCAGCAAACTTCTGTTGGAAACCCACTTCCCGGGCTGTGTGTTCCTACCAGAAGTGGGGAAGGGGCCAATGGCCACAACCATGAATCCCATCAACACTTCTGGTACAGGCACTATTCCAGTGGCGGACGATGACCAGGTAGATGAGGTATCTCCAACCCCACCATCTACACTGCGCAATAAGCTCCCACATGGAATATTTCATCATAAAAGTGTACAATGGGCTATAAACAACTTTAGCCCATACAAATCCCCTGGACCGGATGGTATCCAACCATGCCATCTGCAACATGGGGCGGACATGGTGGTGCCATCTTTAGTCCGGCTCTTCAGAGCTAGTCTAGCTCTTGGACATATTCCAAACAAATGGGCTACGGTTCGGGTCGTGTTCTTGCCCAAGGCAGGAAAGAAAGATTCACAAATGCCAAAAGCATACAGACCGATCAGCCTTAGCTCTTTTTTCCTAAAGAAAATGGAAAAACTCCTTGACCATCACATTCGGGTTACTAACCTCAAGGAAAAGCCCTTACATCGTTTTCAATATGCATATCAAACAGGAAAGTCTACTGAGACTGCTATACATTGCCTTACAACCAAAATTGAAAAGGTACTAAGCTCCCAGCAGATTGGCCTAGGTGCCTTTATAGACATCTCAGGGGCGTTTGATAATACTTCATATGTAGCCATAAAGACTGCTCTCAATCAGAAAGGAGTCTCTCCCATAATTATTGAATGGATTCTGAAATGTTAAAATCAGAATAATCTCAATGACCTAAGCAAACCACATCATACAGCCACAAGGGGGCCAAAGGGGTGGACCTGGTTATAGATGAACTTCTTTACAACTACTTCACCACCCAGGGTTACGCAGATGACCTTGTTATCTACATCGAGGCTGGCATGCCCCAACGATCTCAGATCGCATGCAACAAGCACTCAATATAGCCAACAAGTGGTGTCAAGATAAGGGTCTATCGATAAACCCATCTAAAACAGTCCTAGTCCCTTTCACTAGACAAAGGACTCAGACACTACAAAACCCAATCCTTAACGGTACGAAAATTGAATTTTCAAGTGAAGCGAAATACCTTGGGGTGATCCTTGATTCCAAGCTCAATTGGACGCCTCACCTAAACAGCACTGTCACTAAAGCCACCAGGGCATTCTTTGCCTGTAACAGGCTCTTTGGCAGAACATGGGGACTCAGTCCAAAAATAATCTACTGGTCCTTCGATACTGTTATACGACCCATTCTTACCTATGCTGCCCTAGCATGGTGGACCAAGGTCGAGCAAAGAACTGCAATAAAAACACTATCGAAAATACAACGCTTAGTATGCATGGGCATCACGGGAGCGATGCGCACTTGCCCGACTGAAGCACTAGGAGTCATAACTGGCATCCCGGCGATCCTGATTCTTATTAAAAAGGAGGCTCGCCTGGGTGCCCTAAGACTAACATCGGTGAACTAAAGCTCGGGGACCTAACGGGTCACTTAAAGGCTCTCACGCCTATATTCAATGACCCTATCATTCGTCTTTCGGACTATAGTTTATCGGGCCCCTTCTTTGAAAGAAACTTCCTTGTATCAATACAAAACAGAAGCACTTGGAATGTTGATCTATCCTGCATACCCAATGGAGCTCAAATCTGGTATACGGATGGCTCTAAACTAGAGAATGGCGACACCGGGGCGGGCATTACTGGACCACGGTTCAGAAAAGCCATAGCCATGGGTAAAACACCTACCATATTTCAAGCAGAAATACACGCGATAGAGATCTGCGCCCGAGAATGCCTTCGCAGGAAGACAAATGGTGCTACGATCTATATTTTCTCCGACAGCCAGGCATCTCTAAATGCCTTGAGATCATTCCAATTCTCGTCAAGGCTAGTCGAAGAATGTTTCCATCTATTGAACTCTCTGGGAAAAAATAACACGCTAACGGTGGGATGGGTTCCTGGAAATGAAGGACATGATGGTAACGAACTGGCCGATGCTCTAGCTAAGCAAGGAGCAGGTAGGCCGCTAATAGGACCTGAGCCATTCTGTGGACTCACCAAGGGACACAGGAAAGCTATACTCAGAACATGGGAAGAAAGGGAAACAAAGAAAAGTTGGTCCGACAGCTTGGGGCTACGCCAAGCCAAAAATTTCCTAACCCCAGATAAGAATATATCCAAACGTCTTATCAACCTAAACAAGAATGACATTCGTATGCTTACGGGTTTTCTCACTGGCCATTGCTGCCTGAGATATCACCTCAAGAAATTGAACTTATCTGATACTGACGTCTGTCGGTTTTGTAACTCAGACCAGGAGACGTCATCTCACATACTGTGCGAATGCCCAGCACTCTGCAGGAGCAGAGCACAACATCTTGGGGAGGTAATCGTGCCACCCCACAGGATATGGAGTCTCTATCCGAATAAAGTTCTAAACTTTATTCGCAGCCTAGGGCTACAGGAGAATCCATAATCCTACTGGCCAGCACAAAAGATCAATCTGGTCGAGGTGCACCAAATATGGCCTTGTAATAATAATAATAATAATAATAATGTACATACATGTGTATGTACATACATAAATATATTGCTTTTAACATCGGATTTTTCGACAGGAGCCTTTTTACTTGCTTAAATTTTAGTATGCCCAATTTTTATGAAAATGGAATCTGACTCGGCTACATGACAACCTTTCTTATAAAAAATGAAACCCGATAATTTTAATCTGTGTATGAATTATGTGCAAGTTAAGCTCTGCATAAAAAACTATGCACATATAAACATACATATGTATGTCCACTGTCATCGACCCACTCTCGCTCTCTGTCTCTCGCACAAGCTCTTTCTCACTGCTCTATTTGTTTTTCCCTTTCGCCAGTCAGTCTGTCTCCATTGCTTTGTTTCGCGACGACCCCTTGGCAATGCAATTATGCATTTGTCCAGGTGTTGCAGGCACGAACACAAAAGCATCGTTGACCAGTCGATAATTAAATAATTTTAATGCAATAATGCCGCGGCAAACGCTTGGGGGTGACGATACACAAACATTGATGTAGACGTGGCAACGGGGGAGGTGCAGTCCAGTAAAACGGATCATCATTGAGCCAGCTTTCAATTTGTACAACGGCTTAATTGATAATCTTGGCTATTATTTAAATGCAAGCACGTCGGGGCTTTGATTCATTTCAATTTGTTGCGCTAACGATTCCAATTTGATTGTGGCAGCAAAGCACCAACAACAGGCCACCAAAACAACAGGAATAACAATGTGAGTACGTGTGATTGACCAAGTGACGGATATGCTCCTGGGCAGATTATTGTTTTGTGTGTTTGTGTGCGTATGGCATATGACATGCAAATTATTTGTGTATTTTGCAAGCTTAGGGAAAAGCTGGCACTCAAACAATTAACTGCTTGTCCCTATAAAGCCGTCGACATCGAAGTTGAAAACTATAAAAATCTATCAGAAATCGAGAATCAAATATTGTTATAGAACTAACTAAAAAGTCGGAGTTTTTAGCATAAACTCCAGTTTTGAAGATCCTAATCTGAAATTGTACACCTATTCTTTTGAAATTAAAATAAAGTTTCGGATTTAGTTACTTTTTAATTTGGACCCCCCATCTCCAACCCCTCGTACACTGGGTACGAAATATAATAATTAAATACACATATCCCCCGATTTACACGGTAGATACGTTCCTAAGAAAAACGTGTAAATGGAAAATTAAAAATTTTCAATTCAAAACCGTCTAAATCGAAAAGCTTGCAGAAAATGCATAATTTTGCTATTTAACAGTTGTGATTTTTTTCAATATTTTTAGGTGTACACAGAAATGAAAATAAAATGCATTGACAGGTTAAAATTCGTAATATATTACGGAATCACTCTTTTTTATTTAATTACAATACATTAAACAGAAGAACAAAAAATAAAACTAAAGGTGTTTTATTATCCTTCATCACTATCAGAAATTACTCTCATTCTTTTTTTCGGAATCGAAGGTTGGAATTCACTTTCATCACTCGAAGTTATTTGTGCCGATTCGATGTTTAAAGCAGAAATATTTTCATTCTGAGAGATGGTAATAAAATCGGTTATTAACAATTGCTTCGAATTTTTTGTAAGATCTTTGTAAACTTCTTCATATTGAGCCAAGCAGCGATTTATATCACCCTGGAATCGTAAAGCCCTTTCAACGTTTGTGTCATTTTGTATAAAATGATTACCCAGCTTTCTTCCCAATTCGAGTCCTTCGCGGATGACTTTAGCAGTGAATGTTACTGGTACTAATTCCTCTTCATCAGAATTGTCAAACAAAAAAAAACTTATTTGTAAAACCGTGTTAAAGCGAAAACGTGTAAAACAAGTACCGTGTAAATCGGGGAATAGGTGTATTAAAAAAAAAATTTTTCGAATACATACACTTAAAAATAAAAATACTTAAAATTAAAAATTTAAACCATTGCAACGGTGAGACAAAAACATCAGACAACTAAGAAATGAAAATTAAACTATAGTCGAGAAATCCCAAACCTTGTAACCTTTTCAAGGAACTGCTGTTTACATGTATAAGCTTCATCTCCGGTTCATAACCGACTTGGACGAAATATTCGCAGATTTAAATATTATTTCATAGATTCAAATCTTATTTTTAAAAATATAAAATTCAAGTTCTTTTGTTTTCGATTCTATGTGTATGAAATAAAAATGATTTCATGAATTTTATAGAGAAGGAGGGCCGTGAAAAATTCTAGATTCGCATAAGACAGCGGTTGTTCATCGTTTCCTAGACATTGTTCTTAAATTTCATAAGCAGTACTTTAAGTAACTGATGTAAGAATATATTTGATTTTCTTACCGACGACGGTATACTCTGATAACAGAATAACAATTTGTGTTGATTCTGCTTGAAAAGAGAAAGATATGGAAATTAACGGTATGAAAATACAGGCAGAAGGGAAGGCGTGGCATTCAAATTTTAATACTAAATTTAAGAATTAAAAATCTTAAAATAAGTTCCCTTCATACTCAAAACATTCAGAAAGATACAGAAAGATAGAAGACGAACCGTGTCATCTACAGGAATTTTGCAATGCTTTATGACTCTTGCTCGAAATGTATCCAATAAATATAGACAGACATGACTTAAAACCAATAGCCTGCCTGTGTCAAGACCACATTTCTGATATTCGGATATATTTTAAATTTATTTGGAAAATCGCATTCTTTTAAGGTTTGGCACGGTGCGGGAGAAAGTTGTACGAAAAGTGTTCGGACTGTGCAACACATATGTATGCAAATGCCAAAAATAGAGTTTCGAAATAATTGGGCTGTGGTTGCTATGGCATTTGTTAGAAGGCAACAACACAGCAACAGCATAACCATCCGAAATAGTTACCTTGTTGCACGAGAAGCGAAGTCTGCAACGCCTAGACATGCAACTTAAGGTGCACAGTTGAGCATCGAAATAAGTAAATTGAAAAGGAGGCAGAAGAAATTTAAAGTGAAACAGGGAATATTCGGCAGGCAATCGAAACTGTTGCACGTTGCTTTCGGCTGACTAAAAACTGGGAAGACAGACCAAGCTATAGGAAACTGCAGTTATGGTTGTCGATGTTTAAATTTAAAATGCTGCTTCAAAAGGGAACAACAGGATAAACTATAGAATCAATAGCTAAAATGCGACAAATGCACATACAGTATTCCCTTGATTTACGTTTTGATTGTTTACGCGAAATGACGACGTATATCGGAACGACGTTATTTGATTTATGTAGTTTTTTGACAACGATACAACACTTCCTGAACACTCCAATCATTTTTTCAAGCCAAGCCACCATTATCAGCAATTTAACTAAATTTTTGGAAAGCTGATTTACTATTACAGTCTGATGTCGATATGAATATGTTGGACTTAAGGGGGTATTCTGGTTTAGAATTGGAAAAAATTGATTTTTTTTTTGCATATTTTCATTGTATAACCCTTCAAGAAAATGTCCCTAAAAGAATTTTTCGAAATTCGAATTATTATTTCGTTACAGCTCATTTTGTGACGCTTCTCCGACTGCGCGCGACTAGTCCTCAAACTTTGAGCTCGTTTTTCTCTTAACTACTTTTCTAGGAACGGTGTGCATGATATCTCAAGTTCTACTCAACCGATTCACTTGAAATTTTATACAGAGCTTCTTTATACATTATAGTATCGCACTACGAAGAGTTTTAACGAAAATTATTTTTTTGTATTTTTAAAAAATTCCGAAAGACAAAAAAATAGGAGAAATATGAAACTTTTTTTCAAACCGCCGCCATTTTGTAAATTAAATTTTTTTTCAAAAACGTTTCGTAGTGCGATGACTACATCCTTCATCTTTACGAATCAATAATTGATTTCCATATCAGGTCAAGGAAAGGATTTATATCCTGCACACCAGGACAAGCCATTTTTCCATCAGTCCCCACTTCGTCGACCTGCAGTTTTTTGAAATTTAATTTTTTTTTTTATATTATAATTGTTTTGTATTCTTAAAATATCAATAAAAAGTTTATAAAAAAATGGATACTTAAAATTATTTTTTTTTTTTATACCGCCAAAAAAAATCTCTAAAATTCGGGCTTCTAAACCAGAATACCCCCTTAAGCCTCGTTACAATATTAGTTTCTACAAAGGCTTTCGTAAATCTTTAACAGACCGTTCCGGAAATTAACTCATATCGGTGTCTAAGAATAAACTGAATTCATTTTATTTTCTACTTTTCTTAATACTAATGCAATGTTGCAGAATCAGCAGAGATATACAATTATTTCGCTCCATATTAAATCTGAAAAGAAACTTAAATTTAAAATCAAGTTCTATTCCACACTAAGGACATTTTATAGACTTGCATTTGTATGACTGCTGAAATGTTAAAAGTTTTCCAAAGGATTCAGGCAGGCATATAATGAGTGACTCGTTGAAAAAGTACACTGGATGACTATAGCGCAGTTGCCAAACTTTTTCCATGTCGCAAACTATTTTCAATTGGTTACCACATGCAGACGGTAACAACTTGCAGCATTGTAATTTAGGCACCTGCTGTTTGTCTTTGTTTTTAACACGCGCACGTAGCGCAATTCTCAACTTTGCCTCTAATGTTGCTGAAAATTGAATTTCTTATTACAATAATTTTTTGTTTCTCTGCCATGTGACTGCAACGACAAGAAAATCGACATCAACAAGAGCACTCGGCCTGCAAATACCCTGCATGTCAACAAATAAGATTTTTTTATATTCTATACTAAATGGAGTCAATAAGATAGATCATTTAAAACAAAACAAATTTCACTAACAATTATTGCAAATTGTTATAGCCTCTGCCACAGTCTCCATCTATGTATTTGCATCGGGTATAAGGGATCTGTGTGCTCCTTTTCGCCGACTGCACAAAGAAAACAACAAAAATGTAACGCAGCTTGCAGTTGCGTTGCATTCCGCCATGCTAGTATTACGTGGTGTGGTAAAATGCTGGCGCCGATGGGCAAATTTGTTGCCGGCCTGCCAGTACACGGTACAATCAACTGCGTCTCCGAGCGCGCTTTCCATTTATTTATTTGATTATTTTAGATTGTGTGCTGCGCACAAAATTAAATAAAATGCTTATTCAAACGTTCAAAGTGCTTTAAGAAATAAAAAAAAAATAGGCAAGCCAAAGTGTGTCAACAAAAGGGAAGCAAAGAAGCACAAAATGTGATGTCAAAGAGGCTGCCAAGTTGTCGCCAACTTTATTGTCGTTGCTGTAGCTATGGTTGTTGTAGTTGCTTTGTCCTTTTATCTCGAACTACTTTTAGCTGACTTTGCGCTGGCTATCGTTATCGTTTATCGTTTAAGTGAATCATGTCAACCGCATAAATGGGTCTCGGCCTTAACCCCTTAGCCACCTAGCCCCACAACATCGTGGATTACCATAAAAGATTTGTCGTTTGCCCATTTGCTGACTGCATTTATTTTATCCCTAAATGTATGTACATACATATGTACATATGTTCAAGCAACATCCTGATATCGCATGCGCTCCCTGCCTTTGTTCAAATTCACATGCCAAAAACAAGGACGTGGCCTGAAAACTGGATTAATCTTATTAATGGTTGCCGACTCTAGCTTAAAAACATGCAAGTGTCTTAACAATTCCAGAGGCGTCTTTGTCTGCACTCCAAATGCCCGTGATGAAAGAGTCTGAGTGGCTAGCAATCCCGTGGACAGAGGAGCAGTAATTTATATAGAATTGTTTTTATAGATCTACTTGGATACTTGGTAAATACTATTTTTTAATTTTGTTAGGAATACGATTTTATTTCGAGTACAATGTTTCATTTCAGTTTTTTTTTTCTTTCTGTTTATAACTGCAGTGCCAAAGGGTAAAATAAAAATTTCATTTTATTTTAAGAGTTCATTATTAAAAAAATAGCTAAAATAGAAAAATGTGAAGCCAAACAAAAAAAAGAAAAAATTTAAAAAAAAATTGTCACTTGAGTGTTACGTAACGCTTAATTGGGGGGGGGTTAAGAAAAACGTTACGGTGCGTCACAAGGGGGGTGGGGGGTCAAAAATCTTCAAAAATTGCGTTACGTAATATTTGAACGCTCCCTTATAAGAATAACTATCATTGAGAAGGAGGTTTTCAATTTTAAGCTTATATAATTATGAACTAAACTCTAAAAATTTTACCTTTGCAAACAGTTTTTCTACAAACTTTTTTCTTGAGACTCAAATTAATTGCAGGTCTTTAAAAAATGCTTTAAAAAAGAACCAAAAATTATAACAGCTGTTCCTCAACAACTGCGGGCAGCGAGGGTTGCCCGCAGCACGCTACAAAAATTAAACTTCTTCAATTTGCTTTGCAACTTTTCAGCCGAATTAAGTCACAAAAAAACCAATTTGTGATGTGGCCTGCAACCCTTAAAAACTATACGTACCTTTACAGTTTAAAGTTGCAAGGAAATTCCAAAAGTAAATACCAGTATTTGCCCCAAATGGGAAAATTGACCATATAAATTACAGTAGCGTAACATTGATGTTATGGTTGTCCCTCTCTAAGCATTTATATAAATATTTGCTGCACCCTTAGCATAAGAGTCATTCTGTAAATGAAATGAAATGTACAGTGGGAAATCTCTGGAAATAAAACCTT
Source organism: Scaptomyza pallida (assembly GCA_018152965.1). Classification (NCBI taxonomy): domain Eukaryota; kingdom Metazoa; phylum Arthropoda; class Insecta; order Diptera; family Drosophilidae; genus Scaptomyza; species Scaptomyza pallida. The sequence goes on along the minus strand of JAECXP010000046.1, from coordinate 1,307,058 downwards.
TTTTTCGAAAAAAACTTTTAATCCAAATATTTATTATTAATTATTATTAATGTCACTTCTTTCTGACCTTATTAAATAGTATTGTTGTTTGATAGCAGTAATTTTTGCTTCAAATATTGGATAGGCAATAACTCACGAAGTTCGAGCACACATTTACCAAAAAATGTATACTCGTAGTGTACTACAGTCTTTGAGTGACCAAACCCATTGTAAGAAAATTTTTTAAAAACAATAAAGCATGTTATGTAGGCAACAAAGTTAAAACTTGAATTGTTATTAATACATCTTAACAGCTACTTGCTTGACGCTTGCCATTGTGCCTTGGGTTCAAGTTTGCAGCAAAAAGGCTCAGACGAACCACAGCGATTCAAATATTTTAATACAATACACAAAAGCAACAGCTACAGAAAGTAGTAAGATGTCTCTAATCGAGAAAGCTTGACTTGAAAACACATAATTGTTCCAATGTTTGTACATTTGTATGTATAAGCAAGCTACATTCGTACATGATTTCGACACAGCTTTTAAACATAAGGTTCAAAAAAACAAGTTAGAACGGTGAAGTTAAAATATTCCGACTAGGAAATATCCTTAGCCCGTTACGTAATGCTTACAGTCATTTGTGTTTGTATCTCCGGTGTTTCTTAACAAATTTTGATCAGGTGTTCACTATTTCATCCAGGAATGATTTCCATAGTTTTGAAATTCAAGTTATTTTATTTAAATTGACCCCATGCGTATTTTGAAAACCAGAAAAGCTGTCGATGATTGGAAACAAGTTCGCACTGCTTAGGGCTTAGGTAAACTTAAGCTCACAATCTGGAGTCCCTAGCTCTAGTAGTCTTTAAGATCCAAGCGTTTAGGCAAAAGGACAAACAGACGGACGCACGGTGATCAAAAATATATATACTTAATGTGGTCAGAGATGCTTCCTTCTGTCCGTTACACACATTTGCACAAAACCATTAAACTCTTTTTACCAATTTATGGGTTAAGGGTATAAAGCGCAAAAAAAAATTATCCTTCTAGTGGTTTTCTAGCGCGAGAAACATTATAATTAAAAAGTGAGTTTTTATACTTTGATACCAAAGGTATCATAGTATATTGGGTTTGCTCATGGTGTCTGTCCGTCTGTCCGTATGAACACAACCCCCCCCCCTCCGATTATAAACAAAAATTACTGTATCTTCTACAGTTTTAAAGCTATAGCCACCAAATTTGGTAGGAAGGTAGATGCTGACATCTGACACAGATATGCATCAAAATTTTGGATGCCACGCCCAAATAAAAGCCGGAATGCATGTATCTTCGCCAGTTTTTAAGCTAGAGTCACCAAATTTGATGGGAACATTGTTAGTGACATCGGATGTGCATTAAAATTTTGGATGCCACGCCCACTTATACCGCCCACCTCTTTATCTTTCTCAGTTTTTGCGCTTAAGTCTGCATACTTGGTAGGGGGTTACAGGGTGCCATCCGCCACAGATTTGCATCACAAATTTGGATGTCACGCCTACCCCTTCTGGCTGATATTTATAAACAAAACCACCATATATTATCAATTGCACACAGAATCCTTAACACAGCTATGTAAACTGATATCAAAGTATATCGCAGTCGTTTGCGTCCGACTGCAATGTTTTAACTTGTTTTATTATAAGAGTGCTGTTTTAAAAGTAAAACCTTACACATCAAAATAATTGGCACGCCTAGCTACGAATAATAATACGACAATCAAATTATTGCTGTCCAGTGCACAACTGCTAAACATGGAAGGAAAGTGGAAGTGGGAACAACGTACATTGTTGTTGTTGCAAAGGAAAATTCAGCGCTCGTCACAACCATCGGACGTTTAAAAATATAGCAAAGCCGCCGTATCCCCATGTCCCGGAACGTGCAAGTGGCAACTTGTGTCGGCGTTGACTTTTTCCTAGCAGGATATCAAGAAGCCTAGTGAAATCAAAGGTGAAAGCAAATTAATGAGCCGAGAGAAAAATTCAGTCAGGCCGAAAAGATTGAACACTGACTAAGCAGTAGACATGAACCGTGTAAAAAATTATACAATTCTCAAAAAAAAAAAATTAAAATAGCCAAAAGCTGTTCTGCTAGAAATGTTGAAATGGCGTCGTGTGTCGAGCCGAGCCCTTTTGCATATTTTTTAACCTACCGATTCACTAGTTAATCCTGTCCCTATGAGCTCCAGTTCCAAACAACCCTACCACACAGGACGCACATGAAACTTAGCCGGCTGAAACCAAAGGCAGCTTAGACTTTTACCACGCACGCAACACAGAGCCGGCAATATCAAAGACAGAGCGCAAACTAGTTTTAAATCCTCGCAAGATGCTAGCAATACTCAGCCGGAGAGAGACAGGCTTCACAAACAGTGGTATCAAAGCCCACACCAGACAAGGAGCTGGAATTCGAGGATTCCAGGTACAACTACTAGAAGAAACATCAGTCATTGTCTGGGCTATAAGGCCGCATCGTAGTCTACTAAATTTGGCGGCCGAATATTCGGCGCTTCGGCCGACAGCGTTGCCGAATATTCGGTATTCGGCCAATTCACTATTCGTGGCATCTCTAGTTTTGAGGCGGTTTGTTATTGATCTTACTACAAGCAGGGAAAGCAAACCGATAGTCCCAAGACCGTTTTCATTGCAAAGCGTAGTCCCTTACACCCATTTTAATACTGCTATTAAAGTAAGCCGCATTCGGTTGCTTCCGATTTTAACGATTTCACAAGTTATTTGCTTGTAATGAGACTGAGGGCCGTCATTGTCCTTGATTATCCATATTTACTTAAGCTGCCTTCACACGGTCGGCTTTTCCGTGGCTCTATATGACCGACCAAAAAATTTGGCATTCACAATATTCGCATCGGTTTAATTTTAAAATTCTACCACTCGAGAACTTACAGTTTGCTTATTGCAAAATGTTAAATAACAGAATTAACCATACAAGGCGAGAAAGTAATAACCTTCAAAACCGAATTGATGACAGTGGAAGATCTTTAATTATGTCATTAAGAACACGATATATTGAATAAAGCGATTTCGATTGAAAAATACCATACCAGCACTATTAAATTAAGATAATTATTCAAAGAATATGCAGTATTACTACAATCATTCTTTCCAAATGTTACTTACGGTAAAACCTTGTTTTGAAATTTATTCTCAACCACGAAGGCCTCGCGAAAAATTCACGGACCAGGGCCTTGCGTTGGCTAACGCCGGCACTGATCACCACCATGGTCACACAACACAAAAGATACTTCCCTTACTACTACTAGCTACTATAAAAAACACTTATCCTAAAATTAACCAATTAAAATTCAAAAAAAAAAAAAAAAGTAAGAAGGCTCTAGTCGAGAAATCCCGACTAGGACATACCCTTAACCCGATACTTAACGCTTACAGTCATTTGTGTCTATTTTTCGAGTGACTAATATGACCAATATGACCAAACTTCAAACTGCGATACCTCCGGTGTTTCTCAACCGATTTTGATCAAATTTTTTTTAATGTTCATTATTTCATCCGTAGTTTCAAACCTAATTTTCACAATTTTAAAGTTCAAGATTTTTGTGTTAACGATCACATGTGTATATCGGAAACCAGAAATGTTATCGAAAATTTAAAGCAAACTTGATCTTCTAATGGTATAGGAGAGTTTAAGTTTAAAGTTTGAAGTCTCTAGCTCTTATAGTCTCTGAGATCTACGCGTTTATACAGACGGACAGACGGACAGACAGACGGACAGACAGACATGGCTAGATCGACTCGGTTGTTGATGCTGATCAAGAATATATATACTTTATGGGGTCGGAGATGTTTCCTTCTGTCTGTTACATACATTTGCACAAAACCATTATACCCTTTTTTACCTATTTTATGGGTTAAGGGTATAAAAAATAAGCAAGTAAGAATGCTCTCGTTGAAAAATCCCGACTAGGACATAACCCCATATGCAACGCGTATAGTCAATTGTGTGTGTTTCTTAAACGATTTTGATCAAATTTTTCCAATGTTTATTATTTTATCCATACTCTTAAACCACATTTTCATAATTTTAAGATTCAAGCTTTTTTGTTATCAATCACATGTGTATATCGGAAGGGATGACATAGCTATATCGAATCGGCTGTTGGTGCTGATCAAGAGTATATATACCATATGGGGTCGAAGATGCTTCCTTCTGTCTGTTACATACATTTGCACAAAACCATTATACCCATATTTATTTATGGGTTAAGGATATTAAAAAAAAAAATAAAAATCGATTTGCTGTCGGACGCAACCGACCACGATTTACTTTGATACCAGTTTACATAACTGTGTTAAGGATTTTGCGTAAAAATATGGGGACTTAGGGTATAAAAACAGGCAAAAAATGGCAGAAGCAAGCGTGACTTCCAAATTTAATAATTTTGTAATATTTAGAGAAATTTAAATGACTTATCCATTGATACCAAACTTTTTTTGAAGTAAGTTTAATTATGAGTGGACTTAACTTTAAATGTTGTCAAAACAAATATGCCGAGTAGTGTATGCTAACTTATCGAGAAGTCTACCTGAGTCAACTAGAGCCTTAGGGGGTTAAACAGCAGCTCTTGAAGACATGCTTTACGACTAGTTAGCTGACGAGCAATATTATTTGGGCCAAAAAGCCTTTGTGATCTTCTGTGCAAGACGGTAACATTATTCAGGATCGCCTTTCGCTATGTGTATAAAGCCAAGATAGTGCATTTACCTTTATTTCAGGAAAATTGAACGGTATTTTCAGCGCGTTTAATTAGTTTTTTATTTCCGTATAATTCACAAGGCTATTAAAGTGATCCATCGGAAAGGGAATAGCCTGAAGAAATGAGTTTATTCTTCATTTGTGAGATAACAAAATGAAATGTCGTAATTGTATGAAAGTGAAAAGCAAATGCTGATACTTACTAGATAACAGATAACAAAAGCTTTTCGTATTGAAGACAGAGTCATAGAATGTAAAGGTTAAGTTTTTAAATTTATCTGAGGAAAATTAATTAATGTGACCATTGGTCAAGACAGCTAGATGTGTGGAACAATTTGTCTCAAAATCATTTGATGTTTCAAAATCAAAGAGGTCTGGAGCCCTAAAGAAATCCGTTGGGCAATGAGTCGGCTCACGAGAAGAGTGTTATGTGCGACCTGTAGCTTGTTTTCCCGAACCCTGTAATATTATTGTGTAATGGCTTGTGAGCCATTACAAGATTACCAATGAATATCTTGATTTTTGTTTTGGCACATTTAAATTAAAGCAGCTGACCCGGTTCCAGCTCTTGAAATCTGTCGAATTTAGGAATTAATCACAGATCGGATACAAACAATGACCATTAGATAGCTAAGCAAACAATCATAAAAACCTAATAAAGTTATAAAACAATTATAATAATAATCAAAAGGTTCTCACTACCAAGAGAAAGGCACTGCGACCAACTAGACTTTTGTGCTTAATAAAAGGCTTCCTTAATGAACACGAGCTGCAACGTTTTAAGACCTTTTATTACTTATAAACTCGCTATGTAGGTGCTTTAAGTGGCCTTTCTCGAAAACTATGGAATACATGATATTCCGGATTTAGTAGCTACCTTCTCACTAAACTTGTTAGCTACATCTAAACGTGCGAAATATGTATACTTTATCTCATCCACTTTATCTCATGTACACATGGTCCAAGATATATGGTCCATTTTCTTAAGTTTAAGCTCAAGGGTTTTAAAAAAAGTCGCTTTTGGACCATGACAGACTTTGCACAAAATGAATATTATCAATGTACATATAATACAAACTGAGTATGATATTTGAACATGCTGGCTTTTTGGGACACTTTTGATGCAAGTGTGTGTTTAGATATAACTAGCGTCATTGCCAAACTTTGGTAAATCTTGTTTAATATCTTTTAATTTACGAACATAGAAACAGTCAATTTTGAAATTGATTTGGTTTGATATGTTGAGGAACAACTGGCTATTGAAAATCGTCGCGATATTTCATAACGCTCTTCAAAGGACACTGTCGCATAGATCTGAAACCTCCTCAACCCTTTCCGTTAATAAATTTGCGTGCATTAAAAATGCACACAACAAACTTTTTGCAGAAACTTCGTCCACAGGCCTAGAGTAGCTCAGCGGGTCAGTCAGGAACTCCATGAGAGTGTGTTGAAGGAAGGAGCAGCCCACCCTTTGGTTTATATCTGTCGTTTACATTTCAAATGCAAATACTAAAATCCAGAGACGACTCACCGTATCCTCTGTACATGTATCCCATTTTTGCATATCCAATGTATCCGATTGCATCCATAACAGCTGGAAACAGCACGTTCTTAAGTTCCATTGTATTGTTTGTTTTGCATGAGGAGTTTTCAAAGTGTCTGGTCTGTCGATTTTAATGCCAAAGCCGCAGGCGGCCGACTCTGCATTTGATAGTCTATGCGCGAGTTTTCAATACTCTTTTTTAACAACTGACAATTGCAGACAGAGCAGCAGCTTTGGCATGAAGTTTGCGTAAATGTTTTGATATCTCAATAAGTTTTTGGTTCCAGGCACGCGTCTCTGCCAGCAGGCATTTCAATTGACTTAAGGCTGTGGCTTGGATAATTTTTATGATTTGGTTCCTTGTCAATTAGGCAGCAAGAGCTACAGCGATAATTGCTCAACGGTTATGTGAGAGCTTTTGGTTTTAATTGCCTTGTCGGAAGCGGCTATCAGATTGCAAATTAGCTTGGTAAAACCCTTAAAGGTTGCAGCTGAAATTACTTTTTGATTACTAAAACAACATATATGCTGAGGGAGAACACCTCCCTGCCTCAATAAACAAAAATATGTATTTTGTTCGATTGCAAGCGATACATGTAAATGTTAAAAAAAAGAAGTCGACGCACTTCTTTGTGCAGTTAGGCAGCTAGAGTCGCCAAATATGGTAGCAAGTTTGTTGGTGACATTCCCCAAAAATTAAGTTTAAGGGTTTTGATACCCAGATCTGCATCAAAGCTTTGATTGTCAAGCCCACCTATACCTATACCTATACCTATATACATACATACACCTAAATACATTCATAAGATCGGAAGCTAAAATTTCTTCAAGAAAACTTTAGACAACAGTCAATTTATATTATACACGATTGCATTTAATTGAATAATACTGATATAATTCAACATAGAAATAATGCTAATAATATGAAATGATAATATTCTAATATGATAATATTTTATGAACCTATTGTCTTCGCCAAAGCATTATACACACACACATGCCATGCTACTAATATTAGCGGGCCAGCCTGGTAGATTTTCAGGAATACGGTAAAATGTAGAATTTATACGATAGTTCAGGGGTGGGTTTAATGTAGTCTATCGATCAATATCGAGCGCGCAATTTAGGCAGCTTAAAACTACTGAGTTTTGTCGACAACAGAAGGGGATAAAACCATAATCCTCATATATATATTACTATTTTTACACAGAATCCTTAACACATATATGTAAACTGGTATCAAAGTATATCGCAATCGGTTGCGTCCGACTGTAAGGTTTTTGCTTGAATAGAAAATCGTTTTTTAACAGGGGTGAGAGTATCTGGGAAAGATTGTAATGGATAGAATACCAATAAATTTTATTAAAGGGATAATGGGACCGAATTTAATGACTAAAGAACTTTAAAATAACTGGATTAGAGGCCGAAAAAGAAGAAGCTGCACTTTGCAAAAAAAAACTCGTTAATGGTGTTCCTTAATATCATAATATTTTTAGACCTTACAGTCGAACTTCCATATAACCAGCTTTCATATAACAAAGTTCTGCACAAAACAAATTTATTTCCAGAACGTTGCGGCTTAATCCAATCGAAAAACTCTTAAACGTACTTATAACGTATTTTCACTCCAACGAATTTTTTGTCCCTTTGAAATCCGTTATGTGGAAGTTGACTTTTTATCGTCCGCCACCGACTCCGATATAGACTGACACCAGTACAAAAATCTGAGGTAAGGATTCTGCTTGAAGAGGGTAAGACATAGGAATTTTTGGTACAAAAAGGCAGGTAAAAGGAGTAGACGAAGTATCCCATTGGTTACTCTAGCTGCCTAAATGTAGAATATGTGTGTATGTGTTTTATCGATTTGCACTGTGTATCGACTTGTTATCGATTAACCAGCTTCCAGGCTCGTAGTGCCCCCACAAATTCACTTGGTCTGTCGCCTGCGTGGTCGAAGAGATTTCCCAATTTTCAAAGCTCTATCTGTAAAGTCGTTCGAGAAACACGCGATCATACAGACACAAGGTCAGACAGACAGAAACAATAAGATTAGGTCCATTCTAAAAAACATTTAAAAGTTAACCATGTTCTTTAGTTATACTTTTCTCTTAATTGTGCAATTGAAAAAGTTCTGAAATCGGTTAAGGAACTTCACAGATATGGAACATTGAAGATAAGTCAATCATACAGTAAACGCGTAAACACTGACTGTACGCGTTAAGTATGACTTTGGCTAGTCGAATTTTCGTAACAAAAAAGTTCTTACTTTGTTAGTCGTTGAGAGTCAGTTGCGTTAAGGTAAAGATTTAAATTTTTAAGGCAATGAAACACGCACACCGTGAAAATCGTTGCTTATAAGTGCAGGAGTTGCTGCCCCGAAGTTAAGTGTTGCATTCTGACCGGAACAGCAACATTGTGGTTTGACACCATAGCGACCTGCTATTTTATTATCTGTCGCCAAAGTGTTTATATGTCAAGCGGGGTTGGTAATAACCACAACAAGAGTAAATACAACACAAATAATTTAGCAAATGTCAATTTTGCTTTAGCAACAACAGCAAATTCAAGTTTCAACATTTAAAACGCATTCGCAACGCCATCAAATTCGATACGCCAAAATGCAGCTGTTCCGACACACAGCTAATGTTTGCCGCCCCCTCTACCATCCCTTGAAACCATTTAGATTTTTGCAAGCTTTAAGGAGAGCGACATGAGTGTTGAAAATTGATTTGTTTATTATTTATCAAAAATATTGCAATACCCGATAATCTGTTATACCCTCAACCCATAAAATGGGTAAATAAGGGTATAATGGTTTTGTGCAAATGTGTAACAGACAGAAGGAAGCATCTCCGACCATATAATGTATATATATTCTTGATCAGCATTAACAGCCGAGTCGATCTAGCCATGTCCGTCTGTCCGTCCGTCCGTCTGTCTGGCTGTCCGTCTGTCTGAAAGAACGCGCCAATCTCAGAGACTATATGAGCTAGAGAGTTCAAACTTGAAACTTATACTCTCCTAAACCATGCGCAGTACAAGTTTGCTTCAAATTTTCGATTGTATTTCTGGTTTCCGATACACATGCGATCGATAACAAAAAATCTATAATTTCAAAATTGTAAGGCATTGATAAAATAATGAACATTCAAACAAATTTGATCAAAATCGGTTAAGAAACACCGGAGATATAGCAGTTTAAAGTTTGGTCATTTTTGTCTCTGGAAGAATACACACAAATGACTGTACGCGTTACGTATCGGGTTAAGGGTATGTCCTAGTCGGGATTTCTCGACTAGAGCCTTCTTTTTTGCTAAATAATTAATTTTTTACTGTTAATACCCTGAACCCATTAAGGCTAAATTCGGCATGCTGTTGTATGTATAAAAGGTTATAATGGCTTAAAAAGTATGAACATACCAGACAAAGAAAAGCAACTGCGCTCTCATAAAGTAAATATAAAGTATGATCACAATCAGCAGCCATGTCGGTATAGACATGCCTTTCCGTATGTACGAACGCATCGATCCCAATGTTAAAATGTAAAATTTTAAGCTTCCTATACATGAGCAGAATAAGGTTGGTGCAAATTTTCAAAAAAATTTCTGGTTACCGACATTCATATACATGGAATCAATAACTTAGAAAGCTGAGTTTTAAATTCATATGTGAAACGTTTATTGTGGTATTCGACATCTTCCGAATTTCTTATGTTTGGTAGGGGCATGAAGTTGACATCTGCCACAAGTCTGAATCAAATTATAAGATGACACTTCTACACCTACTGCCTGCCTTTTAAACAAAAAATCCTTAATCCTTAACATTAAATTTTTTATGGTATAAGGTAATACCGGAGTCGGATGCGTTGTTTTCACTTCTTTATTATATCTTCAGGTACTTTTTATTCAATATTTTTCGCATTTCATACTTTAATGTACTATTGGTTTTAACACAGTGATTTTAACTGCGGGGTCGCAAAAGACAAAAACAAATTGTCTCCTTTAAACATACGCTTGATACGTGAGAATCTGCGCAAATATTTTGGTGTTGTGTCATTTGTGTATAATAATATGGCCCTTTATTGGTTGCGAAAACAGAGACGATAGCGCAAGTTTTGCCTAGTACTTCGCTAACATTCATCTGAATGCATTCGAACTTATTCAAAAATTTGGAACCAGTTGCTACTTGAAATAAAGACTAAAAGAAGCACATCTAATTTCGGATTCAGGTTAAAAACACATTTACAACAACATATTTAATCATGTTGATTTTTCATCATTTTTAATAATGGTACAAATTTTAATAAAAATAGCGATTGCAATAATATTGTAAATTAGTTTAGTTAAAATTAAAATAATGATCATATTGTTTATGCTGAAGAAAGAAATGCCTAGATAAAATCTTGTACTTTCATTTTAATGAAAGCATATGAGTAGTATTATAGTCAAAGCATGAACCATAATTATGATTTCTGTTTAAATTGTTATAGGTTTATTTAAATGTGACTAGTGCACTAATTTTTAAGTTCTACCACTATTCAGCCCTTATTATTAACTTGTAGATTTTTAACTCTTTTGAATAAATTGCAGAACACATTGTTAGAGTTTTTATTGACACAGCACTTAGCACCTGTGTATCTGGTCCAATTGTTTTTGTACGGAACTTGTCGGACATTCAAATATCGTTTCACTTCTCTAACAGTCTTACAACAAAAAATTCATACAAATATTTCTCAACATGCTCTAAAAAAAACCTAAAAAAATATTTAAAAAAATGTTACAAAAAATCTTTTGCTGACACTGACAAGTCGTGTGAAGCACACCTGCAAGAGTCAAGCGCAGACCGCAAACAGAAACCAAACTGGTATGTGGTTTGAGTTTTGGGGTTTGGGGACTGGGGAATGGGGACTGGTGCTGTGCTAAAAACATGTTGCAAAATGCAGTCTTCAAGTTGTCGACGTGGCCTTAAAAACGAGTGCAGCATTGGCTTTCGGACTGAGTGTGCCACTAGCTGGCGTTGTGCCAAACTAGAAAACTTGAAGTAGTGCACCGAAAGAAAAAAAAAACAAGAAAACAAATGCCACAGCTTGTTGCTATCCCAGCCTTAGGCCTTTCGCTACTTGAGCACAAACACACACGCACCAGAAGTCGTAGCGAGGCACTGGCTTTTCAGAAGGGTAGAAGGTTCTTGGACAAGTGCGTACTGAGGCATTGTTCTTTGCCACACACTGCAGGCGCTGCGCGTGCACAACAACCGCAAAGGCAACAAGCCGTGCGGTAGCTACAGCGGCTATTTGTAACAATGTTGCACGCCAAAGACGCGCTGAAAAGTCGTCTCAGGCGATAATGTGACAAGGATAACGAGCTAGCCGACCAGATGGCTTGTTATCATCAAGCGTCTAAGCATCTTCAATTGTCTAGAGAGGAAAGAGGACTTTTTGGGAGATGTGCGTAATGCGCTCATTACGTGACGGCATCGACTGTTATACGTTGCAAGTAGCAAAGTCTTTGCTGTCGTCACTTGACGCTACACTAGAAGAAGTTTGCTGGTTTACTTCAAACACCTATATATATTAAAAGAATGAAATGTACATATGTAAAGTATCGCTTGGTAGTTTGAGTGTATGACTGCCCCACTTATCTAACATGGAATACATACCATGTCCCTTCCATTGGAGTCCCCTCCTTTGTAACCCTTAAAAAGTCTTCATTAATAGATATATCCGAATAACCAACGGCTAAATATACGTCTATCCGTCAGAATATTGAAGCTCGGAAATTTAAAACTAAAACCTTTACCATACAATTTGAATTTGAATACAATAGACACTTTGCCAATGCAAACAGCTTTTCGCTGCCATTACTAAGACTTTTTGAGCGACTTCAGTTTCTGTTAACACATGAAAGTTAGATACATAGAAGCCAGTTTGGAGTGCATTGACTGGGGCTGTAAGGCACTTGATTAACATATGGTTGCAAAAGAAGACAAGGTTTACTAAAGTGAGCCCAATAAGAAGTTAATCGAGCTTGAACCGCACGTGGAAGCAGCTGGCTAATTAGCTGGGCTCTCACCAACAGTTTGGACAACATTTTTTTGAAGTCCCTGTCACATGCCATAAATTTTCATAATTTAAAAAGAAATTGCCTGTGATTGCCAGGAGTCGTCGGTAGTCAACCAACCGACGGCGATCAAAACCTCCACGTTACACAATCCTCGAATCAAACTCTCTTCCTGACTGGTTGGTTGTGAGAGTTGCGGTCTATTAATTTGAAATGTCTTGAGATAAATTACTAAATGACTACCGCTTACGTGTGATCCATCCATCAATGCCATCATTAAGCCAAATCATTTGACAGAAATACGAACATAAATGAAACGACGACAACGATGCAGTCGATGATAAAGTTGAAAGAGAGGCGATGGGATTTAAAGCCGAACTCTGACAAGGCAAGGTTCTACTATAAGAGCTACTTATTTCAACAAAGTGGGAAACGGGGACCCCACTATGTTTGTCTGTGTGTGACATGACGACATCGTCATCAACTTTACCATCAACATCGCTATTTTTTTTATTATTTTTTTTATGTGATGTGTAGGGTGCTGTCGATTGGCATACACAGCACTAGACCTACAACAGCCCATTTTACAAAGCGAGCCGCCAGCGCTGCAGTTGCCCATCTCTTTAAGAAGCAGCTTTGGTGACTGCACTCAGGCGTGTCCAGGTATTTGTTGTTAATTATGTTGATAAGTGGCCACCACATACTTCCCAGCTGCACTTGTAATAATTTGTTTGCCACTCATGTTTCCCTTTTTTGCATCGCCGTCCGTAATCAATGCCAATGTGGAGTGAGCCAAATTCTTGTACCACAAAGGTTGATTCACATTCCAAACTGTGGCTGGCTGTGGGAGCCTCGCTGGCAAATGGTCACCCCGATTTCCACGAACTCTTTTGCTTCGTCTTTAGATTTCGATTGCTTGCTTTGCTACTTCTGGTTTCTTCTTAGGCTCGGTCTTATCTGTGTAATTGTTTTGTGTTTACTTATTACTGTGGACGGAAATTCCACGCTTGCGACGGAGAATTGCGAAGTGTGCGAATGACAAAAACAATAAACTGGAAGATTGAAAAAATTGCTTAGGTAGTCAATTCAGATTTAAAAAATATACCAATCGCAGCTTGTTGTTGTATTTTAGAAATGTGCGCTATCAGCAAACCTGGCATTTCAATTATGCCATTTTTGACCAACGGAGAACGTTTGTTTTATAGCTCATATTAATACATTTTTGTTTTCCAAAGCCACCAAAAGCAAAAGCCAAAAAATTTAACACTTTAAATTAGGCTGGTCAAAACATTATCAACAATGCACAAAAGTATAATTTAATCGGTCGTCGAATAGGGTACTTTCAGAATAGCAAAAAGGATAAAATATGTGCAGTCTGACGAAACTGACTTGATATACTCTTATACCAGTCTCTGTTAAGGATTCTGCGAGCAAATATGTAGTAAGCTATGGGGATGTACGGTATAAAAAGTTAGGTAGCAGGGGTAGGCGTGACCGCCAACTTTGTGATACAGATTTTAGGCGTATGTCACTTTTTTCCCTCTACCAGTTTTGGGTACTCTATCAGAATACTGAAAAAGATATAGACATTTCTAGTTTAAAGAAGTGGGCGGTATAAGTTGTCGCGGCATACAATTTTTTCCATTTTACGCACATATTTTAATGACGCTTTCCGTATTTTAAAGGCAGTGGGACGTTTCGTTTTATTCGTTTCACGCTTTCATTCATTGACAAGCAACGACTTCAAATGATTAACCCTTTCGGGACTACTGGGACAATACGTCCCAGCAATTTTAAACCCCTGTATTTTGATTAATTTTAAAGCTACCAATAACGTAAAATATCCCAAATGCAGCTCTTAATGTCAATTTCAACATGTAAACAAAAATATAACGGTAAAGATCGGCACTGTATCACAAATTGACAATGAATTTCACAACCTCGGTAAAATTTTATAAAAACGGGACATATAATCCCAACAAGTTTTTTGGGTGGGATATATAATCCCAATCAACATTTCAGATGTCCAAAAAAGCATTAAGTTATGAGGAAGTCGAGCGAGTTTTGCTTGAAAAAATGGGTATTGGGATTATATGTCCCAGGATAAAAGGACGATTTCAGGATTTTTAAGTATGCAGAACAACATTTTTTTTTGTCCCCTTGCAGAATATGCAAAAAGTTTTAAGACAACTATCTTGGATTTCAAAATAAAACTCCGTCCCGAAATGATTAAGAGGACAAAGCTAACAAAACGTATATTGTTATTTCGTGCACTTTTGAGTGGATTCGGAGTCCGCAAAATTTTTGATTTTAAGTGCATACAACGAAAATTATTTGGTTGGTATCAAGCAGTGTAATTAGAAGCAATAAATGCAAGAAAAGTATGACTATGTTTTAATTATTTAGCTTTTGGCAAAATCGGCTAAGAGCCAGCGGAGACATCGATGATTGAAGTTTAACCAGTCGGTTTCTATATACATATGCATAATCACATACACCAAAACACACAACTGACTGTAATCGACAATTTGACAATTTGATTATTGTGCAGCAATGAATTTTAAATTAAATATTTCAAATAAACAAGTACGACAACAAGACATTTTTCAAATAGGCTCTGTTGCTTGGGAGCCCGTTTAAAACAAACAAAACGTTTTTCGTTAAATTCAAAAATTCAAAGTCAAAGAGCCTTCTGACTCATTTGTGAAAATTTCAATTATTTAATACTTAATTAAATTTTGACTAGATTTTATTTGCTATATTCTCTGCACTCGGTTGTGTATTCCTATGCCTGGCAAATCAATTACAAAGCCTGCCCTACATTCGTTGCATTTAACGGCTTTTAGCTGGAACTGAAAGGCACGAAATGTCAACGGCTCTACGTTGGCATTTTTATACTCTAATATCGAAGGTAAAGAGTATATTTATCTCATAAGCTGTTGCTACTAGATCAATTAATTTGAAGCCACACCCACCCCTTTTTCCAAGAGACTTCCTAAGGGCAGGGGATAACGTCCCGTAAGAAACTGAATAAAAAACTTGAAGGCTAGTGCACTCCATCCGTCCTCACCCACTCCGCCTCCTTGTACGTTTTTCAGCTACAACAAAAAACATAGTAAGTTACTTTCTCATCAAATCTTGAATGCACCTTCTAACCTTACCGCCAGCCCTGCAAATTCGGAAATCCCCATATCTTTCGCTTTGCAAGTCGATTCGTTAACATTAGTTATAAGTTGGTATCAGAGTATTCCGCAGTTGGTTGTCTCCGATTGCAACGTTTCACTTGATATATTTTTTTGCTTTCTTTTTTGGCTGGTTGGTCCGTTTGGTTCGTAGATCTACAGGCCAGTCTGCAGGTGCCTTTGGCTCTAATAAAACTACTTTACTTCTTGCATTCAAACTCTGCTTTGCGCTGTGCGGCTAACCTAGAAAAAGAAACAAACGCTGACTTTGTTTGAGTTTTAGTTTTTCATGTCTCGTACAAGTTTTTTTTTTTCGGTACCCGCATTTAGTGAAAGGCACAAAAAGTACGATAGCGTCGTTGCTATCGTCGACGCTTTGAGATAAGTTGCACTTCTGCTCCATTTAAATGGCCTGCAAAGTAAATTATGCAAAGTTCTCTCATATATACCCAGCAAAAGTACAAATCACATAAAGAGGTAGTGAGGTTGTTTAAATGTAGTAGTATTAAAAACTATTAGAAGTATTACTATTATTCAATCATTGGTATTGAAGAATATTTCACAATTTCGAAGGCTTTAGTAGCCCTAAAAATTTCGCTTTCGTGTCGACAGCCTGAAGTATTGTATGTAGAAAAAACTCTTTTGGGACTAAGAGCCGATTTCTTAAATCATTACATTCATATATTTTGTCGTTCCTTAATTTCCTTAATATCGAAATGTCGTTGAAATTCATTTGGGCAAAGACGAATTTAACATATGGATATCATGTATTCAATACTAAGCCCTTTCGCATGCATAATATTTTATGTTTATTTTTTTTCGAACCTGTCGATTTTAACAAATTTTCTAGTTTAGGTTTGTAAAAATAATGCAAATTTCGATATGAAATACTTTTAAATGACTCAACAAATCAAAAAACTCCTTTAGAGGATATTACGAGACGCATTCTGCTAAAATAAAATTAAGACAGCATAACATACAAACATATAAATATATATGAAAGTACGAAACTATTTTCTTCTCTTTGTTTTGTGTGAGAGCTGGGTGTAGGGTGTATTCCTGTAAAGCACAATTTACTAAAGTATTCTTCTTTGGCTTTTTTTTATTGCAGCAAGCTGCTGCTAAAAAGTTTTTGCCACGACTCAGCAACAAAAAAAATAGTGGAAGGCAAAAATGAAACTGAAAAATGGTATCAAAGTGATTTCCAGTTGATGTCGTCGACGCCCTTTCTCTAAGAGATTGTTACTCGATTTAGGAAAAAAACTTTCGCCAGAAATGTTTGGCGTTTCATTTAATAAACCATTAACATATACAGATAAATAAATACTGCTCCAAATATGTAGACCAAAAGAATTATTCACTTACGATCCTAACTTGCATGCTGTGAATGTTTGATCTATGACTATGATCTATGACACATACATATATTTGTGATCCTATACTAGAGAACAAAACCCAATGGCGTCAATTCAAATCTTTCGCTTTCTATATTATTCATTGTTAAGCACTTACCGGTTCATATAAATAGCTTGTAACTGGCATCCAACTATCTTCCAACTAGCCACCCAGGGCAGCTCCGCAAAAACTGGAGCATAATAAAAGTTATGATTCAGAAATTAGAGTTTGCTGCTGTAAAGTTTAGTTTGTGGGGACGCTCGTTTGCACATACAAACAGACATATCTACATACATACATATGCACGTATGTGCATACATACATATGTATGTATGTATAAGTGAGGAGTGGAAAGGTTTCTGAAACTAAGCACTGAGTTGAGTTTTTAGCTGAATAAAAATAGCTTTCTAATGACAAAAGTATAAGAAGTCCGCTTGCTGTTACTGATTCCTACAAAAATATACAAAAATCGTTAAAGTTGATATGCACATAAATAAATACAAATTTAGAAGAAAATTCTTTAGCTGTGTTTAATGCGTTGAATTACTTATTTCTTATTAGCAACATGCAATGTCTCCCTTAAAAGTGTTCGGCACTGTCCCACAAATCTGCCGCATAGTCTGTATAAAACAATTGCACCTGCATTTCGGCTTTGTTTCAATGATTCGAAATGAATATGCTGCCATTAACTAGCCAGAACGAACAACATACATATATATACATAAACGTATGTATGTATATTCATATGTATGTTCTTTTTGGACTATTCACAGTCTTGCCCTCGCTTTGAGCAAGTCCAAAACCAAACCATTCAGGAAGAACATGAACACGAAGCAGCAACCACAACTATGCACATGGACAGGAATACTCCCGAGGTGAAAGTATGTGAAAGCATGCCATAAATCGTTTGCCTGACGCTCTGATGTTGTGGGTGGGTGTACAACAGAGATAAACCTTTCTCTCTCACTCTCTCTCTTTCTCGCTCCCTCGGTGCATGTGTGCTGGTGTTGGTGTTGGCTAAAGCTACAGGCGATTAGAATTGATGTGGGTTACTAAGCAAACATGAAAGGCTATTACGTTAAGCGTTACGTTATGTTGCGATGCGTTGCGGAATTTTCCGAGCTGGCTGCAACTTTTATTGAAAGCGAAATAGTTTTGACTTTGCTATGTCGGTGAGTTATTGCAAGAATTTTTGACTCCCTCGGCCAGAGTTTAATTATAAATAAACAGATTGAAAAATTGTCCTTTCTTCGTTTTTTTTCGATTTTCTTAAGTTTTCTTCAACGATGTCAAGTTATATTCTTGTTTAATGTACATTTTGCCGTTATCAGACTTTGTTGTGATTAAGTTAACGTTACTCTATAGACGCAAATCCGCTGATTTAAAAATTTAGCGTAAAAATGAATTTTCGAAATAAGTATTTAAATTGCGTTTCATAAGGTGATATTTGGTTTTTGGAATTGTGGCAGTAGAATTTCGATGCCCTTTGTGCAGCGAGTTTTCTCCTATAAGGTAAACATGCAGTAAACACAGACAGTATTCAAAAACTCCAAAATTTGGTCGAAACTAAACTTAACATCATAAGTATACAACATAGACATTCATGTTAAGGTTTACTGCAGGAGATTAACCCAAGTGCTTGAATGCGCGCGGGAAGGAGTGTGTTCAGAACCAATACCGCTGAAAGAAGCATAAGTAACCTATTTATATTTGATCTTCTACATATAATAACAGGTTAAGATATTCCAGAAAACTTCTATAAATTCGTTATGTAATGTGAATACATGTGTGTTCACGCGTATATAAAAATGAATAATGACAAACCATCATACAGACAGTCAGACGGACAATCGATTAGGCGAACTATCGATATCAACTTGGCTGTCGAGAAAGATCAAGAATATACGTATACATTTTTTAGGGGGTCGGATATGCGTCTGTTATATACCAGTAACCCATTTTATGGGTTGTATATACATGCACCTTGGTCAGACGGGTTGATTGTACGAAATTATTCCTTATATATATTTTGTAAAATTTTTTTTTTTTTTCAAAAATAAATCAAGGTATGAAAAGCCATCACAATTAATTCAGCAGTGAGCATTAAAACACATTTGAACACCTGTTCGAATCTAAAAGAAAAAGCAAACAACACACAAACAATGTTAAACTTAACAAATGCATATTTCTATCCACATGTTAAAAAAAAAAATGTACTTAAATAACCTGGCGTCAGCACAAATGACAACTCAACTTACAAGTGTTATGTTCAGTAAGGTGCGGGGCGGTATTATGCCCCTCTTGGACCGGGTTTGACAAGCAGCTGTGATTTTTGGACAGGCCCATCGAGAATTCCACAAAAAGCTTACATTGTTATTGTTGTTGTTGTTATTATTATGGCTGTGGCTTATGTAAGTTGCATATACATACATATGTATGTTAATTTAATTTCTGTGTCAAAAGTTTTGTAATTTTTTTCCTTCTCATTTTATGGGCTGCACTTTGCCTGCGCTTTTATGGCGACCAAAGCATTTTGTACGTCAAGTGTCGACTAGAGATGGGCGCGTGCCGAATTTTTTCGGCACGGCCCAACACGAGCACGAAACCTTTTTTCAAAACACGCACGAAAACGAACGACGAAAAAATTCTGGAAACACGGCCCAGCACGGCCCAACACGAAATTTTTGTTTTTTTTGTTTAGTTGTCCCATAGTAAGACTGCCACTGGAAAATAACCGTCGGGTGTGAGTATTGTGGCAACAATATGGCAGTTAAAAGCTGACTACGTTGCACGAATCCGAAGCCGGACTTGCAAAATTCAAGGGTAACAACTAGTATAAATTTAAGCTTTTATTAAAAAAATTATTTATATTTCGTGTACGAATATTCATTTTTATGGACATAAAATGATGTAGTCTTACATATTTATATTTAGAAATAAAATTTTGTCTACATTTGAACTTAGCAATCTAGTCCGCCTTTCATTTAATATATTTCCTGAACTCGAAAAAAGTCGTTCACTCGTAGCCGAACTTGCTGAAATAGCTAAAAATAATTTTAGCTAAACTCTGCAAAAGTTTCAAGCCTGTGACATTTTGCCAAAAAAGTAACACATCGGTGTCGGGAGCAACAACTTAATTTTTTTATGCAAAATGATTGCCACACAGCGCTTTTTGCGTTTTCATTCTTAATAAGTTTAATTCTTTCACTATTACTGCGAACAGCGTTTTCTATTATTTGCCGCAACATTTTTCACTTCTTGTGCTTTACCTTTTTAATAATAGTTATGGTGCAGTGAGTGAAAATAATTTATCGATATGTTGTCAATAGTGATGGGACAATATGCTGTTTGACAACTAAGCGAGCGCAACATTCAGACATTCAAAAGCGCAAAGGATATTTTAAGTCGGTCAGAGTAGCATTTTTGATGTCGTGTATTTTCGTGTCTAGAGCAAGACACGAACACGAGCGGAACACGCACGAAGTTTCTTTTTAGACACGAACACATTGTGGCATGTCGTGTTCGTGCGTACCACGAAAAAAACACGGCCCGCGCCCATCTCTAGTGTCGACCCTATTCTCTCTCTCTCTCTCTCTCTCTCTCTCTCCCTTTTATCTGCATCAGTGCTTTCTGTCTTTGTCAGTGTCAGTGTTACATCTGTTTGATTTGTTTTTGATTGTGCGCATTTATATCTTTATTGACATAGCCGTATGGTAAATGTATTATAAATAATTTATAGCATACAACACACATTCAGCAGTTTCTAATTGACAAACATATCCACATTAAATATACAAATAAATTGTACATATATTTGTAGAGAATTTTGTTTGGACTTGCCAAAAGATGCAAATAAAGAATTAATCAATGTGCGGCTAACAAGTAAGACCCCATTTACACGCTGAAGTTTTTTTCATTAATTTTTTATTAATTCCGTTTTGAAACTTCTTCGAAATTCAGGTCGCATTGACACGCTGAAGCTCTTCAGTGAAATTTTTCCGTTGTAAATGCAACTTTGGTTTTTAATCTATCATCAATATAAATATAATTATATAAATGTTCGTGCTGCTGATATTGTGTTAAGAGCAGCTTAATTAATTATTATTCGACCAGAACATTTTTTTCACTTTGAATATGCCAACTCATGTTAACGCAAATTTTTTATAACGCGATATGTGAATATCGATAGCTTGATTATTCACATGAAACACTGTGCAACTCTGTGTTTACATACTATCGGAAGAAGGCAATGAGAAGAAAAATACACGACTTAACCATGAAACAATTCGGGGTATTCACCAGATTCGTTTCATCGTTTAATGTTTATGCTTAAAACGCTTAGCTCGTGAACAGAATTAATCGATTCATAGCGTTTCATACTTGAAAAGTCAGCTGTTGTTTACTTTACTTTACTCAAATTTTTTGTCACTGTTACTGTTTAAGGCCTGTTTACCCAAAAATTTAATTTAATTTAATTTAATTTAGTTTAGTTCCGAACCTGCAGGTTGCAGATTCTTAAATCTTTCGGTGTTGGTAAGCTGAAAATACAAAACACTGATCAAAAGTGTTGTGCAAAACGTTTACATATTCAAATATTTAAATGAACAAGCATAATTATTATTTTAGTTGAAAATCATGTTTGTTGTGTGATAAAATGTCAAAATACTTTAAAAATATAATTAAAAAATAAGTTTGGGCTTATATATTGCCATGAGCTCAAGTAAAAATGTTTTGAATACCAATTCAAAATGTAACGAGTGTTAACAACAGCTAACATAATTTTACACGCTTTACACACTGTTTCCTTAAATTAAATTAAATTTTGGTAAACGCATACATTTTCTTAAATTAAATTAAATTAAATTAAAATAAATTAAATTAAATTAAATTTTGGGTAAACAGGCCTTTACTGCGCTTATACTGCCTAGATTTATAAAAAAAATGGCAATTGAAAATGTTAGGGAAATAGAGGATATTGAAAGTGAGAAGAGCTCGTTGTTTAAATAAGTTTCTCAATACATGCTTTTAACATTTGAAATTTACTTTTGTTTGCGGCGGCCATCAATCATATGTGTTCACACTTTTTTGCACAAAATTATACCAACTAATACTGAAAAATACTGAGCATCGATAGCAAATACCGATTAAAATTCGTGATCTTCCCATCTCTACTTTCTTGAAACATGAAACACTTTTTACTAGAGATGCCACGAATATTCGGCAACTATTCGGTATTCGGCCTATTCGGCCACTTTTTTGCTTACCGAATAGCAAATTATGTAGAAAGAGACATGTTTTTATATCTAAATTTATGTATTTAATTCAAAATAACAACATTTTAATATTTAAAATTTATTAATGGTAGGTTGTGATGTATGAAAATTAGCTTTCCAGCATTGTTTGCTAGCAAACGATTGCGCTTTTCGTCATAAATGTTTCCAGCCTCGGAAAATAATCTTTCACTGTAAACGCTACTTCCAGGAGAAGAAAGGTAAATTTTCGCGAATTTTGAAAGGTTAGGATATTGTTTTTCATTTGCCGACCACCACTTATAAGGATCGGCCTTCCGGTCTATGCGAACTGTTTTCAAATAAAAGTCTATTTCGCTTGCCACAGCATTCTTCTCTACATCCTCCTCATTATTGGCATTTCCCAAATTGTCCGAAGCGACTTCTTCAAAACATTCCCAGAAGCTGTCGTGCATTTTACTAGTACTATCATTTTCATTTAAGTTTCTTTTTTTACGGGCTGGAGATGAATCGTCATCGGTACTACTTTGTTCGTCGCAACTTTTTTTTAGAGCTTCTAAGAGAATTTTTTGTTTTGCTCTTTCTGTTTGAACTAATCCCAGAAAACTCGTTTTAAAGCGAGGATCGAGGAAGGTTGCAACCAGATATTTGTTTTTGTCGTCGAAGGTGAATCGCCTTTCTAGCTCGGCCTGCAGTGTAGATCTCAACGTGATTAAATTTTGTACCTTCTCAGAAGTCTCTGCTTTTCCCAGATATTTTAATAAAGTAACTGCATGTGGAATCACTTCAGAGATGCAAGATATACCTGAGCTAGTTATTTTTGTTATTTCTTCGAATGGTTTGAGAAGATTGATACATTGCTCCAATAGTTCCCATTGAGCATGTGTCAGATTTATTAAAGTTTCATGATCTGTTATGTACAAGGAGACAGCTCGCTTTTGTTTTAATAATCGCTCCATTAAATAATATGTAGAATTCCAGCGTGTGCTCACATCTTGTACTAGTTGGTGGTTTGGCAAGTTAAGTTCTTGTTGAATAGATTTAAGTTTCTCCTCTGCTAAGCCAGAATGGTTAAAATGGGTAACAATTCGTCTCGCAGCAGCTATCATCTGTTGTACTTCTGGTTGAGGTTGTAGCGAATGATCTATAGCTCGTTGTAGTGAATGAATAAAGCACCTGCCTGAATCATATCCTGCATCTCGCACACCTTTTATCATATTAGAGCCACTATCATGGACAAGTAAATGGAGCTTGGATTGAGGAATATTCCATCTTTCTGTTATAGCATTGAGTTCTTTTGCAATATTGATACCAGAATGTGAGCCAGGAAATGATTTCATAGCTAAAACACAATGTTCCAGAATGAACTCTGGAGATATCCAGTGCGCAGTGAAGCTCAGAAAGCTCTCGTTATTGTGCTGGCATGTCCATATATCGGATGTCACCAGTGTTGCCATTTTAGCTTATTTCAGGCTAGATCTGGCATATTTGAAATCTGAAAGCTAGCTTATTTTAAATTTAATGTAGCATTTTCTAGCTTAAAGTGTTTTTAGAACATTTTACGTTTGAGATATTTTGCCGCATATAAATATTGTATTTGATTTTTTTAATATCTCAATTATTGATGATGTGCTATCACAAAGATTCATAAGATGATAAGATTCATCTTGATAAATGGGAGCCCATTAATAATACAGTCCAAATTTGGGCAGAGGTCTTAGTCTATACAAACGCAGGCAATTATATTCTTTTTAAACCCGTTTGCAATTAAATTGCTTTCATATCTTGGTCAAATGCAGAGGTTGATCGCGTTTTCAGCCAGATAAATATAAACAAATCGAAACTGCAACTAATATCATTAAACATGGTCCGTTGATCGGGTGCGTGGCAGCCAAAGTTTTAATGCATATCTGTGTCAGATTACAGCATCATGTGGGATATATTAGTTTTTTATCGATTTGCATACTGAGGTGTATCGACATGTTATCGATTTCCCAGACCCCTGATGTCGTAGAGCCCTAAATTAACTACTTTGTCTGAAGAAGACATGTACCATCATATTTGCAAAGTTGCAAGGCTCTAGCTTTAAGGGTGTCGAAAAGTGGCGTTCATACGGACGGACGGACAGACACCATGACGGACATTGCACAAACCCAATATGCTATGAAACCTTTGGTATCAAAGTATAAAGACTGTAAAAACCTACAAATTTCTTAAGGTTTCTTGCACATGGGGATATAGCTTATTTTTCAGCATATTTTTAGCTTATTTTTTCTCAGAATCTAGCTTATACGGCAGCTCATTATCTGGCAACACTGGATGTCACTGATAATGCTGCTGCCTGTGAAATACTGGCTTCTATTTTAGCACAAATTCTGTTGTATATATCCGGAACAATTCTTTCGGTCATGTAAGTGCGACCAGGTATTTTATAATTGGGCACAGCGTTTGCCATAAGTCTCTGAAATCCAACTCGTTCCACAAGTGAGAATGGTTCGTTGTCCAAAGCAATCATTTCGCCAATCAAGAAATGATATTTTATTGATTTCGGATCATTAATGTCCCAGAGCAATTTCCTTTCTGATGTTTCCTTAAGTGTGAGCTGCCGTTCTTTTGATTTGGACGTTCCAGGTTCTGCTGGCATCTTGGCATCGGTAGAAGTAGAAGTACCGCCCACGTTGCTGCCACTTGTCGATGAAACATTAATTAAAGCAGCGTATTTGTCAGCATGTTTAGTTTTAAGATGGTTTTTTAAAGAGGTTGTAGCTGTATATAAAAAATAAACATAATATTATTATAACATAATAATATATAATATGAATAAAACTATTTCGAATTAATTAAATGAACCTAACGTTTTACTTACTTGCATTTTTTCCTTCTCCGCCTCTTGAGATCTTGATGCTACATAACAAACACTGGGCCAGTTTATTATTTTCACTACAAATCTTATAATATTCCCATATGGGCGATTTTTTATTAACCGGTGTCATTTTATAAGATTTTTGACGAAAAAACAATTCAAATTGAACTAAGGAACAAACTTCTTAGCAAAATACGTTTGAATTTATTATTTTACTACACTTGCTAGTCAGCTGTTACACTTAGTCAGCTGTTACACTTGAAATGGTACTGTTAAGTCCAAAAATCGAGTAACAATATGTTAGTATCGATTCTGTTAAAGCTTTGTTCAGTGCTCTGTAATGTAACTTTTAAATTTTCTACGCGCCCCCACCAAGCACGTACTTCGCGCCGAATATTCGGTATTCGGCCGACAGCGCTGCCAAATATTCGGTATTCGGCCAAATCACTATTCGTGGCATCTCTACTTTTTACATGCTTTATTTGAACTTGACTTGTCTGTTTGTCTATTATTATTATTACATGCTTGACAACTTGACTTGTCTGTTTGTCCCGGAATCTTGTAATCAAATTTTCACCAAGTTCCTGACTAGCTAGAGCTCTGCAATTTTAAACAAAGATGTGTTTCAGATGACAATACATGTTTTTAAAGTTTTCGGCGTGACAAAATGTGTAATATCATGTAAAAACCACAAAAAACAGTTTTCCCTTTTTATTAAGTTACTAATATGACTGCTGGTGGCATGGAGGGAAGACTGCCGCTACACAGGCCAAAGGCCGTGGGTTCGAACCCCGACCGAGACATACTTTTGACATGCTTTTATTTGTTTTTTTGCTTTTTTTTTTTAAGTTACAAAAATAATTTTAATATTTGGGTATTGCAGCGATGATGGTAAAAAATCTAATACAAAGAAAGCAAGAAAGCATGTCTTCAAAATTTTTTTTGATTTACTTGTTGTATACATAGGCTGAGGTGTTTCAAACGTTTCAAGAAATTTTGTATGTGAGTTGTTGTTGCACGACGTTTCAAATATGAAACATGAAACGATGAAACGAGCTGGTGAACACCCCAAATATTTCTTTCATTCATGCGACTTAACAATTAATGAATTTCTGCTTGAAATTCACCCCCTTGCCTACAAACAAAATAAGAAATGCTAATACTAAATTTGTTTCCAGATTAAAAACTATAAAAGGGTAACAAAAACCAATTTATTTTAATATCAGACGACTCCTTTCAAACACATACATATGTATGTACATCCACAGACACATACCCATAAAATGAGTGAAACATGTGTATATATTGATCAGCAAGATTGACAAGACCATTAAAGCATGCCCATCAATCAGAATGAATGCGTCGAGTTATAACTATTATAAAGAAAAAAAGAAAAATCTTCAATATAAAATCATGTAAGAAGGCCCTAGTCGAGAAATCCCGACTAGGACGTATCCTGAACCCCATATAAAACCCGTACAGTCATTTGTGGCCCAGTGACCAAAATGACAAAACTTCAAACTGCGACTATTCATAGTTTTAAACCTCGTTTTCATAATTTTGAAAATAGAGGGTTTTTTTTGTTATCGATCAACCAACTCGTTTGAATCAAACTTGTTCTGCTTGTGGTGTATAAGAGTATAAGGTTCAAGTTTGAAGTTTGTAGCTCTTATAGTCTCTAGATAAGGGTATAAAGACAATTAGGGTATTCACCAGCTCGTTTCATGTTTCATATTTGAAACGTCGTGCAACAACAACTCACATACAAAATTTCTTGAAACGTTTGAAACACCTCAGCCTATGTATACAAAAAGTATTTCATGTTTCATGAAAGTAGAGATGGGAAGAGCACGAATGTTAATCGGTATTTGCTATCGATGCTCAGTATTTTTCAGTATTTGTTGGTTTTGTGCAAAAAAGTGTGAACACATATTTTTGAAATTGAAAACAGTGATTTTGCTGTCAAATTTAAACTTTTGGTAAATCTGCAGAACCAGGGCTGCAGCCCAAAAGTGCTCAATTTTTTTTTATCACTAATATATGGTAGCCCATGGGATATTATGGTGGGGGACGCCATAAAACCCATTAAAAAAGATAAAAAATTCGCCATAAAGAAAAATATTACTTTATTACATTACAGTAGGTATTACAGTAGAGCACACGCACACACACACACACACACACACACACACACACACACTGGGAGGGACCATGCTGCCTTATGGTTTACCATTGGAGGACACAGTAATCTTCAGCATGCTCCAGCCCAGCCCAGGCAAAAATACCGTGCCGAGACGCTAGACACGCGTATCTTTGCTTCACAGCTGGTATCAGCAGGGATCCCGGATAGCGCAGACAGTACCGAGGATGTGGTAGAAGAATCAATGAAGCTGATAAGCCGCGCATGCGACGAACGAGGATATAGCAGAGGCCCGAAGCGTCTGCAATCACGCCAGACGCCGCACAGTGGGGCCTCTGCCGGAAAAGCGTTGCATAAATCATTTTTTTCATGAACGCGTTTGGCAATAGTAAAACATGTAATCGACAGAGAATACTTCAAAAATTATGGATCGAAAATATTTTTGAAATCGGTTAAAAATTATGGCTGCTAGAGCTTATCAAAGTTGAGAAATATTTCGTGAGTACGAATAAATGACAATTTTTACGAAAATTCGCCACTTTCAAAGTGAATATTGTGCGATATAAACAACCGATCTTCGATATATTTTTTTTATATGAAAAGTATGTTCAATGTTAGTATTTTGTATTATAAAGTTTGAATATAACTGAAATACTTATTAAACTAGAAACGTTTAAAAAATACACTAAATTTTCCTTATTTTTGAACTTTCGTGGAATAGAACTCACAGGGATAAGACGGGATAAGTGTGGAACCACTTGCATGTGATAGATGAAATATATACCTTTCATATGTTTTTGGTCGCAATCTGCGGAAATCTGCGGAAATCGAGATAAATCCAAAAAAATAGGTGTACCTCGCGTTAAAGCACGCGACAGGTATAAGGAAGAAGAAGAGCGCATGCAAATTTGGCTGTAGCGGGTGTGTTGTTTATTTATTACATTGCTATATATTGTATTATAAGTACTACCTGACTATATGTACCCCCTTTAAGAAATGTTGAGTTTATAATTACCGGCTTGAAAAGGGTGTGAAAGGCAGGTAAATATATGTTTATGGCTTCTGTTGTTCCCTTACGCCTGAGAAGTGAAACTTCTGAACATTGGAAAAATCTTCGACCATCATCGATTCATTATTGTCACCCTATTTTCTTAACATATGCAAAGTCCTCTGAGTTAATTAAATCAACTGTAAGCGACATACAGAATCAAATTAGCCAACTGAAACCTACTGTTTTTCAAACCAAGAGTGGAAAAACAATCACGATTAACTTTCAATTTTTCCTGACAATGATTGATGAAAAAGTCTTAAATAAATCTACAAACACCTCCTCAACTTCAAGGTGTCCTATTTGTAAAAAAACTCAAAAGGACTTTCACAATTTAGACGTCTCAACGAGTGGCGAGAACTGCTACGAATATGGAATTTCTCCTTTGCATTGCAAAATAAAGTGTATGGAATTTATTCTGAAGCTTGCCTACACACTTCCTCGGCCAGGAGAAACAGCAACGGATAATAAAAATCGTGAGGATATACAGAGTAGAAAAGAAATTATACAAGCTGAGTTCACTCCGAAGTTGGGATTGAAAGTTGACTGCCCAAAGCATGGATACGGAAATACGAATGACGGAAATACTTCAAGGCGATTTTTTGAAAATGATAAAATTACATCTTTGATAACAGGTCTTAATCATAAGATCATTAAAAGGTTGGCTGTTATCCTAAATGTTATAAGCTGCAAGAAAATGATAAATGGTGCAAAATTTGGCGAATACACATCGCAAACAGCTCAACTTTGAACTAATTTGTATCCTCAGAAAAATCTTACTCCCACGGTACATAGGATTTTGGCTCATGGAAAGGACTTAATAGAGTATCAATGCTTACCAATTGGAGAGCTTACTGAAGAAGCACAGGAATGTAAAATCAAGGACTACAAAAGGTTCAGATACACAAATACGTGTAAAATTTCTCGGGCTCGACAAAATGAAGACCTTTTTAACATGCTGGCAGCCTCATCGGATCCACTTCTTGCATCGCTTAGACATGTGCGATCACGAAAGGATTTGGAAGGAAGCAACTATAGTTCCGAAATGTAAGTTTATTAGATATGAACATTAATGTTGATGATCATTTTGTTGAAAATCAGTCATCAATAGCAAATATTAAAAATTAACCTCAAAAAATCGGCAAAAATACCAATTTAAATGTTATGTATTTTAGTTAGAAAATCGAATTAAAACAACTAAAAATATTAAATAGTTATTGAAATCATAAAAAAAATTCCAAGTTATAATTAAAAAAAAAATTTTATTTGAATTTTACAGGCAAAATATGCTCAAAAATATTTCTTGACTTTGACCTTGAATATTTAAGCAGCACGTATACACGTATATATAGAACTCTCGACGAACACTCATTTTAAAGCTTGAGAAGTTTTCTATCAAATGCTTTTTAAATTTTTGAAATCGCTTCTAAGTTTAGAAGTTATGATTTTTGCAATGTAAAATGAGCAAAGGCCACACTGTGCGGCGTTCTTAGAACATGTTCTTGATTTTTTTTTGTTCTTAAATTATGAAGGGACGTCCTTGATTTAAGAACCGATCGTTCATATTGGATCATAATAAGAACATTGGTTCTAGGTGTAAGAACGTTTTGTTGAATTTAGCCTATAATAAGAACTTATGTTTTTAATTTAAGAACAGTTTGTTCATAACGACACACTATGTGAACATTGGTTCATACAAGGGCGTAACATGGTTGGGGAAGGGGGGGGGGGCAGCTGCCCCCCCTGCAGCTTCAGTTAGAATCAAATTTTAATCTATTTAACTCTGCAAGTACATGTTTACTTCGTCGAAAAAAATATATGATAAATAAAATAAATTTGTAAGTATTAAAAAGGTATATTAACATTTTAAAAATAATAGCTTCTGCCCCCCCCTATTTCAGATCCTGGTTACGCCCTTGGGTTCATACTCTAAGAACGAATGTTTCTGATTCAAGAACCGTTGATTGTGAACAGGCGTTCTTCTTTTATGAACCAATAGGACTATTAAATCATATTAAGAACAAATGTTCTTATTGAAAGAACAGTTTTCTTTATTTAGCCCAAAATAGGAACTCATGTTCTTACATTAAGAAAAGTTGGTTCTTATTGGCTCACAATCGAACGTCGAATCACCAATGTTGGCAATGTAAGTTAAAATATCCATTAGCTGCAATAGAATTGATTACGGATCTTGCTCAACAGATAAGACATTCGCCGCATTTCAGGTCACAGGTTCAAATCTTCGTCACGGTAAGTGTGAAAAAAATTTATAATGGCTTTTTCTTAATTTCTACATCTCTACTTAAAACACAAGAAATGATTGGACGCTTGATTCAAGAATTTTCAGTCCGCACGAGAAATAAGTCGAAAAGTTGTGTTTGTTTCAAGATTGAAATTCTTGATTTTTTTATTCTTGATGAGATAAGCACAAATGGTTATAAAATTAAGAACCAATGTTCTTACTGTATGACCAGTGGTTCTTGGCTTGTTAAGAACAAATGGTTCTTCCATTAAGAACCAATGGTGTCCTGTTAAGAACAATTTTAAGAACATTCATTCTTGAAGCATCCGTTCTTAAAAAATCCGTTCTTAATTTAAGACAATCGTTCTTAAAATAAGAAATTCGGGTGCTGGCTCACTTTTGTCAACCGACGTTCTTGATTTTACATGGGCGAGAACGGATTTGTTTTCTGAGTGTAGTACATATGTATGTTCATTTCAGCAATGGTGCCAAGTGTTGTAAAAACAAACGTTATTAAAAAACAGCGATTTTGAAACCGTACTAGATAAAAACATTTTTACAAAAAAAAAATTTTACAAAAAAAAACTTTTAACCCTGTAACTTCAAATCCGTGTAAAAAGGAGTTGGGTGTATATGTATTATTCCACGGAGAAGGTTTGTATGATATGCTCATTAATGCCACTCAGCACCAGGTGGCACTGCCGAGTGGCAACTTCTACCCCGTTTAACCGTTTAATTTAAAACAGAGAACACGAATACGGTAAGCTTATTGATGCCGATTGTCTGGCATCAATGACCATTCCGGACATTGTACAAAAACAATATTAAATAGGAAATACTGTAAAACTCTAAACTTTGTGCTGCAACGAGCACGGGAAAATACTAGTATGTACATAATATATTTTTGCTTACATAAAAATATCTCTTAAATTTACTTTGTGTCCTTTAACTTTCTTTTTGGCTTACAAATCATCAATTACTTTCGAAAAAGAAAACAAAAAAACAAAAAAAAAAACAAAAATGAGCAAAACAAAGTCATTTATTATGCCGAAAATTATTTGTCACTATTTTGTGCACTTGCTAATATATTTTTCGTTTTGTTTTTACTCCGGCACATTTCTGTGTTTATCGGCCCGGAACGCGGCACACATCTGAGATCTGGTAGCATAATTAATTTGGCCACACAGGCATCCAACTACCGTTGGCCCCAAACAATGGCAAACAAATTGATTAATGACAGCGTATTAAACAATAATCGAGATAGGCCACCACTTGGGCTCTTACGGCATAAGCAAGCTGGAATGGAAAAAGGCAAAGATACCTAAAGCAGAAAAAATACAAGATTCGCCCACGCGCATATGTTTTTTATTTATTATTATTTTATTTTTATATTGTTGTATTTTTTGCTTACCGCACAAATCGCACGCACAAGAACAGGCCAAAACCAAAACAAAACCAAAAACAAAATAAAGTTTTATCAGCAAGCGAAAATGCTGAATGTTATTGTTATAGTTGTTGATGTTGTCCTCTCGCAAACAATTCATTTAAATAATAGCTGGGTCACTTCCCATGCCAAGTGAAAAGGAAGCACATCATTTTTCATATTTTTCTGCGGCCAGGAAATTAATAATGTGTAATTAATATTTGCTTAAACGGAGTCGTTATTTGCACACATTTATGTACATACAATTTTTCACGGCAGTTAAGCTTAGATTCGTCTCTATCAGGGCTGCCACTTTAGCTTTTTTCCAGCTAGATCTGGCTTTTTTCAAATGCTATTGCAGGGAAAATTTAAAAAATAGTGTTTCGTGGGAATTCTAGCTTCAAAATAAATTTATTTAGCCTGTTTTCTAGCTTTACTTTATTTTACACCATATTTTATATTTTATTTTATTTCTTCGATGCGTTAAGAAATTGAAGCAAACTGGTAGTCGTAGTACCGCAGATCGATACACTATCGATGCAATCGATGGAGTTACAAAAGTGACGCGCACATGAACAATGACTTGATTCCGGGGAAACAAACGGTTTCATAAACTGGTAACCATTGCGGTACAAATATTATCATTAACGTGGTCAAACGCAGAATTGGAGCGACCATTCAGCCATGTAAACCTAATTAAAACAAAGCTTAGAAATGGGATGAGCTCGGATACGCTGAAGTCTATTTTAAGCGTAAGGTAATGTTATTAATAAGCTAAATTAAACATATTCCAAAATATTTAAATTTATTTTTAATTTTATATACGGGCTTAATCGAAACAACAAATGCCGCTCTCAAACTGAAAGTTTCAGTTCCACCTTGCCACAAAAATGGTTGCGAGCTGTTAGCAACTGAGAATATTATCACGACGAAGAGGCAGTCTCTTGAATATACTCATGAACGAGCTTCATAAGATATTGTATTATTTTTTTAAATGTGAAAATAACCAGAAGGCCTTGGTTAACTTTATCTTAAATTTGAATTCAGTACTATAATTTACTAAGATTTTTTTATACCCTTAAGGTGGGTATCCAGCACAGCAAAAAAAATTTCCCATACAAAATCGTCGTAGCGGGAGTGGTTTTTTGGCTGCGTGTTTTTTGGGTATCCAGTAACGTATCAAAAATACTAAACTTCTTATCGATAGTAGCGATTTATTAAATATGTACACACTGGCGCTCGGTTCAGGAAATACCAAATCATATATATTTTTGTGCCGAGAGCAAAAACAAACAGTTCATAAAAAATAAAAATATATTAATAATCAAAAATATCTTTGTTAGCGAATGAGTGCAAGAGCGCTTGGACGTCGCTGCGTGAAAGCTTGCTTGTTGCGTTTTTGCAAGAATATATGCTACCAACAACGGAATAAACATACTTTTTCCACTATTTATCTTGTCTTTTTTTTTATTCGCTATTTGTTGTTTACTTTTTTATATTTAATGCCTCAGTGTGTGCCTAAGATATTATGCAAAATGGCATATTTTACCACACATTGGAGGTCACACTGGACACGCTTCCAAAATATATCACACATTTTGGACAGGAATTTTTTGCTGTACTGGATACAGGCCTTTAACCCATAAAATGGGTAAATAAGGGTATAATGGTTTTGTGCAAATGTATGTAACAGAGAGAAGGAAGCATCTCCGACCCCATAAAGTATATATATTCTTGATCAGCATCAACAGCGGAGTCGATCTAGCCATGTCCGTCTGTCCGTCTGTAGGAACGCCTTGATCTCAGAGACTATAAGAGCTACAGACTTGAAACTTGAAACTTAAGCTCTCCTATACCATAGGCAAATCAAGTTTGTTTCAAATTTTCGATAACATTTCTGGTTTGCGATATACACATGTGTCATCGATAACAAAAAATTCTTGAATTTCAAAATTTTAAAAACGAGGTTTCAAACTTTTAATAAAATAATGAACATTTCAAAAAATTTGATTAAAATCGGATAAGAAACACCAAAGATATCGCAGTTTGAAATTTTGCATTTTAGTCATGTTGGTCACTGGAAGAATACACACAACTGACTGTATACGATACGATGGGGTTAAGGGTATGTCCTAGTCGGCTAGAGCCTTCTTTCTTGTTTAATTATTAAATTTATTATTACAAATTAAAAACTAAGAATTTAAAATTCATTAAAACAGTTATTTTCTTCAATTTAATCAAGAATATAGTGTTTTTAAGACCAGATCTTTTCAGCTTATTTTGCCTTGTCTTTAGCTTTTTTAGCTTTATTTTTTCATATCTAGCTTTTTTACTTAACAAATTATGACAGCTCCGGTCTGTATGCACTTAAGTGAAATATGCTTTGAAATTGAATGCTTTTGTAATAGAAATGTACTTTTCCTCTCATTGAATAGAGTTTTCTTTTTTTTTTAATTGCAGTTACTGGGCAGGGGAAGCCTGATTAGGTTGTGTTGTATATAAAAGTAACCGAAAGTCAAGCTTTGTGCATTCCGAAAACTTGAAACTTTAAATTAATTAATAAAACAATGTTAATATTGGATTGTATATATTTAAATGATCATAACATCTAGGCTAAATATATTTGGTGAAAAACCAATTTAAAAATAAAAAACGGCTTAAAAGTTTTTAACAATATAAAAAACCCGTCACAAAGAAAGAACGAAAGGATATGGATATATGTATACCATCCAGATATTTAACTTCGATATGTCAAGTACTAAGTTAGGCATAACAATACTAGTTTGTCAGTTGTCAAGTCTATGCAATAAACAGTCGCAATATCAGAAATAAGTGCGTTAAAAATGATTTTAATCAAGTATCGACTCACATTCAGAGACCCTCAAACTGTAATCATAGCTATTAAGGTTTAACAAGCACTTGGAAGGGGCACATTTTGTAGCTTTCAGTTTAAGATCTTAATTTACAGCTTTAAAGTATACTTTATGCATATTTTTTGTCCTACATGCATACGAACACTAAACATGTCGCAGACACTTGAGGCCCAAATGTCCCCTGAGGCGAACTTCATTTATGCAGGTACACAAACATATACACAGAGCCACTGACACATACACACCGAGGTATACAATGCAACCCCCAAAACAAGGAACCCCATGGGCAAATTTTGCAGCACTCGATGCCTTTCTCATTGTCGCGCTGAACATGCACGTCAACGTGCCACGGCTTGCACTCTCAATTATGACTTAATTCGTATCTAATGGATATTTTCTGTGAGAATTTCATGATTAATCGCTGCCTTAAGGCCAGAGCCGCCACAGCGATGTCTAAGTATATACATATGTGTGCGTGTGTGTGTGTGTGTGTTTGGGGGTTGCTTGAGACTGGGACTGTGACTGACGGCAACTGCAGTTGTTCACACATGTTCACAAAAAAGAAAGTGCTGCCAAGTATGGTTTGGGGAAAACGGTAGTCGAACAATAGAACTGGAACCACCCGTGCAATAACTCAGCTCATAGCTCACACAACTTTCAAGTTCTTTTAACATTTGGAAAATTTGCGATTAATATGCCCGCACATTTTTTTTTTTTTTTTTTAGTGGTTTTGGACATTTGGGTTGTGTTGATGGCGGGGTAGTTGGGTGGTTGGGGGGAGGGAAGGTGTTTGTTTGCAATCATTGGGGTGTGTCAGCCGACAACGAGCACGTTACACTTAGGCAGCATATGCAACTTCCGGCAGGCAGTGGCATAGTCATGGCACAAAAACTGATTACGAGGCATTTGTGGCAACAACCGGCGACGCTTTTTGCAATACATTTTCCACATAAATGTGACTTTGATTTCCTTAGCCGCCGATGTACGTAAACTTTCCACAGACTGCTTAGCTCGACTTACAGTTTTGGTTTTTATTTTATTATTTTTTTGCTTTTTAAACTACAATAAAACAAAATGAACAACACAAAGCAACGAAAAATGCAGTTGCATTCGGCCTTCTGTATCTAAGACCAGCTAGCGCCATCTGTTGTCTATTAGCTGAACTTTCGAATGTGAGAGGGTTGAGAAAATTGCATTTTAGGTCTGAGCAAGAGAACATATGAAAGAGAAAAAGAGAGAGAGAGAGAGCGCGCAATGCCGGTAAAAACAGAGCAATCAATTTTGGCCTCTATTTTGTTCGTTTTTCTTTCTTATCTCCCTCTCTCTCTCTCTCTCTCTCTCTCTAACTCACACTCTCTGTCAATATCTGTTTGATTTTATATTCTCTGTTTATCTTTAGCAGTGCATTTTTTCGTATTGCTGTTGTTGTTGGTGTTACCATGACCGCTCCCAAAAATCATTATTTGCATATTGCGTGGACTTCATTTCGAGCATACGGAATTTTTGTAGATACCTACCGATAAGAATTGGTTGTGCTAATAAAAGTTTAGATAAAACGTTAAAATTCTTATTGGAAAATGTTGTCAGTTGTCAATTGGCAGCTAGTCAAATATTAGGTGACGAATCTATAAATTTGCTGCACAGAAGAGTTGAGAGCTTTATTAAACTGCAAGCATTTTGCCTGACATACATGATTATTTTGCACACCTGTGAATGCTATAAACAAACTCACAAACACACACACACACACACTTATGGCCCCATTGACACCCGCCAGCGTCGCAGAAAATAGAAAATACAATAAGAACAGAAACGGAGAAACATATAAATAAATATGTGCTCAGTGGGAATTTCAGGTCTTGTTAGTCGAGTTTCACACCAAAAATGTATCTAACTCAATGAGAATCCAGTTTGAATGTCACTCAAGCTCTTACGCTCTCTGACTCTCAGATATTTTTGCCATGTCCCCCATTCGGTTGCGCTCTCGTGTGTTGTCGCACGATTCGCATTCGAGAGAAAAAGAGAGATTGAATTGTTCTCAGATACAACAAGCAGTCGTCAAACAAGTTTCGTCGCGTGCGGTGCTCGCCGCGCTCTCAGATACTTTTTGCAGTTGAACCGAGTACGTGAACGTGCTTAGACGTTTTCATAGACCGAGCGAACCGAGTGGAGAATGTTCAACACTGAGACGTGATACGGAACTTAAAACCGAAACAAAATCGAGCTCTAAACTGAAACCTAAGCGTTACTTGAACTAAACCATTAGCCAAAGAAAACAGCAAGCAAGCAATTTTAGTTGCAAGTCCGAGTGTCACACTCCATGTGCCGTGCAGTTCTTTCGCGCGAGTGCAAATTTCCGTAGCCCGGCTGCTCTTCCCCTCCTACCCAATGTGCATTTCTGTGTATGTGCCTGTGTGTCTGCGTATGTGTGCAGTGTAGTGAAGTGTACAACGCTAACTCGTTTTCGGGGCGGCATGCGTGTGTGTGCAAAAGTTCATAAAATGTTTTTGTTGCTCTCATATAATAGTGTATCTCACTGATACATTGGCCATTAATACAACAAACGAGCGGCATATTTTATGCGTTTCCCTAATTTAGCGAATTTCAATTTTGTTTGTGTCGCCGGTTTTCTTTTTTAATCGATAATTTCACACCAAGTGCTTTCCACGAAGAAGAAACGGTCACGCCGCACCATTTTCCATCGTAAGTTTTAATTAAGTTTGCTTTAAGCTTTATTAATGTCCAACATCTTGTCTTCTAGGATATTTTTTGTAAGCATTTGTTGTTGTGATGGTTGTTGTTGTTGGTGCTTTCATTGCCTGTCAGTCCACAGCTTGCATGTAATTTATATCTTCAGCTTTGGGATTTCAACTCAAGTAACAAGTCATGAAAGTGCCTCAATGACGAAGTGACAGTTGCTGTTGTTCGTTTTGGTGTTGGTTTTGGTTTTGGTTTTTGTTTTCTCCGGATGCTGTACAAAACAACGTTCGATTCTTCTTATGAGTTTTTGGTTTGTACAAATTTGAAATCATTAATTATGTCGTTCGTTCACTACTTTTATTGTTTGCCTTCTGAGACGGGATAACGAATAAAGGTTTTGCTTTTTCGTTCGAAGAATTTCTTCAAGCTTCTGCAATTCCAGGAACTTGTTACGTGTTGTAGTCCTCCTCTCTTCGAGTCTGTTTGTGTGTGTGTTTGTCACACTTACAAAAAGAAGCGAGTCTTAATCTTTACGAATGAAACTTAGCTTGTAACAGTTACCATTTGCCGTCATATTATATTCCAAGCACACGATTTCGATAAACAACTTGTTTTGCTTAGCATTAAACAACTTTATATATCATCGTGTCTATAAATGGTAATATCTTGAAATTTTGCATTTATGTTTAATAGACCATATTTATCTGAATACTTACCGTTTTGCTATCCAAAAAAAAAAAAAAACGATAGCTAATTCTTCGATTTGCTTCAATCAAATAATTTCAACGTTCATATTCGAAGCACTTGACGAGCATTGAAAACACACACTTCCACAAACACACACACACATATGAAAATTGAATTGAAATAGGAAATTAATGTTCTCTATAAACATACAAACATCACGAATAAACGGGGCATATAGCTTATTTCTATACTTTGCGGCTGAATGGGCATATCATGAAAGAATTTTGTTCTTGATATTTTCATATGTGTATGTATTTTTGGGGTGGAATTTTAGACGCTTGCCACTCGAATATGTTGCATAAGCGGCAAGCGCAAGCCACAAATTTTTCGGCATGCCACATGCTTTTTAACCTTGATTAAGATGTTGCTAATGCCACTGTTAATGATTATAATGACAATGAAGATGATGATGCTGATAATGATTTTATTAACGCGGTGGGGCTTGAAGGAAATCATCAACATAATTAGAAGCTTCTACTACATTTTCCATATACTTTAACACTGAGACGTGGTTGTCGGGTCTATGAGTCCCTTTAATTGCTGCTTGGCACTTAGCTAATGTAATTTATATTACATCTTATGCTCTAAAAGCTTTAAGTAGCCAAAAGGAAAACACAAGCAGCAGCAACAGCAGCAACAACAACAACAACACTTAAACACCAACAAAGTGCAGCAGCATGCCAGTTGTTTTGGTTTTTGTTTTTTATTCTTCTAAGAGACCCAAAAGAACCACCGAAGAAAACAAAACAAAGTGAACAAAAAAACAACAACTTTTGTTTACATTTACCTAACATTGTACTTGAAAGATATTTTCGTTACTTTTTCGCCTCCCTACCAGCTCTTTATCTCGCCCCCACTTTTCAGGCTGCTTATAGCTTTGCGTGTTTGTATATATAATGGCCAAAAAAAAAAATATTTAATGTGTACAATTTTAGCCTTGAGATGTCTGTCTTGTCTTGTTTCTTTTTTGATAATTTTCTTTGTCTGTTTTTTTTTTTTTTTTTTAAAAAAAAAGGTTTACGTAGCCAATACTCGGATATGGCTCATCTCGTATTGTCTGAAAGTTTGCGATAAAGTCGCACATAAAACTTATAAAAACAAATACACACACACTTTTTGTGATGGTATATTTGAAATTTATGTAAATTTTGTATCTGTCGCTTTCTCAGCCCTGTTCCTGGCTGCTCACTTTTTGTATATCTTACTGCTGGCCTGTCTCTCTGTTATCTTGAGTGTTTTTCCAGTTGGTAATTAAAAAGTTTTTGCTTTTCCCATTCGAGCGTTGTCTGCTTAGATTAGCTAATGCAAGATGAAAATTTAAATATACGTCTGGGTGTGTTTGTGTGTGTGTTTGTGTGCTAATGGCCTTGAAACTAGATATGTACAAAAACTTGGTAGTGTTGGTAAACAGCAAAAGGACAACTGATAAGATGAATACCCAAAAGCCCTCAGTTGCGGCAGCTGAAAGCGGCTTAAAATTAAACAGTTACCTTAAATATTTGCCAGTGCTGCTAACAATTTGTTCAAACATTTCAAACTATCGAATTCTGTATAAATATAATTAAATTATATTGTGATTTTCCTTGACTTTTTTTTTCCAAATGGGCTAAAGATTTAGCTGGCTTTTAAGATAAATCCCAAAACATATGCTTGAAAGTTTTGCTACTATTTTTCGATTTGAAATGTTTTCTTTAGTATAGGGTGACCTTATATGAGTACAGTTCATGTCATAAGTGTCGGCTATATGGTATATATTTTTCGCATTCAGTGTGTTATTAGCAAGTAATTAAATGGGAAACAAGTTAATCGACACTAATTGCTTATTATTCGCCTTCCAAGTTCTTATAATAACATGGCTCCACATGTGCCATGTTCTTCGGCTTGTCTGGCGTATCTATAATCTATGATTAGCATAAACTTCCACCTGCCCCAAATGTGTGTTTGGCAACACTTGCCATTCTCAAGCTATCATATTTGAGAACCATATCATTTGGTCCATCAATTATCAATTTTAAAATGCCTGTGAGTGCTGAGAACTTAGCTGATTTGAAAGCTGCAGTAGCAGAAGAAACTTAATGTACAAATTCATTTTGACGTGGCCCGAAGGCAATTCAACAGCCTGACATTGGGTTTCAGTTCAAGTCTTGACCTTGCCGTTGAACGTGGCAGATAAAAAGTTGAATAAAAGATCATTAGTTTGTGCGTCTAATAAAAACGTTTGATTGCCCATAATTATGACTAACTTGACTAACGACAAAGAAGACGCCGCCGCGGCGTGTTGGGTCTTAAGTTGTTAGCCCTAGTGCCAAAATAAGTTTCAATGTCTTCAGACGAACACAAACAGAAAGCGGCATAGACAAGCGGAAAACAAGTTGGCAAACTTTAATATTGTATGCATTTTATTGCTTAATTAAGCACGGGTGGCAGGACAAAGGGAAAGCAGAAGCAGACGCAGAAAGCGAATATGCTTGTACAGAACATGTGTGTAAATGTGTGTGTTGTAGTTGAGATAAAGTGATGTACGCAAATGACGCATCCATGTTTGTGTATATATATGAGAGAACAACTACATACATATATGTACGTATACATAATATAATTAATAGCCATAAATGTTAATTGCGCATACGCCACGTTAGCCAACTATTTCCCAAGTCCTGAACAAGTTTTATGCTTGCTTGATTGCCCCTAGGCTTCTCACCCGTCCTCCCCCCACATAATGTGGCAGCTTGGTGCTTGTAAATAAGTTTCCCTTCGCCTATTTATAGACACGTGTCCTTTGTGTCGTCTCTTTCATGCGAATTATGTTTGTCTGTTTGTAGACGATGCTGTTGTTGTTGTTGATGTTGTTGTTGTTTGCATAGGTAAAAAGTGTGCGTTATGAAAACATTTTCACGGCTTTTTCTCCCATTCCTTAGCATTTTCACATCCTTTGTGTCGTGTGCTTTGTGCCGAAAGTTTTTGTCAGTTAATTAAGCAAATATTTTTTGTTTACTGAGTTAATTTGCTTTGTAGACCCGAAAACCATAAGCCCAAACCCTTCTTTTGCCAAACAAATAATGTTGACATGTGCGGGTGGTTTATTTGTTGTTGTTTTGGTAATTAACTTGGCTTCATTTCTAGGTGGTTGTGAACAAAAAGCCCTAAGATAGTTTTGGGGACATTTAATCGCTTTATTGGCTCAGTCAGGTCTAGCCAAGTTGCTTGATTCAGTTGACTTCCATATAACGAATTTAAAACGGATGAAAAAGGACTTTGCTATAGGGAAATTCGTAATATAGAACAGTTTCTGGATGAAGCGTTCTGAATTTTTTTATTGTTTGTATGCAAAATCGGCTTCTTGAGTTCAATACGGCATTTGACGTTTATCATTTCAAACGATTTTAAACTTCTCTTTGCAGTATATGGTAGACACAAAAAATGCAAAAAATATTATTTCTTTTCAACACGATGAAACTTTAACGTTCCACAAGGCACAAACGAGGTTTCTTTTGAGAAACTATTAAGCAATTGATTTAAAACCAAGTCAAAAAACATGTCGTTCTTATTGTCAGCCTCTTGTTGTGAATGCCGGCATTTAAACTTAATTTTGTGTTCTATAGGTAGTATTTGATTTGCTAGATAACATTAGCCCAAGTATTAAATTTTCACATTCTGTTTTAAATTTGCTAACTTGTATTTTGCTTCCATTTTACTATCGGTCATGTATATGTCCATATTATCTGTTTCTGAGCTAAATGTTTTGGCTTCTTACTTTTGGACAAGCCCAAACAATGTTTAATTACAGAAAAATGAAGAGAATAAAGAGAGAACGATAAAGAGTTAGTTGGTTTTATTAAATTATATATCAAGTGGCAAATAAGAATATTGCAACTCAAAGAATATTGCAACTCAAGCATCTTACCGCATTTACACGCTGAAGTTTTTTGGTGAAAGAGAAAGAGAAGTTCAATAAAGTTTATTTAAATTAAAGGTTAAATGTATTGCTCGCTTTATGCGCTGTCGATTAACTATTTGGCCATTGCTATCTTATCTGTACATTATTTCTTCATTATACTCTGGTTTAAGCAATGCCTGGCCAGCTTTGTGCCTTGTCTTTGCTGCCTACAACTCCACTTTTGCTCAGGCTCATACACATACATATGCATACAAATACATATTGACACACTGCAATCATAGCCATAAAGAATTCAATGTTCGATTGCTTGCACAACAACTGCAGTCGCATTTTATGTAGAGCGGGATGAAATGAGTTCCGACGCCTTGGGGGTTTTATAATCTTATCGGGAAACGGCGCCTTATCAGTAAACCATTGAAAAGGTAAACAAACAAAGTTTATAAAGCACACGTTGAAATAATGACTCGATGTCGACGACTCATTTGACTTTATATATGTATACTATATATTCTATGACAAAATGACGCACTAAGTTGGTCAGAAAGCTTCTTCTTTTTTTTTTTGGTTTTTTTCGATAAACATTTTTTTTATTTTAAATATGTAATAAAGAATCTGTCTGCAACTTAGCCGACTTTTACATTTAAATGAATTAACATATAAATCAAAGAAGACAGTAAGGATTTAAAGTTTATTACAAAATGTTTTATATTGTTTAAGTAAGGACTGTCGTTGGGAGATTCAGTGGGTGGCCTAGTATAACTAAATAAATTAATTCTCGATTATGATTGAATATTACTAAATAATTTTAAATTTCAAATTACTTTTGGTTTTTCGTAATCGTTATTCATCTAATAAAATATAAATTTTTCACCAGCGAACTACATAAGACATAGTATCTACAGATATGTTTTCGAAATATTTTAATTCCAATCGCAATAAGTTAGTCATACTATTGTTCCAACAATAGAGCACGATTATCAAGAAAGATTTTATTGGTGCCAAAAAACCGAGTACACTTTACGAGTGCATAAATGTATACTGCTTGAAATATTTCAAGTCATATTTTCCAATTTAATTGGGACAACGTGAGAGCAATTTTAAAACAAACTCACATCCGTTGGTTCAGTAAATTATATACCAATTAACATTTTTCATTTATTACTTCTTTTTTTTCATAAGGCACCAAAAAAATATAATGGCTTAAATTGTGGGTAATTATTATTGAATATTGTTCAGGCTTTGGTTTGAGCCAACAATGCTAAAGGGTTTAACAATTTGATGCAAACACTTGTAACAGACTGCCCGTCCGTATGTAAGAATCAGGAACTAAAAGAGCTTCAGGATTTTAAAGAAAGACCTTTTTAAAAGTTAAATTTGTATTTCTTATTGAAGATTTAAAGTTTTTATACAAAAGTTAAGTAAAGTAAAAGATGCGTAAAGTCTAAAATGCAGGGTATCATCAAGTTGAGCTTTCTCGAAATCAGTTCTCTTATTGCTTTTGTTGTCATTTTTGATTCGGTTCATTCACAGCTGGCAACGTGTTTCAGTTGCTGATTTATTATTTAATTGAGTTGCTAAACTCAATTACAAACAAGTCAAACAAAACCGACTGTGGAATACTTCGACACTAGTTAAAACGCGGGTGCTATCGAGCCAGCATGCATAGGAAAAACCATAGTCTTTTCTTAATGCTTACTAGCTAAATAGAAACCGAATTCGGTGAATCTGGCCAAAAAACTGTGGATGATGCAATTTAAGATTTTAAAAGTCGGTTGCTATAGATAGTCGGTTAATTAAAATGATTAGTTTATTTATTATTGCATGCCTTATATAATAAGTAAAGAAGTTTGGCTAAGGTAGATTGTTAATGAAGCATACTTGTGATTAAAACCTTGGCTTTAAATTTTAAGTTATGGTTGGTGTAATATAATTTTGAAAACAAAATCATTGTCCAACAGATTAGGGAGATGCAAATGTAATTTATTTGTAATACAATTTTTACTAAATACTGAAAAGTAGTAAATAAATCTGTTTCAAGTAACAAATTATTTAAATGTATGGAAACATGGAATAATTGTGTGATCTTTATTGCTGTATAAATACGCGAAGGCGCAACTGTGTAAATAAGCCAACAATAATTCAATGAAAATGTTTTGATTTAAAGTAAACAAATGTTTTGTCTATTCTTTTACTCGACGAACCCGGGCTTGGAATCGAGCTCATCTGCGAATTTTACCCAACGGCTCGAAACCCCGAACAGAACCCTGGCCATTTTTTACGAGTATTAATATTCAATGTATGGTTATT
This sequence comes from Scaptomyza pallida, assembly GCA_018152965.1. Taxonomy (NCBI): domain Eukaryota; kingdom Metazoa; phylum Arthropoda; class Insecta; order Diptera; family Drosophilidae; genus Scaptomyza; species Scaptomyza pallida. Next base: position 1,262,643 of record JAECXP010000046.1, on the reverse strand, counting down.
GGTTTAAATATTTTTAACGCTAGACGAATGACATTATACTTAAGTCATTCTCGAACCTGTTTTCAAATGCTTACATCATTGTGATTAAATTTGTATAGCCTTCATGATTGTACAGCCATACTAAATGGATGAGATTTTCGTGTCCACACGGGCAATTACGTACGTATATTAATAACAGCTTTGCATTAAGTTTTTAATTTGCTTTTGATTCAAATTGCTATACATTTAAAAATAATCTTAAACGCCAAACTTGTTTTGCAATGCCAGAATGACATTCACAGCTGTTTGAGGTAGCACCAAAAGTTTTTTATAAGATGTATTTGCTACGCCAGACTCTATCTTCTAACTTAATGCTTTTTGAATAAATAACTTTACTTGTTTGTGTATTTTCTCATTGGTGTTATTTTGCAGTTCATGTAAACTACTAAATGACTTTGACTTCATTTGTCAAGGTGACTCGAGTCGAACTTGTTTTGGAGTTTCGAGACGCTTCTAAATGCTAAGCAACTAAGTGTGTCAGGGTGAAAGGGAGAGGAGAGCTTTGTATGTATAATTAATAAATATATCAAGTTTTTCATTGCTGGACAGGTGGCGTCTGTGTGTTGAGGAACACGCCTCGTGCTTATCTTACCCGCTCGCTCATCATTAAATATTTAAATGAACTACATTTTCATATTGTGTATACGTATATACATACATATGCACGCCTTCCGCGTTTTGGTCAATCTCTGTGTGTTTGTATGCCTTTGTCTATTTAATAAACATGGGATCGACCCAATAATTAGTTGCACTTAAGTACACATTAGATAAATGTGCGGTTACAACGTAGCACAGAGTTGACATTTCCTATGGTGAAATTGATTAAAAGTAAATATTTTCCATACAAATTGGTTTTGCTCTCTCTCTCTCTATTTCTCTCTCTCTCTCTCGCTTTCTGTCTTTCTCTCGGTCTTTCTTTTAATACCCAACCTAACTCTCTGTTGCTGCCCAAGTGCCATAAAGGGTTCTTTGTTTGTTTAAGTCAAATTTTTTAATTCTACATTTCGATTTTTGGGCGGCCAAGTTATTGATGTTTTTGTTGAAGTTTTGCGGATTTGCTAAGCGCTGACCGGTACTTGTGTATTTGTTTATTGCTTAAATGTTTATTTAGCTTGAAAATTATTTGGGTCACATCATCATAATGGTAATCAATGAATAGACGATGCTCGTACAGCAGCAAACAAATATTAACACAGCTGACCAAAATTTAAAGAGTGAAAACCTAAAACCAAATAACGAATAATGAAAATCAAAATCGAAATATCTCATTTTTCCCTTCCTGTCTAGTGCACTACGTTATTGTGTTTGTTGGTGCTCAATTTTGGCCTTTCAAAGTACATACATACTTACATACATAAACATATATTCTTTATACATATTCGATAAGTCAAGCTAGGTTGAAACATCGAAATACGAAGGAAATCAGCCAATGCATACCAAACATCTAATGTCGCAACATTCGCTATTTAAATACGAACACAACTTTAATTGCTTAACCTCTCGAGCTCGTGTCTTATCTCTCATTGGCCTCAAAGCACACACTTTCGCACAGCTGAATTGAGTTGCCACAGCTGAGCAGAAAGAAGCCCTGACGACCCCTCGGGCACTTAACAACAGCTACATGCTCACACATAGTAGTATGTACACATGTACATGTATACACAGTATGCTCTGTATACTTACATACAAATGTACGAACAAGCATGCCAATTAACAAAGAGCGAAGCTTTTAAAGCGCGCTCTCAAGGGTTGCAGACGAACTTAAAGCGTTGCCAAGTCAAACTAATAATGGTCTCAAGTAAGACGCAAATGTGCTAAAAGGTTTGCACGGCATGGAACAGTGTTGACAAACAGCCATAAAATGCCAGACGTTGAAACAGTGGAACTGTTTCTCCCCCCCTTCACACCCACCCATACCAAAAAATAAAAAAAGTCACACAGAGAGCGGATGCGGAGTGAGTAAGCTGTGGCACGTAGACAGGGGAGCACACTGTGCTGGCAAAATAAAATGCTGAAATTATTCATTTTGCAAATAAGCAGCGTAAATATTTAATTAACAACTCAGCGCGCACACAAAGGGTATACTGAAGAGAGGCATTGCCTCACATGTGCGTCTGGAATCTAAGGTTTCCACAAACAGACCTTTGTGATGACGGTAATATAATATTTATGTCTATATATAGCATACAGTCGGGAGCAATGCTTGCCATTCTTAGCTAAGCGAAGATGACGACACTTTCCAGCAATTGCCTTTGCTTAGTTTGATAGGCGTTAAAATACATCTTGGCTAAAGAGTTTCGAATAATAAAAGCTGTTTAAGCCAATCCATTCTGACTTCTTATAAGCGTGTATCCGGTTACATGTATACAATATTTGTTTTAAATACTTCATGATGCAAAATGCAGAAGCATTCAAAGAAATCATTCAAATTTTCAAGGGGCAGACAGCATTACACTCTTCCCATAAAAACTTGTATAGCATCTCGCTCAGAACACTTGAAAGCGTTCCCTAAGCTATCACACCTTCAATGATTCATCCTTCCATATAAGTAGTATGGAGTGCGCATGGCACGGCTTAAATTGTTTCACTTCACGTTTAATTTCATCTATGGCAATTGGCTAACCATGGTCCAGAGAGCCGGGCAAACTAACTTAACTGAACGCTCGACTGACCTGCAATGCCCAGGGGTTCCACACAATCCCCTCCCACAAGCCCTCCTCTTGTTTGACCTGGCTAATTAAATTAGTTTAGTCTGCAACTGAAATGTGCTGTTGTTGTTTTCATTATTGCTTGGCTTTAATTGCTTTGCTTCGGTCTTATTGTGTGGAAACATCACTAGCAATAACTTGAATGTTTTAAAGCCGGCTTCGGGACTATGTTCGTCCCCAGAATTCCATTTGTTGACGGTGACTTTTCAGTCAGGGGTCATTTTTGGGAGCCATAACAGTAAGCGGCTTAGCTAAAATCAATGCCCCTAATGCTAGTCAGTTTTTTGAAGGCACAAATAAGGAAATTAATAACGAATATGTTTATACATATTATAAGCTATCAAAAGCGGATCGGCACGTGCCTTTTACCTGGGGATTAAATGTGCAGGTGCTTAAATATTCCATCAGGAGTGTCTAGAAACTAAGTTTTAGTTAGCTTAAAGCAAAAAAAAACAATCAAATACGTTATACTCTGATACCAGTATAAAAATGGGTGTTTAGGATCCTGCTTGCAAAGAGGCAGATTTGGAGATTTTCGGTACAAAAACCCAGGCAAATCGCTTAGGCGGGGCGCCCATCTACATTATTTTACCACTAGTTACACTGCTAGCCCAAATTTGCCTGACTCTAACACAAAAAATAAAGAAAGATATGGCAATTTCTAATTTTAACATGTGACCGAATTTGGTGACTCAAGCTGCTTATATATGGGAAATATGTATGTTTTTCAAAACCAGCTTTTTTCCAAAGTGAAACCACGTTGAAGTGGATCGTTGGGATTGCATTAACAAATATTTTTTGGATTGGGTTTAATGTTCACACTATTTTTAGCAACAAATGGACGAAACTGTTTTCGGGTAAAAAATTAAAATGGAACAAAAGCACTTCCTAGTCTTTCTTGCTTAGAGGTCAAAAGGCAAACATCTTGTGTACGAATGTTTTTATACATTAAGTTTTTTTTTTATGTATATGCTCTAAACAAAAAGTATTCTTTTATTTGGTTCTTTCAGAAAAAACTAAAAGAAAATCATCGATCAAAATAATAACACCACCAACGCATTTTTCGTAAAAATCGATATGTTATTAACAAACTTTACTTCTTTTTACTATAATTTAAAGCTTTTGGGGACAAATGTGCCGAATTATACTTTGTTTCTATCTAAAATGTTAAAATATAATACATAAAAACCACAAAATATTGGCGAATGGAAATTTTGCTATTTGACCTCATTTTTTGTCGACAGGACGTTCTGAGCAGGAAGCTGTGATCTTTTTTAAGGATTGCAATAAATCAAAGAAACATCCTAGCTATATGTGCAATAAGGTACCACAAAATGTCGCTAATATCTCAAATAACATAACTCATAAGCTGGTATTCTTTGGAGATACACGTATTTTAGGGTCTCACATGATAACCCGATTATTTATTTATGCAACCAATTGAAATATTGTGATTTTTATTTTAATTGCAGTTGTACGTGTAAAATGGTGTCTAATTGATAACTGTTCAAAACGAATAATTTCACCTCAGAAACAAAGCCATAAAAAAATCTCTCGACCTAAAGTCAACTTGTTGTAAAGAAAGTAGTGATTTTTGTGAATGTTTCTTACATTCATAAATAGATATTAATACTATATTGAAAATATACGTTTTTGGCTTTTAGCTCACTATTGCAATCCGAAACACAAGCCACTTTGACAAGTCTAAAAACGTTGTCTTGGCTTTTTTATTAGCTTAGGGCTAAGGGCAAGTCAAGACACCCAGCTCTGATTTATGCGCCTGCTTTTTTTTAGCACTCCATTTCCCGTTTCCCCTTTCGCACTGGCGTATTAGTTATGAAACACCTAGATTTATCAAGGGAGTGAAACGACTATAAGATGTTGACCTTTTTTTGCACACACTCATTTCCCTGACAGGAACCCTTCAACTGGGGTGTCTTTTGGGTGGTCTGCTTTTATGGGGTACTCTCACTTTTACGAGTCGGCACACCATAGGTTTGAATAATTAAAAGTGTGCTTAATTATGCTGTGAAGAAAACGAAGAAGCTTGTAATAAAAACAATTCTCCAGACACAACATTTCGACAGATCGTAAAGTGTTTGCATGGTTTTACTCCACGGTTTGAGCCAAAATAAGAAAGATGTTTTAATCGCATGACGAAAGCTTCTTTGGTAATGAAATAAACAACAAGCTCTTTGGTTTCTTAAAATTAACGCCATGAACAAAACCCATATAAAAATACATAGTTCTAGAAATTAAGCTATAAAATGTAAATACCGTTCTTATTTAATTTACAGTTATGTTAATGCCACCACGTACCAATTTGAACAGCTGCTAACTTTGTGGGTAAGTAAGATCTAAGCGCTTTTAAACTTTAAATTATGTCCAGCTGTTTTACCAAAAACGCTCTGGCGGCTGTCCATTTTGCGAACATGAAAGCGATCGAATCGTTGTTCGTTGCTTTTGCTGTTTCTGTCGCTTAGTATTCGTGTACGCTATCATTAAAACTCAAATTGAATTACAACAAACACGGAACTGACCAAAGTCGAATGGGTTCCAATGCTAGCGCGATGCTGCGTATAAAATATGCGATTGAAGTGCAGAGACATTGGAAGAACTATGCAGACGGACGCAACTTGGCAATGGTGATATATAGAGCAAAACAAGTTTATGCAACATATGCCGTGTGGCATTTTGCATGCCCCACACACACACACACACACAGACACACGCATAAGCAGACGTGCCACCAAAACTGACATTTTGACGTGTGGCGCGGTACCTCAAGATTTTTGCCACAGATAAACTGCAAATCGGTCCGAGTCTTTCTCTCTCTCACTCACTCTCTGAGCATGTGTAGCGTGTACTTGATGCTGGATTTGATGAGGCCAGCGTAAAGTGGTTATCTGCAAGCAAAAAAATCTAACTCTTACGGTACGTGGCATACTTTGTGGCTGCTACCCTTTTTTTTATAGATTGATGGCAAACAGTGAATAAGCATTAAAATTCGAATGGGTCCAAGATGCCAAACCCCCCCGAATTCACAGTCCCAACACATAGACATGAGCATCACTTAAGCCCAGATGCACTTACTGAACTTCTTCATTTCCCTACTATCTTTACCTCTTTTACCTTTCCCGGTGGCATTGTCTGATTTTAGATGTCAAATTTTCGCATGGCTTCTGCAATTTTCATCGCTCCGGATCGGTCATTGGTTCAAATTGGCTTGGAGTAACTTTTGGATGCTTTAACGTTGGATATCACTTAGAAGCAGTCGCCCGCACTTCCCCACACTCTCTAGGGCTTTTGGATATTGCACATATTTATCTTAATTGCGCTCGATATTCGCAAAGCATTTGCTTATACTATCAATATCGAGTATTGGACCCTAGAAGGGCTTTGAGATTTTATGAGTGCTTGGCAAGGTACTAAAGGGAATGTAAGTTCCCAGTTTTTAACTGAAAAAACGACATATATTGAACAAGATTAGCAGAAATGCATCGTTTTAAAAAAGTTTATACTTGCGAGCCTAAACTCATGACGGGGGCCTTCAACTCTAGGTTCTGTGAGTGAGATTTAAATGTGTTTTTCATTTTAAATATATTTTTGGAGAGTGAAAAAAAGGAATACGAAGGAGAAGTAAGCATAAATACATGACCTCGAGTATTCTTGTTTCTTCGTAATGCCAAGCTAAGTAATTTCATTAGATTATTATCCGTTAGTATAATCCGTTAGGCTATGGTTTTTGTTTACTTAGAATTGATTGCTTTTTGTGTTAGGGGCTGTGTTGGTGATTTTATTAAGCTGTGCTTTGTAATTAAAGGTGTTTAACGAAATTTATTATTTTAATCTTACCAAAATGTTAAAATCAAAAAAACATTTTTTTTGACTGCAATCTACCGATGCGGAAATCGAACCATATTTTATTAAGGTGAAACTTGACTTCAAATTTCATTGAAATGCTTTCTACGTTTGCCAATTTTCTACTTTGCCTTTGAATATTGAAAAAAAAAAAAAAAACTTCTTTGCTTAGGCAATCTTTTAAGTTGGCAATCGGCGTCCAAACTTCTTGTTTTTCAAAGCCAACCACTGTAGCTACAACACCTCCAATGCCCACTTGCTGCATAACAGTGCTAAACCTACCGTCGAACAGCTAAGAAATTGAGAGGACGAGTGAACGCCATCTAGCTAGACTATACTACGTGTAACACCTAACTCCCTAGAGTATCTGTCACCCAATTAAATGATTTGGCAAATTTTAAATAAAGAAAAAGACTAAGAACAAAAAAAAAAATATCTAAAATATAGGTAAAGTTACGTGTGCCCACTCAAAGGACTGCGTGCTGGGCGTATGGGCACAGTCCTCATAATTGATATTCATATGCGAACTTTGTGGTCTTCGCTATTGGGCTGCATCCGAGAAGCATCATCTTACATCCCAATACTTATGTACTGTGTTTCGAGTTACCTGTGCTTATAAATGAGTACATAATCAGGCAACGAACGTGTCGGCAGTAGCTAAATCTGACTCCACAGCATCCGCCACGGCCTCAACAGCCTCAGCAGTCGCTTGCATAAATAAATAAATAATTTGCAACAATTAGCATAAGTTGTGCTGACATCTTTACTCAGTGTGTGCGTTAAAGTGTTTCGCATTCAAGTTATGACTAACTTCCAGCGAGGTCTCACTCACCAGCCACATGCTGAATGTTAGCGAGAGCTGTCAGCGCCGCATTTCGCTCCATATTTTGCTCCAAGAGCTCTTCGTGAAAGGAAGAAGATGATGCACCAGAGATTATGCCAGAGTCTTCATCAAACATTACAAATTCTGGGGTTTCCTTTGCTGCTCCATTGTCTTCAGTGCTTTCAAAGGCTATTGGGTTTATCGATTTTACACACCCCAAGAACCTTTTAAGCCTGTCAAAATGCTTCCATTCTGATGGAGCACCACCAGACGGTCCCGTTATTTTCATCTCCAGCCTGTTTTTAAAATTGCAAAAGTTTAATATACATTTAAGCAAAATATATTGTTTACTTACCGAAACTTTCGTGACATGTTGTCTACTTTTGTTTTTACATCCTTTCCGGTCACCTCCGAAAGCCCGTGCAATTTCAATTGTTCAGCAATTCGCGCATAAATGTGCGAGTTGCGCTGTTGCGACCGCAGTGCGTCTATATTTTCCTCCCATAATTCTATCAGACAGTTTTCATGCTGCTCTTCCCACTTAATGGACTTTTTTGTTTGCGTTGCAAGATTTGCTGCCATCTTTAAATAATATAATAAGTTATTCTTCTAATAAATTTGTAAAAAATTGAACTTACCTTTTCAAAATTACAAATTTGTGAGAAAAACGTTTGTTTATATTTATTTTATTACACTTGCTGTCAGCTGTTGTTCTCAAAATGGCACTGTTTAAACCAGTATTGGGTAACAATTTGACAGTGTTGCCAATTCAGCTATTTGTTAGCCAGATTTGGCTATTTTCAGACGTCGTCAGCCGGAGACTCTTGAAATTTGCAGGTGCCTGCAATTCTGGCTATTTTTCAACTTATTTAGCTATTATTCAGCTATTTCGAAAAATATACTACATATTTAATACCTAATTACTACTGCAAAATTTACACGCTTGCTGTCACTATTTTTTTTTTGCTATTTTTAAAGCTAGTTTTTAAAAAAAGTTAGCTATTTTCAGCTATTTTTAACATTGACTTCAGCTACTTTCTTGAAGTGAGAGTTGGCAACACTGCTGGGCTGTGCTGCTACAACTATTCTGTGCCAAATATGCGGCTAAAACTTATTGGAACAAATGAATCCTATAATTCAAATGAATAATGTGATGAGGATATTAATTTAAATACATTCATTCATTGACGAATAAACGCCTAATTTAAACCAATTTTTATTTGCTATTTTTAAGCTAGTTTTTAAATAAATTTAGCCATTTTCAGCTATTTTTAACATTGGCATCAGCTACTTTCTTGAAGTGAGAGTTGGCAACACTGGAATTTGTAACTATCGCTTCTGTTAAAGTGCTCTGTAATGTTAACATTAACATTTTTCCAGTTGGTTGCCTTTTTTCCCCGTTGGTAGAAAACCGACCAACTGGGAAAAAAGGCTACCAACGGGGAACATGTAAACATGATTCCCATTCTAAAAACTAGATTCAAACTCAATATATGCAGCATTCCCGAGTTCCAGTTGCATACATGCATTTTGCTTGCAGTGGAGTCGGGGTATAAGTAAACAGCTGACACGAGCAGCGGCGAATAAACTTCAATGTAAAGAATCAATTTCTTTAAAACTGCTTTTTGGTTTCAATTTCAGTGAGCTTTCTTCTTCCTATTTTGCTATGGCAAATATATTTTAAAATGACGAGATTCAATTTAAATACGAACTTATAATTTTCGATCTCCTTTATAGAAATATATAGAAATATATATATATATCTTTATCAATAATGTGTTATATTTATATTTATTCTCATGAATAAACCGTTTTGGTTTCGTGTTTGGTTTTGATTGTTCTCTGATCTTGACTGTACATATTGTAGTTTTAGACATTTCTACACAACGAAATTGTTTCTTGCCCCCTTGGTATTCGTTATATGAAAGCTCGAATGTATTTGAGGCGCTGTTTTTGAGCTAATGTTTTGTTCAGCGTTTTTTTGGTGCAAGTACGTTTATGTGAGTGCAACAGATGCAGCATCCGTCACCAAAGCAACCGAAACAGATCTAGGAAAGTGGAAACGGCTTTTAAAATGTTTATTCATGCATTTCAGACCTTATGATTGCCCGTCAACATTGATATGCTTTGGGGCTAAAGAATACATAGTTTAAAGCTGGGTGACACTTCTTTTGATTTGTTGCTAATTTATTTGATATAACTATATTGAAAAATATGAATTCACGTCAATTTATGACAGGTCTTTGGAGCAACGGAAGCTTTTGCGATTGATTGCCGCTTTCAATCTGGGTTTGTTTATGCATGTGTGTGTGTGTGTGTGCGTATGTGTGTGTGTGTACCATATTGACATGACTTGTGTCAATAAAGCCAACAGCAGTTTGTCATTTGATTTTATTTTGATGAAGGCCATTTTTTTTAGCGCTGTTAAGTGACGGACATATTATTTTTATTATTCCGAAATAACAAAAGTTCCTTACGAAATGAAACTCATCAAACGATTGTTATTGCTTTAATACTTGACTGATGCTTTTTTATAAAAGTTTGTACTTAGTTATCAAATTAATTCCCAGAACGCTGCGAGTTTGTTTCAACTAAAAACTATAACGAAGTTTTTTGTGTCCATTTGAGATTTGTTATATATGAAAGCTTAAATGTTCTCCACGCTATTATATAACGCTATGCTATTTAAACTAGAATCTTTTGGATTTTTCTCTACGCCCAACGACTAAGGCATCCTTTAGCTTATTTTAATCTTGTCATTTCAGTTGCCGGAATCGCGACACTTCAATACGCTCCAAATGCATTTCACGACAGACCACGCTGACCTACTTAAAAGCACTTTTCAGCACACACACACACACACACACACACACACACACACACAAACACACATACAGACATACAGACATACAAGTTGGTTAGCCGTTCTCGTAACTCTTAAAGCAGAGAACGTCAGCATCGTCGTCCCTGTCGATCTCATTATGAATTTAATGTGTTGCCCTTTGTTTTTGTTTGGCTTCTGTTCTCGACCGCAATTTCAATAGATTGCCTGTAGAAATCAGCGCTTAAGTAAATCGAAAAGGTCCTTAAAGATCCTCGTAAAATTTAACTTAAATGTCTATAAGTAGCGTTAAAAATCGGGGTGGGTGTTGGTAAAGCCAGGGCACAACTGCAAACGAGAGTATTCTACAAGTGAGCATTAGAAAATGCGAATTTCACATCGCTGTATCTTTGAGATGGTCGCACTTTAAAGGCGTTTTCAGGGTTGTCCCATTTCATGCTCAATGCACGCACTTCCACCCTAGCCCCTTGCCCATTGCCACCCGCCCACGGCCGCATGTCCGTCAATATCCTGAGCCATTTCCTGCTGTGCTTTTTATTCAAGCGCCATTCGCCCTTATGCTAGAAGGTCACCAATTTTTTGTTGGCACTCGCTCAAGTCATGGGTAAACATTTTGTATTTTTTCCTTTTTTTTTTTGTGACAACTGCTGCGTACCAGGCTTTAGAAAAAAAGACAAAAGTACACATGAAAAAGCGAAACAAAAGTTTCTAAAGAGTTCTTCGGTTGCTTGGCATTGAATAAAACGTCTTCAACTAGAAGCAAAACATTGTAAATTGTTTTTCTTTGGCACACACAGCAATCCCTCCCTATCAGCCCCCTTCTCCTTCTTCCTTCAACACATGTCCTGCGTTATTTTTGTTAAATTTTTCAGTTCGCTGTCATCTTTTCTTTCCATTTTTTTTTCTCTTTTGTTTTTTTTTTTTTTTTTTTTTTGTTTCTTTCGGTCGGTCTGGTTACTTCAATAGTAGCAGAACCAGCTGAAGAAAACTTTGCTGGTTTCAATGCTCTTCCATTTTTATAGGTTACTATTCTTTTATAATTTTCATTTTAGATGGTCTCCACTTCACCTTCCTCTTAATCTGTTCAATGTCTATCCTTCTGTTTACTTTTGCTATATACGTACAGAAATAGATATATGTACATATATATCGTAATAAAAGTGAACTGTCACGAAGCCTGAGTATTTTTTTGTTCGAGCCAATTATTTAATCGAATATTATTTGGAACGTGGTCCTTGATTTTTCACACACACAGAGTTTATAGTTTTCTTTTTAAGTTTTAGAGCTGCTAGTAAATATACACATATATATATATATGTATTATATTTATCATCTGGTAAGATATTTTCCGCCGTCGATTACATCGAACAACAACATTTTTACTTGATTTTTGTGATATAAGTTTATTACGCAATATTTATATGTTTTTCACTACTAATCTATTAAAATTTTTATAATATTAACGCATAATGTTCAAGTTAATTATCGGTCATTTTGATGTTGCAAATATTCTCTTATCCCATTGGGTTGTGAATTGCGGCAATTTAAAAATTTAGCACGCATTTTTCATCATGACTGCGAATTCATATTCATGATATACAATATTTCTATATATACTTTTTAAAAGCATTTTCAATATTCATTGGACGTTGAATTCCTCTCGGCAATTAATTGACTGTTTTTCATAAATGCTTGAAGTATTTTTCACGCGGCGCAAAACTAATGATAAAATCATCGTCCATGACCAACAAAAAATATGTGAAAAATATAATAAAAGAAGATTCAAAAAACCTGTTGAGAAACATTGAGCAGTTGGTATAACAAAAATATCACATAAGGAGTGTAGCTTTCGGCGAAGCAAATAAAATATTTTCTTGAAGCTTTATGCAATATTATATAGTAAGTGGTCCAGTTTGGCCGATTTCAGCATACTAAAATGCTGCTGCATTAGTTTGCATTAAAGACAGAAGGACGGACATGGTTAAACCAACTTAGCGATGCTCTTTAAAAATATATGTATACTCTTTGTGGTCTAAGCGCTTCACATTTCGTGACAAACTACATAGTTCTTAAACAATTTTTTAAAGTGTATGAACAATTCAAAAGTTGAGACATAATTGAACAGATGCCTTGGTAAGGAAGAACACATCTGGCCGAATGGAGCAGGAAAACAAAATGAATCCATGCTTAAAATCTATTGCCAGTCCGGGGTCTAGAGTCCAACAAATAAATGGAATAAAGGAAAACAAGTAAGAAGGCTCAGTCGTGAGATCTCGACTAGGACATACCCTTAATCCGCTACGTAACGCGTACAGTTATTAGTGTATAACCGCGTCCAAAGAAAAAGATTTTGCTTTTGCATAACGTCTAATCTTCAATTCACGATTTCCCCAGTGTTTTTATACTTTGATACCAAAGGTATCATAGTATATTGGGTTTGTGCAATGTCCGTCATGGTGTCTGTCCGTCCGTCTGTCCGTCTGTCCGTCCGTCCGTATGAACGCAACTTTTTTCGACACCCTTAAAGCTAGAGCCTTGCAACTTTGCAAATATCTTGGTACATGTCTTCGTCAGACAAAGTGTTAAATGTAGGGCTCTACGACCTCAGGGGGCCCGAGAAATCGATAACAAGTCGATACACCTCGATGTGCAAATCGATAAAACACAAATATATCCCACATTTTAGCAGCTAGTGTCACCAAATTTGATGGCAAGATAGCTGGTAACATTCCTCAAAAACTGCATTAAAAGATTGGATGCCACGCCCACCTATTTCGCCCCAGCCCCCCAATTATAAACAAAATGCCTGTATCTTCTACAGTTTTGAAGCTATAGCCACCAAAATTGACATGAAGGTAGATACTGACATCTGACAAAGTTATGCATCAAAACATTGGATGCCACGCCCCAAACAACGGGATATGCCCCACCGCCCTAAAAAAACGGAAGGCATGTATCTTCGCCAGTTTTAAGCTAGAGTCACCAAATTTGGTATGAACATTGGTAGTGACATCCGTAGCAGGTGTACATCAATGTTTTGGATGCCACGCCCACTTATTCCGCCCACCGCTATATCTCTCTCAGTTTTTGAGCTAGGCTCTTCAAATTTGGTATGAACATTGTTAGTGGCATCCGTAACAGATCTGCATAAATGTTTTGGATGCCACGCCCACTTATACCGCCCACCTCTATATCTTTGTCAATTTTTGAGCTAGAGTCTCCAATTTTATACCCAAAACCCTCATATATTACTATTTGCACTCAGAATCCTTAACACAGCTATGTGAACTGGTATCGAAGTATATCGCAGTCGGTTGCGTCCGACTGCAACGTTTTTACTTGTTTTATTATCGATTTTGACAAATTTTTTCAGATATTCATTATTATTCATTTATTTTTTCGATAGTTTCAAACTTAATTTTTAAAATTTTGAAATTCTAGTTTTTTTTGTCACCGACCACATGTGTATATTATAGCCTATTCACACTAGAGCACATCAATAGGAACGATGAGAAGATGTGAAACTCGTGTTCACATTGCAACATCTAACATCTTACATCAACTGTCTTCTTCTTCTATTGTAAAAGTAAAAAGCAAGTGTGCATATTTCTCGTTGTATTTTGATAAATAAATACAAAAAAAAAACATGAATAACAAAAAGGAATTATCAATAATGATAGCATCTCAACAGCAGAGTATGTTTGTTGAACTTGTTGGAACCCGCCTGGTGAGGAAGATGTCTACGAAGCAGGCGTCGCCGTCTCCTCCTGAGCAACCATATCTTGGGGGTCAATCTTGTCGACTGGAACGACCGCTCCTTCGCGTTGTCAATTGCAAACGAGCCAAGAAACTCATTAATTTTTGCAAACATTGGGCAAGATGAAGTTACACCCCCACTTGGGCCGATTTTCGGTTTCTCTTGCCTAGAATATATTACCGATATTTAACAGATATAATAATAACTTCCATGCATTATACCTATATTTCCTTGTCAGCTGTCCACTTTTGTTCTTACGTTGAACCAACTTATGCAGTTGTCCAGCACCTGCATTTTGACTGCAACATCCTTGTAAACATGAGAATTTGTGAATACCACGCAAATCAGCACAACCAACACGGGCGTCCAATTTATCCGCATTGATGTTTTTTTAACTAAATTGAACAATAAAAAATAACGTTGAAAAAAATAACGTAAAAATTTTCAAGAGACTAACCCTGCTCAATTCCCGCCATGCTTAATTTCCTTAATTTCATTTACGTCGACATTGCGTTGTGAATGCCAATTTTTTAGTGGTGGAGTCAAAACTATCGAAAATAAGTAAAGAAAAACACTTGGAATAGAAACATTTCCTGAGGATGTTGGAATATTTTGAGACAATTTGGTGCTGCAATTTAATGCGTAACATCATTGATGTAAGATGTTAGATGTAAAATGTGCTCTAGTGTGAATTGGCTATTAAGGCACATAAGTGTTATCGATAAGGGCTCAGAGATGCTTCCTTCTATCTGTTACATACTTTTGCAGTCGAACGCAACCGACTGAGATATACTCTGATACAAGCTTACGTATCTGTGTTAAGGATTCTGTAACTGTAAATGTTATATGTGGGGATTTCGGGTGAAAAGAAAACAAGAGGTAGGCGTGACATCCAAATTTGTGATACTGATGTGTGGTGGATGTCACCTTCTATCCTATTTGGCTATAGCACAAAAACTGAGAATGATATAAGGATTTCAGATTTTAGGGGGTGGGTGGTATACTAAGGCGTAGCATTCAATTGTCCCATTCAATGAAGAATTTTGCGGGATATTGCTTTCTACATGCATACTTAATTTGACGACGATTTAAAAACCGGCGAAGAGACACACATTCCCGTGGCGGGTGTCACCATCTACCTTTCTGCCAATTTGGGTGACTATAGCTTAAAATGTGTGGAAAATACAGGTACTTTCGCTTATTATTGGAGGGGGTTGGAGGCAAAAGAGGTGGGCGTGGCATCCAGACTTTTGATGCAGATTTTTGGGTAATATCACAATCTATCTTGCCACCAAAATGGCGGCTATAGCTGCTGTGAAATAAATATGTGTTTTTATCGATTTGGTTATAGAGGTCTATCGTCTTGTTATTGTTTTGCCAATAGTAAAGTTCATTTACAATGGCTCACAGCTAAGTTCAACCAACGCAAATCGAATATTGCTACCGTGGACATAATGAGAGTACTTTGTCCAACCATTTACCCAATTTTTTAATGTGGAGAGGCCCCTTGTAATGTGGCTAAGTTCAAGTTTTTGCTGTTCAATCTTTTTCGCCTTATTCACATTCTTCCAAGGTATACTAAAAGCAATTAAGTCACAGCTATGAATTTAGATGTTGAATGAATTAAATGCTTTGTGCATATTTGAAAAACGGCTTACGCATTGATTTTATAGTCCTTCGATTATGTGAACAACCCCATTTAATGAACAGAAAATCTTACCAATCTATTGATCAACCTATATATTGGATATACAATTTTGAAATACGAATAGTTCAAAACTATTGACTAAATGTTTATATAATATTTAAAAAGGCTTGAAATGATTGTTAGTGAACTGTCTTAGTTAGAGCTGGTTAAAATATGTTGTGAGCCACTGTATATATGAATGTATAAATGTAGGTATGTATGTATGTACTGTGCTCACACATGGGGCAGCTATGAGCAACCCACAAAAACTCACACACACAGATATTAACTGGTTTTGTTGCTGCTTCTGCCGATGCAATTGCTCCAGTTTGCTTTAACGCGTATACGTACGTACGTACGAAGGCTTGCAGTGGCCATAAACAAGGACACGCACGCAATTAATTGCAGAATTATTACAAATTTCATTACATGATAAAATATGCAAATTATTTGACGTTGGCGTTGTTGAATTCCCATACACCCCCCCCCCCCATACACACACACATTTCCCATTCCCCAACACACTTGTTCGCTCCCTGCTCGACGCTCTTTGCGTTGTCTCTGCAATTAACTGCATTTGCATACATAATAAATAAATAATTCAGCAACAACAGCAATAAATGCGCAGAAAAGCTGATGCGCAACACCAAAATAAGGAATGACTTTTAATTATCATTTTAATGTGTTTAAAAAAAATTTATAACAAATTAGAATTGCATGTGAAAATTGCTTGCTAAATGCGGTCAGTGTACAACTGAGAGCGTAGAATAATAATAGTGAGAGTAAAAGAGAGTGTGCTAGAATTGTGTGCTGGACAGCTGTGTCAAAGAACATTATAAATGGCAAAACAGAATGAGTTTGCCAAAACAGCTGCCCAGATGCGAGGGCTTTCTATGAGTGGGTTGTATCAGTGGGTTGGCGGGGGGCTGGTTTGTTCGTTGGCTTTTCAGTTGCAGTTTGTGTGCCCAAAATTTGCTACCCATTCTCAACATAGGAGGAAAAAATGCATTACATCAAAAATGTTGCTGTTGTTGGTTGCCAGCCGACTGTTTTTGGTTATTTTTTGTAATTGCGTCTGTTTGCAGTTAAGCTGTTGTTGCCGTTGCCGTTGCATAAATGTTGCATGTCTACAAAATATTTAGGTTAACATTTTCGACGCACACACGCAAACACAATATTCATATAAAAAGTGTTTCATTTGCATGATTGCACTCAAAAAATGCTTTGGAGAAGGGCGAGCGCATGAGAGGGAGAGCACAAAGTGAAGCATAGGCTGCGCTGCTGCTGCTGCCAGTTAAGTGTCGGTTGAGTCAATTTAAAAATAGTGACGCGCGTTGCTTATAAAAATGAGAACGAGAGAAAGAGGCAAGACAAGAGAGTAATAAATTCAAAGAAATTGTTCTCATGCACATGATACCAGCTATGTCCAAGAATGCCCATTTGGGCACTTTGGCACTCGTTCACAGAACAAGCGAAGCAAGTCAAGCAACAGCGAAGTTATTATTTGTCAGTGTTACGCACACAATGCATACAGCTCTAGCTGGACGAGATACACAAAATGAATCACAACGCAAAAGTGTAACGGCGTCGCTTACAACCGGCCGAGACAAAAAATAAGGAAAGCAAAGAGGGACGTCGACGTGTGCCACCTTGTTAAATAGCGTGGCGTGTATGCTGCCAGCGGCTCTGTCGCCACGACGACTGCAATCGAATTGTTTGTGTAATTGTTTCTTATATGTGTGTGTGCGTATGTGTGTTTATTGTTCTCTCTGTCATGCATTTTTCTCTCCTTTTTGCCGATTGTTTGACAGCAACAATAACACATACATATAATAATAACAGCAAGCGCACCTTGCGGTTTCTGTGGTTGCCGCGTGCCATTGCTCGCACTCGCTTTTGCACTCACACTCTGAGAGTATAAAATGGACTGTGAGAGACCGAAAAGTTGACGGCAGTTGTTGGCAGTTGGAACACACAGAGAGGCGGAGATCTTTTTTCAGTCGCTTTGTGCGTTGTATTTATGTATGTTATGACTGAATGGTCTAGAAATCGTTTTGGGACAGCGACGCTTTGATGGTAGTTGTTTGATAGTTTTTTTGTTATAGGTCGCCAAAGAGATGTTATCAGCAATGTTGACGTGTTGACAGCTTTTAAATGCAGTACAAGTGGAACACCGAAGAATGTACATACATATGTATGTATGCATATACAGTTTTCCAGGCATGTGAATATCGCACAGTCGACTCCTTTTAACGTCCTAAACCAATAAAATTATGTTATTATATTATATTAATATGGTATCTGATAAACTAACCAAGCACAGAAAATATAACAATAAAATAAAATCAAAAATGCAACACTTGACTTCTTCAAATTGCTTCATAGCTCTTTAAACCATAAAGGAAAGAACGTATCTAGACTTCTATCTGCCACTGTAGCTCAAGTCCACACACAAAAATAGTGCTTGTTACCAATTACGTCTTGCTGTATTGCTGATCCGCTCACAAAAACAAATTCACTGTTGGCAGAGGCAATAACATAAATTTAATTTAAGCTCTTTGCCATAACTAACAAAAGAGAGTTTGCATTCGCGAGCCGTTTCGAATGCCAATGCCTAGAAAAAGCTTCATTTTGCAATTGCGATTCTTGATGCACAGACACAAACTGCATGTATTTGTGTGATAAATGAATTGCAAGAGGTTCAGATTAGGTTCCTATCATAACTTTGCGTGGTATCCGTTTGTTTCGATGTGTAAATACATACATACATGTATTCTTGAAAACCATCAATAGCCGAGTCCATTTTCTGCGCAGTCTGTCTCAGTTTCAAAAAGTTTCTGTGTATACGTAAAAAGTACGCATAAGTAAACATTTACAAGCAGTGACTGCATGCGATAAGTGAAGGACTCAGGGTATCTTTTAGTCGGAATTTCTCGACTAGAGCCTTCTTAGTTGCTTACTTGCTTAAATCTATTTTTATCTTCTGTCAATGCCATATTTCCGCAAGTCATAGCTCGCTTAAAATCTAGGCGGCACACAAGGGAAAACAAAAAAAATATGTAAGAAGGCTCTAGTCGACTAGGACATACCCTTAACCCCATCTGTAACGCGTACAGTCATGTGTGAGTATTCTCACCAACACAATGACCAAACTTCAAACTGCGAAATCATGTTTCATCAAATGTTAATTATTTTATCCATAGTTGCAAGCCTCATTTTCACAATTTCGAAATTTCAATTTTTTTTTTATCGATTCCATGTGTATATTGAAAACCGGAAAAGATATTGATTTTTCAAAACAAACTGCGTAGAGCTTAGGCGAGCTTGAGCTCCAAATCTGGAGTTTCTAGCTCTTATATTCTCTCCAGGCGTTCATTGAAACGAACGGCTGTTGATGCTGATCAAGAACACATATACTTTATGGGGTCGGAGATGCTTCCTTCCGTCTGTTACATACATTTGCACAAAACCATTATACCCCCTTTTTTTTATACCCTTAACCCATAAAATGGGTAAATAAGGGTATAATGGTTTTGTGCAAATGTATGTAACAGGCAGAAGGTAGCATCTCCGACCCTATAAAATATATATATTCTTGATCAGCATCAACAGCCGAGTCGATCTAGCCATGTCCGTCTGTCCGTCTGTCCGTCTGTCTGTCTGTCCGTCTGTCTGTATGAACGCACCGATCTCAGAGACTATAAGAGCTAGAGACTTCAAACTTGAAACTTAAGCTCTTCTATACCATAGGCAGATCAAGTTTGCTTCAAATTTTCGATAACACTTCTGGTTTCCGATATACTCATGGGATCGATAACAAAAAATTCTTGAATTTTAAAATTGTGAAAACAGGGTTTTAAACTATTGGTAAAATAATGAACATTTGAAATTTGAATAAAATCGGTTAAGAAACACCGGAGATATCGCAGTTTGAAATTTGATCATTTCGGTCAATTGGTCACTGGGTAAATACACACCAATGATTGTACGCGTTGCGTTCCTTCTTACTTGTTACCATTTCATGAGTTAAGGGTATAAAAAGGCACAGCTGCCAAACCGCATATAACGATTCAATCAAGCATTAAAAAAACCAAAAAAATAAAAGAAGAGAAAACAAACTATTCATGCACACACTGAAACTAAACACAGCCCGCACAAAACCGCAAAACTGTTTGAAAAAAAGTTTCAAAAAAAAAAAAAAAAAAAACGATGTCAGTGATATTTAGATCTTCGGCTGTGTGCCTGCAAAATCACTGGCACTGCCTTGCCGACCTGTAACCAGTGGACCACAAAAATCACATTATTTCAATTTAAATGCCAAACAATCGCCGCTCCATCATGAATTGGGACTAGCTCTGTGGCTGGCTATTTTTGCTTTGTATTTTGTTGGCATTCTTGACATACTGACTTTTTGGGAGCTTGGCAGCTTGGGGGCGAGACTTTGGGTAACGCCCACGTGCAAAAAAATCAAAACAATCTACAAATCGTTGAATGCGTAATACCGCCAATTTATCACCGCAGCAACAACGAAAGCAACAAATGAAAGCGAGTGTGGGCATTTTATGTGGAGAGAGAGAGAGAGAGAGATGTTTAGCTGGAAGCTGGAGAGTTTCTCTTACTCTCGTTTTTGCTGTTGCGTACGCCTCTTCAGTTTCATTACCATTGGATGCCTTTGCCTAATGAAGAATTATGTTCATAATTTCAAAATTTATCGCCGCGACCCTCTGACAGCTTGCACTATGATCATGATGCGGATGATGATGCTGGGCTGTCGAATCGTTGTCGGAGTCGGAGTCTTCTGTCTAACACTTAAGTGTGTCAAAATGTTGTCGCTGTAGACGCAGCCAACGCACACAAAGTGCTGTGGCATGCAGCCTGACACAAGCCCCCATCGTGTCACTTACTGCGCTACGAAAGCAGAGAGAGTGAAACTGTGGGATTTGTGTATTATGGCATTTTTATTTATGTATGTGAATGTATGTATATACATACATATACACAATATGACGCCTTGAGACTTACTTTCTTCGGTTCACAGTTCAATAAGTCATTTCACGTTTCTTGTTTCAAGAAATTTCAAATGAAAGTTTTTAAAATATTTCCTCATTTAAAGTGCGTCTTTGAGTTTCTGTGTTTAATTTTGTCAAATTGTATTAAATAACGTTCTTAATCCCTTGATAAAACAAATTTCTGATATTTCAGTAGCAATAGTTTATTTACCCTGAACTCAATAAACGGTTAAAAATAATATAATGATTTACTCATCAAGTATGAAACGGACACAACATTTTCACCTCATGAAGCATATTATTGATCAGCATAAACAGCAAGATTTTGTATAACACATGTATATCTTAAAGGAAATGAAATCAAATACGGTTGAAAAAAAAAAAAACACAGAAGACGTCGAAGATTGTAGTTAAGTCCTTAAGCAATAGCATATACACAAGCTATGGTTTATCTTCTAGATTATGTTTTTTTCTTCGTGTGAAGAGAATAAATTCCATTAGAATTGTTTAAGCTACCATACAATGATTATATGTTTTCCTTTGTTTTTATTATAGATTATATGCAGCCGTGTGTACCAAGCCGTGTGTGTAAATCAGTACACGAGCGGATACAGATGTTTGAGAGCACTACACAATTTTGGGTAAGTACTGAAAATTATGTATTGTTACAATAGTTGTGAACAACTTTGTTAAGGAATCTTAACGTCAGAGCCGAAAACGTTCTCAGAACTGAGCTTTGTGGAACAGGCCATTAAAACCATAAACTGAGCCTGGACCCATTATTTTTGAGAGTACAGCAAAAAAAAAATTCCATACAAAATCGCCGCAGCAAGAATTGTTATACTTTGATACCAAAGGTATCATAGTATATTGGGTTTATGCATCGTCCGTACAAGGTGTCTGTCCGTCCGTCTGTCCGTCCGTCTGTCCGAATCCGTCCGTATGAACGTCAACATTTTTCGACACCCATTAAAGCTAGAGCCTTGCAACTTTGCAAATTATCTTGGTACATGTCTTCGTCAGACAAAGTGTTAAATCTGGGGCTGTACATCCTCAAAGGGCCTGGGAAATCGATAACCAGTCGATACGACCTCGATTTTCAAATCGATAAAAGACATTTTTATTTATCCCATATTTTAGCAGCTAGAGTCAACTAATTTGATGGCACAGATAGCTGGTGACATTCCTCAAAATATTACATCAAATTATTTTGGATGCCACGCCCACCTATTCCCCCCCAGCCCCACTCCGATTATAAACAAAAATGCCTGTATCTTCTACAGTTTTGAAGCTATAGCCACCAAAATTGACATCAAGGTAGATGCTGACATCTGACAAAGTTATGCATCAAAACACTTGGATGCCACGCCCCAAAACAACGGGACATCCCCACCGTCCTAAAAAAACCAAATGCACGTATCTTTGCCAGTTTTTAAGCTAGAGTCACCAAATTTGGTATGAACATTGGTAGTGAGCTTCCGTTACAGATCGGCATCAATGTTTTGGATGCCACGCCCACTATACCGCCCACCTCTATATCTTTCTCAGTTTTTGGGCTAGAGTCACCAAATTAGGTATGAACATTGGTTGTGACATCCGTAACAGGTGTGCATAAAAAATGTTTGATAGCCCTGCCCACTTTTGGCGCCCACCTCTAAATCTATGTCGGCTTGTTCAATAGAGTCTCCAAACTTGGTTAAGGGGAATCTTAACGTGCCATCCGCCACAGATAAACGTCATGCCTCCCTTTCTGCCTGATTTTTTGACCCAAAACCCTCATAAATTACTATTTGCACTCAGAACCTTAACACAGCTATTTTAGACTGGTATACAAAAAAAAATTCGCAGTACGGAATCGTCCGACTGCAACGTTTTTACTTGTTTTTTTTTGGCTGCGTGTTTTCTAGGTATCCAGTAACGTAGCAAAAATACTAAACTTTTTATCGATAGTAGCGATTAAATAAATATGTACACACTGGCGCTCGGCTCAGGAAATACCAAATCATATATATTTTTGTGCCGAGAGCAACAACAAACACTTCATAAAAAATAAAAATGGAAAAAAAATCTTAAAAATAGGTGGAAAATTATAACCACGACGGAAATTTTGGATGGATTCCATTGGATTCTGCACCATATTATTAAACTATAAGTGCATAACATTTTTTAAAATGTTCTATAAATTATGTGTATTTTAATTTAAAATACTTGCGTTGTTCACAAATCTTCCTTTCTGATGCCTTCGCTGTAAATATAAGTTGACCCACCATTTGTGCTGTCGGCGTTGACGGTTCCGATGCTCTTCTTGCTCGCTTGTTTTTGCAACAATATATGCTGCCAACAATGGAATAAGCATACTATTTCCACTATTCATCTTTTCTTTTTCATTTATACGCTTTGTTTACTTTTTTAAATTTAATGCCTCAGTGTGACCATGTATCTCCTAAGATATTATGCAAAATGGCATATTTTTACCACACATTGGGGGACCATGGTCACACTGCCCACGCTTCCAAAATATATCACAAATTCCGGCCAGGAATTTTTTGCTGTACTGGATACCCACCTTATGGAAGACAAAATACAACAACAGTTTCTTAGATCAAAAATTAATGCTCAGAAGCTTAAAAATTGCACTAAATCTAAGTTAAAATATCTACAAATGATTCCAAAACTTTATATTTTAGCCGATGCTGCTTTAAAAACAGTTTTTTAATAGTTCAAACTCCATGTTTGATTAAACTCTTGAAGTCTCTTGTATTTATTATTAAGCTAAACTCAAACATTCAAAGGCAAATGCAAATTTAAAAATAATATATTATTGCGAAAATAGGCGAATTTGTTTGTTGGAAAGCACATTGAAATGCAATTAAAACACACATAAACATATATTCAATACATATATACACATACGTATTGCCGGCTGCAATGCCCCAAAATACTTATTTCTTTTCTTTTTTTCGTGCCACTGTGAGAGCGCACATGTGTCAGCTTTGCAAGGACCCTATAGATCATCTGCACGAATATGCCAACAAACATTTGACGCCTTCTCTGCTTTTGGCATCCTTTGTGGGAGGCACCACGCCCATATCCCGTATCCCGTATCCCATATCCCATTCCCCTTACCATCATTCTCATTCGCATTCGCGTCGACGTCTGTATGTTATTTACCGACAACCTTATGGCCACATGTCGACGTCGTCAACAAAAAAAATTGTCATCATAAACAACAACTGCGCGCTTAAAAAAAACAACCAAAAGAAAGAAAGAAAAAAAAAAAACAAAAAAAATTGCTTAAATTTCTGCCAGCCATTTTTTCTAGAGTTTTTTTTCGTTATTTTCTTTATTGTGTTTGTTGTTGTTGTTAGCGAGCATGTGTGAAAAAGAAGCAGCCGCTTGACTGTCGAGTTAAGTCGAGTCGAGTTGAGATGAGTTCGCCACACTGAAGGGGTAATGTGGGGGGCGTAGCTGTTTGGAATAGCGCCTCGGCGTCTATTTAATGAAGTGCCATCCCAAGCAATTCCACTTCCCCACCCATTTCGCCATTTTCGTTCAATGGGCCCAAGGGCCTTTTTTTCTCAGTTGTTGTTTTGCCACATGTTGTGAGTGTGAATTTTCACATGACTTTGTTGCAGTTAGAGCTGAAGTTTGGATTGCATAAGGAGTCGCAGTTGCGGTTGTAGGTCGTTTTACTATCTTTATTTTTTGCATTTGTGGGAAGTAACCAAGTAAAAAGCTGTGTCCAAAATAAAGTTGGCGAATTAATGAACCTCTTTTTGCTTATGTATCGCCGATGATGCACACCAAACCGATATACAAAATTAAGAATCTATCAATCATCATCTATCTATGCAACATTGGTGTGCCAAGTACGCATCTATGCTATTCCCAATCGCGTCTGGAACGTAGACGGGAATTGGTAACAGTTAAACAATTATATCATTAATAGATGGCTGAAAAGCAAAAACAAGGCAATAAGAAGAAGGAAAGCCTATATTCGACAAATATTTGTAAGATCGTTTTAAGATCTTTTTTCATGTTTAAAATACCATTTGACCAAACCCTTTACGTCTACATATAGGATGACGTTATATATTTGGGAAATTCAAGTATTCGAATGTATTCGAATGCACACTTTTTTCTGTTTTGTAAATTAATTTAATTTTCATTTAAGAAAACAACCAGCTTGGTTTTTGTTCCTCTGACTTCTTAAGAATATAGTTTTTTCAATAATTGTCAATAACGCAGATGTCTTAGATCTCGTTTTTATGCAGCGAATCTTGGGCAATACGCTCTGAAATTCTGTTTGCGTTCTACGCAACCAAGAGTAAAACTCTTAACTTACTATCAGGGTATTTCTCAAGTTGAGAAATATTTGATCTCAATGTAAGCTTCATGAAAGCATTAAAACGTTTATAGTTCATGTCATAGAGCTTTGCTCGCATTTTAGAGTAGTCATTGCAAAGCATACCTGTCAAATTGCAATTACAATTACTAATCAATTAAAATATTTTTGGAAAGTAGTCTTGCTGAATATTTAGTTCGCTGGTAAAAATTCATGATTATATAGTGATAACAATTACAAAAAAATCTAACATTATTGCAAAATTTTGCAAATACAGTCACAGCTATTCACAAATAGTCAAAAATAATCAAAATAATAAAAATAATCAAACAGATATACACATTTGATTATTTTAAAAACTTTCAATAGTTTTAGACTATTTTTTTTTTTTTTAATCGTAATCATTATATACCATAGTTGTGTAAAACCAAAAATTATCGTACTGAATTGATTCTTTTAATTTTTCAACTGAAATAAATAACTAACTGTGTTTGTAGGAAAGTGAGTGTATACCCATAGTCGGATAACCTTTGTTTAACGCAAAAACGAAGAACGTTGCATCAGCTGATATTATTTTGCATTCCGCATTTCTTTCGTCAGCTCTCTTCTGTAACGAGAATCATAAGACTTAGCAAATACACAAATTGAGAAAGTCGTTATCGGGAGCTATGCTACATAAGGTCGAAAATCACGCGATTAAAGTGAAAAAAACAAATTGTATAATCCTACATATATATTAGGAATTTCCGGGCTCTTATTTGGCAATGAATTTTTTATTTTTGGTAAAGTTTTTTTTTTGGAATTAGATCAAGATATTTTTAATAGCTGTAACAATATTTTTATATGCACAAATGTCTGTCTTACATTTTCATTAAGACCTGTATACACACAGCTTCATCCGTAAGCCTTGACAGGCAATTTGTTCAGCACAAAAATATTTGCTTTTATTATTTATTTATGTTTTTTTTTTTTTTATTGAAGAAAATTTAGACACGTAATTGTCATTTTGTCAAACAAACAATAGGTTTTATCCCCCTAGCTATGGCCGCTGCTTAGTCCATGACCACAGGCCAAACACACAAGCCGCCCCACCCCGATCGGGTGTTAAGCTGTTCATTGTTTGCCATTGCGACTTTGAGGCGTGTAGAACAACAATAAATCCGCAAGGCCGCATAAATAACATAAAATTAGCAGGCAAAAATACAAATAGAGAATTATTCTTGAAAACTCGTTTCTTTTTGTTGGTCGAGCTGACATTAAAAACACCTGCGACAAGTTACCTATTGTTTGTTGCTTTTTGCTGTTTGTTTCTGTTGCCATATTCTTGAATTAAATACTAAATCACCTGGCTGGTAAGAGTTTATTTAAATCTAATTTGAATTTATGCGCGTAGATCTCTTGTGCTAGATCACAAACCGAAACTGGGAAACTGGTTTCAGTTCGCCGTGCTTCTGATTGTGGCCCACAAACATGTGTACTTACTCATACAGTTAAAGCTCGAAGCCAGATTACCACGTAAGGCATGGAAAACGCGGTGCGGCTTATTGAAAATAGCATCGTTATATACATACTTAGTATTTCTGTATGTGGAAACATTTACAGTGTTGTCCAAAAATGTAGTTGACTACGAATTTTAAGCGGACACGCATCGGTGTTTTTTTCGTCTAATCATTAATATTGATAAAGAAAAGCAGTTAATAAGGCCATTCTCAGCATTCCGATTATTGAAAAGACAGCTTGTAAGTTTTTATTGCTAAATCTTTTTAAAAGTCTAGCATTTGAATTGCAGCTTTGTGATATTGTTGTACGATCTGGCGAATCTTGACAAATGAACACATGGGAGAATAGTTTGCAATATAAGCAGACGGACATAAAAAACATGCACATATGCACATATGGGCTCATCACATTTCATCACAACATTATAATACAATTTTTCTAGTATATAAAAACAAGATAATAAACCATTTTCAAATGTTCTGTGTGTCTATTTCCTTTTTGCTTTTGCAAGAAATTATGCTTTTATGTTTTGTCTTATTTTAAGATTTCCTTGGATTTTACTTTCATTGTCAACGTTTTCTTTTTTTTATATATATGTATGTACATATATGTATATATCTACGCGGCATCTTTTGGTTCCATATTATGCCAACTCAACCAACAAGCAATTTTGTCTTTACTTTGATTTTTTCCTTAAAAATAACTCAAATGTGTTGTTACAAAGATGTTGTTGTTTTTTTTTTTAAACTTAAGTTGTTGTCTTAATGGTGTTTTGAGAGGCGTGAACCTGTTGAAACTTTCTAAAGATGCCTCACAGTGTTGTTGATCAGAATCCGTTTTGTCCGACATTAAGCCCATAGGATATTTGTATCAAAACTTAGTTGGGCAGCGTGTTCTGAGTTTTTTTTTATCAGCTATAAATATATTCATTGGGTGCTGCACTTAGAACCTGTCGACTTGTTTTGAATACTTTTTATGATTTCATTACGCATTTCGTTTGATTCATATTTTTTTTATTTAGTTTTTTTTTTGTTGGTAGCCAGCTCTTCGACCCTAATCACTTTGGAAAGTTATGAGCAATAGAGTTTGGCCTGTCATTTCGGTGATTTGTAATATTCCGAACACTGTCAAACTGTTGTGGAGCAAGCTGCCTGGCTTTCTTATTTTGTTTTTTGTTTCCTTCTTTTATTGTATTCTTTGCCTGACTCAACATAGCTTATTGGCTAATTGCCGTATTGACCTATGACCCCCCGGCGGCTGATGGTGATGATAGTAATAAAGTTGGAAGCTCGATTTGTAAGTGCTACTTGAGATGCTTATTTGCAAAATTGAACTCTGCTCGACATTCCGAGGAATGTGAAAGTGACTTGCTTATGCTTTTGGCTCTGGGTGAAAGCTGAACCTACATATTTTAATTTTCTTTTTCTGTAATAGCAATTGACATAGAATTACAATTTATTTAAATTGAACAAGTAAGAAGTGAGTATTCAATGAACAAAATGATCACATATATCAAATGATAATGATTTAAAATTTTCATTATAATGCCTAGTTTCAAACTTTATTTTCACAATTTTGAATACTTTGGTATCGATCCCATGTGTATACACAATATCCGAAAAGTTATCGATGATTCAAAAGGTCTAAGACGTGCTTAAGTTCAAAATCTGGAGTCTCTAGCTTATATAGTCTCTGACATCGGACGGACGGACAGACATGGCTATACCGACTCAGTTTTTGATGCTGATAAAGAATATTGTACATACTTTAAGGGGTCGGAGATGCTTCCTTCTTTTTGTTACATACTTTGCACAAAACCGTTCTACCCGTTTCAGTATTCAGTTAGTGAAATTTTAGGAAAAATATTGTTTTATCATTTGACAATGTCAGCTGGTTTTTAAATCAAAATAAGTTTTAATGAACAAACAATTGACGATATGAATAATTCAAACGAATCGAATCTAATCTTCACAAAAATGAAGATAATCAAATCATAACGTATATGTATGTATGTATATGCCTTGTGAACGCAAAAATTTTGTATTTTTGTTGTTTTTATACCCTTAACCCATAAAATGGGTAAATAAGGGTATAATGGTTTTGTGCAAATGTATGTAACAGACAAAAGAAAGCATCTCCGACCCTATAAAGTATATATATTCTTGATCAGCATCAACAGCCGAGTCGATCTAGCCATGTCCGTCTGTCCGTCTGTACACCCAGAAAAAAAACTCGTTCTAATTGTACCGAATCATTACCAAACTATTACCATTCGGTCATGATAGTACGCTAAGAACGTTTTTTCTTAAATTATGAACGCCGGTCATGTTTAATGAACGAATTTGAATGAATTTTTTAAGAACGCTTTTTGTGTTTGGTCATAATTTGTTCCTAAATTAAGAAAATTTCGTTCTTAATTTATGAACAATTTTTCTTATTTTAAGAACATTTCGTTATTAATTTGTTAAAAATAAAAATTTTTTTTTTATTATCAAGATTAACAACATTTTATTTCATTTTACGTCTAATTATAATATTTCATACAATTGTGTATAACAAACAGTCCCCCTTAATGTATTATAATTGTGTTAATGTTAATGTTAGCAATTAATGTTAATGTGAATATGCTTATTATAAATAATGCAGTTTTTACTTACCTTTTTTTCCCAACGAGGATTTGAACCGGGGACTTTCGGTTTGTGCGGCGTCTTAGACAGCACGACCATCAGGCGTCATTGAATGACTCGTATAATTGTTAAATACGGCTTTCTGCCGACCACTGCTCTTATGAGAGACATTCCGTTACTTCGCAGATACGAGAGAGCGATCCCGTTATTTTGCATACACATTTCATGTTTGCGAGAGAGCGAGTATCGATTCACGGATTCATAAATAAGAACATCGTTCTTAATTTGGTACAAATCTACCAAATCCGTTCATTTTGTACCAAATCAAGAACATTTCATTGCTAGCGTTCTTAATTCATTACCATTGTTCTTAATTCAAGAACGAAAATTTATGAACGGAGCCGGTAAAAATCATAACCTAATGGTTATGATTTTAGAACTGGCTTTTTTTCTGAGTGTAGGAACGCCTTGATCTCAGAGACTATAAGAGCTACAGACTTGAAACTTGAAACTTAAGCTCTCCTATACCATAAGCAAATCAAGTTTGCTTTAAATTTTCGATAACACTTCTGGTTTCCGATATACACATGTGATCGATAACAAAAAATTCTTGAATTCCACAATTGTGAAAACAGGGTTTTAAACTATAAAAATAAACAAATAAAATAATAAACATTGGAAAAATTTGATTAAAATCGGTTAAGAAACACCGGAGATATCGCAGTTTGAAATTTGGTTATATTGGTCACTGAATGAATACATACAAGTTACTGAAAGCAAAGTTAATCGATAGTTCCGATAGTGGAACCAGTGTGGATTCCATAATCAGCTGTTCTTAAAAATGGAATTAGAAGTTGACTATTATTTCGGGCAGCAAGTGAACAAGATTGAAAATGGACTTTGGAAAATTTTGATAAAACACCGTTGGGGTGTAAATCATGTTGCGAAAATCGCTTATGAAGCGTCCTTTTTCACCCCGTTTTTTTAAATATGAGTTGACCCAACATCTACGGCGCGGCATGATACTTTTCAGCTCATTGGCCTTTCTCCTTCTCATTAGAACTATAAAAGCAGCTATTGCCATCATGAATTCACCGTTTTCCATTTGCTTTTATTTAATTTTTCACAATTTGTTGTCACAATGACCGATTTATTTTGTAAGTAATCAAGTAAGGTGACCAACAAATATTTACATTTTCCATAAAAATATTTAGAACATCTGGTCACCCTAACTTTATGTGGAACCTATCGAAATAATAAGCACTTTTCATAAATGAAATTTTTATTTGCTGGGAATGGGCCTTTAGCTAGAAAGTCCAATTTTGAAGGTATGGAGGAGACTGGTAAAAATGAGTTGCTAACCTCGCACAACCAACAATTCTCCAATAAAAAGCTATTGCAACTTAAATTGCAAATAGCCAATGAAGAAGATGATTGTGACCGTTTAATAGAAACCTTTAGAGAACAAAATTTAACCCCCAAACAAATTTCCAAACCAAAGTGTTTGATTGACGAAGGTATGGGGATTGTCTTAAAAACTGTCAGGATAGTCTGAAAGTGTTCCAGGCGGTAGCTACAAATATTAACTGCTACAAGGAGATGTGTATTACGTTAAAAAAAAGCTGTTCAGCAGACATAGTAAAAAGCCGATTTACGACCAAAGACACTACAGACTTATCAGAGAGTGATTATTAATATATTTTGCGATGAATATTTTTCACGTAATAAAATGAAATAATTTTTTGGTTGTTATTTTTCTCAATTAAATTCAATTTTTATTTAAAAAAGTAGAATATTCGTTACCCAAGAACCGGTCTTCGATCTTGGTTTTCTATAAAAAAACAAAAATCACTTTACGTCGTTTCAATTTTCGTCGTATTTGATTGGAAAATATACATATAAGTACATCTGTATATTCTTCATCAGCATCAACAGCCGAGTCGATATAGCCATACCTGTTTGTCTGTCGTCGATCTCAGAGACTATAAGAACAATAGACTTCAGATTTGGAACCTAAGCTCGCTTAGGCTTAACAAGTTTGTTTTGAATTAGCGAGTATCGATTCACGGATTCATAAATAAGAACATCGTTCTTAATTTGGTACAAATCTACCAAATCCGTTTATTTTGTACCAAATCAAGAACATTTCATTGCTAGCGTTCTTAATTCATTACCATTGTTCTTAATTCAAGAACGAAAATTTATGAACGGAGCCGGTAAAAATCATAACCTAATGGTTATGATTTTAGAACTGGCTTTTTTTCTGAGTGTAGGAACGCCTTGATCTCAGAGACTATAAGAGCTACAGACTTGAAACTTGAAACTTAAGCTCTCCTATACCATAAGCAAATCAAGTTTGCTTTAAATTTTCGATAACACTTCTGGTTTCCGATATACACATGTGATCGATAACAAAAAATTCTTGAATTCCACAATTGTGAAAACAGGGTTTTAAACTATAAAAATAAACAAATAAAATAATAAACATTGGAAAAATTTGATTAAAATCGGTTAAGAAACACCGGAGATATCGCAGTTTGAAATTTGGTTATATTGGTCACTGAATGAATACATACAAGTTACTGAAAGCATTACCTATCGGGTTAAGGGTATGTCCTGGTCGGGATTTCTCGACTAGAGCCTTCTAACTTGTTTACCTTTTATTGTTTACAGTAAGCGGTGTTCACGGTTTCGCATAGTTGCATTCCCTGTCTATCAACAATCGCTATGGGAACAAACAAAGGTTAGCAAAGAACTATACGTCATAATCTTAGTTTAAATAGTAAACTTTTGATGAACATTTTTGGTGAATAGGATCAACTATACATTGCCACCAAATTTGATGAACAGTGGAATTTTTATGTTTTAAATCGATTCGCATTTCGTGGTGTATCGACTTCTTACTGAGTTTCAGCATGAACAGAGGGAGGAGAGAGAGAAAAAGAAAGAAAATTAGAGCATTCCGATGCGTTTCACATTAAACTGTGCTACAAAGCTCTCGCTACTTAGGTCCAGAGAAACCTAACAGGGGACGATCAAAAAGTTCCGATCTGGATCATCAGCTTACCCCGACACAGATACACAGATCGCAACAGAAGAAGGCAGCTGGGGCCACCAAATCAACATCAAGCAGCGCAGTTTGCCATAATTAAGGATGTTATAAATTGGCATGCCAGATTTTGAGACAACGCACACTCAACTGATGCGCTGATCTCAAGTCACTTGAAGTTAAACCAACAGATAACTGTATGAGCAAGTTTCAAGTTTAATGGAAAAGAAAAAACAGACCAAGAAGAGAAGAATGACGAAGACAAAGCTTCCGGTGCCGGCTGTTCTGGTTCTGCTGGTTTCAAAATCAGCCGCAACATCTCATAATTGCAGCTCAGCAAAATTACACAGCAGGCCAAGATCTGTGGAGATCTTAGCGCATACAAGCTCACACACATGCAACCATGTGTCATCGTCAATGGAATACAAGTGGGGGAAAGGGGTGAAATGCGACCACTTTACCAATGCACTCCACTCCTGATAAATATGCCAGCGGTGCATACCTCCACTCATCTGCAATCCACGACAATTACTCTCGACTCTGTTGTGGATATGATTGTGGTTGTGATTGTTGTGGTGCTGTGGCAACGGCTACAATCTGTGGCCAACCGCATTTGCCGGCCTGCACTCGAGACAAATGTATATCATTCATCAAATGAAAAGTTCAACAGCGTTGAAGCAGCGCCGTGAGGCAATATTCAAGCGCAGGTTGCTCATAGATATTGTGCGATGAATAAAGAAGTTTGGCTTTAATCTTAGGAGTTGCATTATGAAATAAAACTGTTCATTTAATAAACGCTTTACAAAAAATAGCCTGTATGCCAAACGAAATGTTTTTTATTAAAGAATTTAGAAGAAGTGCACATAGCCGACGATTGTCCACAAAGGGTACAAATTTGGAACTATTAGAACAAATTTTTTTTCTGACAAATCTAAAAATTCTTAAAACATCAAAACATACTGCAATATCAAGAATGTCAAGAAGAGCATTACGATGAGTACGATTAGCTTCAATACCACCATCTGAAGTCAGCAAAGTCTTTTTGTCTGCTCTTTACTTTGGTTGTTGAGAACTTTTGAGGCAACCCCTGCGGCAAAGCAGCATAATAAGACGACTGCAACACAGAGAAGTAATAGTCAGAGAAACTGTTGCTATTGTTGCTGTGGCGTTGCTCTATTTTAGAGCCGGTCTTTAGCTGTTTGCGAGTCTGGAGTGGGACTGCCAATCATTGCCTTGGCCTGACGTCTGCTGCTGCTGTTGCTGCTCATCTTTGGGCTCCATTCACTCAGGCATCAAGTGAAGTTGATGTTTCTCTCTCGCCTCCTACGAGTAACTGGTGCCCTGGCTTCAACGGGCCACTTGTTGGCATTGCGAGCTAAGAACCCAGCTGCAAACCGTAGGTCAATGCTTATTAAGAAGGCTTTTCAACTTGAACGGTTTCCTGGGCCATTTTTATACAATCTATAAAAACACACACGCAAACGTTAACATATTTGTAATGGTAAGCAACTGACTGTAAGACCAACTTATACTTTGATGCTGTGTGTATGTATTTTCCAGAAAGGCATTTATAAGCTTAGAAGGGCTTAAGAAATTTTATTAGTTACTAGTTACTGCCAGAATATGGTGTGTGTCACACAGTTAAGACTTAAGAAATCAAAACATGTAATGAGCTTAGCACGTGCTGGTCATTTATTTCCCCTTCATTAAACCCTCCTTAAGGCAGTTGCAGCTTGTGTCCCAGTTAGCTATCGAATTCCAGTTTAGTACAGTTCGCATGCTGCTTGTGTTCAAACATGTATTTTTTTTTTATTAATGAAAAATTTCTTTTTTATATATATATATTTTTTCAGGAATAAAAAGAGAGAACAGCTTTTGGGAGTTGGGCTTTGTATAACATATCGATAACTCCGCCTGTACGTCTGATAAACTAAAAGAGCTAACCACTTAAGTTTTGGAATCAAGGCTCCTGTGGAGCGATAATGGCTTTGGGAATTCAAAACTTTTCTCGTTTCCGATAACAATACTAAAAAGAGTTCTTCGGTAAAACATATTGGACATTGAAACACTTATCTGTGTGTCCCAGAAAGGCGATTTATTTACGCTTTTCATCTAGTATTCAATGCCTTTTTAATTGTTTATTTTCTTTTTTGTGTAAATGTATGTATCTGACAGAAGGAAGCATCTTCGACCCTATAACGCATATACACCGAGACCTTGCCTTGCGTCGTTTCGTTGTGCGAAGCTGCTTTGCTGCTCAATTAGAACTTATTTTCATTGTTTGTCGTTCGATTTTCGATGTAGCGCTGCTGCGGGATCGAGTCGAAATTTCTTATTTAGCTAGAAAGTCTAATTTTAAAGGTATGGAGGGGCTGGTAAAAATGACTTGCTAACCTCGCACAACCAAGAATTCTCCAATAAAATGCTATTGCAACTAAAATTGCAAATAGCCAATGAAGAAGATGATTGTGACCGTTTAATAGAAACCTTTAGAGAACAAAATTTAACCCCCAAACAAATTTCCAAACCAAAGTGTTTGATTGACGAAGGTATGGGGATTGTCTTAAAAACTGTCAGGATAGTCTGAAAGTGTTCCAGGCGGTAGCTACAAATATTAACTGCTACAAGGAGATGTGTATTACGTTAAAAAAAAGCTGTTCAGCAGACATAGTAAAAAGCCGATTTACGACCAAAGACACTACAGACTTATCAAAAAGTGATTATTAATATATTTTGCGATGAATATTTTTCACGTAATAAAATGAAATAATTTTTTGGTTGTTATTTTTCTCAATTAAATTCAATTTTTATTTAAAAAAGTAGAATATTCGTTACCCAAGAACCGGTCTTCGATCTTGGTTTGCTATAAAAAAAAACAAAAATCACTTTACGTCGTTTCAATTTTCGTCGTATTTGATTGGAAAATATACATATAAGTACATCTGTATATTCTTCATCAGCATCAACAGCCGAGTCGATATAGCCATACCTGTTTGTCTGTCGTCGATCTCAGAGACTATAAGAACAATAGACTTCAGATTTGGAACCTAAGCTCGCTTAGGCTTAACAAGTTTGTTTTGAATTATCGATAACTTTTCCGGTTTTCGATATGATAAGATATAAAATTTCATCAAAATTGGTTAAGGATCATCTGAATCATCTCTCCTAGTCGGGATATAAAGTTTTAATTTCTTTTTTGGTAATTTTTTTTTTTATTCTTTTTATTCTCTGTTACCAAAGGTATCTGTGGTATGTTGGCTTTGTGCAATGTCCGTCATGGTGTCTGTCCATATGAAAGCCACTTTTTTCAACACCCTTAAAGTTAGAGCCTTGCAACATTGCAAATATTTTGGAACATGTCTTTGTCAGACAAAGTCTTAACGCCATCCGCCACAGATCTGTATCACTGTATCTGTATATGTATCTGCCTGATTTTCCTTATACCCAAGATCCTCACCTATAACTGTTTGCACACAGTCCTTAACACAGATTTAAAAACTGGTATTAGAGTGTGTCGCAGTCGGTTGCGTCCGACAGCATCGTTATTACTCGTTGAAATCTATTTTAGATTAAAAAGTTAAACTATTGCTTACTATTGCTTACTATTGCTGCATGTGGTCATTTAAATGAACAATCTGCAGCACCCAAACAATAAAAAAACTTTCGCAATGTCAGCTGTATTTCCACAATATTTATACAACAAATAAACGCAAAACTTTTATTGGGCTCCCAACAATTTCCATTTCCGTGAGCAAATGCAGCCATACAGACCACAAAAAGCTGCGCTGTATTTTATTTGTTTCCAACCTCGCTTTACTAATTTCCGTCTGATTACTTGCACTTAACAGTTGGCCGACCTTCTGCATGGTTCAGGTTTCTGTTTCTTGCATTGATAATTCCTTTTATAAACAAATTTTCGACAAGGGGTTCAACTAGTCGAAAATCTGACAATTCGCCTGATAACGCAAATGGGGAGACTTTGGTTTTGGCGAGAATTGGGTTAAAATTCCGCCCAGTGCACAATAGTTTAATAGGAACACCGAACACTGGCAAAAAAGCCTCAGAAAGGCAACTGACAGATACGCGCAGGCATGTTGACAATTGCAAATACGCTTAGGAACAGAATCGATGCAAATACATATATACATACAATGATAACCTAAGTTAAGTTAGGTAAAGTACACAAAAAAAAAATTTATTAGCTACGGCTGCAAGAACAATAAATATACTTATTTTTTAACATTGGATACAACAATTCCTACGTATGTATGTACTATTAAATAAATAATTCAAAAAGAATAGAATAAACTCTTAAGAGAAGAGCACACAGTTAACATATTTCCTGTAGCGCTTTACGGCTTTTTGATTTGGACACTACACATAAGTTTTTATTTGCGCGGCAATATGCAGTTGAAGGATATGAGAGATGAGTGTTTGTGTGTGTGTGCACAGGATGCAGTTTGTCAGGCCATTGTGGTGCAGCTACTTGTCAAGATATTTGCTCATCTTGTTGCTGTTGTCTTGACGGTATCTCCGAGTCTTTAGTACCTCTTGTATAGTCAAAATTCTATTATTTTATACTCTGATACCTTACATTTTTTCGACACCCTTAAAGCTAGACCCTTGCAACTTTGCAAATATCTTGGTACATGTCTTCGTCAGACAAAGTATTAAATTTAGGGCTCTACGACCTTAGGGAGACTGAGAAATCGATAACAAGTCGATACACCTCGATGTGCAAATCGATTAAACACGTATATATCCAACATTTTAGCATCTAGAGTCACCAAATTTGGGGGCACGATAGGTGGTGACATTCCCCAAAACACTACATCTAAAGTTTAAATGCCCTAAGCGCCCCTCTATTTATTAACGAAAATGACTGTAACTTTCACAGTTTTGAAACTATAGCCACCAAATTTGGTAGGAAAGCATAGCCGTTTCATCATATAGATATCGTACAGTCTAGTCTTAATTCGTATCTGCTGTTAAAAGAACAGCAAGGATCTGTTAAATACAGCGCTAATAATGCGACTCAAGAAGCGAAACCGAACTAAAGTTAATAAGGCTACCATTTACTCGTTTTTTACCATTGCTTTGAACAATTCTTAAGTAATTTATATCGAGTCCGGCTTTTGATTGGACTTTTCTGCTCGTAAATAATGTTTTGGTTTTTTTTTTTTTTTTTTTTTTTTTTTTTGGAATGCAAGCCGCAGAATGGCTGGAACATTTTTGGGTGGCCCCAAAGTCGACAACGATTCAACTTGTAGGTCTAGCGGGTCTGACTTTTGCTGTTGTTGTTGTTAGTTGTGCTTGCCATAAAAAGTAAAACAAGTTTTAGTGAGACACATTGCCATCGCGGTCATTTCAGTTGTCTCTTAGCGTTTAGATGTAATAACAGTTAGCTGCCGGGAAATACTAAGATGCTGAGATATATTTCTGTAACTACAGCTACACAGTACGAACTGTCCAGCTTTGCGGCATTTCGCATTGCCTTTTGATGTCAAGTTGCCCCTGCGGCAGTATTATTCTTCTTTTCTTTTTTAAGCTCATGTGCGGTCTCGTTTTTCTTCTTTTTTGCGCAGATGTATAGTATAAAGCAAATCCACGTCAAGTTTTATTATTTTAAATGTTAATTTTCTGCTGTGATTTGTTTATCGTGCTGCGATAGTATCACTACTATATGCATCGGCCAGATCAGTTTGCACAACTACAAATACAACATTGACGCAATTGCCTTTGAGCCAGTAGCAGATGTGTAGAGCTCAGCTTGCTTGCTAAGCTTTGGGCATTAGATCACAAAATCACTTACACATTTAAATATCTAAACGAGTGAATCATTCATCAGATTCGTTTGTATCGGCAAATGCGTACTAAACTGTGATAAATGTTTTTGGTGCGTAGGAAATTGCTTGATTGCCAAACTTCGTGGTCAAACCATTAAATCGTCGAATGATTCATCAGTCTGTAAACAACTTTGAACTAACTGATATGGCCCTGTATTATGCGTTAAGACTTTACCAAAGTTGAAGGCAACCAAAGGACTTTATCCTTTCTTCTGCTAATTATTGCATCAACGATATTGGAAAACCTTCAAAATGCTTTTACTGCAATATGTTCTATATCAATTATTCAAAGCACTGTTTTTCAAGGCAAGGATCAATGGTTGAATATCATTTATTGAAAGATTTGACGACATCGTTGTTAGTCGCCTCAGGGGCTGTATTTATTGTCAAAGGCAGTTGTAGTTCGTCACCTCCTGCTGGACAAAATCAATTGATATCTTATTTATAAAATGAATGTGGCTGCCACAAAATTCAGATCTACGCTTAGAATAGGGAACACAGAATACGCAAAAAGAAGCCATGTCAAATAAGTGCTTTGCTTAGCCAAAACCGGCAACTTCCAAGCACAACACAAACAACCACGCTGCAACAGCACTAAGATGAACTGAAAGCAATGTCGCAACCAAGTAAACAAACAAGACCATAAATAAATTATTTACATTGGCCCAGCGTCAAAAAGCGGAGCGTGAGCGTGGGCGTGGACGTTTTGCTTCTGACTACAAAACTAGGCAGATGAGAAGATGGTAAATATATTTCTTTCTTTCTTTTTTCTTGTATTTATTTGCAAAATCAACAAAACTAAAATGACAAAAAGGCAAAAAGGCAGTCGGCTGGCAAAAGCTGATGGCATATGACTACTGAGTCTCGGACCTTTCACGTGGAACATTACCAAGGCAAACAGAGGCATAATGGATTCCTTAATGGAGCAGCGTGAACTGAGCAGCAAGTAAAACGACTGAAATTGAACAACTAATAGTAGTCTGGCAGCAGCAGTAAACAGAAGAAACCCAGCCGTTAGAAAAAAGGCTTTGTGTGTGGTCTGCCAGCGAAATTACACAAGACAAGAAAATGAAGGGAGCGAGGAGCTATATGCATAGGAAAATGGAGATGGAATGGAGAGGCTGGCTTATTGTCAATAAATAAATAAATAAATATGCACAACGGTAGTTGGCTTGCATCGATTTGACTAACGGGCTTGCGAAAAATACAAAAGAAAAATATATAAGCACAACCGTTATAAAAAAAAATCTGGAGGCTGCGGCTAAGCTTAAACTCTATGTGGGTTAATCCAACATACTATCTGGCGTTTTTTAGCCCGTCATGATACAGATAACAACATCACAGTATTTTTACACCCGTAAAGATATAATGGTTTTGTGCAAATGTATGTAACAGACAGAAGGAAGCATCTTCGACCCTATAAAGTATATAAGAGACTGTAAGGGCTAGAGACTTTAAACTTAAACTCTCCTATACCATAAGCAGAAAATATCGATAACACTTCTGGATTCCCGTATACACATGGGAACAGTAACAAAAAAAACAAGGTTTTCAGCTTTGGGTAGAATAAAACACTTTTTTAAAAAATGATCAAAATAAAATTAAATTAAGAAACACCGGAGATCTCGCAGTTTGAAGATTGGTCATTTTGTTCAATGGGTACTCACAAATCACTGTACACGTTACGTATGAGGTTAAGGGTGTGTCCTTGTCGGGATTTCTCTACTAGAGTCTTCTTGTTTTTTTGGATGTCACTTTCCTTTGCCCTCGCAGACTATCATCGTCCGGGAAATCTAGAGGGGTGGTAGGTGCTGTCTATGCGTACACAAATTGTGAGTGCGTATTCCCCAAGTTTGTTTACAATTGTCATAGCTTGTTGTAATTGCTACGCGTAATTTATGCGACTGGCGGGCCCAAAGTCAATGTCGAGCCAACAACCCCCGCGACCAAAACAAAAATGATGGCAACAACGTAAAGCTAGAAAATCGTACAGACGGTACAGACTTCAACTGTAGACAAATGTCCGACGAAAGACACGAAAAACAGTTTATCTGAGCAAATGTATCTCAAGGCAGTAATTACAATTTATTGTTGGTAATTATGTAATTTCGTGCGGTGAGGCAAATACGGCTTGTTTAGGGACTGCTAACTTAGAAGTTAAAAGTAAGATAACTGATGCTGTGACACTCCAAGCGTGTGTACACGCACATTTTTCATGCAATGTACATATATGAACATGTATGTATGTACATATGTACAGTGCCGCTCAACTGAATAGGTTTGAAAACCTATTCTCACATTTTTCCCTCTTTTTTTCTTCGAATTGAATTTTTATCCCTTTCATTTAATTACTCATCATTTGCAAGAAAAAAGTAACGACACAAATGCACAGGTAATTCAGAATATTGCTTTCATCGTCAAATTCGCTTAATGTGAACTGTATTTTTGGCTTATCTGAATAGGTTTGTCACTTTTGACTTCAAATTTTGATTGACTGCGTCATAAAAAAGAGTTGAAATTTTTATACTTAAATACCAAAGGTAGTATAGTATATTGGGTTTGTGCAATGTCCGTCATGGTGTCCGTCTGTCCGTATGAACGCAACTTTTTTCGACACCCTTAAAGCTAGAGCCATGTAACCTTGTAAATATTTTGGTACATGCCTTCGTCAGTCAAAGTGTTAAATTTGGGGCTCTACGACCTCAGGGGGCCTGGGAAATCGATAACAAGTCGATATACCTCGATGTGCAAATCGCTAAAACACATATATATTCCACATTTTAGCATCTAGAGTCACCAAATTAAATGGCAAGATAGCCGATGACATTTTTTAAAAAACTGCATCAAAGGTTGGATGCCAAAAAAAAAAAACCGAAGTGCATG
Source organism: Scaptomyza pallida (assembly GCA_018152965.1). NCBI lineage: Eukaryota > Metazoa > Arthropoda > Insecta > Diptera > Drosophilidae > Scaptomyza > Scaptomyza pallida. Next base: position 1,221,667 of record JAECXP010000046.1, on the reverse strand, counting down.
TATCTTCGCCAGTTTTAAAGCTAGAGTCACCAAATTTGGTAGGGGGATAGAGGGTGCCATCCATATTGTTAGTGACATCCGTAACAGATCTGCACAAAAAATTATACCGCCCATCTCTATATCTTTCTCAGTTTTTGCGCAAGAGTCTCCAAACTTGGTAAGGGGATAGAGGGTGCCATCCGCCACAAATATGAATCTCAAATTTGGATGTCACGCCTACCTCCTCTGCCTGAAGACCCTCATATATGTATTAATATTTGCACTCGAAATCTCTAGCAAAGCTATGTTTGATAAACTGGTATCAAAGTATATAGCAGTCGGTTGCGTCCGACTGCAACGTTTTTACTTGTTTTGTATTTCAAAATTCAAAGCAACTGCCATTAGTTTTCTTGTAAAATAAATGCTATAATATATCTGGTTTGCAGTTGAGCCAACAAAAATTAAGAATTTTATGTTTCTATTTCCAGCTATTACACAAATGACCGATTTTTTGCTACAACAAATATTTCGCAAAGATCGGAGTGCTTGTTACAGAAATACAACATTTGAAACCTTTAAAAAAGTCAAACCTATTCAGTTAATCGGAACTGTATGTTTGTACATAATATTAGTGTGCGTGTCTGGGTCACTGATATATGTATGTGTGTATGTATTCCCACATGCTGCTGCTAACATTTTGTGTTTTGCATGCGTGTGCGTTTGATGAGTCGGAAGCTAAAGTTGAAGTTAGGTGAAATGCATTGGCAGCTTCTCTGCTGGCTGTTTTTGCTCTCATACGTATGAATTTATACCACTTAATCAACGAATGCAAGCATTATAGTAATGATTATATTGAATGGGGGGATCAAGAACACATGGAAAGAGAAAGAAAGAGAAATAGTATCAGTTGCAGGCACTTTTATTGATGATGTTAGCTTACATTGCATGTAACATGCAAGCAATAATGATCACTATAGCTACTAGTATGTGTTTCAGTAGATATTTTTCTCTCGCTTCTTTTTAAATACAGTTCATCTGCCACACCGACAAGCTAAGTGGTTATTAGCGAGCAAGTCAAGTTAACCACTCACCTTTTAACTTATCCGATGCTTCTTGCTGGCATTGCTTTTGTTTGTTGGGCAACAGGGATTTCATATTCTGTCCCCGCATAATGTCTATTTTTATAATGTCAACCACGATAATAAATTAGAGCAATACTCAAAATCTTTGTACTGTATAATGCAGCATACACTGATTAGTATATTCAACTTCTATCTAAAATGTGATTAATTCATTTGCGAATTCATAAAATGCTACTTTTATATTTAAATATATATATTTTATATTTAAAAAACAAAGTAAATTAAAAGGAAGCAAAGTGAAACAAATTGAAAAATAAATAATAATTTATTTTGTGAGGAAAATAAATAATAATTTATTTTGTGAGGAAAATAAATAATAATTTATTTTGTGAGGGTGTTTGTTTTTTTCTTTTATCAAAATGCCAAAAACGTTGTGAAAAGAATCAAGTGAAAACGTTGCTGTCGAACGCAACCGACCTCGATGTACTCTGATACCAGTTTACATATGTATCTCTACTATATGGAGCTAGAAATATTTTCGTAAGTACCCTGTGTGCCCCTTTAAAATACTGAAAAAATTCCAAAAGCGCAAAAAATGGCAAATTAAAAAGGTAAAAGAGTCATACGGTCACACTTGTGTTTACATTAAATTGCCTTCATTTCAAATTACATTTTTTGGCGCTTAAAATTCCATCCATTTCACAATTGACGACTATAAATCAGGGACCGTAATCATTATAAGTTTTACTATAAAAATAATAAAATAATGATTATTTTTAATTTATATTCATTTACTCACAAAATATTGATTAATTTTGATTTATACTTACAACTCAATCAATAATCATTATTTTTGAGCAAAAAAATAAAACTCATGAAATAATGATTACACGGTGTAACAGTCAAAAAACTTCTGGGATGCGACATAGTGTAGGTTGTAGATATAGTTAAATGTAACATTGTGGCATACCACAAATTTTTCGTGCACATCAAAATTTGGAATAACGGCTAAAAACCCGTATTTTCGAGGTTGATGGAGTTAAAAAATCATATGTCTTAAACTATGCATCGTACAATAACATGTAATACGTCGTTAGAAGGAAAAAAGTAGCACCTTTCCAACGGTGTATTACATCGCAATCTCGGATAAAAATTAAGGAGGCTACATGTAAAAGTATAATGATTTTTGTAGTTTTTTGCAACTTTGCCTTAATTTGCAGGAAAATTAATAAGTCAAACTTGTATAAAACTATTTCATTTTGGTATGCAGTTTCAGAAAACATTTAATTTCGAGTATTTTGCAATTTATTTGATTAAAATAAAGTAGTTTTGGAGCGAGTTATTAATTTTTTTAATAAAAAAGCCATTTGACGATATTTTAGATTCATGATGTGTAAGTTCAATTTAACCGAACACGAGTGGAATGAGAAAATTGAGTGTTTTTATCGGACCTCAGATTCGAAAGCTAATGAAAAGTAACGATTTCAAGACCAAATTAGACCCTGTTGCTTGGGAAAGTTATATTGCGCTCTGTGATAATTTTCTTGGCAATAACAGGAGCGCCGACTATGTAACATTTGTAAGCAATTTTTTATGTGCATACAATGAAATGGGCTGCAACATATCCATAAAAATTCATTTTTTGCATTCCCACTTGGATTTCTTTCCAGATAATCTGGGCCAGTTCAGCGACGAACAAGGTGAAAGGTTTCACTACTATCGAAAAGCGCTTTGATGGGAAAGATAAAATCAGATAAAATTAACATGATGACAAATTACTGCTGGTCACTTAAACGAGAAACCGATTATGATAAGTTTAAAAGGGAAAGATCGTTTAAATATTTTTAAGTCGCAATTCCAAAAATTGTGTAAAATAAGTTCAACAAATGTCCTTAAACTGACACAAAACCTGATTAAAAAAAGTCAAATTAACTAAAGTAGCTTGAAATGTTTTATTTAAAGTAACAGTACCTACTTAGAGACAATCTAACTCTAAAATAAAAATTCTCTAAGAATTTACTATAAAGTGCTCAACAATACAATGGTCGATAGTGCTATAAGGCGCGATTTATCAACATATTGCAAAAAATTCATAATCCGAAAATATATCATAACTTTGCCAATTATTGACTGATTTTAGAAAATAGACTCACGTTTTACTCGTGAAAATGTATTCTCTTTAAATAATAAAACAAGTAAAAGGGGTTTCTACCAAAATAGTGTTCAAAAACACCACCAAAGTCAAAAAAAGTAAAACAAAATACAAAAAAAAAAAAATGGTTTACCTAGCAAATACTCCAATAAAGGAAATAAAACCTGTTAGGTCATGTAAGGCACGTTTAAAGACCTAAGTTTCTTCTTTCCAAAACTGGTTAAAAAATCAAAATCAGTGGATATTTGACGAAGCTATGGGCGTAAAAGTGACCGTATATGCAAAAAAAGGTTTTTTTTACCGTTATTCAAAATTTCGATGTGATCCAAAAAATTCTAGTACGCCAAAAAATTCTATTTAACTATACCTAAAACATACGCTATATCCCGTTCCAGAAGTTTTGATTTGATTTTTTTTTTGTCACAGTGTGTTATTCTTTGAGTTTTATTTTTTGCTCAAAAATAAAACTCAAGTTGTTATTTTCACCTTTTCTTAGGGAATAATAAATAAAAATGATATATATTCCTAGTCAGTAAATCAAGACAAAACATAACAGTCCATTTTTAAATAAAAAAAAATGCTCATAAAAATTTGTTTTTCTTTCTTATTAATTAATTTTTACATGTATGTATATGTATATGAAGTGGTATTAGTATGTAAGTATTAAGTTAGTACTATTAACAGTGGTGGCCAGCTGCTGCGCCAAAAGACAGGAACTCGTGTTCCTATTGTGCATGCAGCTGCGCTTAATCGTTATATTGATCTATTTATAGCAGTGATGTCAAAAGTATGCTTATGGATGAGTGACCACCAATAAAAATAAAGAAAACTTACTTATACAAGTAAAGTTAACTTTTATGTTTGCTCTTAAATATCACTAAAACAAATTTGTATAAATAACAATTGATGTAAATTCAAATATAATGGAATATTGGGAAAAACAAAGTTTCAATATCCCAATTTATATCAACTGGCCAAAATTGTGCATGCGGCTCCTGCAACGCAGACCAGCGTCGAAAGGGCGTTTTCTGCCCTCAGATTGGTTTTATCAGATCTGAGGTGCAACCTCTCTTCAGAATCATTGCAAAAATGAATTTTTGTAAAATAAAATATGAAATAAATAAAGGAAAATTCAAATAAAAAAATATATATATATACAAATAAAAATAATCTTATAAAAAATGTATATGCATATATATTTATATAAATTTCTATAAATATATGTCAAAAAAAACAAGTGAGAAGGCCTAGTCGAGAAATCCCGACTAGGACATACCCTTAACCCCATGCGTAACGCGTACTGTCTTTTACCCAGTTCCCAATATGACCAAACTTCAAACTGCGATATCTCCGGTGTTTCTTAGCCGATTTCGATGAAAATTTTAGATGTTCATTATTTCATTTATAGTTTCAAACCTTATTTTCACAATTTTGAAATTCTAGGTTTTTTTGTTATCGATCACATGTGTATATCGAGAACCAGAAGTGTTATTGGTATTTTAAAACAAACTTGATCTTCTCATGGTATAGGAGAGCTTAAGTTTCAAGTTTGAAGTCTCTAGCTCTTATAGTCTCTGAGATCGGCGCGTTCATACAGACAGACAGACAGACGGACAGACAGACAGACGGACAGACGGACATGGCTAGATCGACTCGGCTGTTGATGCTGATAGGGTCGGAGATGCTTCCTTCTGTCTGTTACATACATTTGCACAAAGCCATTATACCTTATTTACCAATTTTATGGGTTAAGGGTATAAAAAATATTGTTATTTAAGAAAACAAAATTTTTTATGCGAATGTTTTTATACCCTTAACCCATAAAATGGGTAAATAAGGGTATAATGGTTTTGTGCAAATGTATGTAACAGGCAGAAGGAAGCATCTCCGACCCTATAAAGTATATATTCTTGATCAGCATCAACAGCCGAGTCGATCTAGCCATGTCTGTCTGTCCGTCTGTCTGTCCGTCTGTCTTTCTGTCCGTCTGTCTGTATGAACGCGCCGATCTCAGAGACTATAAGAGCTAGAGACTTCAAACTTAAAACTTAAGCTCTCCCATATCATAGGCAGATCAAGTTTGTTTCGAATTTTCGATAACATTTCTGGTTTCCGATATACACATGTGATCGATAACGAAAAATTCTTGAATTTCAAAATTGTGAAAACCGGGTTTTAAACAATTGGTAAAATAATGAACATTTTAAAAAATTTGAATAAAATCGGTTAAGAAACACCGGAGATATAGCAGTTTGAAATTTGGTCATTTTGATCATATTGGTCACTGGGTAAATACACACAAATGACTGAACGCGTTACGTATGGGTTAAGGGTATGTCCTAGTCGGGATTTCTCGACTAGAGCCTTCTTACTTGTTTAATTTAAAAATGGACTGTTATGGTTTGTTTTCATTAAAAAAAAAATTAAAAAATAAAACTCAAAGAAGAATCATTATTTCATGAGTTTTATTTTTTTGCTCATAAATAATGATTATTGATTGAGTTGTAAGTTTTTTTTTTTTTTGAATAGGTCTTTATTTGTCTGCCCGGAGGGCAATAAATCAAACATTATTATGCGTTGATGGGGAATAACATAACAGATAGTGTTAAAAATTATACTAAGGTATCCTAAATGGAAGGTCCAGAGGGTGGACACGCCTCAGTCTGCGGAGCTGGTCCCTGTTGTCCCCTATGTTGCTAGCTAGTTAATTTTCGTGTATTTCTAGTTTTCTAATGTGTCTTATACTAGCTTTTTTGTTTGCTTCTTCGAGTATGGTTGTTAAGTCTAGGTCATTTTTTATTGTTTTATTACGTACGTAGTATGGTGCGTTAAGGATAAACCTGAGTGTTTTGCATTCAATGCTTTCCAGCCTTTTTAAAGTTGAAAGTGAGGCTGAACCCCAGAGCTCAATCCCATATAAGAACATTGGTCTTATTATACTCTTGTATAGAAGAATCGTGTTCCTGGGTGTCAGTTTGCTCTTCCTATTAAAGAGCCACCACAACATCCTTGTTTTGTGTCTGATTTGTTTCAGTTTGTTCACAATGTGCGCGCCCCATGTCAGTCTTCTATCAAGTGTTCATCCCAGGTATTTAGCAGTAGTACTGTGTGGTAAGACTGCGCCATTTAGTGATACAGGTGGGCAGTCTCCATGTCTGAGGGCAAATGTAATATGTATATGAACTCAAAATTAATCATTATTTTGTGAGTAAATCTATAAAAATTTAAAAATTTTAAGTCATGGTGAAAATGGATAAATGAGCCTTAAAGATGAATATTGGTATATTTCTCGCTGTCCCAAAGATACTATAAGTGAATGATTATTTATTAAAACAAGTAAGAAGGCTCTAGATGAAATCCCGACTAGGACATACCCTTAACCCCATACGTAACGCGTACAGTCATTTGAGTGTATTTACCCAATGACCAATATGACCAAAATGACCAAATTTCAAACTGCGATATCTCCGGTGTTTCTTAACCGATTTTAATCAAATTTTTTCAAATGTTTATTATTTTATTTATTAATTTTTATAGTTTAAACCCCTGTTTTCACAATTGTGGAATTCAAGAATTTTTTGTTATCGATCACATGTGTATATCGGAAACCAGAAGTGTTAAAATTTAAATTTAAATTTAAAGCAAACTTGATCTGCTTATGGTATAGGAGAGCTTAAGTTTCAAGTCTGTAGCTCTTATAGTCTCTGAGATCATGGCGTTCCTACAGACGGACAGACGGACATGGCTAGATCGACTCGGCTTTTAATGCTGATCAAGAATATATATACTTTATAGGGTCGGAGATGCTTCCTTTTGTCTGTTACATACATTTGCACAAAACCATTATACCCTTATTTACCCATTTTATGGGTTAAGGGTATAAAAAAAAACAAATAACCATTATTTGCAGACCCCGCTATAAATAATGTGCTGCTCATCGTTTCTAGCAAAAAAATCAGCTACCCAATGCAATCCACATCAATGTAATCGATGTGGCAACTCTCAACATTTTTGAGTATACATTTCAAGCTGGTGCGTACTCTCATTAGAAACGTCTCTATTATGTCCAGATTTCTAGCTTTTTTTTATATGGAGTTTGACACAGCTAGAAATATTTCTAGCTTCTGCGTACAGGCCTTCAAGCAGAACTGCAAATAACTGTATTTCTGCTGTTATCAAAGTGTACCGTAGTCGACTTAAACTTTTTCCATAGTTTTCTTTTAGCACAAATAGGGTTGTACAGCTAAGCAATAATTGGGAATACAAACGCATTACGGGAGAAAGAAATAAAGACAAAAATAAAAACTGTAAATCATCGTTCCTAACATTGAAACAAATTACAATGTACAAATCATGAACATATGTATGCGGAAATGACGGTGTGCCTCGTGTAATACTTGTTTTTATGTTCAACTCACTTCAACTCCCTTTTGTTTGGTAGATATACATATATGTAGTAGTCTTTTAAACTATAGTTTGGTGGGCACCGTATAAAATTTGTAAGTATGTTAGACTTGTCACTTGCACACTTCATGCCCATATTTGTCACATTTGCGCCATGTTCACATGGGCTTTGGCTCGGATGCAAAACGCAAACGCAGAGTGGCCCGCAGGGCGGCGCGACGCAGCACTGGTCCAGTCCTGGTTCTGTTCTTGGTCCTAGTTGTCTGTTGTCAGCAACATTGTCGTGGCTGTTGCTCGTTAGTTGCGCATCTGATTTGCCCAACTACGACGACGACGCCAACGACATGGAAATTTTGTCCGCTTTATAGTTTTGTTTGTATGCTTGGCATTATAGATGGGGTGTATTAGTTCAAGAACACAGCTCACGGCGAGCTCTTTTCAGGCTTACAAAAAGAAATTTCACTTTAAAAGTACTTATTACTTAATTTAATAGCTTATTGTCATTTTTGCATTAAGGTATTTATAGTATAAATTATAAAAAACTTAAGACTTGCATGCCAAAACGGTATTCAATGGTATATTGTCGTCTGTTAGCCGAATGAAAACATTACTAACGTGGCTTATTGTTTTGCCTGCTGCTGTTGCGGTTTCTGCTGCTGCCGTTGCCGTTGGCCATGTTTGTATGAATAAATGCGTATTTAAGCACATACTTACAACACTTGCCATGTACATATGAAACAGAAACAGAAACAAAATCAGGCAGCTCTTCTCTCTACGTCCCTATCTCCACGCATTCAGCTTCATTTCTAGACGCAGTCTCTTGTCGCAGCCCCTTCAGGCGCGCATTTTGCATTTCCCTTTGCGCTTTTCCATTTCTACTTCTTATGCCGCTGCGGTTTTGTTGCTGCCACACTTTTATGCTCTTTATGCTTTTAAGGTGGAGCATTTTTATTTTAGCACCCTAAACTCGTAAAACGGCAGGAAGGGCTTAAAAGTATTGTTCAAATGTATGTTTGTGTCAGAATAAAGCATCGCCTACACCAAAAGGTATACAAATGCTTGATCACATGCAAAAACTGAATAGGTTTGTCCGTCCGTCTGACTGTATTAATGCGCCCCTCTCAGAGACAGAAGGAGCTAAAACTTTTAAATTTTGTATACAAACTTTCAGTAAAAATTGAAATTAAGATTTGTGGAATGACGTCATGGTGTCTGTCCGTCTATATAAAAGCCCATTTTTTTACACCCTCAGAACGAGAGCATTGAAACTTTGCAAATAATTTGGTCTATGCCCTCGTTAGACAAGGTACCATTATATGAACATAAATTCCCGGGATGCTGAAAAATCCATAAAAAGTCGATGATGACATTCTCCAAAACTCTGCATAAAAACTTGAGATGCCATGCCCCCAAAAATAGTTCCCCGCCACACCGCCTTTTAAAAACTGACAAATTTGCCGTTTTCACAGTTCGAAAATCTAAATGCAACCCACCTTAAACTTCAAATGGAAAGCATCTAGTGACATTCCCAAAGATCTGCATTAACAATATAGATGACCCGATAACATTCTTTAACTGTTTTTATTTATACCGCATATCCCCATATCATACTCTTTCTACTACTGCTCCTACAAACTTGTTCTGAGCATGGCCATGCCTGGTAAAAGTGAGCTTATATTCCAAATTGAATTCTCCAGCTATTCTCTAGCTACTATAGTCTTTAGGATCAACGTGGTCTTACTCGACGCCCTAAAAGCTGGAGCCTTATCATATTTCTTTTAGTTTTGTCGCTAGCGACTCAAAATATTGACGTAGAAGGTGCCATTCGCCACAGATCAGTAACGCTAATTTGAATGCAACACCTAACCCTTCTGCATGCATTTTGTACCCCATTGTATCCCCATTCTATTTGCACAAAAAATCCTTGATCCTTAGTATTCGAGTATATCAGTTTTCATCCGACTGCAATGTTTTAAGTTGTTTTCAATTAAACTTTTACATAATTGATTATATATACAAATAATTAAAAATTTGGAGCGAAAAAAAAAATAAATTAAATAATAATTTGATTTGCAGCAACAAAACATTTTCATTATTTAAAATGCATGCTTAAGCTCGTCATAAATTATTTCTATCAAGCTGTGACATTATTAACAATTCACAACTTGTTGTTGCATTTTAAAAATGTATGTATTTTTCTTTTGTTACAGGACAACAAGAAATAGTATTTAAATGCAATATGTTTGACAACAAAGTTCCGGCATTCAAATTGGTCGCATCAAAATAAATGTTTTAAATTGAAACTAACAACATCGAAACGGCAGAAAGGGAAAGATTTAACCTCAATTTGAAATATTAATGAGCTGGAAAAAGTGTTAAATGTTGATGACGTCGCTGCCGCTACCGCCGAATCTGCCGCCTTTAACTACACATATTTAACAGTGCTGAAAAGTCAATTAAAGGTAATTGATTGCATTACAACACAAATATCACCATTGAGTTATACATTTATTCATTAAAAACTATGGTATATACTCATATTTTATTTACTCAGTTTGACAATCAAGTTGAATAGAAGGGGACGATTAGTATTTTGAAATTAGTAGATAAGTGAGCGAAGAAATATAGTCGTATGCAGATACCAAATGTGAAACGTGTTGCAAAAAACTTTTGTGAACAGTGCAAGGCCGCGGCCTAGGTATCAATATTGTCTATCGATGCTAAGAATACTCTAGTATATTTGGTTTTTTATGAGTGCCAAAGATATGAAAATTGTTTATCTATGGCAGCCAACTGTGCAATAAATTTAAACAATAAGCTCGCCTTCAACTTTCTAAACGTCACTTGCACAGCGCATAGTCGAGCTGATTCGTAGGGTTTCTTTTCTGTTGCTGTCGCACATTTAAAATTTATGAGCTGTGTTAAAATTGGAGATTTAAAAGTTTGCATATCAAAGAATGCGGCCTTTTCTAGTAATATATTTCTTTCCGATCTTAGCACGCCTTTTATGCGATAAATAGTTTGATCGAATTCTAGAGATTAATTCCTGTACTTCTATTGCAATTTAAGCGCCTTTCTAGTTTGAGACGAATTTCCAACGCTTCAAGGGCCGTTGGCCCCGCTCTGTCTGCTCGGCTTGCGTCGTCAATTGCGTGGCAAATTACTTGCAACAGCCGCAATCGTTGCAGCTGTTATCCCTCCATGCGCTTTTTACACTGATGACATTTTTTTGCCTTCAGATGTCTGCTCGCACACACGCTTTATGCATTCGTTGAGCAAGCGATGCCTAACATAATTAATACCAGACCGTAGCTCCATTAACAACAAACATTTTTACATTGTCAACTTTCTTTGTTAATTTAATTACTGTTTTCAATTGACGCTTAGTAAGCAGCAACAAGTGCATGAATCAATTGATTCGGGTCACCGCCATCACCAACGCCACCGCAACCCTTAGCCTCGCCATCGTCAGTTGAGTGCAGCATGGCAAATACAACTGTCCAAGTTTCAAGTCACTCAACTAACAACTAACAACCATGTAAGAACTAGCAGTTTGTAACCAGCAGCATTCAATTTGCAACTGGCAGGCACTTTCCACAATTCAAATGCAAAGGCACATCACATCACTTATTAATTGAAACACTTGAACATCTGTTCGTTTATCAATTAACTTGAGAGTCGCACTTGGAGGCCGCTAATGTCTGTGTGACGTTTTCCACAACACAGTTGACCGAGTTTGTATTATTCTTGTTTCAGTTGTTGCAGTCGCTTGTGTGTTTGACTTGTATTAAGGCGCTCCCTCGCCATTGATTTGTTGTTTTTGTTGACGATGATGCTGTTGCTGAAGCTACAAGGAAGGGACTCTCTTTACTTGCAGTTTGTAACATGCAACGTGCAGCTTGCTGCGCAGTTTGCAGTTACTTGCGTCATTTAACCAGCGACCATTGCCGGCATTGCGTTACTTTCTGAACCTTTTGTGCGATTTACTTTACTTCCAGTTTTAAAGTCACTTAAGATTTTCATCTGAGTTGCCGTTTACAACTTGCAGCTGCATCACCAACAACTTGCAATTAGTGTTCGCCAATCTGATCGGATGCCTGACCCCAAAGCAAACGGCACGTACCCAAACAGCCAAAACGTTCTCATGCTAAACGAGCTTAAAGGATACAATTTCGTTCAGCTTTCAGCGAAACAAGCATCGCAAACTTTAACGAAACAGTTTCATGGATTCGTTTTGTTTGTGCTTTAAAACAAATTGAATTGCATACGGGGCGGGAATGCCATACACAATAAATACAATTTTATACACTTGAAAATTCTAAAAGCCATTAATAGAAATTCTTTGTTGCTGATCTGTTCCTCTATACCTGAGAGATCACGATGTACACGTTTAATCGATAGCAAAAAATACTTAAATTAGAAAATTTTAAAATTGAGGTCTCTAACTATGGATAAAATAATAAACAATTTCGTCTAACCTTATTAAAAAGAAGTTAAAAGTCTCTAGATTAGTACTCCAGATTAGTACATACCCTTAACCCGATACGTAACGCGTACAGTCATTTGTGTGTATTCTTCCCGAGACTAAAATGACCAAACTTTAAACTGCGATTAAACTGTTTCTTAACCGATTTTGATCAAATTTTCAATTCACAATTTTTAAATTCAAGATTTTTTTGTTATCGGTAACATGTGTATATCGGAAACCAGAAACTTGTACTGCGCACGGCTTAGGAAAGTTTAAGTTTTAAGTTTGAACTTTCTAGCTCATATAGTCCCTGAGATCGGCGCGTTCATACAGACAGACAGGCGGACGGACGGACAGACGGACATGGCTAGATCGACTCGGCTGTTGATGGATCAAGAATATATATTCTTTATGGGGTCGGAGATGCTTCCTTTTGTTACATACATTTGCACAAAACCATTATACCCTTATTTACCCATTTTATGGGTTAAGGGTGTAACAAGGGAGATATCAAAGATTTAAGTTTAGTCATAATGCAATTGTTGTGTGTACAAAAATTAACTATAACTATACTAACTATAACTATATTTCGACTAGAGTCTTTTTTACTAGTTTCGTCATCAAATTCGTACGGGACAGAAGGAAACTTGTCGGACAATTCAATATATTGTACAGTCGAATCCCTACGGACCAAGGAAAATCTTGGCTATACAGAAAACTTGCGTATGAAAATTACAAGCTATCAAGACAGGATTAGAGACTAACTTAAACAAAAAAAAGAAAACAACTCGTCTAACTAAAAGAATAAGTTTTTTTTTTATTTTCATTTTCTAAACGTAATCCGCGCATTATATGAAAGAAGTATGAAAACAAGTAAAAACGTTGCAGTCGGACGCAACCGACTGCGATGTACGCTGATACCAGTTTACATAACCGTATTAAGAATTCTGTGTGCATAAAGTAATATATGAGGGTTTAAAAATTCAGGCATATCAAGGTTTATCGACTTTTTATCGATTTCCTAAGCCCCTGAGGTCTTAGAGCTCTTAATTTATAATACTTATAGGGAAATGGAAATTTAGTCATATGGAAAACTTGACATGCTGAAAATGCATCCAAAAAGCAGTGTTTACGAAATTAGTTCGCTATACAGAAAACTTCCTTAAATGGAAGTTCGACTGTACATTCAAACATGTATACTTAATGAGCATGGCGAGCTGAGTCGATAAATCCCTCTGATTTGTGAGCTATTAAGCTCTTGTAGGTAGATCATTTATCAACACATTGCTGCAGGATCTTCGAATATCTTTAAAATAAATATTATCGATTTTTTTGATGTTATGCCTTAACACCATCAAAATGCACCACACCAAGCACTACCATTCATGATGAAATTAATTACATTTTTGCGCCTTAATTAAAATGTTATTAAGTTATTGCCGGCCTATCAACGGCGACGCTCTTTGTCTTAAACAATGAATAATGCCGTGGGTAATGGAAGCCAGACAAACTATGTATTATGTGGGAGTTGGAAAGTGGAATCTTTTACAGCCTTCTTGTATTCACAAACTGGAATTCGTTGTACACGGACCCGACAACGAGGTAAAGTGCCAGGACCAATGAACAAGCTTCTGTCTTTGCTGCTCTACTTTCGCTCCTTGCATTTTGTTCTTTGATGAGTATAAACATTTTTGAAACAATACATATGCGTTAAAAGTTCCGGCATAAAAAATAACTCCAGTGAGTATCTTGTAGCTCCTGTTTTTGCGCCATCTAAATGCCTAAGGGCGGGATGCTTGTGCATTGAAATCTTTTTGAAGGCAACATTTATGAATGGACGAATGAATTAATTTGCTGCAATTGTTGTCGTCCCCGTTGCTTACTGTTGCAACAGGGGTACATGTTGCTACTGCAATTTTCTTTTAACATATTTGGGTTTTCTTTTAGTTTCTTTTAATGAGAGTCTCGTTATTTATTTCATGAATAATATCACTTATCAAAGCACATCTCTCCCATTCTGTACGGGTCACACTGACTAGCTGGCAATACGAAATATGGGTTTTAATCAAAAATTGGCAAGCTAACTAAAGCTCCAACGACAAACTGCAACAAAATTTTATATAGCTAATAAAACAAATACAAATTATAATTGATTTTGGCCTAGAGTCTTAGCTTCAACGTATTTACAGCGTTATTTGATTTCATTCTTTTCTCTTCTTTTCTCTTGACTCGCCCTTTAATAAAATTTGGTTTATAACTCAGCTGACCTTCATTGCTATCCACAATTCAAGATGGGTGTTCTGGGGGCTCGCTTAAGAGAGCGATGGCCAAGTAAATCACCACAACTGCACAACGAAATTTCAAGCGCACTAAATTTCGCAAACGCCAACTGCAACTAAAACGAACTGGCCATGCAGGGACTTCCTGGCTGCCGGAACAGCAGCACAGGTAGCAGCTGCAACATTGGCTGCCCGTTTAAATTTGTGACTACCTGTTTTGTGGCTCTGTTTCTGGTTCTTTGGCTATGTGGCTATTTTGGATCCTTTGTTATGTTCTTGCCGAGACATTTTCGCCATTTTCTGGAGGACATTGCGCCCGCTGCGATTTCATTAGATTTATAGTGCTCGACATGGCAGCGGCCAGCGTGTGTTGGTGTGTCTGTCGCTACTTAATCCAGGCACCTCTCTCTTTTCTCTCTAAGTTTATTTCACTTTGTTTATTTGCCTTGTGTTGGTTTTCTTTCTATTTTTATACCCCTATCTCATGAAATGTGCAAAAGTATGTAACAGACAGAAGGATGCACCTCCAACCCTATAAAGCATATAGATATATTATAAATCAGCATCAACCGTCAATTTGATATATATTTATGTCTAACTTTCCGTGGGTCTGTCCGTCTGCATGAGCAGAACAAGTTTGTTTCAAATTACCGATAGCAAAAAAAAGCTTTAATTTTAAAATTGTAAAAATATAATTTGTTTGAGGTTTAAAACTATGGATAAAATAAAAAAAAATTCGGAACGCCGGATATTTCGCAGCTTAAAGTTTGGTCCTTTACGCGTTAGTTACCGGTTAAGGGTTTGTACTTGTCCTTGTCGAGATTACTTGTTGTTGTAGCTTTTGCGTGTTAAGTCAGTAACAAATGCGGAACGCTGTCTGCTGTTCTTTAAGGCCTGTCAGCATTGTCACAAAGCTTACTTAAGTCCTTGGCCAACTAGAACTAGCAAATATATCCTTCAAATCCATGATTCTGCTTGTCTACATTTTCACAATATTCTTTTTTAAGCTATCACGTGTTTATCGCCACAGCAGTTTTTGTTAAAAGCTAGCTACAATCAACACACAAACACACGTTCCTTAAGTGCAATCAACCCAAAAAATCAAAACGGTCTTGATTTCAGTCTTAATTTGCTTAAATTGTGTGTGTGATGCACACTTCCATACTTCACTAGAACAATGGAGCTTTTTACCAAAAATTTTTGTGATGCAGTTGTGTTACAAACATTTTAGTTGTACGCAAATGACTGCGGAATATGTTGATACCAGTAAAATATGTACTGGTAAAAAAATTTAAAATTTGGTATTGCGTTAAGGCAATATCATAATTTTGTATAGTTTAAATTTTTCATTGGCCTATCTGGTTTCTCAATTTTCAGTGCTATTACCGCCTCCAGTGCACACAAATCCTTTATGTTGTAAATAAAATCTTTCAGTATTTTCCGCATGACCTAGAGGTCATTCCAGACGTTTGCATAATTTGTTTAACTTGCCCGTGAAGCTATGATCTTTTTTAAAACGAAACAGATTCATGTTGTCCGCTATTCCGAAAATGTTTGAGATATAAATAACTTCCTACCTTCAGAATCTTTGCAACTCTATACTTTCAATTTACCAGCGCGTATTCATAAAACAAATAAATAGAATATACTACGCTTGTCATTAAAGGCTGTCAAGGACTCTTGGGAGTCTCTGACAATTTTATTTTTGGGATAGAAGATTAGTTCATAGAGCTTAAAAAGTCAACTTTACGGGCCACAAGGAAGTCACTTTGAACCTTTATTATTTATACTGTTAATAAATAATGTTCCGTTTGTAATAAATAACTCTCGGGTGTTGGTTGTGCAAAACTATGCATTTCAGCTGCAACTTTTTATTCGCTCAAAAACTAGATTATTATTATTATTATTATTTACAAGGCCATAGTTGGTGCACCTCGACCAGATTGATCTTTTGTGCTGGCCAGTAGGATTATGGACTCTCCTGTAGCCCTAGGCTGCGAATAAAGTTAAGCACTTTATTCGGATAGAGACTCCATATTCTGTGGGGTGGCACGGTAACCTCCCCTGCAGAGTGCTGGGCATTCGCACAGTATGTGAGATGACGTCTCTGGTCTGAGTTACAAAACCGACAGACGTCAGTGTCCGATAAGTTCAATTTCTTGAGGTGATATCTCAGGCAGCAATGGCCAGTGAGAAAACCCGTAAGCGTATGAATGTCATTCTTGTTTAGGTTGATAAGACATAAAAAAAACTAGATTATGTCTTAGACAATTTTTATACCCTTAACACAAGAAATGGTTAAAAAGGGTAACTTTCTCAACTGCAGTCTCTGCTATCCCCCTTCCGAAGGTGTTTAGCCTAGTCTTGAAAGATATCGAAATTTTCGTGCTTACTGGTGCAGATTTTTTTGAGGGGTCTGGTATCTGCCTTCCCATCAAAAGTGGTAGTTATAGCTTGGTGGTTCTAGTTAGTAAAACGTGGGAAAATATTTATGTGTTTTTTCGAGTTCTTTCTAGGTGTTTAACGACATCTTATGGATTTGTCAGTTCCCCTGAGGCCTTAACGCCACTGGCTTAACAAATAATAATACTTGTACCGAGATAGCTTTAGCTAAGGGTGTCGAAAAACTTTTAAAACAGTTTGTCCCTTCTTACTACTGTACTTTACTAAGGGCTTTGAGTATTAAAAAACCACATCAGCTTTACATTCTAGACACATTAACTAAACAATTTATGCAACAGTAGCAGAATATTCCAGAAGATCTAAGCATCGCACAGTGAGCGAAATGGCCAATCAAGCTTATATTAATCAATAACTTTTAAAATAAAAGAGATAACTTAGTCCTTTTTTTTTTTGGATTAATTAGTCATATTTTTTTTAATATTTTCCGTCAATCATCGTTATATAAAATTGACGATGAACCTCCCAAGAGTTCACAGTTGTAGGGTTAATTTTAGAAATTTGTAGTTTTACATCTTCAACCTCTGCAGAAACTAAGTTAGCAGTTTCTTTTTCGCAGATTATTTTTATAGGCCTACAAAAGCGAGTTGAAGATGGTCGAGCGTTTTTCCACAAACAGTGAACATGTGCTCATCCATCATAATTTTCCCTGGATCGCTATATCTTTGCCGATTAGTTGAATGTCCACTGCTGCCATCACAACCCCATTTATATATCACAGTTAACTTTTCGTTTCCTTTTAAGCTGCTTTTATAAAATATATTCGCATAAGCTTCTAGGAGTCTTGCAGCAGTGTGATCAACGATATTTGAAGACTTAATTCTGCTGAATATTTAGTAACTACTATTCCATCTGAATAACATTTATCATCATAGGATGGATAAATATTTACGTGGCGAGCTTTGGCACTTTTCTGCATTAAAATATAGGATCTTTTAGAAAAGCGTCCATCAATAAAAAACGCAAAAGCGTCATCGACTGTATATTTTACTTGCAGTTCATTGTTACTTTCAGCAGCATTTTTCATCTTACTGGCCATGTCATCGTTTGTATTCATTATCGATAGCACTTGAGCTGCAGTACGCTTTCCAACTTTGTAAAAGCTACTCTGAGCTGCCAATATAAGTTCACTGCTCGTTGCTTCGTTAACTAAGCCACTGACTTTTTGTGTTTGTAATGAGCAATTAGTAAAATGTTTCGTAGGACGTCCAGCATTATTATCAATTAGCTTAAGGTGGCCATTTAACCATTGTTTATTTCGATTTTGAAATGTACTAAGCGACCTACTGCAACTCTTCCATTTTGCATTTAATTTTACAACAAATAGTCGAATTTTGTTTTTTAATTCAGCGTACATATCCTCATTTACTTGTTATTTAACGATATTGGTAAAAACATATTTTTCTACCGCTAACAACTTTTCGGCGGCATGTACTTCCTCATGCCACACTGAAAACAGGGCGCAAAAAAAAAAATAAAAAAAAAAAAAAAAAAAAAATAATTTTTTTTTTTTTTTTTTTTTTTTTTTTATAAAAAAAAAAAAAAAAAAAAAAAAAAAAAAAATAAAAAAAAAAAAAAAAAAAAAAAAAAAATAAAAAATTTATAAAAAAAAAAAAAAAAAAAAAAAAAAAAAATTTTTTTTTTTTTTTTTTTTTTAAAAAAAAAAAAAATAAAATATTTTTTTAAAAAAATATTTTTTTTTTTTTTTTTTTTTTTTTTTTTTTATAAATAAAAAAATAAAAAAAAAAAAAAAAAAAAAAAAAAATAAAATTAAAAATAAAAATATTTTTTTAATTTTTTTTTAATATTTTTTTTTTATTTTATATTTTTAAAAATTTTTTTTAAAATTTTTTTTAAAAAAAAAAAAAAAAAAAAAAAATTTTAAAATTAAAATTAAATAAATTTTTTTTTTTTTTTTTGGTTTGGGTTTTTTTTTTTGTTTTGGGGGGGGGGGTGGGGGGGGTTTTTTTTTTTTTTTTTTTTTTTTTTTTTTTTTTTTTTTTTTTTTTTTTTTTTATTTTAATAAAAAAAAGAATTATTTTTTTTTTTTTTTCCCCTGGTGGGGGGGGGGGGGGGGGGGGGGGGGGGGTTTTTTATTTATTTTTTTTTTTTATTTTTTTTTTTTTTTTTTTGTTTATTTTTTTTTGTTTTTTTTTAGGTTTTTAAGTTTGCATTAAACGCAATACTTTGCTACAATCTACAGATGTGCAATTCTCACTGGCGTAGATCGGGCAACTGGATTAATAATAATATTAGGTCTGTTTTGTTTCACAATTTTTATTTAATGCCTGCAACACAGCCAAAGATCGAAAATAAAATCGTCTAAAACCTATTCTCCTCCAACATCTATCTACGCCACTGGCAAGGCTTTTGTTCGACAAGCCCTTGCGATTGTCATATTTATTACAATCCATTCAACGAAAATGCAAAGCGACCAAGGGTTATTGGCCCTGCCAAAATGTGCCAGCTTATTGCAGTGGAAGTGCATACAAAGCTGGCATTCTGTTGGTCATATAAATTTGCCTAAGACATATAACAAGGATCAATAGCATTTTATTGTTCGCCACACATACATCAGTTTGCTTTGGATTTGAATGCGAAGGAAAGGAGCTCTGTACTTTGGAGTGTGTTGGGCAAGGTCGCCGGGTAACTTTTCTGTGGTCTACTTTTGGCCTGTAGTTTCGTTGGCATGGATCCTAAAACAAACATAAAGAAAGGCTCTAGCGAAGAATGCCCGACAAGGAGATATTCCCTACCCGTAAAGTAACGGGCACAATGGCTGAACTTCTATCTGCGATTCAAATTTTGTCTTGTTATTGACTTCATGTGCACATTTAATTGAAACAAACTTGTTCTGCTTATGGTATAGGAGAGCTTACATTCCAAATCTGAAATCTTCAGCTTAATAGTCTTTAAGATAGACGTGCTCATACAAACGGACCGTCAGGCGTGTCTATATCGGCTCGGATGTGTTGATGCTGTTCAAGAATATATATAAAGTTAAAGATGCGTCCTTCTGTCTGTTACAAACTTTTACACAAGGCCAATAGCGCTTTTTCTCCCTTTTATGGGTTAACGGTATACAAAAAAGAAAACGAAGAAAAATACAATAATGTCTTAACTTGGCGACATTGTCGTGCGCACACCTCTTCGAATAGCCTTGACTAAGACGTCTGGTTGCGGTCGCTTATATGTAAAATATTTAGTTTAGTTTATGACTGCTTTGGGTTTTACTCTTTACTTTTTTGCTCTGCCAATTCGCAGTGGCTTTTTCCTCCTCCATTTACCCATCTATGCTTGGCTTGAAATCAAAGTTTTTCTCGTGGCTATAATAACAAAAAAAAGTTTTTAGGATATGTGCCATAAAAGCTTCTTCGCGGCGTAAAGCTAACAACAAATTCTTGGCTACGACAAGCGGCACACATTTCATGCTGTTTTGTTAGAACGAGTTTTTAACGGACCAATCAAAATACTTTGTTTTATCATCCCTGCAAATACTTAAGTAAAAGATTAAAGCGCTCATAAAATTAACAAAACTTTTAGGAAATGCACAAACAAATAAGCTTAACTTATTTTCTTCGCACCCACTTAAACATGCCTAGTAAATTAAATCCCTGTGAATTTTCATTCACATGTTAAGTTGTCTTAAAATTTTACGAAACTTAATTATTAACCTTTTTTTTATAAGTTTTATCAACAAAAGAAAACAAACAAGTAAAAACGTTGCAGTCGGACGATGCCGCCTGCGGTATACTCTGATACCAGCCTTAAAATCTGTGTTAAGGATTCTGCGTGCAAACATTTATAATTAGGCAAAAAGAGAATTAAAGGAGCTGGACGGCTTAGGTGGGCGTGGCATCCAAAACTTTGATGCAGATCTACGATGGACGGCACTAACAATATGTACACCACATTTGATGACTCTATCCCAATTCTGAGAAAAATTTAGAGCTTTCAGATTTTTAGAGATGGGCGGTATAGGTGGTCATGGCATCCAATTCTTTTCATTTAATGAAAATCTTTAGAGGATAGCCTTCGTACTAAATTTGGTGACCCTAGCTTTTTTTAGAGCGGTGAGGCATGGCCCGTTGTGTGGGGGCGTTGTATCCGAGTTTCCAAGATTCATGCAGATCTGTGACGGATGACAGAATCTACCTTCCTTACAAATTTATAGCCTTAAAGCTGTGAAAAATACAGGCATTTTTTACATTACTTGAAGGAGGGCTGATGGCGCAAGAGGTGGCCTTGCATACAAACTTTTAATGCAGATATTTAAAAAAATTTATCAGCTGTTTTGCCACCAAAATCTAGCTCTAAAATGTGGGAACTATATGTGTTATATCGATTTGCACATCGAGGTGTATCGACTTGTTATCGATTTTCCAGGCCCCCAAAGGTCGCAGAGCCCAAAATTTAACACTTTGTCTGACGAAGGCATGTACCAAGAAAGTTGCAAGGCTCTAGCTTTATGGGTGTCGAAAAAATTTGCATTCATACAGACAGACAAGCGGACGGACACCATGACGGACATTGCTCGAAACAGGGTAAGTCCTAGTCGGAACTCCTCGACTAGAACCGTCTCACTTGTTTACGCAGTACTCACGTCGTGCGTTAGTTGTACGTATGCTGTGTCTTTTGCATTTCTTATCTTTTCGTCTCTCTTTCTCTCACTGACTCCCTCTCTCTCTCTCTCTCAATCTCTCTCTTTCTATCTCCCTCTCTCTCTCTCTCTCGCTCTCTCTCACTCTCTTTATGGAGTTACAGAGAATTTGAAATTTTTGACTGTGCTTCTCACAGCACATGCGAAACATCTGAAACTGTAAACTGCAAATAGCTCAGGGGGTCTGAGGACATCTTAGCGTTTACAGTGAAAAAAGACGTATGGCACATGGCAGGATAAATTTGGCAAGTTTATCATAGCAAAATGAGGACAAAGGGTTGGAAAGGAATGTGTGCGTGTTACGTTGGCAAAACATAGCGCAATTCATGAGCATAAAATATTGTCAGCGATATTTTAACTTGCACACAAGCGAAAATGTCATAAATAACAACGGAAATTGTTGAAAAGATGAGCAAACAGATGGATTGAAGAATGAATCCTTCCCATTCTCATAAGAAAACGGACAGCGGATAAAGGAAGTGGGCTTTGGGTTTTTCTTATGTTGCTTGCAGCCATTAGTTTGAAACATTAAACATTTGGGCAAGGACAACAAACCAGTTGAAGCTTATTGATTGCGTCAAGGGCCAGCATATGGGATGGGATGTGGCAAACTAAGATGACAGTTAGTCGAAATTGGACGAGCTTGACGAAGGTTGGGGTGCTTATTGAACTTTCAAGTCTTTACAGGATAAATTAATATTTGAAACAAGTGGGGATACGTTGAACCCCAAAACGACATGTCCGATGCTGGAAGAGTATATTATTATTAGCACGAAACCATTTATTGCATTTACTACCGTGTGCCGTTTTAATAAAAAAAATTTTTTGGATTAACTGTTTTCGTGACATGTTGTTTTTTGTTTGTGTTGGCATAGGTCAAAATTTCGAAAACTCAATCAACTAAACAGTAAGCAATAAAAATAAACAAAAACACTGCGGATTGCAAAAAAGAACAACAATGAGCGGAAGTCATAGCACTCAAATAAGGCATAGCACAGCCAATTCTACACGCATCGGTGCAACATGCCGAAGCCACACAGACACACATAATAAAAGAGTTGGGTTTATATACTCTGTTACCGAAGTGCAAGATCCGTCTTCAAAAATCGGCATTGGTTATGTTCTCTGGAGATTTTGTAGGAAAAGATCCGAATCAAGTTTTTTTTGCCATGAACACATATTCTCACTATTAATATGTTCTAATTTTTTAATATCAACGTTTACAATCAACGTTTTTACTTGTTTTTCCCCTTTTGTTGGGTTTCTTCGCAAAGATACGGATACAGCCAAACACTTATAACAAATGTCAGTAGATGGAAATTGATAGACACTCGGACTCTGAAGTTGACCAAAAACCGAGTCAGGCTTAAACGCATGCAAAACTAACAAACGAGTTCAGCAGGGTTCAACAGTCGAACAAGATTATGCCGGCCAGTGCACTATGGGAAAAAAGTCGGATTTTTTCGCATTTTACAACTTTTCTTTTGAAATTAAAGTAAAATTTTGGATTTTGTTACTTTTTTAATTTGACCTCCCCCAACCCCTCGTACAGTGGGTAAGAAATTTAATAATTAAATATTTAAAAAAATTTTTTTTGAATGCACTAAAAAATAAAAACAATAAACTTAACTTAAGTATTATATTTATAAGGCCTCGATAAATAAATAGATATCCTAAAAAATGTTAATCATTGAATTTTTGAAAAAATAGTCAAGTTTTAACTCACCACAAATTTTTTATATATTTTACTTAGTTTTAAATTTCATCTGACACTTCGTTATCTAAATCAATTAGATCTATTGCAAAATTATTACTTATTTTTTTCGTCAATATATTCGCCATCTTCTTCCTCATCATCATTGGAGCTTTGGGAGGTATCTCCCTCTATTTGTTTAACTGTTAGTGGCATACTTGGCTCATCTAACAAGTCGATAACTTCAGGTGGTAAGTGCATCTTTGGACTTTGCACTTTTGTAATGCAGAGGCTAGATAAAAAGGGATCAGACGAATCCATGGCTCTGTGAAAAACATCTTGCATATTGTTCACGCGGCTGCATTTTCTGGCATGTAATTTTCTATCTGCCTTAAAAAATTTGTGTCTTGCCTCTGATGCACTTTCTCCTAAAGAGCCAACAGGAACAATTGAGCTTTCTAAGATTTTATAACCATGTACAATAATTTTGTGTACTGTTGAAGACATAGGGTACCAAGAATACCGGTCTTGATACATAGTGAAGGTTTCAAAGTTTTCAACAGAACATTGTAAATTTTTCTGAGTTTAACTGGTAATGGCAGTTTATGGCAATTAAAATCACATGAAAGCGATAAATTAAATCGTAGTTTAATCCTAATATAAAGGACAAACTTTTTGGATCGGAAAATGCCCGTCTCGCCGTATTTCCGTCATGACTGTTGCCACTGCCATTTTGTCTTGGCTTGTCTACATGAAGCCCCATATCCTTCCAAAATGCGTTTTGAATTTGTTGTTTTCGTGCCGCTAATTCAACTTTGTTGTTTCCCGTAACTCGCCACTTTTTTAGCTCAATTCTGTAAGACAATTTTAATAAAAATTCAAAAAATCTGATCCAAGCATGAAGTAGACTTATTCCATAAATATCTGTATTTGGCTTTATATTAAAATTTGTTGAATAAAAATCAGTAATATTAAGAAGCTGGGAAGGTTTTGCTCCACATATCGGGCAAGACTGGCAAGATTTTGTTCCTGTTAAAATATTTAACACTTTGCCGTCTATAAGGGTCAAATGCCCATCGAATTTAACAAATATTTTCTTTGTCTTACAAAGATGCTCGTATTTATGTAGATTTTTAATCTGAATATCCAAATTTTCTTTTTCTTTTAATATAAGCGCAGATGTTTCTTTCACATAGGCAATTTTCAGAGGACGACAAAATCTTTCACAGACTTCCTTTTGCATAAACAGTATTCTAGATGCAGTATGGTCCAATAGGTCTTGTAAACCAACTTGGGCATCATTATCCGTAAAAATAATTCCTGCAGGTCTGCATTTTAATTTCTCCTCAACTATTTTTAGGTAAGGGGGGAAAATATCACTGCCGTGCTGCTTATTCAGTTGTTTTGTGTTAATGTATTGCTGTTTTGTTAGGCCATTTTCCATGGCTACTGCTCTTTCAGAAGATATTGGACTTGGATCCACTTTGGTAATTTTGTGTTTTAATTGCCCAAACGATTCAGTGCTAGCCGCTGTTTTTAATACATATTGCATGTCATAGTCGTCTGTTTTTTTTGATGAAATGGTAGCAGCATGAAGCAATAAAGATGTTGAATGTTTATTATTCTCTGCTACTTCAAGTGCTAATTTTCTTTTTAGACGTGGGCCAGCATCCTTATATGTTACGTTGGGGCGACCAGTTTTCATAGGCGATTCATTTTGGTCAAAAAGTTTTATTGACATTGTGCCGGCTAGCCATTTTGCGTGTTTTTTTTTTAAAGCGATCTATATTGCGGTTGCATCTTGGCAAGTGTTTTTTGATAAAGAATATGAAATCTTTTGTTTTTTGTAATATAAGTTGACTTATTGACTCATCGAAGCGCTCGCAATTTACTTTTTGAAAAATATAACCACTTAGGGCTTCCTCCGAGCGGTTGTTGCTGGTCCAAACTTCTAGAAGTGCACCGTGGTCAATCTCATACGTTGCTAGATAAAAGCAAGTACATATATCGAAAAGGAGCAAAAAAGAGCAAATATGCTAAGTTACATGATAACAAGGACAGTTTTATCAACAAATTGTCGCTTTTACCCTTTTGCAAGGCTTTGCCATTAGTAAGTTATACTCCACAGAACACACACAGATTTGTTGGATTTAATCTATTAAGATACACATATAAAACAGTTCACAGTTGGACAATAAGACATTACAAACAAATTATCTTAAGCAATTTATATTTATAAATACCTTTGCAAAGTTTATCCATTTTAAGAACAAAAAAAATTACTTTTAGCCACCACAGCACAATCACTTAAAGTTTGCAAATTTCACCCGCCAATTTAGCCACAACGCCAAGTTTCTCAAACAGCTGACTTTGTTGAAGTGGCAGCACTACAGGGTTGCCACCAAAATTTTTTGGAAGGCGGTTTTTTTTCAAATCAAGATATCTAATTTCGATATATATGTTTTATGTTTTGAAATTTGTTACAAAAAAAAAATAGTTTATGCCAAAAATACGGACTTTTTTCCCATAGTGCAGTGTGAGCGTAATAAAATCTTACAAAGGAGCCAACGTTATTGCTCATCGCAGCGGCTAATGACTAAATATTTTTAGCGGTACACACGTACACTCTTACTCAAAAGTGTGTGTTATTTATAAAATATCGTAAATAGAATAAAGACGGCAGTTAGACTCTGTCGGAAAAAAAAGGCTCTAGGAAATACCCTTAATTGTAAGGAAATTGAAATTGAAGCTTTTTTTTGTTGTCGATCCCATGTGTATATCAGAGACCATAAGTGTTATCGATAATTTGAAATAAACTTGTTCTACTTATGGTATAGGTGAGCTTAAGTATCAAGTTTGAAGTCTCTAGCTCTTATAGTCTCTGAAATCGGCGCATTCATACAGACAGACAAACATGGCTATATCGACTCGGCTATTGATGCTGATCAAGAATATATATACTGTATAGGGTCGGAGATGCTTCCATTTGTCTGTTACATACTCTTGCACAAAACCATTAGACCCTTTCTACTCATTCTATGGGTAACGAGCTAAGCTAAGTCTCTTTCCAATGGTTAGCTGTTGCCAGCCCTAAGTCGTTATCCTTTGTGGCACAAACTTACAGCAAAAAAACCATCATTCGTACGTCTCCAACCCCCATTTTCACTGAATATGACCCACATCTGCCTTCGGGGCCGAAACGCTTCCAAACCGAACAACGCGCAAAACTTAACCAAAAACACTCTATTGTTTTTGCTTATACATACGTTGCGACAAGCTACACCAACACAAAAAAGACCGAAATATTTTGCATCCTTTTTATACTTTGATACCAAAGGTATCATAGTATATTGGGTTTGTGCAATGTCCGTCATGGTGTCTGTCCGTCCGTCCGTCCGTCTGTCTGTATGAACGCAACTTTTTTCGACACCCTTAAAGCTAGAGCCTTGCAACTTTGCAAATATCTTGGTACATGTCTTCGTCAGACAAAGTGTTAAATTTAGGGCTCTACGACCTCAGGGGGCCTGGGAAATCGATAACAAGTCGAATCGATAAAACACAAATATATCCCACATTTTAGCAGCTAGAGTCACCAAATTTGGGGGCAACATAGCCGATGATATTCCCCAAAAAACTGTATCAAAAGTTTGGATGCCACGCCCACCTATTCCACCCCCAGCCCCCCTTAAATTATAAAAAAAATGCCTATCTTCTACGGTTTTGAAGCTATAGCCACCAAAATTGACATGAAGGTATATGCTGACATCTGACAAAGTTATGCATCAAAACATTGGATGCCACGCCCCCAAACAACGGGACATGCCCCACCGCCCTAAAAAAAACCGGAAGGCATGTATCTTCGCCAGTTTTTAAGCTAGAGTCACCAAATTTGGTATGAATATTGGTAGTGACATCCGTAACTGGTGTGCATCAGTTTTTGAGCTAGGCTCTTCAAATTTGGTATGAGCATTGTTAGTGAAATCCGTAACAGATCTGCATCAATGTTTTCTTTGTTAGTTTTTGGGCTAGAGTCACCAAATTTGGTATGAACATTGGTTGTGACATCCGTAACAGGTGTGCATAAAAATTTGTTATGCCACACCCACTTATACCGCCCACCTCTATATCTATGTCGGCTTTTGCGCTAGAGTCTCCAAACTTGGTAGGGGGATAGAAAGTGCCATCCGCCACAGATAAATGTCATGCCTACCCTTTCTGCCTGATTTTTATACCCAAAACCCTCGTATATTACTATTTGCACTCAGAATCCTTAACACAGCTATGTAAACTGGTATCAAAGTATATCGCAGTCGGTTGGTATCAAAGTATATCGCAGTCGGTTGCGTCCGACTGCAACGGTTTTACTTGTTTGTTTTGTTTATTTGATATTGAGTTAGGGGTCGCGCTCTGTGCCCATTTTGATTCTGGTGTCCTGGCACTCTTAAAGGTCTGGAAAAAGAACTTGAAATTAAGTTTTATTTTTTTGTATGAGCTGATAAATGTCCCCAATACATACAAAGTGCAAGTATTTTTTTTAGAATATGTTAGTTATCTCTGACCCTTTAGCCTTTGGGGACTGGCCCCTGTCTGAACATAGGATCGGCTCCTGCTGTTGGGTTATTAAAGCTGTCAGGGATGAAAAACATTTACAAAGTACGTAACCAAATGGAATCTGTACAATTGCGCGAAGACGCATCATAATAACATATCAAACAAACAAACTTTATAAAACAGAAATTTTTTAAATACTTTTCAAAGCACTTAAAGAAGTGTGATGACTTTCTTTGTTACTTTTGGTATTCAGGTTAGCGGCTCGTTCTATATACGTAGGAGAGGTCCCTGCAAGTATGCATACTTTTTATGTATGTATATCCTTAATCCATTATATAACGCGTACTTTTCCATAATGCATAAACTTAAATCTTTAATATCGTCGGTGTTTCTGAACCGCATTGAAGCGATTTCAAGGAATGTCATGCGTAAGTTTCAAATATTTAGTCTCCATAGAGAGAACTATCTATATAAGGGGCAGATAGCGAGATCGGCGAGTGTATACAGACGGACATATGGACATGGCTACATTAACTTGGTCGCTGTCATGCTTCCTTTTGTCTGTTACACACTTTTTCATAAGGAAATTAAGCCCATTTTTTTTTTATTTTTATTTACCTACGTAAAATGAATTTACCGATAGTGCTAACACGCTTGTTAAATATTTTGAGATATATAAGGAGATTTGCGATTTAAAAAAGTTGGCGGTGTAGGTAAGCATGGCATTATATGGCATGTCGTCTTCTGCCAAAATAATTTTCAAATATTCAGCGAAGTCGCAAAATTGAAGCAGCTTTAAACACGAATGAAAATATAATAAAAAATTTCCTCTTTTTTGTCTTTACAGGCTTAAAAGTGAACAGGGTGCCACAAATGACGGAAGCCAAATACAAAAGCCATTAGCGAACTTGTCATTGACATAAAGAAGCAGATGCACAGAGAACCATCAATTAGCGAAAGCGACTTAAAAAACGAACAACACCACAAACTAGTCACTACACACAACCGGTGGGAGAAAAGGGCTTTTCAAGTCGTCGCCAGTGACAGGTCAGAAACAGAAACAGGAACACAGTGCGAGCTAAGGTGTAAAGAGCAGACATAAACAGCAGACGACTGTCGTCGGCAGGTACCATGTCGCCGACATCGTTGCTGTCGCTTCTGCCTATGCTCTGGCTGCCGTTGCTTCTTATGCTGGTACCGACAAAAGGCCTGGCAAATTGTCCAAATGGATGTGAATGTGATGACGAAACACTGAAAGTCAATTGCGGTGTTGGAAGTTTGGATGTGCTGCCCATTGCACTCAACCCGTCCATAAAACGGCTGGTCATTAAGAATAACAAGCTAAAGACTATTGACTCATCAATGCAGTTCTATTCGCAGCTGACATTCCTTGATTTGTCCTACAATGAAATGGTGACGATACCAGAACGCTCATTCGCCTATCATGCCAAGCTGCTGGAGCTGCATCTTAATCATAACAAAATTGGTCAAGTGACAAACAAAACGTTTGTAGGTCTTAGCACTATCACCGTTCTCAACCTAAGGGGTAATTTGATTGCTGAACTGGACTCCCGCACTTTTTCGCCCATGGTAAAGCTGGTAGAGCTAAATCTAGGCCAAAATCGCATAGGTCACATTGATCCGCAGTCATTTGACGGTCTTATTAATTTGAGTATGCTCTATCTCGATGACAATACCCTTACAACGGTGCCAGGGGACATAATATTTCAGGCACTGCCCAACATGGCTGAGCTGTATCTGGGCACCAATTCGTTTATGACCATTCTGGGTGGTGCTTTTAAAGACCTCAAAGCCCTAACACGCCTGGATCTTCGTGGTGCCGGATTACACAATATATCGGCGGATGCGTTTAGGGGTCTAGAGCACATACGTGTTTTGGATCTATCCGATAATCGCTTGCAAGCAATTCCTACTGCTGCTCTGCAGCATCTGGCTCGTCTAGAACAGTTGTCCCTGGGACAAAACGACTTCGAAGTTATTCTAACTGGGGCTTTTAAGGGACTGCGAGAGTTGCGACAGCTGGATATTACTGGAGCACAGCGTTTACATCGTATAGAGAGCGGTGCTTTTACAGAGAATACAAACCTGGAGCACTTGAATCTGTCGGCGAATAAGCAGCTTAATGAGTTACTTCCAAACACATTTGGAGGTTTTCCACATCTCAAGAGTGTAATTCTGAAGGCAAATCAGCTAAGCTCCCTTTCGGAAAGCCTGTTTCCCTGGTTTGATCTGCAGACGATGGATCTTTCTGAGAATCCATTCGTGTGCGACTGCCAGCTAATGTGGTTGCGCAATCTGCTTATTAGCAAGAACGCAAGTAGTCAATTTGCTCCCATCATATGCTCCTACCCAGCAAATTTAAGGGAGCTTCCACTTACGCAGTTAGCTGAGCCTCTGCTAGGTTGCACTCATGGCACTTCCAACAAGCAGGCCATCATCGGAATCATGGTGGTAGGATGTGCAGCGCTAATAACCACCTTGGCTTTAGTAATCTACACATGTCGCCGTCGAATACGTGACTTGCTTAAGGGTCATTCAGCGCTGGGGCGCAAGGAGCGCGAATATCAGAAGACTTTTTCCGATGAGGAATACATGAGTCGACCAGCGCCACCCAGTTGTGTTGGTGGTGTGCATCCCGCCTCGGGCTTTCCCTGTCCAAACAGTTGCAATTCCACACAGTATTTGGGCAGCCGCCCAATACCTGTCACCGAACTATAGCTGGAAGCTCCACCCCCACCTCAGCTGCGGGGTCGGGGTGGTGCCCCCTCCAGTTTCAACATTGCCGCTGTAGGAACGCCTCTACAACAGCTTCAAATAATGCCCGGTACTATAAATGAGCATACTACCTTCGCCCAACTCAGTCACATTCACTATATGACCAACAACAAGCCTGTAGCAAAAACGTCTCCTCGATCGCACCACTCCCAACAGGATATGCGACTGTTTGCAAATGGCAAAATTCTTGAATTAAATGCGTCACTGCCACGTAAAATGCCTGGTCGGAAATGCAGCATGCAGGAAAGTAGTCTTTCGCACTACAGCCAACCAGTAAGCTTTCGTCTTACCCAGGATCACTTCAACCAAAACGGGGCAGTTAGTACTGTCTATGCTAAGCCCTGCGATGAGATGTCTGATGTTGGATACATACACAGTAATTCACACTACTCGTTGCCATTGGATAATGATGTACCGCCCAGTCCCACGCCCACACCTCCTCCACCAGCATTACCGATGCGCAATGGAATGGGAACGGCTCTGGTGCATGGCAATACGACTGGTAGACGTTCGTTTAATAACAACAGCAGTAACAATAACAATGTGATATCAAACAATTACCACAATGGCGTTGTGCTCGTACACGGCATTAACAATAACAATGGCAGCTTGGGCCGCCATCACTGATATACGTTTAAGTCGAGAGGCATTTTGTCTCGCAGTAATTTGCAGTCACATGCTGCTTTGGTATAGAATTGCATAACTAACGCAAGTCTAAAGCTGGGAAAGCTGGATAACATTTGGTTATTTGTATCATTAATTAAATTATACGTATATATGTATATTTATTTTACTTTGTTTTGGCGAAGATCATGCTGTGTAAATTAGTATTTAGTTTATAACAATAGACGATATAGAGAGACGTGTAAATAAGTAGTTTGACTTTCTTATCCAGTGATTTAACTAGTAAGTTTTGTCAACAAATTTCTATTCATGTACATATTAAAATTTGAAATAGTTTAAAAAAAATATATATGTATATACTTACATATATAAATGTATATATAAAATTGTTTACACGTATTTTTTGCTTTTCAGCACAAGTCAATAAAAATACACATTTATCAAAAATACACTTACTTCAAAAAAATATGCGCGTTTTATCAATCTGCACAATGAGGTGTATCGACTTGTTATCGATTTCCCAGCCCTCTCGTGGGCGTAGTGACACATTTTTTGGCGCGTGCATGGCCAAGAAAATATTCTCGTTTTAAGTCTCTGCCTATTAGGGTGTACAAGGTATCAAATATTTAGCATCAACTACAAGATAAACACAAAATAATTATTTATTATCATTTGTTTGCTATGTTTTCGTTTTCGTGCTCTATCAGAAATATACAAGAAATACACTAAACTTCCAAGCACAGATTTACTAATTCAAGCACAAAAACTGAGAAAGTCTGGGGCCTGGCATCCGATTCTTTGATTTTAATGCAGCTCTTTGTGGGATGTTGTCATCTGCCTTCCTACGTTATTTGGAGACTCTAGCTTCAAAGCTGTGGACGACACATGCATTCCTGTTCTCAACCGTATACATATATTGGTGAAGCCTTGGACGTATTTTGGGGGCTTGGAATCTAAAGATTTAACATAATGCAGATCCGAGGTGGAAGTCACCAGCTTCCTTCATTCCCAATTTTGTGGATATAGGTAATAAAAACTTAGTTACAGGTTGGCGGTGGGTGGCAGACTTCCATACTTTGATGCAAATTTTTATGCAAATAACTTAAACTCGTTATGACTTTGGTAACTCAATCAAAAGTATGTATCACACAGAAGGAAGCATCTCCGAAGTAAGTAAAAAGGCTCAAGTCAAAAACTTACATAAGGTTATACCCTTAAACCGTTACGTCACGAGTGTTTAAGCTTTTAAATAATGACTAGATTTCTATCTGCAATATCTCCGGTGCTTTTCAACCAATTTTGATTAAATTTTCGCAATGTTCACTATTCTATACAAACTTTTAATTCATGCATTCAGACTGCTTCCCAAAGCAGCTTTAAAAAAAAAATAATTTAAATTATTTGCGCTTGAGCCATAGCCTACAAAATAGAATATAAGCATAAACGTGTCAGGGGCTCACCATGTTCATCATGCTTGCATGGAAAACCCATTTAAAAAAAAAAAAAAAAAAAAAAAAAGTAAAAACGTTGCAGTCGGACGCAACCGACTGCGATATACTTTGATACCAGTTTACATAGCTGTGTTAAGGATTCTGAGTGCAAATAGTAATATATGAGGGTTCTGGGTATAAAAATCAGGCAGAAAGGGTAGGCATGACATTTATCTGTGGCGGATGGCACTTTCCATCCCCCTACCAAGTTTGGAGACTCTAGCGCAAAAACCGACAAAGATATAGAGGTGGGCTGTATAAGTGGGCGTGGCATAAAAAATTTTTATGCACACCTATTACGGATGTCACAACCAATGTTCATACCAAATTTGGTGACTCTAGCCCAAAAACCGACAAAGATATAGAGGTGGGCTGTATAAGTGGGCGTGGCATCCAAAACATTGATGCACACCTGTTACGGATGTCACTACCAATGTTCATACCAAATTTGGTGACTCTAGCTTAAAAACTGGCGAATATACATGCCTTACGGTTTTTTTAGGGCGGTGGGGCATGTCCCGTTGTTTGGGGGCGTGGCATCCAAAGTTTTGAATCATAACTTTGTCAGATGACAGCATCTACCTTTATGTCAATTTTGGTGGCTATAACTTCAAAACTGTAGAAGATACATCCATTTTTGTTTATAATTTAAGGGGGCTGGGGGTGGAATAGGTGGGCGTGGCATCCAAACTTTTAAAGCAGTTTTTTGGGGAATGTCACCAGCTATCTTGCCATAAAATTTGGTAACTTTAGCTTAAAAACTGGAGAAGATACATACATTTCGGTTTTTATTAGGGCGGTGGGGCATTTTACGGTGTTTGGGGGCGTGGCATCCAAAGTTTTGATGCATAACTTTGTCAGATGTCAGTATCTACCTTCATGTCAATTTTGGTGGCTTTAGCTTCAAAACTGTAAAAGATACAGGCATTTTTGTTTATAAGAAGGGCCTGAATAGGTGGGTGATCCAAACTTTTGATGCATTTTTGGGGAATGTCATAAACTATTTCCCCCAAATTACTCTAGCTGCTAAAATGTCGGATACTATAGTTTTTTATCGATTCGCAAATCAGGCGTATCGACTTTTACATTTCCAGCCCCCTGAGGTCGTAGAGAAATTTAACACTTGTCAGAATACATAAAACAATATATTAAAATCGATCGGCTCTAGCTTTAAGGGTGCGAAAAAGCTTCAATAAAGAAGACGGTCAAAGGACTGGAGACGGACGGGACACCATGACGGACATCACAAACCCAAACTAAACCTTTGATTCAAAAAAAAAAACTTCAAGTTTAACTTGCCTCTGTAAAATACGGTCATACATAAAACAATAATAAAATCGATCGGCACATACGAAATCCAATAAAAGTCGCTTATCGGGGCTCAAAGGCAACCTCCCGATTAATTCGTTTCTTCCGTTCACTTAGACACATGCTTCAGTTTAAATTGCCCTAAATTTATTAATTAAAAAAAATTGCACTTTATTTATTAATTTAAAGATAAGAAATACAGTTTTAAAACGAAGTTGAACAGTTTAAAATCCAATTTTAACAAATTCTCCGAGATCGACCGAGATGGACAGACAGACATGTCTATATCGACACTGTTCTTGTTGCTAACCAAGAATATTTTTGTTTTTTTATGAGGCTGGAAATGCTAGATTCGGAGGTTTACTGAGGTTTACTGAGATTTTGACTTTTATTGTAGAATTGAGTGACTTAAAACTTTTTATATGAACAGTCTTAACACCCATATTCTATAAATTTGTTAAATATAAGGTACATTGGTACAGGCAAAAGGTAGTCGAAGGTAAACAAGTTAATAAAAAGTCGAGACAGCCATTTCTGTCTACGTTCTGTTTTGATCTTAAAGACTATTAAAGCCAGAGACTTGATATTTTAAATATACGGTCTTATATACAATGCGCAGAACAAGTTGGATTCAAATCACCGGTAGCTATTCTGGTCATTGAGCCGTTCTCGGTTATCGAAAAACGATTGATTTTTGCGGTTTAAACACGGTAACAAATCGAAAAGAAAATTACAAATATAAAACAAGTAAAAACGCTGCAGTCGGCCACAACCGAGTGCGATATACTTTGATACCAGTTTACATAGCTGTGTTAAGGATTCTGTGTGCAAATAGTAATATAGTATATGGGAGTTTTGGGTATAAATATCAGGAGGGGTAGGCGTGACATCCAAATTTGTTATGCGGTCTGTGGCGGATGTCAGCATCCACCTTTATAATAAATTTGGTGGTTATATATTAAGAACTGTAGAAAATACAGGCATTTTTATTTATAATTGGGAGGTGGCTGGGGGCGGAACAGGTTGGCTTGGCATTTTGATGTAGAATCTGATGGGAATGCCATCGGCTTGCCCCCAAATTTGGTGACTCTAGCTGCTAAAATGAGGAATATATATGTGTTTTATCGATTTGCACATCGAGGTATATCGACTTGTTATCGATTTCCCAGGCCTCCTTAGGTCGTAGTGCCCTAAATTTAACACTTTGACGAAGACATGTACCAAGATATTAACAAAGTTGCAAAGACCTAGCTTTAAGGGTGTCGAAAAAAGTTGCGTTCATACAGACAGACGGACGGACGGACAGATACCATGACGAACATTGCACAAACCCAATATACTATGATACCTTTAGTATCAAAGTATAAAAATAAATTATTTATATGGACGAACAGAAATTGTTTTCTATTTTCTGATCTTTTGAGCTTATATACTTTAAATTACAATTGAAATTTTTTATTCGTTTATATTTTAAGTACAATTGTTTTTGAGCATACATAAAGTAGCGTTGTTGCCGAATTTAGGCAAGCAACAAGAAATTTTGATTTAAAAATTATCGATGACATTTCCATCAAAGTAAGTTGGCTAGGGCTTAAAACGAAAACTGGGAATACGAAGTTTGATAAAACACTTATTAATATTATTCATCTATAAATAACAATAAAGACGGCTCTTGTCGAGAAATCTCGTAGGACGTACACTTAACACAAAACGTGAATAGTCATTTGTGTGTATTCACCAATGACAAAAATGACCAAACTTCAAACTGCGATACGTCCGGTGTTTCTTAACAATTTGTTTTGAATTATCGATAGCTTTTCTGTATTTTGAGATAAACATATGATAGAAAAAAGACCCCACTAGACATTATGCAAAGCGATACCACACCAAATTACTGCGCGTTACGTAACAGGATGGGGAATGTCCTAGTCGGAATGTCTTGATAAGAGCCTTCTTACTTGTTTAATTTTCAAAATCAATTTTGGATAAAAAAACAATAATAATATGTTTTTGGTATTCACCAAAGTTTACATAAGCCCGTTACTGTTGAAATATGAATATGCAAAAGAAAAAGCAATATTTAAGCTAAATGCACTTCAATAATTATTAATAATATGAAATAAGCAATTGATGGCAATTGGAAAATGTATTTACACAGAAATATAATTCTTTGTAAAAACTTTATTAATAACAGCAAAATAGCAGCTATTATTCTGCAAAACTATGCAATATTCAAAACGATAAAGGTCTGCGGATTGGCACAATTTAAATACAAAAGCAAATACTTTTACATAAATAAATACAAAATCATTGTAAGTGAACAAAAAACCACAACAAAATTTAATTCATTGCTGTTTTTATACAAAAGTTTAACTTGTCTTTTAAGTTTGTTTATTTGCATCAAAATTTTATCGCTTTTGAACAATTGTACAGAAACCGATGAAATGGAAAAATATGCAAAACAAGGGAGTTGTTCGGAAGTTGAATAAAAAAGGTTTTCAAACAATTAAACATAATATAAAAAAACATTTAACATGTTTGTATTTACATGTAAATACGCAAGTAATTATAAGACACAAAATATTGAACAAACACACAATTTCATAGATTGGTAGCAAGTTACAAGGTATACGAGTATTAACAAAAATTAACACACAGCACGGACGTAAGTTAACATGCCTTATGGAAATAAGATATCTGCAGAAAAGTTTATTTTCTATTTTTATGTGTGCTACAAAGTCCTTAAGCCAACCCAAAACTTAAAATTATTACCAAAAATGCACAAAAAAATCGTACGATATATTGCAAAATATGTCTATGAATCTATGTGAAACTTTTTAAGAACTAAAGATTAAAGAACCTATGCAACAAATTAAAATTTTTTTGGATATCTATACCCTTTACCCATAAAATGGCGAAGGGTATTATGGTTTTGGGCGAATGTACATATGTAGCAAACAAAAGCACTAAAGTATACATATTTATACTTTGATACCAAAGGTATCATAGTATATTGGGTTTGTGCAATGTCCGTCATGGTGTCTGTCCGTCCGTCCGTCCGTCTGTCTGTATGAACGCAACTTTTTTCGACACCCTTAAAGCTAGAGCCTTGCAACTTTGCAAATATCTTGGTACATGTCTTCGTCAGACAAAGTGTTAAATTTAGGGCTCTACGACCTCAGGGGGCCTGGGAAATCGATAACAAGTCGAATCGATAAAACACAAATATATCCCACATTTTAGCAGCTAGAGTCACCAAATATGGGGGCAACATAGCCGATGATATTCCCCAAAAAACTGTATCAAAAGTTTGGATGCCACGCCCACCTATTCCACCCCCAGCCCCCCTTAAATTATAAAAAAAAGCCTTTCTTCTACGGTTTTGAAGCTATAGCCACCAAAATTGACATGAAGGTATATGCTGACATCTGACAAAGTTATGCATCAAAACATTGGATGCCACGCCCCCAAACAACGAGACATGCCCCACTTTTCTAAATAAAACCGGAAGGCATGTTATCTTTGACCAGTTTTTAAAAAAGAGTCACCAAATAATTGGTAAATTTTAATTTTTTTTAAAATTTTAATAACTCTTATTGGCCAATTAGTGTTACATCCGATAAAAATGGTGTGTCATCTTAGTTTTGAGCATCAAATAAAGGCTCTTCAAATTTGGTTTTAAAAATGAACATTGTTAGTGAAATTCAACTTTCAACAGATCTGCATCAATGTTTTCTTTGTTAAAGGTTTTTCAGGCTAGAGTCACCAAATTTGGTATGTCAACATTTGTTGTGACTATCTCTTAGCTCAACAGGTGTGTCATAAAAATTTGTTATTCTCAATTTTAAAATAAATTAAAAATACCGCCCACCTCTGATTGATAAAATAAAAGTTGGTAAATATTTTTTATTTTTAGTGTAATAAAACTTGGAAAATAAGGGGATAGTCAAAGTGCCTAATCCAAAGCCAAATTTAAATGTCATTTGATAATTTTTTAAATTAAGTAAAAAATAAGCGTTAATTGATTTTTTTATAAAAATTAAAAACCACTCGTATATTTTTGATTTGCACTCAGCTAAACCTTAAAACAGCTATTTAGCCTTTGCGTATCAAAGTATATCGCAGTTTGGGTTCGATTTGTTCAACCCCATAACTCTATCGCAGTTGCGGTCCTGACAAAACATGGATCCGACTGCCCCAAACAAAGGTTTTTACTTGTTTTAATTGGAATTAACAGGCGAATCGATATAGCAATATCCTCCTGTACATAAGATCGCTTGAATCTAAGAGACTATAAGAGTTAGGGATTTCAGAACAATATTGTTTTAAAATTATGATAACTTTTCTGGTTTTAAAATTTAAAATTGTAGCAAAAATTATCAAAATAAGGTTTGATACGATCGCTAAAGTAATAAACATCTGTAAAAATTTGATCTAAATCGGCTAAGAAATACCGGAGATATCGTAGCTTGAAGTTAAGACATAATGCAATAAGACAGGCATTTTCTTTGTGCCTGTAAAAACACACAAAATCAAGTAAATAATTGTGGTCGGACGCAACCGATTGTGATATACTCTGATACCAGTTTTGAAATCTTTGTTTAGTATAATGTGTTTGCAAAAAGTAATATATGGGGATTTTGATTCAGAGCTGTGACGGATGGCACGTTCTATCCTCTACCAAGTTTGGTGACTCTGTTGCAAAGTGAGAAATATTAAAAATTCAGATTTTAGGATTTGGGCGGTATAAGTGGGCGTGACATCGAACTAAACTTGGTGACTCTAGCTTAAAAACTGGCGAGGATACATGCAATCCCATGGGGGCGTGGCATCCAAAACTTTGAAGCAGAGCTGTAACGGATGTCAGCATCTACCGTTCCACCAAATTAAGTGGTTATAGTTTAAAAACTGTGGGAAATACAGGTTGTTTTTTTTGGGAATGTTACCAGCTATGTTGCCCCCAAATTTGATGACTCTAGCTGCTAAAATGTGGGTTATATATGTGTTTCATCGATTTGCACATCGATGTGTATCGAATTGTTAACGACTTCCTAGGCTTCCTGAGGTCGTAGAGGCCTAAATTTAACACTTTGTCTAACGAAGACATGTAGTAAGATAAATATTTGCAAAGTTGCAAGGCTCTAGCTTTAAGGGTGTGGAAAAAAGTTGCGTTCATACAGATAGACGGACGGACAGATATCATGACGAACATTGCACTATGATACCTTTGGTATCAGAGTATAAAAATAGAGCTTAAGCTACAAAAAAAATTTAAATTAACGAACAATATTTAAATATAAATATGTATGCAAAATACAATAAAATAAAAAAGTTTTAAAAATTAAAACGTTCTGGGAAATTCAACCAAAATTTAGTGATCCAACATTTGTTGCAAGGATTGGGAAAAACCCAATCAGATCATAATATTAGTGATTAGTTACGATGACTAGATAAGTTAAGCAGTATGGATTCTTCTGTTAAGCAATGTAGGCTTCAAAGAAAACAAGGGAAAACATCTTATTGTAGTCTGTGCACACTACACGAAACGGGGTATGCATTAGATAGATGCTAGAGCAACGATAAAGGTTAATGGGTACAAAGTTACGAGAAGGTCTAATAGGGACAGTTAGATTTATTTCACTTAATACAATGGGTGGGTCGATTTCACCATTGAGCAGATTAGTAACAATTAACAAACTAAAAGAGAAGGAAGGTTGATTAATAAAAGTAAACTTGAATATGAAATCAACTTTCGAAATCCAGTTAAATTTCTAAAGAGAAAATAAAAACAATTTCTTCTGAACAGATTCGATTTTATCCTGACGACTCCTGTATTGCGGACACCACACACAAGACACATATTTAAGAATGGGTAGCACTAGAGATGTATAAAGTGTTTTAGTAGTGTAGGGATCGTTAAACTCTTTCGACCAATGCTTGAAGTATGAAGGAACAACATTTAAAAAAATTTAATGAAATTAGTTAAAGCTGCACTTATTCGACAGCGCACAGGTATTGAAAAAAGGTTCATTATAGGATAAACATAATTTTACGTCATCAGCAAACATGTACACATGAAGTAAGATATTAACGCAGGAAGATCATTTATAAAGAGATTAAATAATAAAGGTCCATGGTGACTACCTTGAATAAAAATGTTACATAAATAGGTTTGCAGAGTAATTATTTAAAGACAACTTTTTGTGTACCGCCACATTAGTACTTAGAAAGCCATGAAAGGAGGTAAGTTGGGAACCCAACAATGTTTAGTTGATGAATGCCTAACAGAAACAAGTGCCTTACTAAAATCGGCGTAAATACAGAGGCGTAACTAGGGTATGGCAAGCAGGGCACGTGCCATGGGCGCCACTCTATCGGGGGCGCAAAGTGACACCTCAACTTTGAGTATTCAATCGTGATTTTGAACTTCAGTTTTAAATAAAGATACAAAAAGTCAGGGTAGTCGACTATGTATGCTCGCCAGCGAGAAAAACTGGAACGTATACTGCCCAGAAGAGGGGCGGTCCTTCGCTTTCTACCTCGATGTTTTTTCTCGCTCGCACATACTGCTTTCTCCGTCGCGCTTGCGCCCCTCCGCGCTAATCTTTGCATGCAACCAACTTCCTACGTCACGGCACTTCTGGTGTAAACATAACCTTCGCTGAGTGTTTTTCATCTTATTTTTCTCAACACAGTGAAATATTGTTGAATCGTTTGATTGTCACATAAAGATAAAAATTGTGTAAGGAGCGACCATTTCGGTAAGTATTCATTTTTATCGCAGAATATATTTTTATTTGTTATATGATGTCTATAATCACTAATTTTGGAAGAACTTAATGAAGAAATCCTTGACTGCAGGATGTTGCTCACTAGCCGAAAAAACATCATTTCAAGTCCAGAAACACTCCTCGAATTTATTGTTCAGTTCGGAGATGAAAGCGTGTTCCCGAATCTTCGCGTCGCAATTCAAATTCTACTGATAATAGCAGTTTACATTGCTAGCTGCGAGAGATCCTTCAGCAAGTTAAAACTTATACTGTCTTATTTAAGAACTACAATGGGTCAAGAAAGATTTTGGGATTTGGCGTTATTAAGTGTAGAAAGGGATGAAACTGAAAAAACTGATTTCAATGATCTTATTAATGAATTCGCGTCAAAAAAAAGAAAGAAAAGTACAACTGTAATTTTCACGAAAGCTTTGATTGTTCTAACAAATTAGTTAAAGAAATATTATTGTAACGATGCGACGATGCAAGATCTTGTAATAAATAATTTGAATCTTACCTTAAACGTGTTATGTTATTATTGAAAACCAGCATCCTGGAATAATATATAATCTTGAAAATGCAAATGCAATTTTTTCGCTGCCATGGGCGATACGTCCTCCAGGTACGCCTCTGCGTAAATAACATCAGTTTGCATTTTTAGTACAAAATCTAGAGATTGGTGGTAGTAGATCTACGCTTTTCGAAACCATGTTGATAAGGCGACAAAATTGCACTACTTTCGGAATGGCAGAAAATTTAAATATCGCTCTAAAATTTTTAGCGTTGGACTTTGAAGAATTTTTTTGAAGTGGGAAATAAAACGATTGCTTCCACATATCGGGAAGTATTCATTTATAATTTTAGTTTAGGTTTGCACAGTGTTTCTGAGCAATATCAAAGTACACGACCGAGCACTCCATCAGGACCAGACGAGAAGCCTGGTTTTATCAGGTTAGGGTCACACTCTTAAAAATGTTAACCACTATTATATAATTTCCTCCTATAATGTGTGCAATATTACACACAGTTTACTATTAAACTTTTCTTATGTAAAAATGCGCATTATGTGTGTAACGAGGTGGACATTTATTATCTAAAATTAAACATATGATGTTTAATAACACACCTTGTTTGTGTAAAACTTAAGCATTGGAAAAGTAAAAATTACTTTTTTTTGTGTAGAAAATAAACATTTAAAATGTATAAACAACAATTTTAACAAAAAAAAAACCAACTTCAAAATAACGAAAAAGGCCCTAAAAGGAAAAAATAATTGAGTTTTCTTATACAAGTAGTAAGAACTATTGTTATTTTTGGAGTCGGTGTCAGCTAAGGTAGGTTTATACTTTGAATGCCCTCCGATATGGCAGAAATTTATTAATTCTGCATTGTTTAAGACCCATTCCTCACGGTTCAGTAAAACTGGCAAACTCAAATTCACAGTTTCGCAAAACATAGTTTCGAAAAAAACGCATTTAAAGTGCCAATTTCAGTCATTTACTCAACAGATTTTCTCTTATCAATACATTCAATATGGACTATCCATCAACCTACTTTAGCTGACACCGACTCCAAAAATAACAATAGTTCTTACTACTTGTACAAGAAAACTTAATTATTTTTTACTTTTTAGGGCATTTTAGTTATTTTGAAGTTGGTTTTTTTTTGTTAAAATTGTTGTTTATTTTTTTCATTTTTAGTGATTTTGATGGTATATTTAATAAGTTTTCTAAATATGGGTAGACCTACTAAACGTGCTGCTCATATGAGACGGCGTCGTTTAAGTGAAACAAATAAAGAAAGGCAGAAACGCCTAACTCAACAGAGGTCCCCTACCTTCCCAACAAATCTGGAATGATGTCGTCAACTGTAATCCTACCAAATTTTGTGACTCTAGCTCAAAGACTGTAAAATATTACTAAATTCTCGTTTCTAAAAGGTGGGTGGCAGAGGTGGGTGTGGCATCCAAATTTTTAATGCAGGTCCTTGGTAGATGTCCCCGTCTATCTTCCTACCAAATTTGGTGACTCTAGCTCAAGAACTGTTAAAGATATAGCCGTTTCCGATTTAAAAAGGCGGGTGGCAATGGTGGGCGTGGCACGTCATCACCTAACTTCTTAACTAATCTGGCGACTCTAGCTCAAAAATCGTGCGAGATACGTATAAATAAGTATGCAAATTAAAGAGCTTTGCGGTATTCTTAATGAAGCCATTTCCAAAACTAGACCAAAAAAAAATGGGACCACACTGGAAGCATCAGCTTTCAAATACAAAAAGAATTATCAAAATCGGTTCACCCAGTCACAAATTCTGAGGTAACAACGCCAAAAAAAAAAAAAAAAAAATACAGACGAATTGATAACCTCCTTCTTTTTTGAAGTCGGTTAAAAAGTAAACTTTTTTTGTGTCAACTATCAATATATTTTATTTTTAAATTTCCAAAGTTTCGTACGAATTGAAATTTATTGTCTCCGCTGCTTTTTCATTTAAAACAATATACTGGATTCTTTCTTCAGGCAAAACGCTAAAGATCACTGCATCACTAAATGTTGGCATAGTTACATTCTCAGTTGAGCATACTTTATCCACAGCATTGCTTGATGTTTCTCTGTCCTTCCATTCTTCGTCGCCCAATTCCGATAAACTGCGCTGCTGCGACTCGATGAACGGTCTGCAATTGCGTGCAAAATTATATGATTTGAATAATTTTATTCAATTCAATTGATACTTACTTATTGATAGAACGCAAGCCGCCTTAAAAAATCTGTGTCTCGCACGTGTCAACTCACAAACGAAAATGACAATCGTTTGCAAGTCTTGCAAGTCTTGCAAGTCATGCAAGTCTACACACTCGATGCGTAAAAAAACGCGCTTTTTCCCGTAAAAGTACATAACGTTTGCGCCAATTTAAACACGCAGTGTTCATAATTACTGCTGATTAGACGTTTTACACATTTTAATAGTAATGCCCACCAACGAATGTTAAAATGTACGAACAAATTAAAATTTACAAAACATGTGTG
Organism: Scaptomyza pallida; assembly: GCA_018152965.1. NCBI lineage: Eukaryota > Metazoa > Arthropoda > Insecta > Diptera > Drosophilidae > Scaptomyza > Scaptomyza pallida. The sequence continues at coordinate 1,177,928 of JAECXP010000046.1, read as the reverse complement.
TAATATTAAACATCAATCAGCCCGTACACAATCTTTTAGTAAAGTTAAACACATTTTGTAGTAAGCTTGCTATCTTTTTAAAAGTAAATGTGAAGTAAATTTACACACAGTTTTTAGAGTGCACCTAGCAGCGAACATTCAGTTATAACCAGGGCTAATATGCAATTTGACGTTTGAATTTGGAAGGAATAAGTATTTTGGTATAGATGTAGAAGGAAGTGAGAAACTAATAGAACAGACAGACATGGCTATATCGACATGGCTGTTGATGCTGATCAAGAATATATATACTTTATAGGGTCGTAGATGCTTCCTTTTGTCTGTTACATACATTTGCACAAAACCATTATACCCTTATTTACCAATTTTATGGGTTAAGGGTATAATAATTACACATGGTATTAGAGTATAATTGTCACGGGTTAAGGGTATGTAAATTTCTAGGGGATTTCCCCGACTAGATCCTTCATTTTTGTTGTTTTATCTTTCTTTGCTTTGTAAACATGTGTAAATTTTTCAGACAGACACAACTGATTACGATTCTTTCATACCAGTAAAAAAAAATTGGAGTTAAGAAGTTCGGTAAATTAAGAGAAGGCAGTGGAGGATTGTTAAAGTGGAGATTTATTCAGTAATAAGATAATTTCCGATTTTAAGAGGTGGAATAAAATTGAATATGTATCAGACTTTAATTGTATAGCTTTCTAAAGAAGCACAAAAATTATTTAATTTTAGAAATACAGATTGCTAAACTTTGTTTAACCATCAAGAGTGAGACTAAATGAGGACAAAATGGTTACCAGCCAAACTAAGTTTAACGATGTTATAAAGCTCCTGCTGAAAATTTATCAATTTAGTCTCGCCTTCTTGTCAATGTTTTGTCTAACTACACCGATAACCGCCAGGTCTTGCTAAAGCCATCTTGACACGGAAAGAATTCTACTTATACACCCAGAAAAAATGTTCTGCGAAAAATGTTCTTGATTCGTTCTTCATTTCGTTCTTATTTTTTTGGTATTAAAAATAGAACGGCGTTCTTAAAACATGTTCTTGATTTTTCTTTTGTTCTTAAATTATGAACGGACGTTCTTGATTTAAGAACCGATTGTTCATATTGGACCAAAATAAGAACATTGGTTCTAGTTGTAAGAACGTTTTGTTAAATTTAGCCTATAATAAGAACTCATGTTCTTATTTTAAGAACAGTTTGTTCATAACGACACATTTTATGAACATTGGTTCATATTCTAAGAACGAATGTTTCTGATTCAAGAGCCGTTGATTGTGAACAGGCGTTCTTCTTTTATGAACCAATAATACTATTAAATCATATTAAGAACAAATGTTCTTATTGAAAGAACAGTTTTCTTTATTTAGCCCAAAATAGGAACTCATGTTCTTACATTAAGAAAAGTTGGTTCTTATTGGCTCACAATCGAACGTCGAACCACCAATGTTGGCAATGTAAGTTAAAATATCCATTAGCTGCAATAGAATTGTTTACGGATCTTGCTCAACAGATAAGACATTCGCCGCATTCACAAGAGGTCTCATGTTCAAATCTTCGTCACGGTAAGTGTGAAAAAATTTTATAATGGCTTTTTCTTAATTTCTACATCTCTACTTAAAGCACAAGAAATGATTGGACGCTTGATTCAAGAATTTTCAGTCTCACACGAGAGAAATAAGTCCGAAAAGTTGTGTTTCAAGATTGAAATTCTTGATTTTTTTTCTTGATGAGATAAGCACAAATGGTTATAAAATTAAGAACCAGTGGTTCTTAGCTTGTTAAGAACAAATGGTTCTTCCATTAAGAACCAATGGTGTCATGTTAAGAACAATTTTAAGAACATTCATTCATGAAGCAAGAACGGCGGTCTTAAAAAATCCGTTCTTTATTTAAGACAATCGTTCTTAAAATAAGAAATTCGGGTGCTGGCTCACTTTTGTCAACCGACGTTCTTGATTTTACATTGGCGAGAACGGATTTGTTTTCTGAGTGTACCCCCTTTAAGTTGGTACAGGTTTGTTCAACCGTTGTTTTCGACTGGCTTACTTATTGAGCTTTCGGTAGCAAAAATTGGGTATGAGAGTTGTAACACCAGAAGAGGTCTTTCACAAAGTTCGACATTGAATAGTTTTGTTTCCGCACTTATATGGCATTATTTCACAATTTTGCAAGAATTATTAAACAAGTAAAAACGTTTCAGTCGGACAGAACCGACTGCGATATACTTTGATACCAGTTTACATAGCTGTGTTAAGAATTCTGAGTGCAAATAGTAATATATGAGGATTTTTAGGCAGAAGAGGTAGGCGTGACATCCAAATTTGTAATTCATATCTGTGACGGATGGCACCCTCTATCCCCCTACCAAGTTTGGAGACTCTAGCGCAAAAACTGAGAAAGATATAAAGATGGACAGTATAAGTGGGCGTGGCATCCAACTGCCTTTATTAAATGCTGATCTTTGAGGAATTTCGACTTCCACCTCCCTACTACATTTGGTGACTCTAACTTAAAAACTGACGAAGATGCATGCATTCCGTTTTTTTTTTTTTTTCGGCGGTTGGGCATGCCCCGTTGTTTGGGGGCGTGGCAAGCAAAGTTTTGATGCATATATAATATGTGTCAGATGTCAACATCTACCTTTTAGCTTCAAAACTAGAGAATATACAGGCATTTTTATTTTTAATTGGAGAAGGGCTTGGGGCGGAAAAGGTGGGAGTGGCATCCAAACTTTTGATGTAGTTTTTTGAGAAATGTCAGCAGCTATCTTGCCCCCAAATTTGGTGACTCTAGCTGCTAAAATGTGGGATATATGTATTTTGACGATTTGCACATTGTATCGACTTGTTATCCATTTCCGAGGTCTCCTGAGGTCATAGACTTTGTTTGACGAAGCCATGCACCAAGATATTTGCCAAGTAACAAGGCTCTAGCTTTAAGGGTGTCGAAAAAAGATGCGTTTATAAAGACAGACGGACAGGCATCATGACGCACATGCACAAACCCAATATACTATGATAACTTTGGTATCAAAGTACATATAAAAATTGGCTAAACTTGTTATATTTTACAGCCAGACGTAACTATGCGCACAAATTCTGGGTAAGAACAAGACAGCCTCCCAATTTGCCATGACTCTGGCTAGGCCGCGGTTTAACTTTGCTGTAATTTGTTACTGTTGCCGTGTTAGAAATAAACATGAATTTTAAGCACTTGAACAGAAGTACATATTATAATATTTTCATGGAATATGTAATGCTTTGAAGAAAACATGTCCAAACACATAAAGCATATATATTATAAAGAAGCTACGCGAGCTGAGTCGATATTAACTTGTCCGAAAATAGCCTTCTTTACTTGATTACTATAATATTACTACTAAATATTACTACTACTAAAACTGTTTTTCCTGACTGACTACAGCCTAAACGAAAAGGACGAGTAGGCTAATATATTTCCAAATATTTTACTCAAATATTAAATTTGTATTTTTTTTTGATGTTTCCTTTTATTTGCAATATGTCCTTTGTGTGGACAATCAGCAAATTTAATGGCGGTTAAGCCAGTGGATCATTTCTTCTCTGAAGGCGGCTAGTATAGCTGTGGTCTAGCAGATTGATGGCAAGCGGGTTTCTGTTTTTGTCTAGTTGGCTAAATAGGCTCTACTCAGCTTGGCGATCTCCTTGTGAGCCCAGGATACTCCAAGCTCCTGGTGCATTTCCACTTTGGTCATGAGCAGATTCGTGTTGGACTGGGTACTTAGGGCTCGGTTTTAGAACTTGAAATTACACAACAGTTCTATCAGCTTGCAGTACCCCAAATAGAGATCCAAATGGGCTCCATTGTAGTATTGTAGATTAGCAGATTGAGCCTTGTCCCTGGGGTAGTATTTGTTTCAATAAAACTTTCAGCAGCTCCTTCCGTTGGTCCGAAGCTATAGGCATGTCGGCAGTGTAGAAGGTGTATAGGATTTTACCCAATACACTTTCCAGTAGGAAGCCGGCTTTGACATTCACTATGCCAGATCATTGCGGGAAGCAGTCTGTCGAGCCATAACCTGTAAAAGGTTTTCTATACGTCCAGAAATACTAGCTTTCAGAATTTTCCCAACAAGGCGTTGATATTGCTCCGTTGTGCCATGAAATTCCTTTAAGCCAAACTGGTGATCCGGTAGTAAATGAGCAATTTTAATTGATTATAATTTTGATCGACTCCGTCGGGAGCCTGCCCAAACATTCTACTGAAGCAAGCCACTTCAACTCATTCAACTACTTTCAGTCGTTGATTGCTTTAGCACAAAGACTCAGAAATATATGCAGATTTCGGATCTTTAGAGGTGGGCGGTAAAGGTGGGCGTGGCATCCCATTTTCTGCACAACCCAATTGTAAAATCTTTTTATACAACTTGCGTTTGTACGGCGGCTATATAATGTACACTGGTTTCAAAAAGCTGTTAAAGTCGAACAATGAAATATGTAGTTTCTTCATGTGATGGGATATGCTTTCTTAAGCTTTTTACAGACTTCTCGACCAAACCGCAATAATCGTTTAGCCCATTTCATAAATTTCAGCTATAGTACCATCGATGCAATGTGTTGTGTTACCTTTTTTTCTAATTCTAAAACATTTTCCATCGGAAAACAAAACTGCCAATTACTTATGCCGACATATATATGTTTAGTGTATCTTAAAGCTTCGAACACTTTAAACGTAATACGTAGTTATTAATACGTATTACGTATGTATGGTATATGAAAGTATGCCGCTATTCCCCAGCATCATTGAATCGGCTGTCTGGCATTGCAGTCTAACTTTTTGGCTTCCTTTGTCTTATGTTATGCTCATATTTATAACCGCAACAATGTGCGCCTCGTGAAACAATTTATAACTTTGCGCATTTGCCTAATAAGTTGGCATGTTGTGGCCAATAAGTTGCCGCAGAATAGCCCTCTTCTTTTTCGCTCTGCGCTATGTACAAGTTCATCCTGGCAGACGACAAACTGAACAGTGTACAATGTACACCATATAGGGAAAACTATGTGAATACGTAAACTAAGTTTCTCTGTTTTCCTTTAGTTTCCCTTAACCACTAAACAAAATTACAAGCACTTGTGAAGCAACAACAACAGGAACTGGCAGAAGCACACCTTCTTTACCCCTTCTTCATATTGTTGAGCACCATCAGCACTTGTCGTAGACATATTCATTGTTGTTGTTGTTGTTGCAGGCTCAACTACTGTTAATTCTCCTAATTGTGTGTACGTTGATGCGTGCGCTAATGTACCAAATGCAAAAGCAGTTACAACATGAAAAACGACAACGTTAAGGGCATCACTTTGGGGAAGTTTTGAAGCGCAAAGGTGTGTCATGGAAATGTTTAAATGTTTATGACACCGTTGAGTCGCCCGCGCTGTTCACTTGCGATATTTTGATGAAGTTTATGAAACATGCCAGAGAAAGCAACTTAAACTTGCAGTATGCTTATACTGCCAAGATATATTTAAAAAAAAAAAAGAAGGTATTTGAAAGTGTTAGGAAAATATAGGATATTGAAGGTGAGAAATGCTCATTGTTTAAATTAGTCCCTCACTTTTAACATTTGAAATTTACCTTTGTTTGCAACGGCCAACAAATATATGAGCTTACACTTTTTTGCAAAGACTAAAAAAACCAAACCTTAAATTTATTTTTTATTATTTTATCCATAGTTTTAAACCTGATTTTCAAAACATTGAAAATTAATTTTTTTGCTTTCGATCTCATGTGTATATCGGAAAACTTGTTCTTCTCATGGTATAAGAAAGCTTAAGTTTGAAATTTTGTCAACAGCTTTAATAGTCTCTGAGATCGGTACGTTCATACTAACAGACAGACCGACAGACGGACAGTCAGACAGACATGGCGATATCGACTCGGCTGTTGATGTTGATCAAGAATATACATATGTATGTCTTTATATACATACTTTATTGCGACAGAGATGCTTACTGCTTTCTGATACAAACATTTCCACCAAACCATTATACCTATATTTACCCATTTAATGGGAAAGAGGTATAAAAAACGACCAACACGCAACTAACACGAATTGCGAAATATTGCGCAGTTCTTATGCCTAGACGCAATACCAACACACTTTGGAGAGATCATCCCAGTAGTGTTTGGGAACAATCTCTAAGCACTTTAGGAGGCCTCCTTTGCGAGGTATGGAGAATTCCTTATTACTCCCTATACTCGTGTGTAAATACACGTAAAATCGACTAATAGCTTTTTACATTGCGTGTCATTGGGAGGGAGTAGTCCCAATAAACTCCCTGTAGAGCAATAGGAGATATCTCCTTTTAACCTCCCTGTAAAGCAATAGGAGAAAAGAAAATTATAAAAAATTTTAAATAATTAAATGTTATTTTATTTACGTATTTTTTAATTTATAAGTTTTGCGATAAAAGGCTGCCTTTCTTTTAACAAAGGCTTTTTTAATATTATTTTTAAAATCGTCATATGTCATTGAATCGTCCTTAATTGCATCTAAAAAGGAAAAATATGCACATAAATAAAGAGAACAAAAAGGGTAAATTTTATAAGTTACCGAACATGAATTTTTTAAATAAAACATAATTTTTTACTCCCACTTTGCCCTTTGGGTAATTATGCAGTTTGGTTACTTTTCCGAAAAGTGGGGGAATTTTTTTTTATACCCTTAACCCATAAAATGGGTAAATAAGGGTATAATGGTTTTGTGCAAATGTATGTAACAGACAGAAGGAAGCATCTCCGACCCCATAAAGTATATATATTCTTGATCAGCATCAACAGCCGAGTCGATCTAGCCATGTCTGTCTGTCCGTCTGTCCGTCTGTCTGTCTGTCCGTCCGTATGAACGCGCCGATCTCAGAGACTATAAGAGATAGAGACTTCAAACTTGAAACTTAAGCTCTCCTATACCATGAGCGGATCAAGTTTGCTTTAAATTTTCGATAACAATTCTGGTTTCCGATATACACATGTTATCGATAACAAAAAAATCTTGAATTTCAAAATTGTGAAAATGAGGTTTAAAACTACGGATAAAATAAAAAACTTTTAAAAACATTTGATCAAAATCGGTTCAGAAACACCGGAGATATCGCAGCTTGAAGTTTGGTCATACAGGTCACTGATTTAATATATGTACATAAGTAACGGTAATGGTTAAGTATCGGGTTAAGGGTATATCCTAGTCGGGATTTCTCGACTAGAGCCTTCTTACTTGTTTTTTTTATAGGCACCTTCGATTGGTTGCCGCTAATGATATTCCATGGGGGGAGGCTGAAATTTCCCATAAACTCCATGAGTTATGGGGTTTTGAAATTCTCATAAATAGTTTTCGATATTTTGATGTTTCGCATATCGCGTGAGATTATGTCGTTTTGAAAACGGCGAGTTTGTGTGATCTGCTCCGGAACATAGCCAACAGTGCCAATAGCAGTGGCGTGAGCCACTGCTTTTACGACGTTTGAAAGTTTTTACGGCATTTTAAACTTTCAAACGCCGTAAAGCATACATACATCTAGTAGATACGTTCCTCAGAAATCCGTGTAGAAAAAAACCTTGTAAGAAAGAGGCGTTTCCCATAGTAAAATGGGGGTTACGTTCCGTGTGATTTGAAAACCGTGTAAGATGAAATATAGAACAATATTTACTTCGAAAAACCGTGTAAAAAAAGTTGAAAACTATAACATTTCAGATATGCATACAAATTGTATGTTCATTTGGCATTTTAATGAGCATTTAAACTTTTAATACATAATTCATACTGGTGAAAAAGCAAAAAACAAAAGAAATCTGTTAATCCAGAATAAAGAACAGAAAAATAAGAATACATATATTGTAAACGCACCGTAAGAGTTATCGAATAAGGGGATTTCCCCAGTTACTACTATGTATGTTTATTTCAGCAATGGTGCCAAGTGTTGTAAAAACAAACATAATTACAAGACCGTACTAGATAAAACAAATAAAAATAAAAAATAAAAAAATAATTTTTCAACCGTGTAACTTCAAATCCGTGTAAAAAGAAACCGTGTAAAAAAAGAGTTGGGTGTACTTAAAAATTTTGTATTTTGTTTATTTTTTTTATTGTGAACAGTGTGAAAAGTGAAAGCAGGTAAGAATCAAAATAAGTGGCAAGCGTACACTACGTAGGTTAAGGTTGGTAAGTTTCCATTCCCAAAATGTTGGGGCATTTTTTAATAAATAGTGGAATTCTCTATTTCAGATGGCATACCCGTTTGCGAGCAGTCGGGAAATCCAGAGCAGACGTTAAGGACGGCCCTAAAGCGGTAAAAAAAAACCGCATCTATAAAATGTCAACAAAGAGCGCAAATAAATAAAATTAATTATTTTTATTTTTTGTTTGTTTTTTATTTCAAATCTGTCCTTACAGGGACAATCATTAAATTATCTGGTATGCCTTGACCTTTTGAAATGTTTCATTTTTGACAATTTTAAATTTAGACCTTAGAATGGATGTCGGAATGCCTTAGCCTGTATCTCTGAACGGTAGGTCCAGTGGATGGTGTCTTTTGAGTCGCCTCACTGTTTGGCTATTGAGTAAGTTCATAGCAAGTGGATTGTTATGGTTTAATAGTTTCGCCGTGTATTTTGTGCTAAATCTTTGGATTTCCTCCGCCACCCAAGGCATCTTCAGCGTTCTGTGTAACACCTTGTTAGTTGTTAAAAAATGCGCTCCGGTAATATTGCGCATCGCCCTGTTTTGAATTCTCTGTATTACTGCAATGTTTGTCTTACAGGCGGTGCCCCACAGTTGTATGCCATAAGTCCATAATGGCTTAACTATGGCCTTGTATAGGAGTAACTTGTTTCTCAACTTTAGCTTCGAGTGTTTTCCAATTAGCCAGTAAATTTGCCGATGTTTGTGGCCAATTTGTGCTTTCTTCGCCAGAATGTGGGGGCGCCAGGTGAGCCGACGGTGAGCCCCAGGTATTTCACAGTGTCGCTGTGGGGTATCACAATTTGGTTAAGGCTGACCGGTGGACAGTTGCCTCTTTTGTTGGCAAATGTGGCGTGGGCGGACTTGTCAGCGTTCACCACAATGTTCCACCTGGTCAGCCATTTTCCAAATGCGTCTAGCTGTTTTTGAATTATGAGGGACGCCGTCTATCTGTTAGCGACTGCCAGGAATGCAGTGTCATCTGCGTATGTGGCCACCAAGAGTCTGTGGTCCCTGATGACCGGTAGGTCCGCCGTGTATAGAGTGTAAAGAACAGGGCCCAGCACACTACCTTGGGGTTGTAACGAACGCCAGCAGTGTCGTCTCAGCATACACATTCTGTCTACTATTCAGCACGGCTGAGTTCAGGAAAAACTGTCGTGAGTCCTTGTGATGCCTCGACAACTGCGTTACGAATAATATCGTAGACAGAAAAGATAGGACGGTAGACGGGAATTTAAACCAGACTTATTCAGATTGGATTGAGAAACGGACAACTTATCTAGAATTGGAGAACTTAGATGGGCTTGTTCTCCTTCTATACCCACCCTACCTGTAGGATCTCATTAAATACTGCAGTCCTACCCAAAACATCACTGCGGTTCTAAATACTTAAGGTGCCTTCAATAAAATTGTCTTAATTCATGTTAATTTAACAAGTTATTATTCCATTCCAAAAATATTCATTCATTACACTTTACATCAAAGATTAATCGAAATTAAGGCATTAGGCTAATATAAAGAATTCAAATATGTAGTTACCGATCACATTACGACTAAAATAAGCGCTCTTACAAGATTTGTTGCAATATAATATAACCTTTTCTTTTCTTTTATATTTTTGTTTAATCAAACATTTCCGGCTAGGCCGTACTTACGACCTTTTATTTCTCCAACGAAGTCAGCAGGCCTGTTGACGCGAATTGGCTGTAGGTGATGAAACTTAAATTTGGCAGTTGCAACAAATCAGTAAAAACGCATTGCTATAAAAGAATGAACAATATAATATGAAAAGAACTAATATAAATGAATTTAAATTTCACGCAAACGGTATTTCTGTTTTAATACAATACAATACAATTTGTATTATATTATTGGCATTTTAAAGCACATTTTGAAGATCCGATTAGTGGTGTCTAGCAGGTGATAAATCAATTCTATGGTCTGAAAAGATTGTAACCAGTGAGACCTCCGGTTCGCTTTTACTTCCAAGTCGACTATTACCGGGTGATGAACCTTTTAATATGGTTTGTAGCTATGTCACAGACAAAAATAGACTTTAACAAACTGCACCAAAACTACGTTCACGAGAAAACTCACCATAGACAAAGTCTTACGGGGCAGAGGAATGCAATAGACGTGTGGGGGTTGGTGTGTGTTGTCTTGTGAAGTGTGTGTGCAAGATGCGGAGTGATGTTGCGCAATGCCGTGGTGGACTTTCGCTGCCGTACAAGTTTTACCAGGTGTTTGTAAGGTTCCAGGCGAAAGCACTTGTCCGGTTAAGCTTTCAGTTAAATATTAATATTAATTAATAACAATCTGCCGCGAACACACACTTCACAAAACTTATGCCAATGCTCTGGCGAGGCACTGCTCGCACACGCACTGTGTAGCGATGTAAATGTTGATGAAAATCCAAGAATTCCAAAGAATCGTTGAAATATATCCGGCGCAGGGTATTAAAGCTGATGCGATTCATTTAAAATCGGTATAAAACTATGCCAGTGGTACCCTGGCTCGGACGTTTGTCGATCCAACCTCAAACGTTTATATTTAACGCACGAGGCGTATATAAAATGAAAAAAAAAACTGCGGTACTGCTTTTGAACGATTTGGCCTCGAAAAGAGCTTACCAAAAAATGGTGTGCATGCGCAAATCGGAAGTATGTGCTAATTAGAAAAGCTTAGATTTGACAGATTGAGCTTTTCTTTACCTCAGAGTTGCATGTGCATCAGCTGTGCATTGACCGAGAGCTTTTAAGCCTAGCCACTTGCTCTTTTACTAGTACGAAGCTTTGCTCTACTAATACAAAAAAAAGGGGCGTGGCACTGCTGATGCTGATAAAGAGGCTTTGCACTGCTTTGTTTTCAGTCATGTCTGTATTAAAGTGTGTGCCCAAAAATACTTTATTGTTGGCTGCGATATTCGCACCCTCACAGGGTACTCCCGCTCTGACCTCCATTATGTTCGAATCTTCATCTCCGCATCGCACAAAAAAGTTTCTCCGGTGCTGGTACGATTTTAATAAAAGATAGTACGGAGCAGGGAGTTCCTTTTTTAATTTGAACAATAGGCCAGTGTGCCAGACTCTGTCGAAAGCCTGTTTAACGTCCAGTAGGACCGCTGAACAATATTGCTTACTCTTCTGTGCCTGGAGGATTTTTTCTACTAAACGATGGCACTGTTCGGGAGTTCCATGGCAGCATCTAAAACCAAATTGGTGGTCTGGCAGCGAACTGTTGTCTTCCATTATTGACAGTCATCTTCGCAAAAATAATCTCTCAAAAATTTTGGACATTATTGTCAGAAGGCTGATTGGGCGAAATGACGCAGGTTCGCTGTCTGGTTTGCCGGGCTTCGGAATTAAAATTATTTCAGCGCATTTCCATTGTGTTGGGAAGTGCCCTATTCTTAAGCACGCGTTGACGATTTGTGCTAGCAGGGTGATGCAGTTTGCCGGTAGCGCCTTCACCACGGGTGCACCGATGCCATCATAGCCAGGAGATTTTGTGTTCTGAAGACGGGCAACCTCATCCAGCACCTCATCGAAGCCCACCTCAGGGATGGGCAGATCCAGTTGGCAAGGTACTTCCAGGAATGCTTCTGTGTCATTCTTCGCCCTATCAGAGCAGATGTCAAACGGTGTGAAGGTTTTGTAAAGGTGCTCAGCAAAGGCACTCGCCTTGTCTTTGTCGGATTTGCACCATGTGCCTGCTGCATTTTTCACCGGGGCTATCTTTTTTTTCCGGTCGCTTTAGGGACCTAGTGGCGTTCCAAAAGTTGTGGTATGGATCACCTGGTTCAGCCTTCTCTAGGAAATTATCCAAACTTTGACTTTTCAGACATTCGAGCATCTCCTTCAGCTCCTTAACCGCTCTGTTGAGTGCTTTTTCATCCCGGGGGTTCCGGCTGACATGCCACACTCTTCTGAGCCGCCGCTTCTCCTCAACTTTTTCAGCTACGGCCCTCGACCAAAGGAATTTGTCCCTGCTGGGAGTGTTTGGCGCTGACCTCCTTACTGGCGTGGCAATGCTAGCAGCTTCATGAATTACCCTTGTGAGGTACTCAACCACCTCGTCAACATCCTCTTTCGAGTTGAGCTCCCGATCGGTGCACACATGCTCCTCCAAGTGGGAGCGGTATCGGCTGATGTTGGTGTGCTTCGTGAACATTCTTGGCCTCGTGGACTTGGTGGCTGTTGGGACATTAATGAGGATATGGACCGCGCTGTGATCGGAGTATAAGTCAATGCAGCTTCTCGTTTCAACCCTCCTAGGATCGATGTTTTTTAATAGGGCAATGTAGAGTAGATCTGGCATCTTGTTCAAATCAGTTGGCTAGTAAGTGGGCTCTCCTGATGTGTGGCAGTCCAAATTGCTTTCACGCACACATGTATACAGGTTTCTGCCTTTGGGATTGTTCAGCCTTGAGACCCACCATGTTTGTTTATCGTTGAAGTCCCCACCAATTAGGAACCTATACCCAAGTCGATCCAGCATTTGCTTAAATAGGTTAGTTAAGACTGCATTGCATGGGGGGATATACGCGGCTGCCAGGTCTCCTGTTGGGCTACATAATTGTATGCTAGCACATTGTCCCCAGCTCTTCTGCAGTGGGGGAAGCTCTGAAAACTTCAACCCACTTTTCACCAGAACGGCTGCTCGAGCTCTTCCATTAGGATGGTTGGCGTGGACGAGCTCATATCCATTAATTCTAAAGAAGCTTTTCTGGCTGAAGTGGGTTTCGGCGACAAGGAGAACATCGATGTGGTGTGTTTTCAAGTATTGCTCAACTTCCGCCCTTCTTCTACACAGGCCGTTGGCATTCCAGTGGGTTATGCAAAGATTTATTTGCATACCTTGCTGATGATCTGGGTGAGGGAGGTAAGGAAATTTGTGAGCAAGGCAAATTGATTCATCATCTGCTCCATCATGGCTTCCATTCTGTTAAACATGGCGTTGTATTGGCTATCTTGGTTGCTGGTGACGGTTTAAGTTGGCCCAGTGTTGCTGTTGTTGTTGTTATTTCCGATTATGGCACTGGCATAACTTAAGTTTCCACTTACTTTGGTGTAAGCCTGATGTTGACTCTGAGCTGCTACTGGAGGGATGGGCCTAGGCTTGGGACCGTGCCGCTCCTTGGCCTTTTGGTATTCTTTGCAGCCCTTGTATGACGCTGCATGATCACCTCCGCAGTGGCACACTTGGCAGGGACATTCCGGGCCTTTGTACACTCCTGTGTGCTGTGGTTTAATCCGCATTTGACACAGGTGTGAGGAAGACGGCAGTAGCGTTGGGTGTGGCCGAAACCTTGGCAGTAGCATTGTATGAGGTCGTCGAACTTCTTAGGCGGTTCAATAGTGACAATGGTCCTGCAGAGACGGTTGATTTTAAAGGCGTCAGGATTATTCTTTGCAGGTTCCAGATCGCAAAAGAAGATTGACATAGGTTTACTGTCTGTTTTGCTGACGGCATTCTCAATGTCTCGAACAAATGTCAACAAAGAGCGCAAATAAATAAAATTAATTATTAAAAATATGTAATCACTTTGTGTCAACAATTTTATTTTCCCAATTAAAGGCCTGCACATTGCAAGCATGCGCCTTCGCTTCTGTTTTCAGGTCTTCTTGCTGCCCTAGGACAGCCCCGTGTAAAATTCATGCCTAAAACGCGTGTTATTGCATCGAACGAGCATGCATGGCCATGCTCTGTGCATGCATGCTGCAGGCCCGCAGAGAACTGCAGGGCGTGCAAGCTTACTGACCAACAACAATTTCAATGATTTTGTTTTTGCTTACCCAAATTCGTTGTAATTTTGTTGGTGTCTTGTCTTCTTGTATTGAGTTTAACCTGCCGGCAAAATGTTTAACATCGCAACATGTAGACTTTGTTTACTCTTTTTCCAGTGCACAAATTAAACTACAAAAAATTTTTCTCTTCTTGGTATTGGTGTTTTTATGTGTGAGTATTGGTGAGTGCTCTGCCGTATGCTGGATTTGGGCACCTCTGGTATATGTACACGGCTATCGGCATGCGCCAATGTTAATTGCAAAAACAATTTTTCACTTTCGTTTTCTTATCTCTATTCTTCATCTGCATTTATTTATTTATTTATTTGTCTTTTGACAACTAATATCATTCGACATACAATTAAAATTAAATCAAATTAAAAAATAGATCTTAAGCTACAAAAATGTTTAAGATTAATAAACAAAATTTTAATTTAAATCAGTAAGCAAACTGAAATGAAATAAAAAAGTTTAAAAAATGAAAATATTCTGGGGAATTCAACAAAAATTTAATGATCCAACATTTGTTGCAAGGATTGGGAAAAACCCAGAAAAACCCAATTAGATCCTAAGATTAGTGATTAGTGACTATGACTAGATAAGTAAAGCAGTATGGATCTTTTTAGTATGGGAATGGAGGCCTTAAAGGAAACAAGTGAAAACATCTTATTGTAGTCTGCACACTACTCGAAACGGTTCATGCATTAGATAGTTGGTAGAGCAAGGTACAAAGTTACGAGAAGATCTAATAGGGACAGTTAAGTTTATTCGACTTAATAAAAATGAGTGAGTCGAGTTCACCATTGAGCAGATTAGTAACAAGTAAAACTCCATGCATATTTCTACGGTTTAAAATAGAAGGAAGGTTAATTAATAGAAGTCTAGTTGAATACGAAGGCAAATCAACACCGGGAACCCAGTTAAAACTTCTAACAGATTCGATTCTATCCTGATGAATCCTGTATTGCGGAGACCACACACAAGACCCATATTCAAGGATGGGACGCACTAGGGATGTATAAAGTGTTTTAGTAGTGTATACACATAAAAGGCATAAAGGTTGCACGATCCAGTCTGCCACTAACTACTACCACACCATGCTCATCCAATTTTGGCGACAGTGAATATATCATACTACTGCTGGGTACCCAGCCAGTTTCTTGCAGGTTTCTTATCTCGTCCGTGAATGTTTGAGACTGTACTATTTTAAAAAGTGCTAACTCAGCTCGACGAAGTTCTTCAAACGATAGTTCGCAGTTGATTTATGAACCGCAGCACATATCCCATTGTGCGCTTTAGGTGGAGATAGCTTGAGTATCGACCGATATCTAATATCGGCTCGGGTTCCATGGCCAAAAATATTTTACGTACTTCTGTTGTGTCTTTAATAAATGGCCGTCTCAGCATTCAGCATGATAGCATCTTAAGGGGAGCGCATCTGGTCTTCTCCGCCACAAACGATACTTCAGTGGACTGACTGGATACGATCAGCCAGTACGCCAAAGATTCAAAGGCTTGCTCACTTGCACCGACGAATACGTGCAGTTCAATATGGGCATCCGGTGACATAAATTTAATAGAGTAGCAGCGTGGTACCCTGAACTGCTTTACCTCCTCCAGTTGCCGCATCCAATGGCGAAAACGTTCATACAAATCATCTGGTATTAACTCATTCCAATGTATATCTACACGCCACATATCCTGTACCAGTATTTTGCAATATATCATTAGGTCTGCTAACATGCCAAATGGGTCATACACGGACATGACTAAACTAAGCAGTTGCCTTTTAGTTGGACGCTTTGTCCCCTTGACTATATCTTTGTCCACTCGATTCATTTGCAGGTCAAAGATGAAGCTATCTTGTTGACTGGCCCAAAACATTCCCAGTATTTTGTCTACAGACTTGCTATCTAGTTGAACGGTTGCTTCAGCATCACTTCCGTTGGTTGTCTCATTTAGTTTGCGTCGAACTTCATCAGAATTAGATACAAATCCTCGAAGCTCAAAATGTGCACGCTTATAAACTTCTCTGACTGCATTGCTTATGATGTAAGCTTTATCTTCGGACCCAAAGCTTGCCACAAAGCCATCGACGTAATGCTTCGAAACAATGGCTTTAATGACTTCGTCTCGGCAGTTAGTGTCACTCCGCGCGTTTATATTCTTTACATGTTGTGAACTGCAGGGGGAACAGGTTGCACTTGAGGACTTCAATTTTGCCATCTTGACGCCAAAGAAAACGTAGTAAGTCCTGATCGGATTTCTTCACCCTGACCTGAAGGAGCATTTCCTTTATGTCGGCACACACAACTGTTGTTCCTTGACGAAACTTAAATAAAATCTTCGTTAGTTCCGGATTTTCATCTGGTCCCTTTAACAACTTGGAGATTAAGGATACTCCCTCCACAGTGGCCGCAGCATCGAAAACAAGTCTCATCTTTTTTGGCATGTTTACATTGACAACTCTAAAATGCGGCAAATACCAAGTACGGCGTCCTGTTGTTTCCGCTTCTGACCGTGACATTCGCGCTGCGTATCCCTTTTTTACAAAGTCCATGATAGCGTCCTCATATTTTGTATATTGGTCTGGGTTTCTCAATTTGCGTTCGACTGCTTTTAATCTATTTAAAGCTATATCATAGCTATCGGGCAACTGCACGTCATCTTCAGTCCATAACAATCCAGTTTCGTAGACGCCTCTCAAGTCCACTGTTGTGTCCGCCAAAAGTTTTCTAGCTCTTATAACTTCTCTTGATTCTAAGGGCCTAATCGGGACCTTGACTCCTAAATCTTCTGTGGAGAAATATTCAGACATTATTTGGTGTACCTCATCATTTATTTTGTCCCTTTTATGTGCGTGAAATACCGCTGTCAGCTGCACAGACCCTGGTGACAGGCCATTTTCTGAACAGCCATAGATCAACCAGTCTAATGGGGTCTTGGCAGCTATAATACCATCAACCAGGCTGAAGCTCTTTATCGTTTTTGTAAGACGACAGATATCTATTCCAATCAATATCAAAGGTTCTGCATTATAATAATCATTAATAGAAAGACGAGATAGCTGTTTGTATTTGGAGCGTAAAGTCTCTGCATTAAAATTCTGCTTTGGCAAGTTTATATCAGGCACAGTATTTCCCGACAATCTTTCCCATATCTTGTTGCCGTTCACGCCTCGGATTTTTATACTAAATCTCATCGACCTGACTTCTTTTGTAGAACTATCGATCCAGTTCAATGTCTATATTTCTTTAGTGTCCTTGATGCCTACACTTTTAGCCAGCTTTTCATTCATCAGAGTTGCTGAGGATCCCTCATCCAAGAAGGCATATGTACTAACACTAATTCCTGTAAGTCCACAAAGCTCCACTGGCACAACCTTGAATAAATATTTTGAATTAACTGCTTTAATTGTATTTATAATTGCTGTGCCAATCCTCTCGTCAGTTTTGCAATTCGAGTCAATTTTGTTATGAAGCATTCGATGATGGTTAGACTTGCATCCATCAATTCCACATTTTTGTTTTTGCCTGCAATATCTCCAGCTATGTCCCGTTCCCAAACAACCGAAACAGAAGCGTGCTTTCTTTATTTTGTTTCATCTTTCTTGTGAATCTGCATTTTCCAGCTGTTCACATTTTTCTATCGTGTGATTACCTTCACAAACCAAACTTCCGGACTCTAAATTTGATTTATCAACCTGGCGTGTCGTTTTGCTACAGGGTCTTCTGATTGGATCGCCTCTCTTCCTTTTCGTATTGTTTACTTGTTTCAGAGGAGTCTATTGCCTGAACAATGCCCACAGCCAAGTCGTTTAAAAAATGACAGAAATGGTGAATATTAGCAGATGGGTAAACGGAGCAAGCAAACCTTCCCCACTCAACTCTAGTTCTCATTGGTAACTTATTAATCAGGTCGCTCAGCAGCACGGGGTTACTCAAATGTTGCTCCACTCTAGCTGACTGCAAAAAAAAGAACTAAATTTTCTCATCGCTATGGGTTTCATCCGAATCGTCATTAGAATTAGCCATCTTCTTTTTTACTTTAATTGGCGTCGATTCTTGTATGTTCTTTTTACTGCGCAGTAGCATTTCTGATTTCTGATAAGCTAAAAAGTGTGTGTTTATTAATATGATATTTTATGCCATGCCGTGCATTCAACTTTACTTGATCGCGTTTTTCTAGCGACTGCCAGACGAAAAGAAAAACTTTTAAAAATAGACAAAAAACTTTATATGTCAATATACATTTAAATACCAAAAAAGCCAGTTAAAAGGCTAAATGAATAGGTGTCAAACATATCAAATCTAATATATAAAATGCAGATGTTTGCTACAAACCTAAACCACAACCGATTTTAAAAATACACCAGCAGTTCGATCCAAAACGATAAGGTAGCTAAATCTCAAATTATTGTCGCAATTTTAATTTATGCTAATTATTGTCGACAGTCCAGAGCTGTGTTTGCAAAATCTTAGTAGGCAAAATTCAGTAGGAAAAATAATTCTATCAACGTATAAATGAAATTATTTAGTTATCGGCGCTTGCTTCGCCAACAACTAAAATAAATAAAAAAATTTTTTAAAAACAGAAAAGTTTAGCTTGAATCAAAACTGTTTTTTTACTATTTAAAAGACATTTTAAAATGCCAGCAATACGCAGAGGAGATACCATAAAATCAACCCAACAACGCGAGCACTATTACCAGAACAAATGAAACAAGAAAGCAGCCAAAGGATCAGGACGCAGAAAGTGGGCACAAGAATCTCAAGAACACGTGACGAACGTCGCAAAGAATATTACGAGAAAAACCAGAAACGAAACAAGATACAGTACGAGTACTAGATCGACAAAGCAATGGATAGCACCATTAAACGTGTATCATCGTTCGGCTTGCCTTAAACACCAGATATTAACACTCAGCGCATTCAAAAATCTATGGTGGAATGGATAAAGTATGTCAATATTACATTGAAATTCGGAATAAAGCAGCGCATGTGCGCGCATCAGGAAAAGTTCTGTCACCACCCGCGCCGGAGCCTTTATTATCCTCTACTTTTCGTAAGATAGCAAATTTAATCTTCTCCAAAGACGTCATTGGGGCAACTAAAAATGTGATCGGCCCATGGACGTAATTTGAAACACATCAAAATCAACATTTTCGTCTTGGTAAATATTTCATGTACAAAGGGTTAAGTAGTAAAATTTTTGCCCGGCTATAAAATACGTAGAATCAAAACAATTCAACATTACAAATCTTTGACAGGAGAGTCGTCGGGTCCGCCAAGCGTGCGAGTTAGTAGTATATTGATAAAAAAATAGTTCATTTTTTTATTTCAAATTCTTAAAATAATGGAAGTTCTAAAATTAATAGTATCATATACATATATATATCAAGTTTCTAAAAATAAAATAAACAAAATAAGTTTACGTTATAATAATAAGTTGAGGAACATCATTTAGTCAGAGCTAGATAAATTCTTTGTCAAAGAACATACAACCAAGACTTTACAGAAACATCTGGATCGCGATAAGCCATCAAGTTTCCTTCATTATTGGCGCAAGTACGTTATAAACAGCAAAGCCGTTTTGTACGTTTGCAGCGAAGCTGGGCAATGCGCTATCAGGAAAGGCATTTTGATTACATCGTTTAAATGGTCCATAGCACGCATTGGAATATTGTGCTCAGCAATCGCTGCAGCAAACATCAATTCGGCCTTCTTCACAGAGGCAGATAGTGAGTGTTCCGCGCCTTGAAATGCGCATCAATCTAAAAAAATTTGCAAGTTGCAACTGTAATGAAAAACAGAAAAAAATGTTCATTTAACTTTCATCTAAACGTAAACAAACGTCACCCACCACACCATGAGTAAGAAAGAGACAAAACATGTTTGATCGCTTTTCAGCCAGTTGTTGATACTGATCAAGAATATTTGTATATACTTTATGTGGTCGGAGGTGTCTCTTTCTGCCTGTTACATACATTTGCACAAAGTATAATACTCGTACCTATGGTACGTGGTATAAAACATATAAGGAACTCACCTTGACTTCCACAGAAGAATTTCATTTTATTTATATGTTTCTGGGTAGCCGCGTGTTGTTTTATTGACGCCAGTCTGCTCACTATATTGCACTCGCATGCCTTACAAAAGGCATCCATTTTATTGGCGCTCCTGCCAAGCCATTTTTTATTTTCGGGGATGGTCTCCCACTCATTAGAGGTGCAGAAGCATCGAGTGAAACATCGATGTCATCGATGTTTTTAAAACATCGGAATCATAGATGCTTTGTAGGCCAGCATCGATGTTTTTGAAACAACTCTGCGCTTGGTGAACAAAAGTATAAATGTAAGTACATTTTAAATTTTTTTAAAAAATTAACCAAATCTTGTAAAAATGTAGGATTACAAGTCGGTGGTGTTGGTGAATATCGTAGGACAACGGCAGGATGGATAAATACCTGAAAAGTAAGTTATTTCTTATTAGCCATCCAAGATATATATGTCTACTTCACATGTTTGGCGCGAAACTATTACCGCAATAAATTAGCGGTCAGCAACTGAGCATTAGGCAAGACTGCAAATAAATGTTTAATTATGTTACTTAAAAAATATTGTGTATTATATACAGTTTACTAACATGTTTTTTTTATTTACTAGGAGCGGAAACGTCAGAGGAATTAGAGGTGGAGGTGCCAACAAAACGAAAAAGAGAACGATCTATAGTATGGGACAACTTCAAAAAAGCAGTAACAACACGCATGGTGTTTGCAACTATTGTTAAAATATTGGGAAATATTTATGTATTCAAGCCTCTTCTTCGAATCATAGAGAGTGTTTAGTAAAGCAGGACAAACTATTTCTGACCGCAGAACAAGACTGAACTCTGAATCTGTAGATATGGTTCTATTTTTAAACAAGAATAGACATTTTAACAATGATACTCAATAAAGATTTATGTTTTTGTTATTGTTTGAAATGCAGAATTTTTTTAAACATCGATGTTTCACTCG
This sequence comes from Scaptomyza pallida, assembly GCA_018152965.1. Classification (NCBI taxonomy): domain Eukaryota; kingdom Metazoa; phylum Arthropoda; class Insecta; order Diptera; family Drosophilidae; genus Scaptomyza; species Scaptomyza pallida. Next base: position 1,156,900 of record JAECXP010000046.1, on the reverse strand, counting down.
ATGGTTTTTAAAAACATCGAAAGCATCGATGGACTCACACATCGATGTTTTTGCACCTCTACCACTCATCACGATATTTTTGTTTGCTCATAGTCTTCTTAAATTAATTACCAATACCGGGAGCCACAAAATCAACGAAATCATTTGTAAAAGTGTGGCCAAACAAAAATACCATAAAATACCATAAAATCGAGCAAAAAGATCACTATATACCAATATACCATAAATATACAATTGAACAAAATCTGAGCTGATTATATACCAAAAAGTATATAAAATACCATATTCGGTCACGCTGGACTGCAGCATAGCACAAAATAATATCGGTAACAAAATGAAAATATCGATTACGATGGATGCTTAAAGCCTGTTTACTCAAGATTTAATTTAATTTAATTTAATTTAATTTAGTTTAAGGAAATGTATGCGTTTACCCAAAATTTAATTTAATTTAAGGAAACAGTGTGTAAAGCGTGTAAAATTCTGTTAGCAGTGCTGTTAATGTCCGATACATTTTGAATCGTAATTTAAACACATTTTTACTTGAGCTAATGGCATTATATAAGCCCAAACTTTTCATTTTTAATTATTTTTTTTAAGTATTTTGACTTTTTATCATACAACAAACATGATTTTCCTCTAAAATAATTAGTTTATGTTCGTTCATTTGAATATATGAATAAGTAAACGTTTTGCATCACACTTTTTGATCAGCTTTTTTGTATTTTCAAGCTTACCAACACCGAAAAGATTTAAGAATCTGCAACCTGCAGGTTCGGAGCTAAACTAAATTAAATTAAATTAAATTAAATTTTGAGTAAACAGGCCTGTCTTCATGTTCAGGGCACTGGAATCGCTATGCATTTGCGGTTAAATTCAAATTAAATTAAAACAGTAACACTCAAGGTTTTAGCAAGTAACTGTGATCTGTACCTCGGCAAAAAGCTACTTTACAACTTATTTTAATAACTGGGAGAATAAAACGTGTTTTCTATGCGTTCAAAATTCCATGAAATTATTGTCTTAAATTCTTTAAGTGTTTTAGTACAAAAATATTATATCATAAGTAACAAGTAAGACGTCTGGTACCAACGAACTCTGAGATGGTTCTGAGGTGGGCTAGCTGAAGCCACCGGACGGGTCGCAGGTTGCGGATAGCGCAAGGCCTCCAGTGGAGGTTAGCTGCGAATAGCGACTTGTCGTAATAAGCAGTGCCGGACAACAGCGGGTTCCCACACCGTTAGTGGGACCGACAAGGCGCTTGTTTGACCGTCTTCAAAACATTGTCTTACACACACCCAAATTCCTACACAATGACCTACCCACTTCCTATCCCCCACATCTCAAACGGGCAGTGGTGACGTCCTTAGGCAAGGGTGCCTTCTCACCTCCCTAAGCCAGGGTGTTACGTGATCCGTGCCCATTGGTTGGTTTGCAGTCAGGGGTAACCAACTGTAATAGTACGGAGCCTCACCGATACCTGGCCGCCTCGGTGAGTATACCTAGCCCCGGCGTGTTAGTGGGGGCTATGACACACCGGTACTACTTCCCCCCACACTCGTGGGACCAATTTATGGATTTAAAAAAGTTTAATAAAGATAGGCGGGGCTTAACCGCAACTCAAGTAGCAGAGCGGATGGAAGAGGAGGCTCTGGACATGGGTGGCAACTTGACACCGCGCGGGGGCAAGGCCCCCCACTCGAAGAGTGTTGCCAAGCCAAGGGGCTTGTCCCCTAAGCAAGGCACCTCCAGTAGTGTAGAGGCTTTCAAACCTCGAGTGGTGGTTAAGGAAGACACCAAACGAACGAACGTAGGGGATGGGAGAGCAGTGCCCGGCACTGCCCCGGTGGCTGTCCCGCAGACAGGCAATGTCGGCAGGACAGACACTGCAACACCCTCCTCTGGTCTGCAGAAGAGGAAGATGATGCCGCCCATTCCGGCACCAGGCCAACCCGGTGGGGCTGGTGACCCGCTAAGGCATGGCCTAAGCGGAGCCGGCCGCAAATGGTATCTTAGATACCTGGGTCGTGGCTTGAAGCCGGAGGAAGCGCGTAAGAGAGCGCTGGAGCACCGGGCCCCGACCGTGTCTCCAGGCGAGAGAAAGGGAGAGGAAGTGGGCGTGGAGAAGAAGCGGCAATGGCATCAAAATTCGCCTGCTGAGGCCCCCAATAACGCCAACAAGAGATCGAAGCATAAAGGCAACACAGTTCCCGAAGGCCCCAGTACGAAAGCTGTCGTTGTGCCTGGCACTTCGGCAGCCTCAGCCGAAGCAGAAGCGGTGAGGAAGTTGGCGGCCATAGATGCCGAGTTGGACTCGGCCTCTCTACAGGGACTAGACCTGTCCAGGCTAAATGTACGAGGAGATGGTGATACCACCAACGAGGATGGGCCATCCGATGATGAGCGAACGCCCACCGGGGCGCAGTCAGATACTTATCTGACGCTCTCGGAGGGTGAAGAAGAGCTCTAGGGATGGAGACCACCAGCGTGGCACCGATCAACCTGCATCACGCGAGAGCAGCTTCAGCTGTCATCGGCAGGTTGGTCACCAGGTTGGACCTGGGGCTGGCGCTTATCCAAGAGCCATGGGTCGTTAGAGGCAGGATCTGCGGCCTTAACCACGTAAGTGCAAGAGTTGTTGCGAATGTAAGAGAGACATCGCCGAAAGCATGCATCTTGGTACTTTCTATGTCTTTCTAATTTTCTCACTAAAGATCTAGTGGCAGTGATGATCACTGGAGAGCGCGGGAGTATCGTGGTGGCGTCGGCGTACTTCCCGGGAGACGAGGCAGAGGCTCCTCCATTAGAAGTCCAAAATCTAGTGGACTACTGCAGCAGTAAGAAGCTGCCATTGCTGCTGGGGTGTGATGCCAACGCACATAGCATCACGTGGGGCAGCACAGATATTAACAGCAGAGGTGAGTGTTTACTTGATTTTCTACTAGTTAAGGATCTCACCGATTTCAACGTAGGGGCAGAACCTACGTTTGTTACCAAAAGCAGGGCCGAGGTGTTAGATATCACCTTTGGTAATGATGGAGGCTCCAGGTTGGCCCGCAACTGGAGAGTCTCCAATAAACCTTCATTGTCGGACCATAGTATTATCCTATTCGACATATGCAGTAATCTGAGCTTTAGTGAGGACATCAGAAATTCTCGGCAGACTGACTGGCAATAATATCAGTCCTGTCTGGGGGAGCAGGCTTAACTATAGTAAAAGAATTTCCTCACAGGAAGAGATAGAGCAGCAAAAGATCCAGCAGGGATAATCCATGGTGGACTAAAAAGCTAGGACTTCTTCGGGTGGAGGTTAGCTTAACGCAGCTAAAAAGAGTAATGACAAATGGGATTGTTATACCAGGCGGCTTACTGAGTATAACAAGGAGATACGCAATAGCAAACGAGATCATTTCAGAAAGTTTTGTTCCACTCTAGAGCAGGCCTCGCCCGCTGCAAGAGTGTTCAAAGCCATCTCGAAAGGCAAAGTGCTCTCGGAACTTTGCCTTAAGAGACAAGATGGGACATTCACGGACAATGAGGTAGAGAAGGCCGAACTTCTCTTGCAAACTCATTGCCCGTTATGTAGGACCATTTTAGGTAGTGATAGCAGTTACGTACAGGCATCTGGGAGAAGACCCGACTTCAAACTAACTGCGGAAATCGTAACTGAGCATAGGATCAGATGGGCAATCGGTGCACTTAGTCCCTATAAAGCCCCGGAGGTTGATGGCATCCTTCCCGTCCACTTACAGAAGGGCATCGACCATCTCATAGTTTTCAGGGATGTCAACGGAGTCAGCTCTGCTTGATTTAGTAAACACTCTCCAGAAGTCTGTGAAAGCAAAAGAGGTTGCACTCTGCGCCTTAATGGACATAGAAGGTGCTTTTGACAACACGGCGCATGACGTGGTCGTCAGAGCTTTTGAAAGAAAAGGAGTGGAATCAGGACTCACGTTCTGGTTAGGCAAACTCCTGGACTTTCGTATAGCAGAAGTTACCGTCAGTAACTCGACGATCAGAGCTCAAACCACCAGAGGCTGTCCTCAAGGTGGTGTCCTATCACTTCTCCTCAGGAGCCTAATGGTAGATGATCTCTTAGCTAAGCTTACGGATAATGGGTTTCGGAATCTTGGCTATGCTGATGACATTACCATTATCTGCAAAGGGAATTTTGGGATCACACTAAACTTGGACTGGTGTAGGGACGTGGGGCTGAGCATCTTTCACCAAAGATTCTGATGTGGATGTATACTGCTATGGTGAGGCCCATGGTGTGCTACGGAGCAGTGGTATGGGCTGAACGCATGGACCGGGAAGGCGCGAGGAAGTAACTGGGTAAACTCCAGAGGCTTGCCTGCTCGTGCATCTCGGGCTCAATGCGCACCTGTCATGCCACGGCTCTTGACGTTCTACTTGGGCTCCCACCGTTGCACTTATACATAAAACACAACGCAAGCAGAAGTCATATGAGATTAACGGGAGCATTAGCAACCGGATCGGCGGCAGGAGCCACGGGCTCACTTTTAGAATACCCACAGGATGCGCAGATGGCGCAATTTAGCTTCAGTAAGCTCTTTCATATAGAGCTTAGCAATAAGGCAGAACGGACCAGCCTGTCAACTAACTATAATGTGAAAACACATGCTATTAGGTGGTAAACAGATGGTTCACTTACAGAGGAGGGGGCTGGGGCCGGAGTCTGCGGACCTCGACTCAAATACCATGAACCTCTTGGCAAGTTTACTTGTATCTTCCAAGCGGAAATACTCGCAATAGAGAGATGTGCCGCTTTCAACATAGACAGAAGGTACAATCGCAGGGACATTGCCATTTTTTCAGACAGTCAGGCAGCAATAAAAGCACTAAGTGCATATAAAATTGTTTCAAGGCTGGTTTGGCAGTGTATAGAATCACTTAACAAGTTGGGGGCTAATAATAGAGTCACCATCTATTGGGTCCCTGGGCACGCGGGAATTCCAGGTAATGAGATAGCAGACCAAATGGCCAGGAAGGGGGCAAGCACTCCTTTCTGCGGGCCAGAACCTTTCTGTGGGCTGGGCCCTGGTGTCATCGAGCAGAGCAGTCGCTCTGACCTCTGGTCTGCTAGTGAAAACTTCTGGCTGTGCTCGCAGGGGGCGAGACAGAGTAAAAGGCTTATAGGTAACTACAACAAGACGAGGACTAAAGACTGTCTGAAGCTGAGCAAGGTATCTCTTCGGATTGTTACAGGCTTCTTGACGGGACACTGCAGATTGCGTAGGCATTTACAAAGGATACGCATAGGCAACGAGAGCACGTGCAGGCTCTGTCTGGAGGGGGACGCAACTCCAGAGCATCTATTAGAAGAGTGCCCGGCCATATGTCGGCTGAGATTATCTCAGCTAGGGCGGTTTTCACTTAATTCTGAGGAGATGAGGGCTCTTCGTCCAAGCGACATCATCGCGTTTCTGCGATCGATCGCACTGTACGAGGAGCTGTAGCTCATACATTAAGAAAAGAGCACAATAGATCCAGGTGGTCGCAGTGCACAGACCTCCACTTCATAATAATAATAATAATAATATTGCTCACTTTTAACCTAAATGGAGTATTTTGTGAAAATTTAAGCCTTCTAGCTTTTATCGTTTAGGTTGGGGGTCTCTCAACAATCAGTCAGTCAGGACAAACTATTTTATATATATAGATTTGCACACAGAATCCTTAACACCAAGTTGTGACGCTGCAACGTTTTTAGGTCAGCAGCAAATTAAATTTGTATTGTCAGCACGATTATGTTGCGAGGGGGCGATCAAATTCCTTGATGCACAGAGTGGAAGTTGTTGATCTGTATTTTTTGTAACAGAAGAGCAACATGTAAGCCACAATACGTTGTATCCTGTAATATAAATTACTGAGTGGTTTCCCAGTAAACGTTTTGCATGATGCGTCGAAGAAAGCTCGTAGTTTTGTTGTAGTACTGTCAGGCTCAATCAATTTCAGCAATGTCTGAAATTGGTTCACACTCATCCGCGTATATATAAACAAGTAAGAGGGCTCTAGTCGAAAAAACCCGACAAGGACACACCCTTAACCCCATACGTATCGCGTACTGTCATTTGTGTGTATTTACCTGTGTGTATCAAACCGCGATATCGCCGATTTTTATCAAATTTTTTTTAAATATTCATTATTTACCCATAGTTTAAAACCTCACCTTCACAATTTTGAAATTCAAGATTTTTTGTTATCGATCACATGTGTAAATCGGAAAACAGAAGTGTTATCGATAATTTAAAACAAACTTGTTCTGCCCATGGTATAAGAGAGTTTAAGTTTCAAGGTTGAAGTGTCTAGCTCTTATAGTCTCTGAGATCGGCGCGTTCATACAGACAGACAGACAAACAGACTTGGCTATATCGGCTCGGCTTTTGATGATGATCAAGAGTATATATACTTATGGGGTCCGAGATGCTTCCTTCCATTTTGCACATAACCATTATACCCTTATTGGGTAAATAATGAATATATGTAATATAAATAATTTTATAAGTTAAGGGTATACAAGTCTGTAGTTATAACAGAAAGTGAAATAAATTTGAATTGAATTGAATAAAGAATCTTATCCGGTATGCTAATGGCATTATACGAATAACTGAAGTTGAGCTCTTTGCGCATTACAATATTACTGTGTCAATGAATAAATATATGTCGTAGCGGCCGTAGGTTCAGAATTTTTCACACTTTGAGCAGTGTGCCCCGTCCCCTTTGTTGGTGCCATAGTTTTACTTTTCATGCGCTGTTAAATATTGTGCGTCTTTGCTCTTCCAATATTTTTCAAGACTGACTACCGACTTCGTTTTCTGCATACACGCAAGCTTGTCGCCAAATTCTAATGCGCAGTTTGCTTATGACACATTTGCCATCCTGCTCTCCCGCACACCCTTCGCAACTAGATAGTCCAGTCTCACTCACATTCTTCTTCGGTTCATGTACAGAACGAACCCGCAAAAAGAATGCAACACACCAATACCTAAGGCACGGGTCACACTCAGTGAGAGAATTAACAGTTAGTCCTCTTTCCGACTCTCAGTGATATAAGAAATACAAGACGACAATGACAGTTTCTCTGTTTTCTCTATTCTTCTTTCTTTTCATTTGGACTCATACAAAATACATGTTGCGGTACTTAAATTCGAAGAACAATAACAATAACATAAGCAATGCTCCGACACGGCCAATTCTGACAATTACACGTCCTCGTGTATAAATTTAGCAATTCATGTTGATATGCTCCGCTCAAGTGTTCTTTTACCTTTCTTTAAATCAATGTTAAAATAATCTTTACAACTTATTTGATAGCCAAATCATTCAGATGAATGTTCAGATAGCGCACCAAGTCTACCTATGTTTCTCGAAGAGGCCTTTTGATTATGACGTTACACATTTATGTGTCTGTTTCAACGCCATCACCTGTACCTTCACTGGTACCAATTGCGTCTGTGTTAACCCTAACACCTGTACCTTCACTGGTACCAATTGCGTCTGTTTCAACGCTAACACCTGTACCTTCACTGGTACCAATTGCGTCTGTTTCAACGCTATTACTCATCATATCCTCATCCATCTCCGCAGAAACTGTCTCGACCGGTAACGCTCTTAAACACTCATGTGGATACTTGTAAGTTTGCTTGCTTGTTAATGACTTCAAACAATATCGGTCCCCTTCAAGTACTTCTGTTATGACAAATGGGCCTTTAAATTAAGGATCTAGTTTGGTCTGATTTCTTTCCTCACACTTGAGCAGAACATGATGACCCACTTTATGCTTTACAACTTTTGGTTTGCCTTTATCGCTTCTGTTTGATTTATTTATTTATTATGGAACGGTTCTTAATTTTACAGCATCGCTACTATAAATTAAAGCATTAATCACATATATTTAAATTTAAAATGTAAAAGTATTAATCTAAATTATACATTTTAAACAATTATTTATCAAATGGAATCAAAAGAATTATATATTGAAAGTTATGCGTAAGTTGGACTGTAATGTAGTTTCAAGCGTTAAAGTTAAGTTTTAAAATAGGATTCTAATTTAATTTTAAAATGGTGTGCGCTGCGTATTGACTTAATGTAGGGAGGAAGATTGTTCCACAGTCGAATAGCAAAGATAAAGAACTGCCTATCAGAACAAGATAGTTTGGTTCTCAAGCAAACGAGGTTATTCACACGTTGGGACGAAGTAAACTTAATGTTGCCATATAAATACTCAGGTTCTTGTGTATATATAATTTTATGTAGGAAGAGAAGAATTCTAAAATTAATTAAAGCCGTTAGATCTAGATCAAACAGTCTGTAAGCATAACCCGTTACGTGGTCTGCCCTTTTGAGGCCAAACACGTAACGGGCTACATTATTATACGCAAACAAGCATTACTTTCTATATTATCTTTTGCTTGTGCTCTTAGACTTTGTAGATTTTCATATTTTTCATCAACAATGTTCGGTAGCATCCCTAGTGGTTTTACGTCTTTTCCTATTAAAAGCTGTAACGGATTAAACTTAGTGACCCGATTGACTGTGCAATTTATTGCTAACTGTACCTCTTTTAGTGCCTCTTGCCACGAACGTTGGCCCGTCTCTACCGCTGTTAGTAAACTTTTAAGTGTACTCATTACGCGTTCGACCTGTCCATTTGCTCGGCTAGCTCCTGTGGCAATTAAATGCAACTCGATATTATGAGCAGAGCAAAATTCCTTAAACCCAGATCCTGCAAAGCATCGTCCCCGATCTGCTATGATACGGGATGGTACACCAAACAAAGAAATAACCACCTTCAGAGATACTATACAATTAGCTGCATCTATCTTCAGTGTATGGTGCAAATAAACGTACTTTGTAAACGCATCTATAAAGACTAAAACATACTCTTTTTTTGGTCATTTTTGCCACTTAGTTTACCGGTGATATCTACATGTACCGTATGCCAGGGTATTTCGATTTTAGGAATCGGATGCATCTCTTGTTGAACTTTCCCAGATTGCGATTTCGATAGCTTGCACGTGATGCAATTATCAACAAACTTTCGTACGTATTTCGTCATACCTTCAAACCAGTAACAACTGTACACTTTATCGAGGGTCTTCTCCCAACCATCTATAAGATCTTGGAACTACAGGTAACCAACGGGTTCTACCATTTCTTTGAATTTTACGATACAGCAAGCCTAGTCTCATCTCATACGTAGTTCCAACGTTCTCGTTGAATTTATTGTAATCGTTGCTGTTCAGCTATAAGCCAGGTGTCACTTAATTCAGTTAAATCCACGCGCATTTGAGGAACTTTGACAGCAAACTGTAGCTTTTTTGTTAATGGATTTCTCGAGAAGAAGTCTACATGTGCCATGCGTTTTCCCTTTCTATACACAATATCGAATTCAAAAGATTGCAAGTATAACCACCATCGATATACCTTGTCGTCTAACTCAATCTTTTGTTGACTTGCCTTTAAAGAGTTACAATCAGTATATACTGTAAATTTGATACCTTTTAAATAATGTTGAAAATATTTTACTGCGTTAAATACTGCCAGGGTTTCCAAAAGATATGAGTTATACCTTGACTCTGCTGGGGTTGTACATTTACTGTAATACTCGATAACATGGTTTCTATCTCTTATTTTGTGCATGAGTATTGCGCCATAACCCACAGAGTTAGCATCTGTATGCAACTCAACCGGATATTGTGGATCGAAAATGGTTAATACCGGGCTACGGGTCAGTGCCAAGATTATCTCTTTTCTCACTACTTCATGACTTTCTTTCCAATCAAAACTATTATTGTCTTTAGACGTAAGACAAAATAGAGGCTTTAAAGTTTCAGAGAATTTCGGCACGAATTGTCTAAAGTATGATGCTAATCCGATGAACTGTCTTAGCTGCGTAACCGTTTGCGGCGGTGGTAATTCAACTAATGCCTGCAATTTTCGAGGATTAGGTCTAAGCTCACCTGCCTCTACTTCGTAAAAATCAAAAATTTATTTTTTTTTTTTTTTTTTTTTTTTTTTTTTTTTTTTTTTTTTGTTTGAATTTTTTTTTTTTTATTTTTTTTTTTTTTTTTTTTTTTTTTTATTTTATTTTTTTATTTTTTAATTTTTATTTAATAATTTATAATTAAAAAATTTTTTATTTTTTTTTTTTTTTTTTTTTTTTTTTATTATAATAAAAATAGGAAAAAAAAAAAAAAAAAAAAAAATTAAAACCCTCAAACCCAAAAATTGGAAAAACTTTTTTTTTTATATATTTTTAAAAAAAGAAAAAATAAAAAAAAAAAAAATTTTAAAATAAAAATAAATAATTTAAAAAAAAAATAAAAAAAAATTTTTTTTTTTTTTTTTAAAATTTTTTTTTTATTTTATTTAATTAAAAAAAATATTTATTTTTTTTTTTTTTTTTTTTTTTTTTTTTTTTTTTTTTTTTTTTTTTTTTTTTTTTTTTTTTTTTTTTTTTTTTTTTTTTTTTTTTTTAAAAAATATTTTTTTTTTTTTTTTTTTTGTCTTGGGGGTTTTTTTTTTTTTTTTTTTTATTTTTAATAATTATTTTTTTTTTTTTTTTTTTTTTTTTTTTTAAAAAAAAAAAAAAAAAAAAAAAAAAAAAATTTTTTTTTTTATGTTTTTTTTTTTAAATTTTTTTTTGTTGTTTTGATTCCCACCTTAACCCAAATACTCTATTTTGGATTTTAAAAATGTACATTTTTCGAAATTAAATGAGAATCCAGCTTGAATAAGAGTTTCTATGACTTTCTGTAATCTTAATTGCCTCATCTTTAGTTTGGGCCACGACCAACACATCATCTATATAAACCACAACATACGAATACGAAAGTGGCCCCAACGCTTTTATTATTGCCCTCTGAAACACCGACGGAGCATTTTTTAAACCAAACGGCATTGCCAAACACTCAAATTGCCCTTCTGGTGTTACAAATGCTGCACGCTCTACTGAATCTGGGTGAATAGGTATTTGATAAAATCCGCTGGCCATGTCCTGACAAGAAAAGTACCTTCCCTCACGTAACCTTGCAATTTGGTCGGAGATAAGAGGCAATGGAAATTTGTCCGAAACTGTGTTAGCGTTAAGCTCTCTATAGTCAACGCATAAACGATCAGTTCCGTTTCTCTTTCTTACCAATAAAATTGGACTCGCAGATGGGGAACAGCTCGGTCTAATAATATTTGCCGCCATCAACTCAATAATTTTTTCGCGAACAGTTTGCTTCTCATCTACACTAAGCCTATATGGTCGCCTTTGTACCGTTTTATTTGGATCTATTAACCGAATTTCCAACTGGCCTGTGTTAACCTGATTCTTTGGAACGCCAGAGATAAAATGGTCCATGTATGGTTTCAAAACGTTTATTAATCGGCTCTTGTCAGCTTCGTCTAACTCTACATTTTGGTTAATACATTCTTCATATGTTTTGGGTTCAGAAACAACATTAATCAGCTTTACTTTATAAATGCAGAATCTGTCTGACTCGATCGTCACTCCGAAACCTTGACTTAAAATTTCTCTGCCTATCATAACATCGTGTTTTAAATATTTATTCATAACGACATGAAATAGCATTTCCAAAATAAAGTCATTAATGGTTACATTGGTCAAAATTTGCGTGGAGCTACATACAGAATCGTTTCCGATACCCTTAAGCATTACTACGTTAAAAAGTCTTTTTCTAGAGAATTTTCCAGCTGCGCTTTCCTTAATGAGTGAACACTCGGCTCCAGAATCAAAACAAAAATCAACGAACTCACCAGAAAGAATGAGCACACCTTTTGGTTCCATTACAGTACATATGTTCACTCTCTTTTCAGTGCTTTGTCCAGTCGAAGGGCACCCAGTAGAGATGTGTCCAGCCTGTCCACACTTGTAGCATATTACGTTGGATTTTTGCTCTTTTGGCCTCATACCAATGCCTCCAGAATGCCCGCTTCCCGATGGTTGTGACTCGCGATTTTTCTTCTGGCGGCAATTTTGTGCCCTGGCTTTCCACAATAATGGCAAACGATGTTTGAAAACTTCTGCTTCTTCCTTTCAGGTCCCACAGTAGTTTCTGCTTTCGAAGTCTCTTGACGCTGCCCGATTTCGTATACCTGCAACTGTTGCTGCAATTCGCTTCGCGACTTGATGTTTGTGGTGCACACAAGCTTTTTCAGCCTGCTGTCCAGTTGCGCAGTATGCGCACGCCCAACTGACACCAACAATTCCTCCAGCTCCATATTTTTCATTTTTGTCATTAACAAAGTGACGAGTCGGCTTGCTTGGGCGTCCGTCTAGCAGCTTAAGAAATGTTGCTGCGGTTGTCTCTACGCCGACAAATCTTTGCGTAAAAAGTAGCTTGAACTCAGCCCAAGTCATGCCAGGAAAACAGATTTGTGTGAGCCATTGCGATGCACTGCCCTCCAAAGCTTTACTGAGGGCAATCACGAGCGCACAACCCTCAAGTGGATTTTCAATAAAAATCATATCGGCCGTAATACTCCAAGCACATGCATCAGCACCGGCAGCTTCGGGATTGTATTTTGGTAAAAACACCGTCTTTGACTCACGAGGCGCTGCATTAGCCTGCACTGTTCGCAGCAACTCAATAAAATTTCTATTTTGTTGCTCCAATATTTGACACAACTGAGAGTTAGGAGGATCCAATCCCACTTCTGATGTCGTAGCGGCCGTAGGGTCAGAATTTTTCACACTTTGAGCAGTGTGCCCCGTCCCCTTTGTTGGTGCCATAGTTTTACTTTTCATGCGCTGTTAAATATTGTGCGTCTTTGCTCTTCCAATATTTTTCAAGACTGACTACCGACTTCGTTTTCTGCATACACGCAAGCTTGTCGCCAAATTCTAATGCGCAGTTTGCTTATGACACATTTGCCATCCTGCTCTCCCGCACACCCTTCGCAACTAGATAGTCCATTCTCACTCACATTCTTCTTCGGTTCATGTACAGAACGAACCCGCAAAAAGAATGCAACACACCAACAACTAAGGCACGGGTCACACTCAGTGGAGAATTAACAGTTAGTCCTCTCACCGACTCTCAGTGATATAAGAAATACAAGACGACAATGACAGTTTCTCTGTTTTCTCTATTCTTCTTTCTTTTTATTTGGACTCATACAAAATACATGTTGCGGAACTTAAATTCGAAGAACAATAACAATAACATAAGCAATGCTACGACATATATATATCATATATAACAAATTGGCGACGAGGATATAAAGAAACCTAACGGAGGTTGTTTTATGCAGTACAAACGACAGTATATACCGGCGTCAGACTTTTTACAGTACAAGCAGCGGTACGAGTGCATATTACATATGTACGTACAAGAGGAGTTCGACTATTTACAGTACCAGTTGGAACCAATCATGGCAAACACTAATACAGCATTTTTCAACTTCGAATCGTTCGATCCGCAAGCGACGTCATTCGCACGTTGGGTACAACTTTTGGAAACGGCGATGGAAATATACGGAAGCAATCAGGAAAAGAAGCCCAAAATTTTGTTGCATTATCTTGGAACTAGCACATATAACATTTTATGCGACAAATTAGCGCCAAATATACCGGAGAATCTAGATTTCAAGGGCATCGTGGACAAAATAACTGAGCATTTTGATCCACAGCCAAATGCAATTCTAGAAAATTATAGATTCAGCATGCGGAACAAAAGGAGGGAGAATCATGGTCAAAAGACCTTGACATTGGAAGAGGCAGCTAACACAGCGATAGCATACGAAGCAGCCGAAAAAGGCGGAGAAGAATTACGAACACAGTGCGTGAAAGAAACGGCACATGTGAATAGAATGCAAGTATCGATAGAAGAGAATCGATACATCGAAGAGCATCGATCAGTCAAAGTCCAAAAAGGCGGAGGCAGCCAATAAAGCTTATTGTCGGTGCGGTAGCCCATCTCACATGGCAAATGAATGTAAATACAAAAGCGAAAAATTTAATTTTCGCAGTAAAATTAAACATTTAAAGAGAATGTGCTGCAAGGTGAAGAAACAAATGAATCAAATAGATGAAAACTCAGAGGATGAGCATTCAGTTTAAGACATTAAGGAGGTGTTGCACGTTGGCGAGCAGCAGGCATCGTTACGCGCCAAAAGAGCCAAAGTGACATGCAGGTGCAATGTAAACAACAGGTCAATTGATTTTGAAATTGAAACAGGGCCGCCAGTCTCAATTATGAATTTGCAGGATGCAAAGGAACATTTTCCCGAAGCAAAAATACACAGATCGGATAGACAGTTGGTAAGCTATTGTAGAGCAGCGTTGGATTGCTTGGGATTTACAAAAGTACACGGTCAAGCGGAGAACGGTCCGCGGTAGGCAAATTTGTACATTGTGCGCTCTAACCGAAGTCCACTGTTTGGGCGAGAGTGGTTGAGAGATGTTAAAATTAACTGGACGCAAGTATTGAAAAGCCAGGTAAATTGTATTGCAAATGACACGCACGCTCAGCAACCAGCTAGCATTGAACGAATGCTTAAAACTGAATATCCGAATGTATTTTGTCCCTCAGCGGGATAAATATTAAATGTTCAGGCACGTTTGTATCTTAAGCCAACAGCCCAGGCAAAATTCTTAAAAGCAAGGCGTGTTGCATTTCCTTTTTTGGAAGCAGTGGAAAAATAATTGGATAGCCAAGTGGAATTAGGCCTATTGGAGAAGGTGGACCAAAGCGAGTGGGGCACGCCCATTGTAGTAGTACGGAAGCGAAATGGAGCAGTACGTATTTGCGGAGACTACAAGGTCACGTTGAATCCAGAGTTGTTAGTGGATCAACACCCCATACCCTCCATTGAGGAATTGTTCAGTAAAATATCTAGAGGAAAATTTTCAAAGATTGATTTATCCAAGGCGTATCTGCAGATGGAAGTACACCCAGAGGATAGACATTAAATATACATAAAGGACTCTATCAGCCGACAAGGCTAATGTTCGGAATCGCAAGTGCGCCAGCGAAGTGGCAAAGACTAATGGAGCAGGTATTTGGAGTATCTGTATTCTTGGATGATAGTAAGATCACAGCAGGAAATAATGAAACGCACATTGAGCGACTTAAGGAGGTATTTCGTCGATTTGAAAAGTACAATATGCGAGTAAATTGGGAAAAATGTGAAATTATGAAGGACGCTATTGAATATTGCGAATATTTAGTGGATAATATTGAAAGAAGTATTCATCGGTTGCAGAGTAAGGTGTATGCTATAAAAGACTGCCAAACTCGAAGGAAGAAGTTCGTGCATTTTTGGGATAAATAAATTATTACGGCAGGATCGTACGAAATTTGAGCAACATTACGAATCCATTAAATCAATTATTACAAGATAACGTACCATTTAATTTCGATAAGAACTGCAAGCAAGCATTTGCAGAGATCAAGAAGCAAATGCAGACGAACACGTTTTTGACACATTATGACCCTAAGGTAAAGATCGCTCTGGCAGTAGATGCAAGTCCCATTGGAGTCGAAACAGTTTTAAGTCATGACTTTGGAAATGGTGTGGAGAAATCCATTCAATTTGCATCGCAAACGTTAAGCAAGGTACAGCAGCGTTATAGTCAGATAGACAGGGAAGCATATGCAGTTATCGATGGAGTGCTCAAATTTTATCAATACGTTTAGGGCAGAAAATTTACTTTAGTTACTGATAATAAGGCCATTGCACAGATTTTCGCGCCGAGCAAAGGGGTCCCAACCCTATCAGCTACGCAATGCAGCATTATGCTATATTTTTGAACATTTTGATTTTGAAATAAGGTGCAAAAAGTCGAAAGAAAATGCAAATGCAGATGCATTATCAAGTCTACCGAGTAAAGATGAAACTGAGTTCACAGACGAAATAGATATCATCGAAGATGAGTTAATCGAAAATTTACCAGTGACAGTAGCAGAGTTGCGAGAGGTAACAAAGAGAGATGAAGAAATCAAGATATTGACAGAATGTTTAAAGTATGGCCGTGAGGTCGCAAGCAAAGATCGATTTGGAATTCCAATTATTGAATTCAGCTTGCACAACGGATGCGTTATGCGCGGGATTCGAGTATATATACCAAAGTCCCTGCGCCAAAGAATTCTAGATGAGCTGCTGACGGCACATTAGGGCATGACGAAAATGAAAGCGCTGGCAAGAGTTTATTTCTGGTGGAATTACATGGACTAGGACATCGAGGATATGGTATCAAATTGCAGCGCATGCCAGTCAACGCGCTCAGGAGGAGCCTCGGATAGATACCCGAACTACGTTGACGACCACGGCAAACTCAAAAAGGACAATGATTTCAGAGTATGTACATTATACAGACCTGGTGCCACTCAACAACTAATGGATACTCTCAGCAATTTGAAGGCTGACATTACAGCTCAGAGCTTACACCAGTAAACGAGAGACTTGCGACGATTCGAGTAGCTGCCAAATTCTTTAACATCAGCTTTCTTTAACATCAGCGCACGCCCCAACGGAGGAGAATGACGACGCTTTCCATAAGAGCTCGACCGAGCGTTTAGCCGCTGCCCTTCACATGACATTAAGATCCTCCTCGAAAATTTTAATGCCAAAATCAGATGGGAAAGCATCTTTGAAGCAACCGTTGGACAGCATAGCCTACATGAGTCTACCTCGGCAAACGAGCTTAGACTTATAGGTTTTGCTGCTGCGCACAATATGATAGTTAGTATTACTTTCGACAACACTGGCTATCAGTCAATCTCCAGAGCTCTATCTGGATAAAAGCCATGCTACGACAAGGAGAAATATCTTCCACGTTAGACGCGACGACGGTCCGTATTATCGCGGCCAGAGGATGTCCGCAAGGTGGAGTGTTGTCTCCCCTGCTATGGTCACTTGTAGTAGACGAACTTCTAAAAAAACTACACAGCCAGGAAATCGATACCATTGGGTATGCAGATAACTTGGCCATTGTAGTCACAGGTAAGTTCGGAAACACCGTCACCGAGCTGATGCAAAGGACTCAATTTGGTTCTCGATTGGTGCATAAATGTGGGTCTCAACAACAATTCGCACAAGGTGGTTGTTGTGCCGTTCACCAAACGGTACACCAATGACATTGGCCTCCTCGTCTTTGGGGGGACTACCGTAGAGCTTTCCAGTGAGGTCAAATATCTGGGAGTTGTTCTAGATAAGCGACTTAACTGGAACTCGCACCTCAATAAAACGATTACCAAGGCTTCACATGCTTTATGGTCAGGTCACGGCCATTCAGAAGTGCAGCAAGCTGCAGCGGCTTGTGTGTGCTTTACGCACATGCCCAACTACGGCTATGGAGAAAATTGTTGGCTTGACTCCGCTACACATTCACATACAAGAAGGAGCCAGACCGTAGGGCTTGGGAGAATGGCAACCCTTGTAGTAACCCCAGGGGCCTGCAGTGGTTTACTGATGGGTCTAAAACTGAGCAAGGGGTGGGTGCGGGGATCTTTGGACCTAACACCAGAGTCTCGATTGCACTAGGTAAATGGCCAAGTGTTTTTCAATCAGAGATTCATGCCATTGAGGCCTGCTCTAAACTCATCCTAGACAAGAGGATGTGAGGTGCTAATATATATATATCTTTTCAGATCGGCGATAAAAGCTCTATCCTCTTGGAGGATAAGCTCCAAACTCGTCGCAGACTGCTGGACCAGCCACCAGCAACTCTTTACCGGGAACAGGGTTACCTTGTGTTGGGTTCCAAGGCATGCCAGAATTACCGGCAATGAAAACGCGGACGAGCTGGCAAGAGTCGGCTCAGTGACTCCTTTACATGGCCCGGAGCCTTTTTCTGGCTTAGGGTGGGCCGCTGCCAAAGAAATGGTAGAAGGATGGGTTGAAGGAGTGAAATCCAGGTATTGGATATCCAGTCCAGGATGTCGTCAAGCAAAAGAGCTCATACATCCGCTAGTAGACAGGAACACTGCTGGGTGTTTCAGGATGGACCAAGACTATTGGTAACCTACCTTACCGGCCACCATGTCTTAAAATACTATCTTCATAAAATGCGTCTGTCTCCAGGCACGGAGTGTAGGCTCTGTAAAGGGGATGATAAGACGACCAAACACATTCTTTGTGAATGTCCAGCCGTTAATTGGTATAGAAGGAGGCACCTGCATAGCGTGCTCATGACAGCTATGCAGATCAGGAAAGTCTCGACGGGGGATCTGCTAGCCTTCATAAGGGAGATTGAGCACTTCTTGTCTCATTAGGGAGTCATATGGGCACAAAAGATTGTTTGGTCGCAGTGCCTCAATCTCTGTCGGGAGATCTCCCCAATATTTATTATTAGTAGTACAAGATTTCGTCATCTGAACATCCACAAAGCACTTGACTGTCACCTGATCGTCTAACTTGCAACCAGATTGATCAGTTAATGATTAATAAATTTTGTGTATTTGTCTTTTTGATATATGTTGTGGTGTCGGCTACATGTGTATGTAAACAATAACGAAAAGTTGACTTTAGGTAGAGTTTTATTTTTTCGTTTAAGTTTGTTTATGCAAGAAACTATGCAAAATTTACTACAAAATCAAAATACTTTGGTACAGTTGCTTGTATCACTACAATCGAAATAATCAATGGCCTCGCTACGTATATCAACGTGGAATGCCAATGGCGTTTCACAGCATAAACTTGAATTAGCTCAATTTCTACTCGACAACCATATTGACATTATGCTACTTTCCGAAACACACCTTACAAATAAGTATAATTTTACCATAACCGGATACTCATTCTACGGAACCAACCATCCCGATGGCAAGGCGCACGGCGGGACTGGTATCTTGATAAGAAGCCGGCTAAAGCACCACTTCCACAAAGAGTTTGCTAAAAACTATCTACAGGCCACATCCCTAAAAATACATCTGGATAGTGGTAACCAACTTGCACTTTCTGCCATCTACTGCCCACTGCGATACTCCATATCTGAAGACCAATTCATAGAATTTTTCAACTCATTAGGAGAACACTTTATAGCAGCAGGGGACTATAATGCCAAGCACACTCACTGGGGATCTCGTCTTGTGACTCCAAGAGGAAAGCAGCTGTACAACGCAATTATAAAACCAAAAAACAGGCTCAGCCACGTCTCTCCTGGCACACCAACATATTGGCCCACGGACCCCAAGAAACTGCCCGACTTAATTGATTTTGCAGTCTCCAAAAATATTCCGCGCAACCTGATAAGCGCCGAATGTCTTTCGGAGCTATCGTCTGACCACTCGCCTGTACAAATTCAACTTCAACGACACCCAGAGTTTGCAAATCACCCGGGTAAGCTGACATCACAAAAAACTAACTGGCTAAGATACAAGAAATATGTTAGCTCACACATCGAACTTAATCCGCATCTGAAAGTGGAAGCTGATATTGATTCTATTGCAAACAAACTTAAGTCAGTCTTCGTCGAAGCAGCTCGTATGTCAACACCGGAAGCGAAAACTGCAGCACCCACCCAAAAGAAAACAAATCACCAAATTGAACAGCTCGTTCTTGATAAGCGGCGACTAAGACGGGAGTGGCAATGTCTAAGATCGCTGTCAGCTAAGCAAAAGCTAAAAAACGCTACACGTAAACTAACCAAAGCGTTAACACTTGAAGAAGAACATGCCCAGCGCCGATACATTGAGCAATTATCAACATCCAGCTCGAAAAACTCACTGTGGAAAGCTCACCCAACTCTCAGCCAACCGACAAAAGCAGAGATGCCCCTTAGAAACCAAGCTGGCGGCTGGGCCCGAAGCGATGAAGAAAGAGCCAACACGTTTGCTGTTCACCTACAAAAAGTTTTCCAACCGAACCCTGCTCTACCGACTGCATTAAGCGACACCCACTCACAACATGAGCCCATTGAATTTCGCCCGAACGAAGTCGCAAGAGTTATTAATCAGGAACTAAGCCCCAAAAAATCTCCGGGACTAGACCTAATAACACCAAAGATGATTATTGAGCTTCCCTATTGTGCCGTCTGTGTTATCTGCCAGTTATTCAATGCGATCACACGACTCGGGCATTTCCCAGAAAGATGGAAAAAGTCTATCCTCATAATGATACCAAAGTTGGGAAAGGATCAAACAGTCCCCTCGTCGTATAGACCTATAAGCCTTTTATCGTGTCTATCAAAACTCTTTGAAAAATGCTTGATGACTCGGATTAATCAATTTCTGAACCTTTACAGCATAATCCCGTCGCACCAATTCGGCTTTCGCCAAAACCACGGAACTATTGAACAGGTCAATCGCATAACTTCAGAAATTCGAGGCGCGTTTGAAAATCGAGAATACTGTACTGCAATTTTTCTGGATGTGGCTCAGGCGTTTGACAGAGTCTGGTTGGAAGGGCTGAAGTATAAGATCAAATCAACGCTTCCAGCAAACACACATAAACAGTTAAAGTCGTACCTCTACGACAGGAAGTTTGCAGTAAGATGCAACACTGCAACATCAAGCGAACACCGTATTGAAGCCGGCGTTCCTCAGGGAAGCGTACTTGGGCCAACACTCTACGTTCTCTACACAGCAGACATTCCTACATGCAGGGGACTTTCAACTTCAACCTTTGCTGACGATACAGCTATTCTTAGCCGATCTACATGTCCTGTGCAAGCCACATCGCAACTCGCTCGTCATCTTGTTAACGTGGAAAAATGGCTATCCGACTGGCGAATTAAAGTTAACGAACAAAAATGTAAACATGTAACTTTCACCCTTAACAAGAAAGATTGTCCACCACTTACGCTAAATAATACCCCACTCCCGAAAGCAAACGAAGTAACGTACCTAGGAGTACACCTGGACAGAAGGCTTACTTGGCGCAGGCACATTGAAGCTAAGAGAACACAGCTAAAACTAAAAGCCAATAGCCTCCACTAGCTTATCAACGCTCGCTCCCCGCAAAGTCTGGACTACAAGGTCCTGCTCTACAACTCTGTTCTTAAACCAATCTGGACATATGGATGTCAGCTATGGGGTAATGCGTGCAGCAGTAACATCGACATCGTCCAAAGAGCCCAGTCAAAGATCCTGAGAACTATCACCGGGGCACCGTGGTACGTTCGCAACGAAAACATTCAAAACGACTTAAACGTCCCACCAATCAAGAAAGTAATTGCGGACTACAAGAAAAATTACCTTGGCAAGCTGTCATCGCACCCAAACTATCTTACTAGAGGACTCTCAAACTCAAGCAGCCGATTCCGTCTTCGTCGTAATGACTTTCCGACCCAGGGATGAGTTGAGGTACGCGGCCACCAACTATTTGTACAATAACAAATAGTTAACTAAGTAATACTTGAAGATTTGTAAACTTTTTTCAGTTTCCCTATTATAAGGAAAGACTCAAAAAATAAAACCAGCAATAAAAAAAAAAAAAAAAAAGATTGTTTAGCATGTGGTAAACTACGTTTTGTAGAGAGTTCAATTACGAACATTTTGACACCAGTCGCAAGGTGCGCTTTTTTGCGTTTTGTAAAATATCTTACTTTTCTTCTCATAACCTCTAACCAAAAAATATTAAACTGATAAAAAATTTGAAAAAACCAACTTTGTGATTTATTACCAAAGATGCTATATTGACAAAATGACTTCAAAATATCGCTATGCCATTAAAAATTTGTAAGTTTTGTTCGAAAATTTTGTTAAATTAGAACAGTTTACATACTCAAAACCGCTATTTTGCAGATAAATGAAGTGAAAGCTATATAATATATTGTTCAGATAATGGTTTATTTTGTTCAAACTGTAGGGAGCATATTATAATTCATATGTAGTGAGTTTGGTCCAAATATCTTCCAGCTAACACATATTTCCACAAAAGATCGATTTTCATCCAATTGTTTATATGGGAGCCATATGAAATAGTAGTTCGATATAAATGATTTGTTACACAGAGTATAAGGGCCTTAAAACACGCTTTAATACTAAACTTGGTTCTTGAAAAACAAAGTATTGCATACGTTATTATATATAAGGAGAGCCACTCCCACTTTGTGAAAATCGGTGCCAAACGTCATACATGTACCCAATCAACAAACTTTTTGACAATTGACCGAACCGTTTTTGAGTTATTAATTTAATTCCAAAAACTGGCAAAAAGGGCCATGGTGCAAAGGTATCAGACATCCCTACATGCAGAGGACTTTCAACTTCAACCTTTGCTGACGATACAGCTATTGTTAGCCTGGAAGTACACCGGTACAGAAGGTTTACATGGCGCAGGCACATTGAAGCTAAGAGAACACAGCTAAAACTAAAAGCCAAAAGCCGCAAAGTCTGGACTACAAGGTCCTGCTCTACAAACTTCGTTCTTAAACCAATTTGATCCTATGGATGACAGCTATGGGGTAATGCGTGCGGCAGTAACATCGAGATCGTCCAAAGAACCCAGTCAAAGATCCTGAGAACTATCTCCGGGGCACCGTGGTACGTTCGCAACGAAAACATCAAGAAAGTTATTGCGGACTACAAGGAAAATTACTTATACAACCTGTCATCGCAACCCAATAATCTCGCTCGAGGCCTTACAAACTCGTGCAGTCGATCCCGTCTTCGTCGTAATGACCGTCCGACCCAGCGATGAGTTGAGGTACATGGGCACCAACTATTTGTCCAACAACAAACAGTTAATTAAGTAATATTTGTAAGATTTGTTTACTTTTTATTAGCTTCCCTATTTAAAGGAAAGTTTAAAAAAATAAAACCAGCAACATATGGGCATTTCCACAGAAAGACTTATATTTTTGTCGCGTTCGAACCTCATGGTTTTTTGTAAATATCTCGAAAACGAACCCACGCCCAAAAATCTATTTATACAAAAATTAAAGGTCTAATCATAAGCTATAGTATAGCATAGTTTTGCCTGTTGTCAAAATTAAAATTTTGTCGATAAATGGGATTTTTTTCACTATGAATGCGTACGAATGTCGCATTCGACACCATGGAAATGCCCATATATTAAACAAGTAAAAACGTTGCAGTTGGACGCAACCGACTGCGATATACTTTGATTCCAGTTTACATAGCTGTGTTAGGGATTCTGTGTACAAATAGTAATATATGGGGTTTTGGGTATAAATATCAGGCAGAAGGGGTAGGCGTGACATTCAAATTTGTAATACATATCTGTGGCGGATGGCACCTTCTATCCCCCAACAAAAATTGGAGACTCTTGCGCAAAAACTGATAAAGATATAGATATGGACGGTATAAGTGGGCGTGCCATCCAAAATTTTAATGCACACCTGTTACGGATGTCACTAACAGTATGCCCACCAAATTTGCTAATTCTAGCCCAAAAACTGAGAAAGATATAGTTTTCGGATTTTAGAAGGTGGGCGGTATAAGTGGGCATGGCATCCAAAACTTTGGTGCAGATCTGTTACGGATGTCACAAACAATATGACCACCAAATTTGGTGACTCTACCTTAAAAACTGGCGATATACATGCAATTGGATTTTTTTACGTCGGTGGAGCATGGCCCGTTGTTTGGGGGCGTGGCATCCAACATTTTGATGCATATCTGTCAGATGTCAGCATCTACATTTCTACCAAATTTTGTGGCTATAGCTCGAAAACTATAGAAGATAAAGCCATTTTTGTTTATGATTGGAGGGGAGCGTGGGGCGGAAGAGGTGGGAGTGGCATCCAAACTTTTGATGCAGTTTTTTTTAGAATGTCATCGGCTATCTTTCCCCCAAATTTGGTGACTGTAGCTGCAAAAATGTGGGTTATATATGTGTTTTTATCGATTTGCACATCGAGGTGTATCGAATTGTTATCGACTTCCCAGGCCCCCTGAGGTCGTAACACCCTAAATTTAACACTTTGTCTGACGAAGACATGTACCAAGATATTTGCAAAGTTGCAAGGCTCTAGCTTTAAGGGTGTGAAAAAAAGTTGCGTTCATACAGACAGAAAGACACCATGATGGACATTGCACAAATCCAATATACTAGGATACTTTTGGTATCAAAGTATAAAAATCAGCTGTTTAGTTTGATTTGATTGGATCAAAACTTTATTTTGGTAATAAACATTTACATGGCATTTTGCACGTATATGTAACATTTTTTTTTTAAATAGAGTTCCTCTTTGTTATGCTATAATTATTTGACGCCCTCGAAAGTATGCAACAAATAGAGTGAACCACACATTTAGTTGGTACAGAAACCGAGCCCAAGTGGCAACACCTGTTGTTTAGAGCCAAATTGTGATGTAAGCTCGGCTTTCCCAGCGTAGTAGCTGGCAGCTGAAAAAACAAGTACCCGGGTAAAGGGCTGTTTACTGTCAACTTAAGGTAGCATTACACGAGTCAAATATTTGACATAAAATAGATTAAATATTTGACCTTACGTGTAATAGCAAAACTTTTAAACCGAATATTTTATTTCAAACATGTTTGACTATGTTTGACAAAACTCATTTTTTTTGTCAAACATTTGACTCGTGTAATGCTACCTTAAACTTATCTTAACTTTATTCTGAACCTGCATGTTGCAGATTCTTAAGTTAAGTTTGTGTTGATAAGCGTGAAAGGCGAACAGCTGATCAAACCGTTTACAAATTCAAAAATTCAAATAAACAAGCATAAGCTAATTATGTATTTTAGTTGAATATCATAGTTTGTTGTATGATAAAAAGTCAAAGGACTTCAAAAATATAATTTAAAAAAATGTTTGGGCTTATATAATGCCATTAGCTCAATTAGAAATGTGTTTAATTAACGATTCAAAATGCAACGGAGGGCTAACAAAACTGCTATCATAATTTTACAACACTGACACACTGATTTCTTAAGTTAAGTTAAGTTGAGAGTAAACGCATACATTTCCTTAAGTTAAGTTAGATTTAGTTGAGAGTAAACAGCGATTAAGCTACAAAGCCGCTCACAACACCACAATGATTTTTTAGCACAAGCACAGGGTTGCTATTGCCAAAGGAGCTTAAAATGACCTTTTGCATCCTTTGCTTTGCTCTGCAAGTTGCCCTTTGCCTTCTGTTTTTTATACCCTTAATCCATAAAATGGGTATATAAGGGTATAATGGTTTTGTGCAAAAGTATGTAACAGACAGAAGGAAGCATCTCCGATCCATAAAGAATATATATTCTTGATCAGTATCAACAGCCGAGTCGATATAGCCACGTCTGTCTGTCTGTCTGTATATACGCGCCGATCTCGTAGACTGGAGTCTACAAACTGGAAGCTTAAGCTCTTCTATAACAAAATCATAACATGTTTGTTCAAATTATCGATAACACTTCTGGTGGTTCGATATACACAGAGGATCAATAACAAAAAAAGATTTAATTTTAAAATTGTGAAAGCGAGGTTTAAAACTACGGATAAAATTATGAACATTTAAAGAACTTGATCAAAATCGGCTAAGAAACACCGGAGATATAGCAGTTTAAATTTGGTCATTTTGGTCAGGGTATGTCCCAGTCGGGATTTCTCGAATAGAGCCTTTTTAAGGCAGAACCAAACGATGCTTGCGTGCTTAGAGCATTGCAGCAAGAGTGAACGAAAAGCATGCTTGCGTATTAAGCATCAACGTCTATAGCCATACGTTGTCTAATGCTTTGTCTCTTCTTTTTCTTTCTTTTTGAAAGAAAAGAAAAGGATACCAAACAAACCATATGACAGTAGCAGTGGTACATTGTTACCATGTGTTCTTTTCGTATTTCATTTAAAATAAATGTTAACATTTAATGTAATGTGATTTTTTTTTTTGGTAAAAATATTTTATTTTATGCTATAAAACTCCAGAGATTTCGGCTTGTGCAAATTTTAGAATCTCTGAAGCAAAGCTTTCCCTGTTCAGCATGTTCGGCAGATTTCATTTTTCGGTATTTTTTTCAGAGTAAATAAGAGATGATTCAATCAAAAAAAAATTGCCCAAAATGTATTTAATATTTTTTTATTGCCTTCAAGGGTAGCCGCTATTTCATAGATAAGAAAATAAAAATATGCTTAGTCTTGTCTCTTGTGGTTTTTATACAAAACTAGAAAACCCGGCGAACTCCGTTACGCCACCTCGTTTTTTAAACATTTCGTTTGGGGATTAAAAGATGAAGAATGAAATTTTTGAAAAGCAATATTTTTATTTCATTAAGTAACAGCAAGAAATGTAAAGACAGAACTTAAGCGAAGAAGAAGAAAGCAATTATTGTATTCAAGGATGTGTTGAAGAAAATGGTTGGAATCGGAATCACTTCCATCGAACAATGCTTTCAGTGGGTGTTGTGGTGTAAGTAATGGATCCAGTTTGACTTTTCCACTTGCGCAGCACCATCCAGACGTTTCTCTTTTAAACTGGGGACTCTACGGTTTCTCCGGCGCCAAGATCTGAAAATTGATTTTGGTAGAACACAACAAAATAAGACGAAAAACTTAAAAACAATTTATCGATAACTCGCTTGGTTATCGAGATATAGTTTATCTAAATTTTAAAAAAATAGTGAAAAATAATTTTTTTGTGAAGTTAAATTTATTTTGGGAAAAAACGAAAATACTTAATGCAATTTATCGATTTGTTATCGAGTTATCGAGAAAAAATGTTCGAAATGTAAAACGAAGTACGCAAAATAGTTGTTGTTGTTGTCTTCAGTAGCATATGACGTTATATATGCTAATGTCGCAGGGGTAAAAATTTTTTGAACAAAAATCGCGCGATTTGTGGTGTAAGTAATGGATCCAGTTTGACTTTTCCACTTGCGCAGCACCATCCAGACGTTTCTCTTTTAAACTGGGGACTCTACGGTTTCTCCAGCGCCAAGATCTGAAAATTGATTTTGGTAGAACACAACAAAATAGGACGAAAAACTTAAATACAATTTATCGATAGCTCGCTTGGTTATCGAGATATAGTTTATCTAAATTTTAAAAAAATAGTGAAAAATAATAATAACTATAATTGCGTGTTTCGTTTTATAACTATGTTCTTTTGTCTGGTGCAGCAACACTTTCGTATGATTCACCGTTTCGCTGCTAGTTTCGTTAAAAAATTATATACACGCATACATAATTATTTTAATTTTCCGACTTTTAAGTGGCTATAATTCGATAACTTAGTAAGTTATCGATAAATTGTATTTAATATTTTCGATTTATTTTCAGAAATCTATAAAAATACACAAACAAATTTTATTGAAGAACATTTTTTCTCGATAGCTCGGAAATAAATCGAAAAATCGATAAATTGCATTAATTTTTTCTTTCTTTTTCCAAAATACATTTAACTTCACAAAAAAAAATTAATTTTTCACTATTTTTTTAAATTTAGACAAACTATATCTCGATAACCAAGCGAGTTTTCGATAAATTTTGTTTAAGTTTTTCGTCTTATTTTGATGAGTTCTAAAAAAAATCAATTTTCAGATCTTGGTGCCGGAGAAACCGTAGACGTGCCTTTAAACTTTAGCGCATTGCAATATCGACATACAGTCGTCATTGGTCCAATATCTAAATTGTCATCATCACTGTAGTTTGCAGTGGGATCATATTGGAATGCCAAGCGATTGTATGATGCCAATGATCTTCGCTTAAGGCCCAACCAAACGTTGATTACTTGCTTGAAGCATCGCAGGAAGCAAAGTTTCAACATATGCTTCGTCGTGTATCTGCCCAAACGATGCTTACGCACCTTTTCGTTCAGTTTTTCTTCTTCTTTGTTCTTAACGAATGCTTCGCCGCCTGTAGCAAAGTTTCACTGAAATGAAACTTTGCTTCAATGCTAAGCGCTATAGAGTTGTCGCTGTTTTTTTATAATATAGAAAATATTGTTAAAGCTTCATTTTATTGTTTATAAACACATAAATATAATACACTTGATCTATAAAAATTGTGTTATCATTAATTTTAACATAACATTACTCTTAATGTTAACATTTATTTTAAATGTAATAAAAATAGAAAACATGGCAACAATGTACCACAGCTGCTGTCATATGTCTTTCAAAAAAACAAGAAGAAGAGACAAAGCACTTAAGCAACGTATGGGTATAGACGTTGACGCTCAATGCGTAAACTTGCTTTTCGTTCAGTCTTGTTGCGATGCTTCAAGCAAGTAATCAACGTTTGGTTGGGCCTTTACTCAATCGAGCATGTTCTCTTATTTTATTTTGGCTTTGATGATACACTTGTTGCTGGCTTGCATGTCTTGTGCGGCGGCCGA
The DNA here is from genome assembly GCA_018152965.1 of Scaptomyza pallida. Lineage (NCBI taxonomy): Eukaryota > Metazoa > Arthropoda > Insecta > Diptera > Drosophilidae > Scaptomyza > Scaptomyza pallida. Next base: position 1,128,684 of record JAECXP010000046.1, on the reverse strand, counting down.
TGTTCGCACGTCGCACAGTGGGGCATTTGCTCATTTTACATTGCAAAAATAATAGCTTCTAAACTAATGAAGCGATTTTTAAAAATTTAAAAAGCATTTGATAGAAAACTTCTCAAGCTTTATATTGAGTGTTCGTCGAGAGTTCTATATATACGTGTATACGTGCTGCTTAAATATTCAAGGTCAAAGTCAATAAATATTTTTGAGCATATTTTGCCTGTAAAATTCAAAAACAAGTTTTTTTTAATTATAACTGAAAATTTTTAATGATTTCAATAACTATTTAACATCTTTAGTTGTTTTAATTCGATTTTCTAACTAAAATACATTACATTTAAATTGGTATTTTTGCCGATTTTTGAGGTTAATTTTGAATATTTGCTATTGATGACTGATTTTCAACAAAATGATCATCAACATTAATGTTAACTAATAAACTTAACATTTCGGAACTATAGTTGCTTCCTTTTCGTGATCGCACATGTCTAAGCGATGCAAGAAGTGGATCCGATGAGGCTGCCAGCATGTTAAAAAGGTCTTCATTTTGTCGAGCCCGAGAAATTTTGCACGTATTTGTGTATCTGAACCTTTTGTAGTCCTTGTTTTTACATTCCTGTGCTTCTTCAACAGCTCCCCAATTGGCAAGCATTGATACTCTATTAAGTCCTTTCCATGAGCCAAAATCCTATGTACCGTGGGGGTAAGTTTTTTTCTGAAGATACAAATCAGTCAAAAGTTGAGCTGTGTGCGATGTGTATTCGCCAAATTTTGCACCATTTATCATTTCCTTGCAATTTATAATATTTAGGATAACAGCAGGGGCGTAGCTACCGCCGTATCTGCCGTATCAATTATACGGGGCCCCCGGGCCACGCGGGCCCCCAACGTACGTTAGCAAAAATTAATAAAAACTGGTCAACATTTTTTTTTTTAGAATTGGAAAATATGATATGATAATAGTTGATACTAGCTTTCTAGTAGCTTTCTTTATATATATCCCGTAGCTCGAGAATGCAAAAACAAAATGACCAATTAAAGGCTCTAAAAATTATTACAAGGGCCTTATTACACTGCGACCAGATGTTAGATCTTTTGTGCCGAAGGCTCTAAAAATATGCTCAAAGTCTGAGTTTAAAAAAAAAAAATTAACTCCATTAAGGAACTCCTTGAGCTATTGCTTATAAAATTCAATAGTCTTGCATCTAGTTTTCCGGAGGTTATAACAGCATGTTTTTTATTCTTGACCCTTCCGGTTACAACCGCAACTGCTGAAAGAAGTTTCTCAAAGCTAAAACTAATGAAAAAACAAGTAAGAAGGCTCTAGTCGAGAAATCCCGACTAGGACATACCCTTAACCCGATACGTAATGCTTACAGTAACTTGTGTGTCTTATACCCCGATTCCATTAGGCTGCATTTCCATAACAGCGAAGTCGGTAATGCAGGTCGTTTCACTATCAATCCAACTGAAACTCTGTAAATTTTAACAGAAGTCTGTTAAGTGACAGCTGACTGCTAGTTTTGTTTTGTTTGTATGTATTTAATTGGAAATAAAATGAGCGCGAATGCAAACAAAAATTTGGAAGATAGAAAAGCTAAATTAATAGCTTTAATTTGTGCACATAATGCAAACTTAATATTGCAAATGTGTGATGTTATAATAAAATGTATTGAGTTTAGTAGTAATATAAATAAATTAATGGTGGAAAGTCTAGATTTAATAGAGATGCATCGCCAATTCGAAAATAAAAAACGCGCGCCGCCAATTATGTAGAAATTCGTAAGCAATATATGAAATATATGTGAATTTTTTTTCATTAAAGTATATTACATTGTTGGAGCGACATGGAATGTTTTGGGAGCGTGATGTACCTGCAAACTCAGATGCTTTTTTCAAGGAGAGTTTTCGAATGGAGAGAGATAATTTTACTATTCTCGTCGAGCGACTGCACCGGTTGTCGAAGCAAGACACCTCATTCCGGAAAGCTATACCACTTGAAAACGGATAGCCATCGCCCTTTACGCACTTGGTTCATCAGCGGAGTACCGCGTAGTGGGCCGGCTGTTTGGAGTATCTCCTTCAATGGTTGGAAAAATTCTTCATGAATTTTGTGGTGAAGTATACAGGGAACTGAAAGCTGAGTTCTTGCCGCGGGACTTCATAACGCAGGAAAAAGTGGAAGAATGCGTTAAAGGTTTCGAAAAGATTGGATTTCCGCAGTGCTTTGGGGCAATTGGTGAGTTCTATTTATTTATTTTAAATCACAGCTTTAATAGAACAATTTATTTTTTAGATGGAAGCCACATTGAAATACATCCCGCTGCAAGTGAAGCTGTGGATTACCACAATTATAAAGGATGGTACTCTACCATTCTATTTGCGCTAGTGGATTATCGGTAATACGTGTTTCTGACATCAAATATTATTATTCTAATGTGTTTTTCTTGATTAAAGTTACAGATTTATGTATGTTAACGTTGGTTGCCCCGGTCGTTGCCATGACTCACAAGTTTACGAGTCAAGTAATTTGAAGAGAATGGTGAATGACACATCTCTTTTAGAGATAATGCCAAACGTATTGCTGGAGTAGACGTGCCTGTAGTTTTGCTTGGAGACTCGGCCTTTAAATTTTCCACAACCCTAATAAAGCCGTACCCATTCAGTGTGTCTGCAGGGGAAGGCCAAAAAGAATTCAATTATGCATTGTCCAAAGCTAGACGAATGGTTGAAAACGCCTTTGGACATCTGAAGGCACGGTTCCGCAGGATTGGGAAAGGGCTCGACAATAGATGCGACAAGGTCCCAAATATAATTATGGCATGCTGTATTTTGCACAACTTTTTAAATGAAAAGAACAGTGTGCCTTTGGAAAGTTGGACAGATACACCTAACATACGCGAGCAGCCAGAGCACATCTCTTTGTCTCACGATACCTTTCCACCCGCTGAAACAATTAGGCAGGCTATTTTAAGATCAGTAACAAATACAGTAGAATAAACAAAATTATTATATTCAAAGAAACATGTTTTTTTTATTTAAATAATTACAATTTTTTAAGAATTTCCTCTTGGAATTTCGTGGTAGAATTCGACAACCTCTCCATAACTTCGCTTAAATTTGTTAAAATTTTTAACTGTGCCTCAGCAATGCCCACCATATCATCGTTGCGTTCCTTGTTCTGCTCCAGCAACTCTTGTTGCAGCGTAATATCTGCCTGCTTTCCAACCTTGCGTTTTTATTAGGCGTTGCATCTGAATTTTCCAGTGGCGACATGCTTGAAGCGCGTGAGCATGAGGGTTGCTCGCTGCAGGGCAAACTCGTAGATCTTATTGAGCGCGGGAGGCTGGAGGCTCGAGAGCATGATGCATTTTCACAACCTTCCAATTCTTCCAAGTAAGGTGTCTCCGCACGCACACCATCGTCCTCGGCGCTATCAAAATAAGTTGGTGTGAAGTTTATAGACTTCACACCCCCCAGAAACTTATTTAATCTGGCAAAATATTTCCATTTTGAAGGTGTGCCTCCCGATGGTCCGGTTACTTTCAACTCAATTCTGTTAACAAAAAAAAAAATTAGTTTTAAGAACAATTATACTGTATGGAATATTTTATTACCTTTACTTCCGTAACATGTTGTCAATTTTGGACTTGACATCCTTCCCGGTCACCTCATTATATCCATTGTGTTTTAGAGTTTCGGCTATCCGTGCATAGATGTGGGAGTTTCGTTGTGCCGATCTCAGTCCCACCATATTATCTTCCTATTCTTCTATGAGAATGGCCTCGAACCTCTCATCCCACCTTTTATTTTTGTTTTGAGTGATTTTGTTTTCTGCCATCTGTGTATTTAAATTATAATTAATCATTAATTATAATTACACTTACCTTCACAATATTTCAAAACAGTTTAAATTTTTAATGTATGTACGTACGTATGTTTTAGCACTTGCTGACAAGCAGATTTTGATTTGTTTGTATGTGTGCATTGCACTTGTTGACAAGCTGTTTTACTCAATTTGGCACTGTTCATAACCAAATATCGATAAGAAATTTGGTATTTTTGTTGGTTTCAGCACTGTAATGCTCCTCTGTTAACGCAAGATGAGCATCTTCGTAACAGCCAAAGTCCGTATATAATTAATGCAATAGGGAATGTCGATTCCAGCTGAGCGAAATTGAATATGATTCAGATTCAGTACATAGGAATCTAATTCAAATTAATGCTGCATTCCCGAGTTCCAATTGCATACATGCATTTTGCTTGCAGTGGAATCGGGGTATTATACCAGTGACCAATATAACTTAACTTCAAACTGCGATATCTGCGGTGTTCGTTAACCGATTTTGATCAAATTTTTTTAAATGTTCATTATTTTATCCGTAGTCTCAAACCTTTTTTTCACAATTTTTAAATTCAAGATTATTTTGTTAGCGATAACATATGTATATCGGAAACCAGAAGTGATCGATAATTTGAAGCAAACTTGATCTTCTCATGGTATAGGAGAGTTTAAGTTTCAAGTTTAAAGTCTCTAGCTTTTATAGTCTCTGAGATCGGCGCGTTCATACGGACAGACAGACAGACAGACAGACGGACAGACGGACATGGCTAGATCGACTCGGCTGTTGATGCTGATCAAGAATATATATACTTTATAGGGTCGGAGATGCTTCCTTCTGTCTGTTACATACATTTGCACAAAACCATTATACCCTTATTTACCCATTTTATGGGTTAAGGGTATAATTACCTTAGAGCTTCGATAGGGCAAAAACGCCTCTCAGACCTGTCCCTATTGTCAATAGAGTCAGAAACATTAGAGAAATTAAAGTCATCATCAGCGGTAAATGATTTAATAAATCAGTTTGCCGAAAAAAAGGCAAGGAGAGTAAATATTTAATTTAAATTGTTTGTAAAAATAGATAATTATGATTAATAAATATGTTTTTTAATTGTATGCAAAAAATTTTTTTCTTTTGTGAGAAATCTTTACCCTTATTAAGGGCCCCCAAAAAAATTTGTATACAAGGCCCCGCCAAGGCACGCTACGCTTCTGGATTACAGCCAACCTTTTGATGATCTCATGATTAACACCTGTTATCAAACATGTCATTTTATCATTTAAAAAAAATCGCCTGGAAGTATTTCCGTCATTTGTATTCCCGTATCCATGCTTTGGGCAGTCAACTTTCAATCCCAACTTCGGAGAAAACTCAGCTTGTATAATTTCTTTTCTACTCTGTATATCCTCACGAGGTGTATTATCCGTTGCTGTTTCTCCTGGCCGAGGAAGTGTGTAGGCAAGCTTCAAAATAAATTCCAAACACTTTATTCTGCAATGCAAAGGAGAAATTCCATATTCGTAGCAGTTCTCGTCACTCGTTGAGTCGTCTAAATTGTGAAAGTCCTTTTGAGTTTTTATTACAAATAGGACACCTTGAAGTTGAGGAGGTTTTTGTAATTTTATTTAAGACTTAAGGCCCATTCCCAGCAGGCCCGGAATGGAATTTTTATGTTCAACTCTATATAAAACAAGTAAGAAGGCTCTAGTCGAGAAATGCCGTACTAGGAGAGACCTTAACCCGATTCTTAAGTTTGAAGTCTCTAGCTCTTATAGTCTAACTGAGATCTGCGCGTTTATGAACCTATTTTTATCAAATTTTTAAATGTCATTATTTTATCCGTAGTTTCAAACCCATTTCACAATTTTCGGACAGACATGTTATCGGAAAACGGAAAGACAAAGATCAGGTAAGAGACTAATTAATTTAATTTTTATTTTTATAGTCTCTGAGATCTGCGCGTTCATACAGACGGACAGACAGACGGACAGACAGACATGGCTAGATGATGCTGATCAAGAATATATATACTTTATGGGGTCGGAGATGCTTCCTTCTGTCTGTTACATACATTTGCACAAAACCATTATACCCTTATTTACCCATTTTATGGGTTAAGGGTATATAAATCAGTTGTCAGAAATTTTCCAGCAAGAATCAGTAAAGTTAACCGATAGTCCCGATAGTGGAACCAGTGTGGATGTCATAATCAGCTGTTCTTAAAAATGGAATTCTAAGTTTACTATTATAACGGGCAGCTACGAGTGAAAATGGATGAAAAAAAATTTAAAACGCAAGCGTTTTGAATTTGTTGTCACAATGACCAATTTATTTTGTAAGTAATCAAGTAAGGTGACCAACAAATATTAACATTTTCCATAAAAATATTTAGTACATCTAGTCACCCTAACTTTATGTGGAACCTAACGAAATATTCAGCACTTTTCATAAATGAAATTTTTAATTGCTGGGAATGGGCCTCTATCCATCAATCATTGTCAGGAAAAACTGAAAGTTAATCGTGATTGTTTTTCCACTCTTGGTTTGAAAAACAGTAGGTTTCAGTTGGCTAATTTTATTCTGTATGTCGCTTACAGTTGATTTAATTAACTCAGAGGACTTTGCATATGTTAAGAAAATAGGACGACAATAATGAATCTATGATGGTCGAAGATTTTTCCAATGTTCAGAAGTTTCACTAATCAGGCGTAAGGGAACAACAGAAGCCATAAACATATATTTACCTGCCTTTCACACCCTTTTCAAGCCGGTAATTATAAACTCAACATTTCTTAAAGGGGGTACATATAGTCAGGTAGTACTTATAATACAACATATAGCAATGTTATAAATAAACAACACACCCGCTACAGCCAAATTTGCATGCGCTCTTCTTCCTCCTTATACCTGCCGCGTGCTTTTAACGCGAGGTACACCTAGTTTTTTGGATTTATCTCGATTTCCGCAGATTTCCGCAGATTGTGACCAAAAACATATGAAAGATATATCTATCACATGCAAGTGGTCCCACACTTATCCCGTCTTATCCCTGTGAGTTCTATTCCACGAAAGTTCAAAAATAAGGAAAATTTAGTGTATTTTTTAAACGTTTCTAGTTTAATAAGTATTTCAGTTATATTCAATCTTTATAATACAAAATACTAACATTGAACATACTTTTCATATAAAAAAAAGATTTAACCGATTTCAAAAATCTTTTGGATCCATTATTTTTGAAGTATTCTCTGTCGATAACATGTTTTACTTTTGCCAAACGCGTTCATGAAAAAAATGATTCATGCAACGCTTTTCCGGCAGAGGCCCCACTGTGCGTCGTCCTCTAGGCATTTTAGACTATGGACAGACTGGAGAATTTAACAAACGAATTATTTTAACCTCAAAACTGAACAGATTACAATAAGAAGCTGTCAAACAATGTAACGACATGTAATTTAATGGTTACATGATTAGGGATTTTTGTTAAGGGTGTAAAGAACTTTCCCGGTTTTCCTGCATTCCTGTTGAACATTTTCCTTAAATTTGATTGCTACAAACAACACGGAGACCCAGACCTTTCCAAAAAATGCAAAAGCTTGGAAGTCGGTTTTTGCGTTCTGGAGTTATATCGTCAGAAAAAAATTCAGACTTATTTTTATATATATAGATAAATATTTAGTTTTATGTCTTTGCAGTTCGACTCTGAAACCAATTAAAATCAAATCTAACAAGTAAAAACGTTGCAGTCGGACGGAACTGACTGCGATATACTTTGATACCAGTTTACATAGCTGTGGGAGCGTTCAAATATTACGTAACGCAATTTTTGAAGATTTTTGACCCCCCCTTGTAACGCACCGTAACGTTTTTCTTAACCCCCTCCCCCCCCCAATTAAGCGTTGCGTTACACTCAAGTGACAATTTTTTTAAAGATTTTTTATCCGCAGCACCTGTGTTTTTTGTTTATTTTTAATACAATTTTGGCTTCACATTTTTCTATTTTAGCTATTTTTTTAATAATGAACTCTTAAAATAAAATGAAATTATTATTTTACCCTTTGGCACTGCAATTAAAAACAGAAAGTTAACTGAAATAAAACATTGTACTCGAAATAAAATCGTATTCCTAACAAAATTAAAAAATAATATTTACCAAGTATCCAAGTAGATCTATAAAAACAATTCTATATAAATTACTGCTCCTCTGTCCACGGGTTTGCTAGCCACTCACACATTTTTTTATCACTGGCATTTGGAGTGCAGACAAAGACGCCTCTGGAATTGTTAAGCCACTTGCATCAACTTCGTCTTCGTCAATCCAGTCAGCATCCTCAGACGATGTTTCATAACGACGCACAATGCAGAGAAGCTCATTCGCCCTTCTGGCAGCAAGGCGCTGTGGCCGTACTTTTATTTCACAATGGTCTGGGACAGTCTTGCCATGCACGTAACGATAGTGCATTTGAACACTCTTGCAAGATGTGAAATAGATCCCACAGGTTGGACATACTCTTTTCTTTAGGTCGAATTGTACAGATGGACAAAAGAAATCGTAAGGCATCTGCTTAAACCCTTCTAGAGGAGATGACAGATCAACGGACAACCTCACAAGAAGTGGCGAAAACTTGGATGTTCCTTTGTCTAGCAAACTGGTTACTAAGAGCTTGCTTGGGGTTTGAATTATTGGGCAAGGTGGCGGCATGGCAGTATCCGCAAACATTGATTTCAATGCACTTCTCGGTGTTGAACAGCAAGATTCATCCGCGCATTTTATTATCTGTAAAAAATATTGCGATTTACGAACGTGAACGCTATACCACGCCAGATTTGGTTCTGCTGGATCCTGCATGATATCTTCGGGCTGTCTATACTCCGCCGAAACGTCGTAGTTATCAATTTTCATTTCCCTCCACACTTCTGCAAGTGTTTCCCCAGCATGCTGAAAATTAAGTTTTTCCAAATCATCATCCGTAGTCATTCCTTTGTCGTCGAGATGAGAACCAAAATGTTCATGAGGCAGAATGACGCCTGCTATTCGCTATAAACAGGGCGTCCAGGTTGTATTTTTTGAAATGTTCAATCGCAGAGTTCTTGACTTTGCGATAACGCGGGTTTTCGTCCGACCCACCATCTACAAAGATGATGATCACTGGCTTCACGGTGTCCGATTCTGTCATTATTAAGGGTTTAAATGACGGTATTGACAAAAGTGATTCGAAGTCATAAGCATGAGTGTTCGCTGTGGAGGATGTGTGTTTCCCGCTCCTTATATATATGTGTGTCGGACCGCTGTAACCAACAGCTTCTTCCTTACTGAAACTGTTAGGTTCCACGTTGACGCCGGCGTATACAGAAGGGATAAGCTTGTGCCGCTCTGCCACGACCCAGTCATGATCAGGTAAAAGTATTCTGTACTCCATATGCATTAAAAGAGGGCTCTGACTTTTCACTGCTGGTAAACCTATTGGTACGCGTGCCTCATCGTCTTGTGATAGAACAAATACTTGCTGCGGTCCCAAAAGAGACGTGAGAGATTCCAATAACCTGATTGTAGCAGTGCAAAACTCTCCGTCCTCATGCTCATGACACAACTCCTAATCATCTCTGTTCGGCGGCGTTCATCAGCAGCGCTGCCATGAATGGCAATATTTATTATTGTCTCTAGGAGAGCAGGTTGCGAGTCAACTAAAGGGGGCCGTCCAGGGGCTGTTTGAGGATGTGCTGCAGCAGGATTGTTTCCCTGACGTTCAGCTTTCTCCAGTTTTTCTTTGGCTCGAAATTTTTTTGCACGATTAGCAGAGTCTCTTTTTATACCCTTAACCCATAAAATGGGTGAATAAGGGTATAATGGTTTTGTGCAAATGTATGTAACAGACAAAAGGAAGCATCTCCGACCGCATAAAGTATATATATTCTTAATCAGCATCAACAGCCGAGTCGATCTAGCCATGTCCGTCTGTCCGTCTGTCTGTCCGTCTGTATGAACGCGTAGATCTCGGAGACTATAAAAGCTAGAGACTTTAAACTTTAAACTTAAGCTCTCCTATACCATGAGAAGATCAAGTTTGTTTTAAATTTTCGATAACATTTCTGGTTTCTGATATACACATGTAATCGATAACAAAAAAATCTTGAATTTCAAAATTGTGAAAATGAGGTTTGAAACTACGGATATAATAATGAACATATAAAAAAATTGGTCAAGAAACACCGGAGATATTTTAGTTTGAGGTTTGGTCATATTGGTCACTGATTTAAGATACCTAAGTAACTGTGAGCGTTAAGTATCGGGTTAAGGGTATGTCCTAGTCGGGATTTCTCGACTAGAGCCTTCTTACTTGTTTTTATTAAACATTTCTCTTCCTCTTGCAACTCATTGCGTAGCTTTTTTATTTCTTCGTGAACATCATCTTTGGCTATACCAGTGTCCCTTGCGTGAGTAAGAACATTTATTCTCTCCTTAACCCCATACGTAAAGCGTACAGTCATTTGTGTATATTTACCCAGTGACCAATATGACCAAAATCACCAAATTTCAAACTGCGATATCTCCGGTGTTTCTTAACCGATTTTAATCAAATTTTTTCAAATGTTCATAATTTGATCAATAGTATTGAACCTCGTTTTTACAATTTTGAAATTCAAGAATTTTTTGTTATCGATCGTATGTGTATATCGGAAACCAAAAGTGTTATCGAAAATTCGAAGCAAACTTGATCTGCTCATGGCTTAGGAGAGTTTAAGTTTCAAGTTTGAAGTCTCTAGCTCTTATTGTCTTTGAGATCTAGGCGTTCATACAGACGGACAGACAGACGGACAGACGGACGGACGGACAGACAGACATGTCTAGATCGACTCGGCTGTTAATGCTGATCAAGAATATATATATGTCGGAGAATGTAGTATGCGGTACTACGTTTGACATGACATGTGTCAGCCCTGGTTTAGTGGGACTCTAGGTGTATGAACTAGAGTCGAGTGTGGCCCCGTATGCATTGCTAGTGTTGGAAAAGGTATGAACGGTCTAATGACAGTTGCATTGCTAGTGTTGGAAAAGGTATGAACGGTCTAATGACAGTTGCATTGCTAGTGTTGGAAAAGGTATGAACGGTCTAATGACAGCTGACGTGTGGATAGACGTTCTCTTTCTTTCCTTTTTGGTTACCGAACAAGCAACACGGCTGCGGGGACTCGCTGCGCTAATCCAGTTAATTTAAAAGCATCAAACGTAAATTTATAGAAAAGATGGCTGATAAATTGCAAGATGATGTCGTCCTGACTGGGGAAGGTAATATTTCCCCGACATCAGAAGTGGGATTCAGCTCTCGTCCAACAACCTTTTCGGAGCAGTTTTATGTGTTGTTCGACCAGCAAAATCGAAATTTTCTGGAGCTGGCGAAAAGTTTAAGGGCATCGGCAAGCGAACCACAGCAACAAGGCGTACTAACACTGCCGAAGTATAATCCGAACATTTCTGGAGGCGATGCTACTCAGTGGTGTGCTACGGTGGAGCTTATTTTTGACGAGAAACCACTAATCGGCAGTGCGCTCATAATGGCATTGAGCAAATCTTTGGAAGGAAGCGCATCACAATGGCTGTCGCAGATATGTTATCCTGGAATAACATGGCAGGAATTTCGGCAGTTATTTGAGCAGCGATACGAGACACCTGAGACGCCAGCAGCAACATTTTTGCGTTTGCTCAGTACCCGTCCAAATAACGGTGAAGGCTTGTCTGCATATGCAAGCCGCATTGTGACGTCGCTATGCACAAAAATTCGTAACATGGATCACGAGCAAATCGCCGTGGCGTTTGTGCTAGGACACATGGCAAATTTCGATCGACGTTTGCAGAGAACTGCATACACGTCGAACATAAAGAATAGACGTGACTTACAATCGGAACTACAAGTTTTTAACTTACTGAAAATCCAAAGCAATACACCAAATTGGGAACCGGAAACCAAGCGTGCCAAAACAATGGAGGTTAAGTGCTATCTTTGTGGCAAACTGGGCCATAAAAAGGTGGACTGCAGAGCCGGAAAAGGGTTCAAAAATTCACCAGCTGAAGGAGAACGTCGTTTCGGAGAGTCTTTTCATCAAGGAAAACATGATCAACATCTGTCGCAGGGAAAGCCGAAAGTGACATGTTACCGTTGTCGTGAGCCGGGCCACATCGCCCCTAAGTGCCCCAAAAACGTGTCGACAGGAGGAACAGGATCCAGGTCAGAAAAGAGGATAGAACTATGCGTCGTGGATGAACCTAAGTCTTTTATGATGGTACAAGGTGAGAAGTTTCCAATATCATTCGACTCTGGAGCAGAGTGCTCATTGGCTAAAGAAAGTATTTCCAATAAGTTAGTTGGTAAGAGAACAAATAATGTAATTTCCTTAAAAGGTATAGGTAATGCCAATATCTACAGCACAGTCCAAATTGAAAGTAACGCTATTATTGACGGCAATTGTTTAGAAATCTTGTTTCACGTAGTTCCGGATGATTGCATGAAAAATAATGTTATTATCGGTAGAGAAGTATTGGCTCAAGGGTTTACAGCAGAAATTTCTTATGATGGCTTTAAAATTGTACGATCTAAAATTGTCAACACATGTAACTTATCGGAGCCAGCTAATTTCGATAATTTAGAAACAGAAGTTTTTGCTGATGAAAGAGTAAAATTAATATCATTGTTGAAGAAGTACTCAACGTCTTTTATTGAAGGCACTCCGCAAACTCGTGTTGATACTGGTGAAATGTGTATTCGTCTGCGTGAACCGACTAAAACTGTACAGAGACGACCGTATAGATTCAGCCCAAGTGAGAGAGAGATAGTACGTACTAAGATCAATGAACTAATAGAATCTAAAGTCATTAGGCCAAGTAGCTCACCGTTTGCTAGCCCTGCGTTGATAGTAAAAAGAATGGGTCTGCCAGGCTTTGTGTCGATTATCGAGAATTAAATAGCAATACAGTGGCCGATAAGTTTCCGTTGCCTTTGATATCGGACCAAATTGCTAGGTTGCGTGGTGCGAAATATTTTACCTCTCTGGACATGGCTAGTGGATACTACCAGATTCCAATGCACCCAGAATCAATTGAATATACTGCCTTCGTTACCCCTGATGGGCAGTATGAGTTTTTGTCAATGCCGTTCGGTTTGAAAAATGCACCGTCAGTGTTCCAAAGAGCTGTAATGAAAGCATTGGGTAATCTCGCACATTCATTTGTAATCGTTTATATGGATGACATATTGATTGTTGCGTCGACTAAAGAAGAAGCATTTGACAGGTTGCAACTTGTGCTAGAAGTGTTGGTAAATGCTGGATTTTCCTTTAATATTTCGAAATGCTTTTTCTTGAGGACTACTGTGCGATATCTTGGCTACGAGGTACAAGCGGGAGAAATACGACCTAATGCAAACAAAATTGAGTCGTTGGTTGCGTTGCCACCTCCAAGATCAGTTGCGACTTTACGTCAGTTTATTGGGTTAGCATCATATTTCCGTCAGTTTGTTTCGGGATTTTCACAGATGATGAAGCCTTTGTATTTTCTTACATCGGAGAAAAATAGTTTTGAATGGGAAGCAGAACATGAAGAGGTTCGTAAGAAAATTATCCACATACTTACAAACAAACCGGTGTTGACCATTTTTGACCCCAAGTATTCAATTGAGTTGCATACTGACGCCAGCTCTATCGGTTATGGAGCCATTCTGTTGCACAGAATAGACAACAAACCCCATGTCATCGAATATTATAGCAAAACGACCAGTTCTTGTGAGTCAAGGTACACTTCATATGAATTAGAAACCCTGGCAGTTGTAAATGCCGTAAAACATTTTCGTCATTACCTTCACTGAAGAAAATTTGTTATATTCACTGATTGTAATTCTCTAAAGTCGTCGCGAACTAAAATCGAGCTGTCACCTAGAGTTTACCGTTGGTGGGAGTTTCTTCAAACGTTTGATTTTGAAATCCAATACAGAGAAGGAAAGCGAATGGCACATGTAGATTTTTTGTCAAGAAACCCAATTCGTCAACAATTGGTTCAAAATAAGGTGCAGGAGAAGCGGGTTGACTTGACAGAAATATCCGAAAATTGGTTACACGTGGAACAACAAAGAGATCCGGAAATTACAGAAATAATTACAAAATTGACAAATGATGATTTGCCATTGGCTTTGGTTGCAACATATGAACTGAGATCGAATGTTTTATACAGAAAAATTCAAAGACACTCTAAAACACGTTGTCTCCCTGTTGTTCCTCGATCTTTCCGCTGGTCTGTAATAAACCAAGTGCATGAGTCTATCATGCATTTGGGGTGGGAAAAAACGTTAGATAAGGTATACGATCACTACTGGTTTACTGGCATGGCAAAATATGTTCGTAGATTTGTTGAGAATTGCATCACTTGCAGAGTGTCGAAATCTGCATCTGGTAAAACACAAGTAGAGCTACACTCAATTCCGAAAATTAGTGTTCCCTGGCATACAATTCATATTGACATATCTGGCAAGCTAAGCGGTAAAAACGACCGCAAAGAGTACATAATCGTACAAATTGACGCCTTCACTAAATATGTTTATTTGTATCACACCTTTTCGCTTGATTCTAACACCTGTATCAATGCAATCCATTCTTCGATTTCCATGTTTGGAGTGCCAACTCGATTGATTGCGGATCAAGGAAGAAGCTTTACAGGTACAAAGTTTGCGGAATTTTGTTCGTCGCAAAAGATACAACTGCATCTGATTGGTACTGGTGCTAGTAGAGCTAATGGCCAGGTCGAGAGGGTAATGAGTACACTTAAGAATCTGTTAACTGCTGTTGAAACAAGCTCTAGATTCTGGCAAGACGCATTGGGGGAGGTGCAGTTGGCACTTAATTGTACGTTAAATCGGGTTACCAAAGCAAGCCCATTAGAACTTTTAATTGGTAAAGTGGCTCGACCGTTGGGGTTGACCCCTATTAGTAATGAAGAAACCGAAATTAATCGGTCAGTGTTGAGAGAGCAAGCAGTTAAAAACATGCAAGATGCCGGCGTGTACGAAAAAAAACGTTTTGATAAAAATAAAGCTAAGGTAATTAGATTCAACGTGGGCGACTATGTATTGCTAAAAAACAGCGAAAGACAGCAAACCAAACTAGATCCAAAATTTAGAGGCCCGTTTTTGGTTACAGAGGTTTTGGACGGAGACCGATACATGTTAAAATCCACGAAATATAATAGACTTTATAAGTATCCACATGAAAGTTTGCGTAAGATGCCAGATGTTGAGATACCAGAAGAGCTGGATATTGACAGAGAAAACTTAAGTTTGTCGAATGAGATAGTTGAATTTGACGAGGATAATCGTGAAGCCATGGTTTATGGTGATGGACGAGGATAATCGTGAAGCCATGGTTTATGGTGATGGACGAGGATAATCGTGAAGCCATGGTGTATGGTGATGGACGAGGATAATCGTGAAGCTGTTGTGTACGGCGATGGACGAGGTTGATCGTGAAGCTGTTGTGTACGGCGATGGACGAGAAGTAGTTGTGTTGTCATTGAGTATGACAAAGTTCGAGCGATATGTTTGCTATTAATTCCGTGAAGAAATTTTAAATTTTAAATGCAAGCACAAGTGCAAACTTTCAATTGACATGGCGTGCTGGGCATCGAATAAAATAAAGCAGTTGATAAAAAAAAAAAAAAAGTTAAGAAATGAAAATTGAATTTGATATCATGGTTGTGTACCTTGATTTAAGAGTTGATATACTATAAGACAGTTTAAGTAACGCAATGTAATTTGATCGATCTAATCCAAGACGGATAAATATTTTGTTTGAAATAATTCATAAAGAGAATGTAAAATTTGAGATTATGTTTATGATCTAAGAAGTTAAATTATAATTATAATAAAGGAAATCAGACAAAGAAGTAAGATTCTGTGACACGAGGACGTGTGAATGTCAGAATGGCCGTGTCGGAGAATGTAGTATGCGGTACTACGTTTGACATGACATGTGTCAGCCCTGGTTTAGTGGGACTCTAGGTGTATGAACTAGAGTCGAGTGTGGCCCCGTATGCATTGCTAGTGTTGGAAAAGGTATGAACGGTCTAATGACAGTTGCATTGCTAGTGTTGGAAAAGGTATGAACGGTCTAATGACAGTTGCATTGCTAGTGTTGGAAAAGGCATGACCGGTCTAATGACAGTTGCATTGCTAGTGTTGGAAAAGGTATGAACGGTCTAATGACAGCTGACGTGTGGATAGACGTTCTCTTTCTTTCCTTTTTGGTTACCGAACAAGCAACACGGCTGCGGGGACTCGCTGCGCTAATCCAGTTAATTTAAAAGCATCAAACGTAAATTTATAGAAAAGATGGCTGATAAATTGCAAGATGATGTCGTCCTGACTGGGGAAGGTAATATTTCCCCGACATATACTTTATGGGGTCGGAGATGCTTCCTTCTGTCTGTTACATACATTTGCACAAAACCATTATACCCTTATTTACCCATTTTATGGGTTAAGGGTATAATAAATTAAGAATAGGTATTATTGACACATGCGATAAAAAAAGCAACATAATTAATATACAACATATACATACAAGCAGATGCACCTGTTTTTTTTTAAGTGCACGAGAATTCAAGGGAACATTGAGACTCACTGTTGCTGGCGTGCTTGATGTTTTCATAGGTAGCAAGACAGAGGCGTAACTAGGGTATGGCAAGCAGGGCACGTGCCATGGGCGCCACTCTATCGGGGGCGCAAAGTGACACCTCAACTTTGAGTATTCAATCGTGATTTTGAACTTCAGTTTTAAATAAAGATACAAAAAGTCAGGGTAGTCGACTATGTATGCTCGCCAGCGAGAAAAACTGAAACGTATACTGCCCAGAAGAGGGGCGGTCCTTCGCTTTCCACCTCGATGTTTTTTCTCGCTCGCACATACTGCTTTCTCCGTCGCGCTTGCGCCCCTCCGCGCTAATCTTTGCATGCAACCAACTTCCTACGTCACGGCACTTCTGGTGTAAACATTACCTTCGCTGAGTGTTTTTCATCTTATTTTTCTCAACACAGTGAAATATTGTTGAATCGTTTGATTGTCACATAAAGATAAAAATTGTGTAGGGAGCGACCATTTCGGTAAGTATTCATTTTTATCGCAGAATATATTATTATTTGTTATATGATGTCTATAATCACTAATTTTGGAAATTCATTATCGAAATTGCATTTTGTTATATGTACATATCAGATCGTCATTTAAATTTTAATAAATACGACTAAATTACTTTTTTACATTATATGCTGCCCTAGCAAACGTTCGTTGATTTTTTTACCGACAAATTTGTCAATATAATTTTATAATTATGTAAACAAATATTTTATAATTTTATTGTCTTATGATTTTTACTTTTTCACCAACAAATTTTCTAGTAGTGACATTACGACAAAATCGAAATTTAGCATTAAGAAACAAGTAAGAAGGCTCTAGTCGAGAAATCCCGACTAGAACATACCCTTAACCCGATAGGTAATGCTTACAGTAACTTGTGTGTATTTACCCAGTGACCAATATAACCAAACTTCAAACTGCGATATCTCTGGTGTTTCTTAACCGATTTTAATCAAATTTTTTTAAATGTTCATTATTTTATCCATAGTTTTAAACCTTATTTTCAGAATTTTGGAATTCATTATTTTGTTGTTATCGATCACATGTGTATATCGGAAACCAGAAGTGCTATCGATAATTCGAAACAAACTTGATCTGCTTATGGAATAGGAGATCTTAAGTTTCAAATTTGAAGTCTCTGGCTCTTATAGTCTCTGAGATCGGCGCGTTCATACAGACAGACAGACAGACGGACAGACAGACGGACAGACGGACATGGCTAGATCGACTCGCCTGTTGATGCTGATCAAGAATATATATACTTTATAGGGTCGGAGATGCTTCCTTCTGTCTGTTACATACATTTGCACAAAACCATTATACCCTTATTTACCCATTTTATGGGTTAAGGGTATAAAAATATCTTTGTTAGCGAATGAGTGCAAGAGCGCTTGGACGTCGCTGCGTGAGAGCTTGCTTGTTGCGTTTTTGCCAGAATATATGCTACCAACAACGGAATAAACATACTTTTTCCACTATTCATCTTGTCTTTATTTTTATTCGCTATTTGTTGTTTACTTTTTTATATTTAATGCCCCAGTGTGTGCCTACGATATTATGCAAAATGGCATATTTTACCATACATTGGAGGTCACACTGGACACGCTTCCAAAATATATCACACATTTTGGACAGGAATTTTTTGCTGTACTGGATACAGGCCTTAACGAAATGCATATAAAATGAGGACTCACGCAACTGCATATGATCATTTCATTTGTGTGTTTTTGTTAAACGCACTCATATTCGGTCATTCACATGCAAAGTTTTGACAAGCAGGCACATATTCAGGGATAAAAATTAAGTGAAAACTAGTGTAAAATGTCGAATAAGTGTAAGAAAAAAACTTTGTCTTTGGAAACTAAAGCTAAAATATTTAAACTCGATGAAGGCGTTCAAGCAAACCGTTTAGCCTTAGATTACAATGTGATATCAGTTATATAAAATCGAAAAAGGAGACAATCTTGAATGCCGTATCAAACACATACCTTTTAAGCCTTTTTTGCTCAATTATCAATGAATAAAATATATTTTTTTTTGAATGTTGAAAACAAATTAATTTTAATTAAAATAACATTCCCTTCGAAGCCTATTTAGCAGAAAAGAAGCCATTTCTTGCCTTAAACGACATTTCAAAATGCGTCCAAAAATTAGAAATTATAAAAAAGTATAACTACCCCAGGAACCAACTGGTTCTAATTTGCGAACGTGCCCTGTACTCACAATTAATATCGAAAACAAAACGACAAACGTAACCCCGATCAAAACAACAACAGCACGTCTGTCACCGTCCGTACTATCAACGAAATCCGACAGCGCGCGGTCAATTACTCCAAACGCCAACAACGAACTCTTGCATGTAAAACCAGGGACTGTAATGATTATAATTTTTATATTAATAATTGAAAAATAAGAATTATTTAGTAATTTTTTTATTTACTTAACCAATAACTCTTATTTTCTGACCTAATAAAAAAAAATTATCAAATAATTGTTAAATTTCAATTTTTTATTAAAAATTGTTGAATAACTCTTATTTTCCAATTTTTATTATAAAAATAAAAAAAATTATTTATCAATATTTATTTTATCAATCAAAAATAAGAGTTTTTTTTTAATTTTTATTTTAGAAATTGAAAATAAAAATTGATTAGAAATATCTTTTGAGCTAAGCAACACAGCTCAAATGTTTACGATACATATTACATATATTTACGATCTGCACTCAAATACCTTTCCATCGATATATCACATGTCCTTCAAGGATCAATAGTAAGGAGCTTGGTAAAAGTTGAATTGTAGAATCAATTTTAATTTTTTTTTTTTTTTTTAAATAAAAATTGAAAAATAACTCTTATTTTTGATTGATAAAATAAAAGTTGATAAACAATTTTTATTTTTTATTTTTATAATAAAAATTGGAAAATAAGAATTATTTAACAATTTTCAATAAGAAATTGAAATTTAACAATTATTTGATAATTTTTTTTATTAAGTTAAAAAATAAGAGTTAGGTATTAATTTATTTATAAAAATTGAAAATAAAAGTTTATTCGATTTTTGGATTATCAGCCAAATAAAAAGTTATTTGGCCGCTTTTGCGTTAACCTTATACCTATATTTGGGTTCGATTTTTTTCAACCCCATAACTCTTATTTGCGGTGCCTGTGTAAAACGCGAAAGAGTACGATCATGCTCTCCGTCTCTTCTGTCCACGACAGCCGCCGAAACTGTAACTGCAACAACAACTGCAGCGGTGCCGACTACCCGTTCAGCTTCCATATTGTGCCTTCTGCGTTATTTCCCAGTTATTCAATGCGATCATAAGACTTGGGCATTTCCTTGAAAGATGGAAAAAGTCTATCATCATAATGATACCAGAGCTGTGACGGGATCAAACAGTCCCCTCGTCGTATAAACCTATAAGCCTTTTATCGTGTCTATCAAAAGGCCTGACGTATAATAACAAATTAACGCTCCCAGCAAACACTCATGAACTGTTAACGTCGTTCCTCTACGACTGGAAGTTTGCAGTAAGATGCAACACTGCAACATCAAGCGAACACCGTATTGAAGCCGGCGTTCCTCAGGTAAGCGTACTTGGGCCGACACTCAACGTTCTCTACACAGCAGACATCCCTGCAGAGGACTTACAATTTCAACCTTTGCTGACAATTCAGCTACTCTTAGTCGATCTAGATGTCCACTGCTTTTACTCTTAACAAGAAAGACTGTCCTCTACTTACGCTGAACAATACCCCACACCCAAAAGCAATCGAAGTAACGTATCTGGAAGTACGATGGTACAGAAGGCTTACATGGCGCAGGCACATTGAAGCTAAGAGAACACAGCTAAAACTAAAAGCCAATAAACTCCACTAGCTTATCAACGCTCGCTCCCCGCAAAGTCTGGACTACAAGGTCCTGCTCTACAAACTTCGTTCTTAAACCAATTTGAACCTATGGATGACAGCTATGGGGTAATGCGTGCAGCAGTAACATCGAGATCGTCCAAAGAACCCAGTCAAAGATCCTGAGAACTATCTCCGGGGCACCGTGGAACGTTCGCAACGAAAACATCAAGAAAGTTATTGCGGACTACAAGGAAAATTACTTTTGCAACCTGTCATCGCAACCCAATAATCTCGCTTGAGTCTTTACAAACTCGTGCAGTCGATCCCGTCTTCGTCGTAATGACCTTCCGAACCACCGATGAGTTGAGGTACATGGCCACCAACAATTTGTCCAACAACAAACATTTAAAAATTAAAATTTGTTTACTTTTTATTAGCTTCCCTATTTTAAGGAAAGATTAAAAAAATAAAACCAGCAATATATAAAAACAAGTAAAAACGTTGCAGTTGGACGCAACCGACTGCGATATACTTTGATACCAGTTTACATAGCTGTGTTAAGGATTCTGTGTGCAAATAGGAATAAAAGGGGGTTTTGGGTATAAATATCAGGCAGAAGGGGTAGGCGTGACATCTAAATTTGTGATACATATCTGTGGCGGATGGCACCTTCTATCCCCCTAACCAAGATTGGACAAAGATATAGAGAAAGACGGTATAAGTGGGCGTGGCAACCAAAATTCTAATGCACAGCTGTTACGGATGTCACTAACAGTATGCCCATCAAATTTAGTGACTGTAGCGCAAAAACTGCCGGAGATATTTCGGTTTTTATTAGGGCGGTGGGGCATGTGCCGTTGTTTGGGGGCGTGGCAAACAAAGTTTTGATGCATATCTGTGTCACATGTCATCATGTACCTTTCTACCAAATTTGGTGGCTATAGCTTTAAAACTGTCGGAGATACAGGCATTTTTGTTTATAATTGATACCATCGAAATCATAGGAAATCGATAATCGATACATAAAAAAATCGTTATAGCACGTATTATATATATCGCTCATTTTCGCATCTAGAGTCAGCAAATTTAGTGTCGACATAGCTCGACATTCCGACTCTTCCGACCGCAGCCGCCTACCAATTCAAATCGAAAATGCCTTTACCATCCATAGTTCTTAAACTATAGCCACCGTATTAGGTAGGAAGGTTGATGTTAAAAATCTGATAAAGATCAGCTTTAAAACTTTGTTTGACACGATCCCAAAGTACGCGCCATGCCTAACCGCCTTTTAAAAACGGGACTGTAGAATCTTTAGTTTAAACCCGCGATGGGTAGCCCTTTGCACACGTTACACAGACTACTCAATCCGTTATTTTGCTACAACAACAACTTTTGACGCCGCGAGCAAGGGATTTATGACCCCCAATAAAACTAAACAACAAACACACAGCAAATGCTCGAGGTTTGACTGTCAAAAGTAGGGTCATAAAAGTGTTCATTTGTGAAAATTTATGACCTCAATATCATTTTGAACACTGTGAAAAAGTATAGGTTGTTTTGATTTGATTAATAAGTAAGGAAACAGTAGATTTTGAAAAACGTATGAATTTCAACAAAAACCGGTTTTTTTTGTGGTGAAAACAGAGTAATAAAAGTGTTCATTTTCCTTTAATTTATGACTTCAGAAGTTGTGTTTGTTGTAGATGTTGTTGTAGTGCTCACAATTGCAAATTCTGCGCCCATCGCTGGCTTCAACCCATCATCAAATTTATTAGGGAAGCAGAAGGCAATACCCAGCAGAGCTCTGCGTTAAATGAGATAATAAGATGCCACCGCTTACAGTCTTAAATCACCATATCTTCTTTTTATAAAATCAAAACGTGTTTAAGTTATTGCAATGGAGTCACCAAGTTTGGTGGGAAGATTGTAATTGATGTCAGCCGAAGATCTGCATCAAAATTTGCCATGCCCACCTATACAACCCACTTCTTAAAATCGAAAAATTCATATCTTTCTTAGTTTTTGTGCTAAAGCTACCAAATTTTGTATGGGGTGGCATTCGAAACATATCTGTATCACATATTTAGATGTCACGCCTGCCCTTTTTGAATACTTTCATCACAGTATATCGCACTTGGTTGCTTCTGCATCGTTTAAACTTGTTAAGAATACTAAAATTAAACAAAAAATCATTCTTAGAATTGACCGTTTCGTTTTTTGTGCTTCTTTATCTTAGCTGTACAGTTTGTATTTTTCAGACATTCATATTTAAAGAATTTATTTGTCCTCTTGAGATTCGTTACATTGAAGTTCAACTTTATCATTGATGATCTGCGAAATATTTAACACACTGGATTTTGCCAAAATTTTCCTTAAAAACGCAGCTTCTGCCAAGTTTGACTATTTCTTCGCAATCTTACCCCAACAAAACATGGTAATTAGGATTTTTTAGAAAATCAAGCGTTTATTCGAAAGATAAGCCAAAACCTGTGTAGTAGTCTGCTTATTAAATTTTATTGTTATTATTATTATTATTATTATTATTATTATTATTATTATTATTATTATTATTATTATTATTATTATTATTATTATTATTATTATTATTATTATTATTATTATTATTATTATTATTATTATTATTATTATTATTATTATTATTATTATTATTATTATTATTATTATTATTATTATTATTATTATTATTATTATTATTATTATTATTATTATTATTATTATTATTATTATTATTATTATTATTATTATTATTATTATTATTATTATTATTATTATTATTATTATTATTATTATTATTATTATTATTATTATTATTATTATTATTATTATTATTATTATTATTATTATTATTATTATTATTATTATTATTATTATTATTATTATTATTATTATTATTATTATTATTATTATTATTATTATTATTATTATTATTATTATTATTATTATTATTATTATTATTATTATTATTATTATTATTATTATTATTATTATTATTATTATTATTATTATTATTATTATTATTATTATTATTATTATTATTATTATTATTATTATTATTATTATTATTATTATTATTATTATTATTATTATTATTATTATTATTATTATTATTATTATTATTATTATTATTATTATTATTATTATTATTATTATTATTATTATTATTATTATTATTATTATTATTATTATTATTATTATTATTATTATTATTATTATTATTATTATTATTATTATTATTATTATTATTATTATTATTATTATTATTATTATTATTATTATTATTATTATTATTATTATTATTATTATTATTATTATTATTATTATTATTATTATTATTATTATTATTATTATTATTATTATTATTATTATTATTATTATTATTATTATTATTATTATTATTATTATTATTATTATTATTATTATTATTATTATTATTATTATTATTATTATTATTATTACTTTAATGTCATATTTTGTTAGCGTTTATTACTTGTTCTTAATACAAATATAACAACCTTAAAATCTATTGTACAGAGTGGAGTATGTGTTCTGGTACAGAAGGATGGCATTGAGGCAACGGTGGTCCCAAGGTAGGATATGTGCGAAGTCGTAAAAGCTCCAAAATTGTATGCAATTCCAAAACATGGGCATAATGTTTACGAACGTTGTCCAATAATTGTCGATGGGTCTTTATTTGTTCCATGCTGTTAGACGGTTAATTACTTATTAATCGTTGCAAAAAATAGATGGCCGATAATTGCAGCTTACCGTTCACGCTGCTCGCGATCTCGACGTTCCTCCATCATCACATCGCGCTGTGAGCTCTGAATAGCAACGCTTACTTTAAGTTGCTCTATTTTGGAATCAATTGAATGATTTTGTCGTTTTATTTCTAGCGTTTTCTGCTTAACACTATCAATTTTAATGTTGCTGTAATAAAAATGGTAAAATATTCCTGAATATATAATATATTTATTGTAGAAAACTTACACACGTTCAATCTGTTTTCTAAATACAGCGATTTTTTGCTCGATAATGCGTTCAATGGCACCAGCTGTCATGTATTTTTGTCGTTCAGCTTTGACTTTGTCCCAATTGCGTAAAATGTTAAGAAACTCAATGGTTACTTTACACTTTTCAATGGCATCCAGCATATACTTAAGATAAGCAATATTGGCTTTATAAAGCTTGTGCTCCCATTCCTTAAAAATAACCTGACGTCGAAATATGGCAACGCGCTGCATAGCTCTTATCTTTTTATTTCCTGCATCCTGACATAAAATAAAAAATAGCAATTAGAAGATATTTTCGCTTAAGTGGCTACTGTTCACCTTTATCATGCGATTAACGTCATTGATATCATCCACATGCATTAGTACACTGTTTGAAAGTGATTTGGTAGATCCCATAACAAATACTTCCACCTGACCAAGTGTCAATGTTACCTGTAGCGTCATATTTCTCATGGCCTCCAACTGAAAAATACATACTTATTATAAGATGCACAAAAATAATTATTTTAATGGTTTCTAATAAAAACCAAAACAAAAAATAAAAAGTCTCTCTAGTCAAGAAATCCCGACTAGGACATACACTTAACCCGATATGTAACGCGTACAGTCATTTGTGTGTATTCTTCTAGTGACCAATATGAACAAACTTCAAACTGCGATAGCTCCGGTGTTTCTTAACCCATTATGATCCATTTTTTTAAATAATATTTTTTATTTATTTTATCCTTAATTCCAAAACAAAATTTTTACAATTTTAAAGCTTAAGATTTTTTTGTTATAGATCACATGTGTATATCGGAAACCAGAAAAGTTATCGATAATTTGAGCCAAACTTGTTATGCGCATGTAATATGAGAGCTTAAGTTTCAAGTTTGAAGTGGCTAGCTTTTATGGTCTCTGAGATCTAGGCGTTCATACAGACAGACGGACAGATAGACATGGCTATATCGACTCGGCTATTGATACTGGTGAAGAATATATATACTTTATGGGGTCGGAGATGCTTCCTTCTGTCTGTTACATACATTTGCATATTGGTCACTGTAAATACACACAAATGAGTGTACGGGTTACATATGTGGTTAAGGGTATGTCCTAGTCGGGATTTCTTGACTGGAGCCTTCTTACTTGTTTTCTTTTAACAATATAAATGTTTTTTTCATAATATGAGGTATTGCCTAATTTTGGAATATAAGAAGCAAGATTTTTGCGATTGGAAAACTAACATAGTGCTGTATTGTGTCCTCCATTTCCCTTTGTGTATGAGCCTTTGTATCCTTAAGACCAGCTATCTCTTTGGTAAGACCATTGCAGGCGCTCTGGCTATCCAGTAACTGATGGCTTATTCCTTTGAGTCGCAGCTCACTCTCGATTTTTTGCCTGCGTAATTTAACAAATGCATCCCAAGCCCTGGCATCAACCGAGGTCGGACAATATTTTGTAGCATCATTATCAGCAATATAGGAAAGAAATTCTGCAATCTCATTGGGCATAGGGAAGGCAACACGTTGCGATTGCTTAGCGCTCAGGCGCTGAGCGACTTCACTGCATATTAGCGATGAGCTAAAAATTTTGTTAGGCAATTTCGGTCGCTTTTTAAAAAGCTTGGTCATCTCGTGAGCGGCGTGTGGTACCGAGTTCAAAAAGTTCCCTCGAAACTGGCGCTCACAGGCGCGATCCCTGGTCTGTTGTGCCTCGAGGCGAGTGCGCACATCCTGCTGCGCCCGCTCCCAAAAGTCCAAAAGGTTTGTGTAGCGTTTTATGTACTCATTCAGCTTGTCAATGTCGCTGCGCAATCTTTTGATTTTTTCACGAAGCTGATCGCGTGAGTTGCTGGTCGTTACCAGGTTAAGCATTCGAACGCGGCCTTGCTTTTGTGCAAAGTCATACTTAAGCTTAAGGAGCATTAGCTCGGCCACTCGTTGGTTCAACTTAAGGATTTGCTTTGTCTTCAGCACCAGCGTTTTAGCTTCGTTTTCGTTTAATATGCGGAGATACTTGCGACGATCTTCTTCGAGCAAACGCACAGCTTCCTCGTAAGCGCGGAATATTTTTTGGTCTTCTAGAGAGTACTCATGTGGCTGCTTTTTAAGCATAAATTCTGGCACAGGTATTTCCTTTTTGATTTCCTCCTCCCAGAGTTTTTCAATTACACCATCCATCATGACAATTAGTGCTCGTGTCCAGAACTCCACAGACCAAAGCAAAAGCCGGCCTCGTTTCCCGCCCGTATCTATAGTTTTGGGCTTGCGTCGATTGATTGCTTTGATCTCAGAATCATCGACCTCCATTATGCATTTTATGACCTCATCCTTAGCCAGAGTAGGCACAGTAAGCTCGGGCGGCTGAAACAAATCCATGTTCAGAAGTCTCAGCATGCAATTCATATTATCATAAATTCGATTAAGCACAGAATTCGTACTAAGCACATTCTCAATGGTCTCTCGCTTTAATTGCTGAACCTCGTGAAAGTGTTTGTTGAACTCCTGCTTTAAGGGATCAATGAGATAATAACGATACTTGCAATTATCGTTGAATATCTGATTCGATGTGACTATTTCTTTAGACTGCATCTGGAATTGAGGAGCCATCATGTGATCGTAGACACTAGGTCCCACCACTACATAAAGCTTTAGTTTGCTAAGCGCCGCCTTTTTCTGGTCGATCTCATCCTCATTTTCATGGTGCCCATGCGCCGCCTCATCGCCCATGTCTTCAATGGACAGAACAGAAAGTCTTATATGATCCTCCAAATCATAGAAACGATATTTATCAAAAAATTTTAAATTGGTTTTACGCGCCATGGCAAAACTTTCGAAATTTGCATCAGCAAAAATAGAACGTACTTTGTAATTTATATTAACAGCATTGCGCGTCACCAGCTGCATTATCCAATCCCGTATGCGTGATTGATCCTGGATTGCACGAACAAGTGATTCGCGCTCTAAGTCGCACAGTTTGTGCGCCTCTTGCGTTAACGCCTCCAGCCACTTGTAGTGGTAGCAAAACTTTTTAAAAATCCCCTTTGATTTACCGGTGACAGAAATGTCATAATCTATCAAAGCCGTCACTTTCGACGAAAAATCATGTATCATTTGAAGAACCTTATCCCTTTTAAAAACATCAGCAGGAAGATACTCCTCCTTAACCTCTAATTTGACTGTAGCTGGAATAAACACTCTTGACACCAATTTTGTTTGCTCTACAATGTATTTTTCCGGTACATTTATTTCGGTATTTTCTCTTACGTTATCTGCCAGAGATGGCAGGCGACTTACTAACAACACATTGGTGGCGCTCAAAACTATCAGGTACCTGCAAAGGTATTAAAGTTTATGTTTTTTTAAGGCTTTTTACTGGCTTTTTCTTATGCCTTAATAAATAACAATTTTTCTTTAAGCTGCCTTCACATTGTCCGTTTTTTCCGTGGCATTTTTTAACCGAACAAAAAAATTGGTATTAAAATTTTCGCAACGGCTAAATCCAAAATCCCACCACTTTAAGTTATAACAAGATCGGGTCACACTTAAACTAAACAAGCTAAACAAGTAAGAAGGCTCTAGTCGAGAAGTCACGACTCGGACATATCCTTAACCCCATATGTAACCCGTACAGTCTTTTGTTTGTATTAACATAGTGAAAAACATGATCAAACGTCAAACTGCGATATCTCAGGTGTTTCTTAACCGATTTTGATCAAATTTATTTTAATATTCATTATTTTATCCATAGTTTCAAACCTCATTTTCACAATTTCAAATTCAAGATTATTAAATAATCGATCACATGTGTATATCGAGAACCAGAAATTTTATCGATAATTTGAAACAAACTTGATCTTTTCATGGTATAGGAGAGCTCAATTTTCAAGTTTGAAGTCTCTAGCTTTTATAGTCTCTCAGATTGGCGTGTTCATACAGACGGGCAGACAGACGGACAGACAACCATGGCTATATCGACTCGGCTGTTGATGCTGATCAAGAATGTATTTACTGTATAGGGTCGGAGATGCTTCCTTCTGTCTGTTACATACATTTGCACAAAACCATTATAACCAATACCATTATTTACCCATTTTATGGGTTAAGGGTATAAAAAAACCAAGCAATAGGTCGCGGTCTATTTTTACCAGTTTGCTAAAATAATTTTGTGTAGTCCCACGAAACGGATCGAGTGAGGGCAGCTTAAGAAGACAAATCAATTCTACGTTCATACAGACGGACTGACAGACAGACGGACAAAGCTATATCAACTCGGGTATACAGCTCAATTCAGAATAAATACACTTTTTGGGGTCGAAGACACAAAAGCTGAGAAAGATATGGAGATTTCAGATATTTAGTGGTAGGCGTGGCATTTATAGTTTTGATGCAGATCTGTTTCCACTAAAAATGGTTTTACCGACAGTATTATAATATCGGTAGAGCTTGAGACCAAAAGCTGGCCTAAGTGCAAATGCACTTCTAAATTGTAGAAATACAATTAAAGGCGTCTAGTTTCCAGAGCATCATGAAAAATGTCGCATGACATAAAGGGTATAATGATTTTTTGCACAAGTACAAAAAGACAGAAGGAAGAAAATATTAATAAAATATAATAACTGTCAATTAAATTATCTAGAAACCAAACAAAGTAAAGTCCTTAAACTGCAGTCATTCCGACATGAAAAAATTGTTTATCTTTCACAGATGGTGACTTTAGATGGCACACCCACCGTGCTATAGATATTAAAACCGACCTTTTTGGATCGAAAACCGCCATATCTTTCTAAGCTCTCGTGCTAGAGTAACCAGTTCAGGCCATATAGCTAGTGACATGCATCAAAGATCTGCATAAAGTTTGCCTGGCCAGCCAATACCAACAATATTTTAAAACCATTATATGCCCCCTTTTGCAAATTGACTCCTTTATTCCCTTTTTGGATCAGAGTATTTCGGCAATGGTTACGAACGACGGCAAAAATGACTGCTGTTTAGAGTATGCTAAATAAAAAGCATTTAAAGAGTTTCGGTACCTACTTGGAATTAAAGCACTCCCTGGCTCGCAATACGTAATGTGGCCGAAAGAATAGTGAGATAAAGCGGGACATCATGAACGGTTTTTTTGAACGCTTGTGCTGACGAAAGTGGATCATAATGCCCTCAACGCCCCACGTAAGAAGATGTTTGGTCATGCCAACGTCAATTATGTGTCCAAAGTGAGCCGATTCTATTGAAGCAATCCACTGAAGTTCGCTGCTCTCGTTAAGGACATACTGATCAAAAATGGAGCTGTCCTTAACCACTGCAACTATCTCAACTAGCACCCACCTACCCATGGGTGGTTGCACGATAAATGCAACATAAGTGTTAGGCAATGTTAACTCTCTTCTATGCAATCGCCTGTCCTTGCCCCAATTGTATATCCACATCTCATCGGCATGGCCCGGTTTTTGTACGCTCTTATCACGTGATATCATCACTAAAAGTCGTGGCCCCTCTACTAGCAGGAAACTGTGTACAAACACCTGCTTTACCAGCTGGTCATCATTGATGGAAAAATAGTATGTCATTTTGGGAGGACGATATTCCAAATTTACAATGTGTAGCGCCTTAGCTTGGTCCTGGAAAACAGCACAATTATCGTGAAAATCCATTGCAAAAACAGCTGCCGAATCGCAAGTCAGTTCATGGACTATGTTTGGCACTGAGGGTTTCTCAAAATGCATTAAAACTAGGCCTCCATCGACAGTGCCCACCATAACATATGGATTGCTGCGATGCGTGCACATAGCACAGGCCATCGGAATGGCCACACTTGAAATCGTTTTGCCGCTTGGTAAATCCATTATCGCAATACCATCGTTATGCAACACCAGGACGCACTCTTCCTTGAAACAAGATAGAATACGGAATGCTAACACTGGTTTGCCAGCAACAATAACTTGCTTCAGTTTGCCCTCATTCTCCTCGACCACCACTTGATCAATGCTGCCCAGTTCTCGTAAGCCATAAAGCTCTCCATTCTGATTGCTTATGAACAAAGTGATTTGCGTCAAGCCCTGATCAATTGTCCATTCGACGGTAAAATTGCCAGACTTCTTCTTTATGTAGAACGCCATATTGCTGTTTGAGATCAGGAATCCCATTCGGTGATATGTGAGAGCGTGGGGACGAGTGTAAGCCTCGTCGACATTTCCCTCGCTTATGTAAGTTGGTGACCAGCGCTGCTTAATCGCGAAACAGGCTATGTCAACCTGAGAGAACTCACCATAATCATTAATTACATAAGGCACATTGTCATCGCTAAAGCACAAAAAATGCTGAGCGGATTTCACATAATTCTTGCCCATTTCAACCTCGGAGACTAGATGCAAATATGCCTCTTTTTCAACATAACACATCTCGTAGCATAAAATACGCATTTCCATCTTGTCGTACTGTACGATTAATGGAAAGCTGCCAGTACCCAGTACTAAGGAAAATAGCCGAGTGACGATAAATGTTGGATGCTCCAGGATCATCGTGCTGGTACGAAAATTAAACACACAAATTGGGTACCTTGGGTACCCACCGATTCCAATAAGTAGATCAAGGTCGGAAAATCGAATCATTGTGTAAGTCAACACAGAGGCTTAAGAGAAAAATTAAAAAAGTTTATATTAAACTTAAGTCGTTAAATAAGGTGGACTAAAAATAGACCCGGAACTATTTATTATCAAGTGAAAACGATGAATTTGAACACAGCCAAATGCGGTCAACACTGATACCAGTATAAAACAAGTACGAAAGCTCTGGTCGAGAAATCCCGACTAGGACTTACCCTTAACGCCATATGTAAACCGTACAGTCATTTGTTTGTATTTACCGTGACCAATATGATCAAACTTCAAACGGCGATATCTTAGGTGTTTCTTAACCGATTTTGATGAAATTTTTTAAGATGTTCATTATTTCATTCATAGTTTTTAACCTCATTTTCACAATTTTGAAATTCTGGCTTTTATTGTTATCGATCCCATGTGTATGCCCAACGAGTATTAAATATTAGAGCGGATGATAGCGAACGTGAGCGAGTAAAATTTTTTCATTTGGCGAACGCAAGTGAGCTCATGGCGAATTCACGAGAGCGGCAATTTCCCCTAGCTAAATCAGCTGCTCATGCTCATGTATTCGCTTTATTGTTATGATTTTAAGGTCTGCCGTCATATTTGCTGTTGTTATTTATGATTTGATTTGTTTATAGACTTGTGTTGTTTTGTAATGCTTTGCTTTGCAAATTAGGCTATTACAATTAATGTAATAAATAATTTCTATGTCTATTACCGCCACCATAAAGACAACGCATCTCTGTTATATACCTAGTGTTGAAATGTATTGTTATGTATTGTTATACCCCAAAACTATATATTAATTTTGGGACATGATACACTTTTCCTTCGTGCAGTTTTAATTCATTCCAAGTAAGCAATCATTTTGCTATATAGTGTATTTGCCAGTATGAAATATAAATATGGTCGGGGTTCAACACCGCAGATCAAAATTATTTAAAATTTTTTTTAAAAAATTTCTATGCTTTTTTTTACTATTTTCTAAATAAAATGTTACATCATACATAATAAATCAATTATCAGCAATAATAATTGTAAATAAGCATTTATTTGCGGACAAAAAAACGGCTGCAGCCAACTACCAAAATTAGCCTAGGTCAGACCCGACTTTGTGTGTTTGCATGTACATATGTATGTACATATGTATGTATGTATATGAGTCTATCGAGAATATACAAAACGCATACACATACACACACATGCAAATGCAGGCAAGGCAAAGAAGACAAGTTTGCGTTAAGTTTCCCAAAAAGGAGTGAAACAACCAAATGTATACCTCTCTCTCTCTCTCTCTCTAGTCGTAGAAGTGTGGACAAAGACGCACACATACAAGTCCGTATGCATGTGCTGCGTATCGATGGGGAATAGACAAAACGCAACAAGACAATAATACAGCACGCGCAAGCTGCGCAAAGTAAAAATACCCTTTGTCCCAAATTCATTTTTGTTTCAGAAAAACTTTAATATTCTATTTGATTATGAATATAGTTACTATCAAGTATTTTAAAACAAAATACGTTTAATTTTCTTTTAGCTTATAAAGTCGTGTATATGCCCCACCTATTGGTAAAGATATGAAGACTTATAATATAGAAATTATATTTAAGTATCTAACGATTACCCATATAATTATGCAAAGTTCATATTAAGTCTATACTACCCTGCCATATAGGGTAGCAGACCGCAGATTGAATCAAAAGTCCGAAATTGCCAAAGTCAAGTTCTGTCACAACAACAAGTGAAGTGAAGAACGGCAACAATTAGTCTTTGTCTTCCCACCCCACATTTGGCAGTCATGACAAAGGCGAAAGACCGATTTGACAAACGGTTCTTGAAGCACTTCCCCATGCATCAGCTGCTTGGCAAAAGGCGAAGAGCGAGCGAATTCGCCTCAGCTGCTTGGCAAAAGGCGAAGAGCGAGCGAATTCGCCGCATGAGCTACGTTTGCTCGCCAACCAAAAATGCACGAGCTATCGTTCGCTATCATCCGCTCTAATATTTAATACTCGTTGGTGTATGCCGAGAACTAGAAATGTTATCGATATTTCGAAACAAACTTGATCTTCCCATAGCTTCCCATAGAAGAGCTTAAGTTTCAAGTTTGAAGTCTCTAGCTCTTCCAGTCTCTGAGATCGGCGCGTTCATACAGACAGACGGACGGACAGACAGACGGACAGACAGACATGGCTTGATCGACTCGGCTGTTGATGCTGATCAAGAATATATATACTTCATAGGGTCGGAGATACTTCCTTCTATCTGTTACATACATTTGCACAAAACCATTTTACCCTTATTTACCCATTTTATTTGTTAAGGGTATAAATAGGTTTTAAATCTGCTTGCAAAGTGCCCATTTACTCGCTTACGTTTTTTCATACATTTTTTTATACTTTGATACCAAAGGTATCATAGTATATTGGGTTTGTGCAATGTCCGTCATGGTGTCTGTCCGTCTGTCCGTCCGTCCGTATGAACGCAACTTTTTTCGACACCCTTAAAGCTAGAGCCTTGCAACTTTGCAAATATCTTGGTACATGTATTCGTCAGACAAAGTGTTAAATTTGGGGCTCTACGACCTCAGGGGGTCTGGGAAATCGATAACAAGTCGATACACCTCGATGTGCGAATCGATAAAACACAAGTATTTCCCACATTTTTGCAGCTAGAGTCACCAAATTTGATGGCAAGATAGCTGCTGACATTCCCCAAAAAACTGCATCAAAAGTTTGGATGCCACGTCACCTTTTCCGCCTCCAGCCCACCGCTATATCTCTCTCAGTTTTCGAGCTAGGCTCTTCAAATTTGGTATGAACATTGTTAGTGGAATCCGTAACAGATCTGCATCAATGTTTTGGATGCCACGCCCACTTATACCGCCCACCTCTATATCTTTGTCAGTTTTTGCGCTAGAGTCTCCAATTTTATACCCAAAACCCTCATATATTACTATTTGCTCTTAAAATTTTTAACACAGCTATGTGAACTGGTATCAAAGTATATCGCAGTCGAATGCGTCCGACTGCAACGTTTTTACTTGTTTTTTTTTTATTCCGTTTTAAAATTTATTCGGAATTCAAGTCGCATTTACACGCTGAAGTATTTCAGTGAAGTGAGCACTAAGATGGATGTTTGGTATAAAAAAGACATATTAAAGGAAATATTTATGTAAATCTATCTGCTATAATAAGGTATCAGAGTACACAAGTAAGCTCAGAACAAGTAAGAAGGCTCTAGTCGAGAAATCCCGACTAGAACATACTCTTAACACGATACTTAACGCTTACAGTTAGTTGGATGTATTAAATCAGTGACAAATATGACCAAACTTCAAACTGCCATATCTCCGGTGTTTCTGAACCGATTTTGATTAAAATTTTTTTAAATGTTCATTATTTTATCCGTAGTTTCAAACCCATGAAATTTAAGATTTTCTTGTTATTACAAAAACTTATGTTCACTCAAGAT
Organism: Scaptomyza pallida; assembly: GCA_018152965.1. Classification (NCBI taxonomy): domain Eukaryota; kingdom Metazoa; phylum Arthropoda; class Insecta; order Diptera; family Drosophilidae; genus Scaptomyza; species Scaptomyza pallida. Next base: position 1,094,231 of record JAECXP010000046.1, on the reverse strand, counting down.
TGTGAAAAGACCTAGATTAATGTTTCAAAAAGATAAGTATCAAAGGGTATGGAAAATAACCTTAATTAATATAGATATTACAGTCTGCTGGCGATAATATGCCACTGCAGGCCTACGCTAAGATATTCTGTTAGTATATTAAGGCCTGTACGCAGATGCCCGTACAGGTTCCGTACCGAAAAAACTTCATATAAAGGCTTTTGTACAGTGACCAGACAAGAATACCATTTGTTAATACGCAGTTCTGTTAGTTACTGTCTGTGCATTATGGTACGGAAGCTATACGGCATCTGCGTACAGGCCTTGAGGCCTAGGACTCGTAAAAATATAATCAGTATATTAATAGAACTCAAAAGAAACAGTAGTTCCACTAATTTCATTGTCTCTGAGCTCGGTCAGCTTATCCGGATGGCCAGATAGACGGACAGATGGACATGTCTATATCGACTGTTGATGGTGATCAAAAAAATATGTATATACTTTATGGGGTTGGAAATTCTTTCTAAATACTTTTGAACAAAACCTTTATAAAACAAGTAAGAAGGCTCTAGTCGAGAAATCCCGACTAGGACATACCCTTAACCCGATACATAATGTTAACAGTAACTTGTGTGTATTTATTCAGTGACCAATATAACCAAACTTCAAACTGCGATATCTCTGGTGTTTCTTACCCGATTTTAATCTAATTTTTAAATGTTCATTATTTTATCCGTAGTCTCAAACCTCATTTTCACAATTTTGAAATTCACAAATTTTTTGTTATCGATCCCATGTGTATATCGGAAACCAGAAGTGTTATCGATAATTTGAAGCAAACTTGTACTGCGCATGGCTTAGGAGAGTTTAAGTTTTAAGTTTGAACTCTCTAGCTCATATAGTCTCTGAGATCGGCGCGTTCATACAGACAGAAGGACGGACAGACGGACGGACAGACGGACAGACAGACATGGCTAGATCGACTCGGCTGTTGATGCTGATCAAGAATATATATACTTTATAGGGTCGGAGATGGTTCCTTCTGTCTGTTACATACATTTGCACAAAACCATTATACCCTTATTTACCCATTTTATGGGTTAAGGGTATAAAAAACTGTACGCGTTACTGAAAGGTCTTAGAATATGTTGTCATCGGAATTTCTTGACTCATAGAGCCGATTTACACGAGGATGTTTGTTAATGGAGTTTTTTCCCTGTAAATGAATCACTATTTTGAATTTTTTGCTGATGTACAAACATCTTTGCTACCCAGCAAACCATAAGAGCTCTAAATGAGCTCATATATGACTCTTTTGTCTGAGCGCTCACACTCATAATGAGCTCAGAAAACAATCATAAGCCCTCAGAAAACACTCATACATGAGTAGGTTTTTCTACTAAACTGGTTACGCATATAAGAGCTCTAAATCCAATTCATAAAAAAGTCTTTTCTGAGTTGTTTTTTGCACTCATATAAGAGCTCTAAATTCTATTCATAAAAGAGTCTTTACTGCTTTGCTTTTTTTTACAAACACCGCTTCAACTTTTATAGTTAACGCTCAGAAAACACGCATAAAAGTAACATATATATGAGCTCATAATTATGAGCGCTTAAAGAACTCATAAATGAGTTCATATATGATTGTTTTCACGAACACCGCTTCAACTTTCACAGTTGGAGTAATTTATTTCTGCGCGTGTCGTCTAACGCTCAGAAAACACGCATAAAAGTAACATATATATAAGCGGGGTAACGACATAAGATCGACGACATAAGTTCGCCAGTACAATTTTTCGGCGGTCTTATGTCGTTTTTTTCTCGGCGAACTTATGTCGTTTTGAAACGACCGATCTGCTCCGGAACATAGCAAACAGTGCCTTAGCAGTGGCGTGAGCCACTGCTTTTACGGCGTTTTCTTCTCGGCGAACTTATGTCGTTTCAAAACGACATAAGATCGCGCGAACTTATGTCGTTTTGAAAACGGCGAACCTATGTCGTCGATCTTATGTCGCTATGCCATATAAGCTCATAATTATGAGCGCTTAAAGAACTCATAAATGAGTTCATAAATGAACTCATTGAAATGAGCGCTCAGAATATGGTTTGCTGGGTATCGATTGATTTGTTTGTGTACAGCTGTAAATATCTGAGTGATTGATTACTTGTTAAAGCTTAGTACGCAGAAATTTACACATTATTTTTAGTGTGTATCGTATTATTAAAAATCCCTCCATTTCACAATTGACGCCTGGAAATAATGTGCTGCTCATTATTTCTAGCAGAAAAATCAGCTGTTTAATGCAATCCACACGATTCACATCAATGTAAAGTATACATTTCTAGCTGCTGCGTACACTTAACATCTCATAGAAATTATGTACAGAAATTATGTACAGAAATTATTTCTAGAGTTTGACACAGCTAGAAATATTTCTAGCTCCTGCGTACTAATGCTTCATTTACACTAGTTGACTTAGCGTCAATTTTCACTCTATCAACAACTGTCAGCCAAGCTCAACACAATATTTGTGTTTAAGGCGCGGTTACAATGTCAGTGTGAGATTGGAAAATGTTTTGTCCCTGTCTGACACAAATATTTTTCACATAATTTTGTCTCACTCATTTCCAATCTCAAACCCATGTCACTTGCATCTCAGCTCCGAGTTGAAAAAAGCTTTACGAAATTTTAGTTTTAAAAGCTCTCAATAGATGGCTTTTTACGAAATTAGTAACATGTGCTTTAAAGCTCCAAAGTTTTTTCCCTCTATTTTACTCAATACAGAGGCAAATGATAATATAAATCACAATTTAGCATTTATTTAGTGCATATTAACGAATATAAACTACCAGCGTACGTCTCAGATTGTTAAAAGCTTTAATCCAATCTCACGCTGACATTGTAAACGCGCCTTTATACTAGTTGACTGAGTTGAGAAAAAATCCGGGCTGTCAACTAAATTTCGTATGGAGCAACGTGCTTAATGTCAACGAGTTGATGATGAAATTGATAAGTATTTAAACTAGTTGGTATCCACATTAGTTGCTGTCAATTATTTTAAGCAATGAATTTTCAGGCAATGCCTGACATATTTTCAATTTTTATGTTTGATAGAGCAACCAAGGTGTTTTTCATTGATAGTTTTTTCTTTGCTATTCACCACCTTGGCTATTAAAATATATTAATTATTAATAGTAGTGTTTTTGATAGAAAAACATAATAGATTGCGACTTGATCAGGGTGAGAAAATTGCTGAAAATTAAATGTTTTGTGTTTACTTTGCAAATTGGGTAGATGGCGTTTATGGTTAACAAATAGATTAAAAAATGCATTCGGTGCACTTGAAAATTAAACACAGATAGCGCTTTGAATTACGATAGAACCAGTGCTGCCAAATTATTATTGCTTCGTCATCAAATACAAGCTCAGAGCTGCAAAATTATCGAAATTTCGATTGGTTGGCTCTCTGGAATATAACAACACTTGAAATATCGAAATTTTGTTTGGTTGGCTCTCTGGAATATACTGTTTTATTTGAATCATTTTGTCACTTCATTCTGGTATCTGATAGAGCACAGAGCGATTTGTTTGTACAAAAAAACTGTTTTTTTTTTATTTTTGTAAAATTTAATAAAATAAGCAATAATGGAATTGATTTTGGAAGAAACAAAAAATATTTGCGTCAATTGTCGATAATAGAAAATATTATTCGTTTGGTGCATCATACACAAAAAAAAAAATTGTGAAAAAAAAAACAATTCTATTTGGATTGTACTTTGGTTGCACTGATGCAGCACTTCCACTATTGTTTTTTTCCTTATATTCCTTATTTTATTATTATGCTATTTAATTTACTTTAGTAAATTTAGTCTTTGCAATTTCTTCCCATGAAGTCTCCCGTTTATTGCGATTTTTGTATGCACCGCTGGTGAAATCCCACAAATTAGTTCTTTCTTCTACTAAGTTAATTAAGGTGTAGCACTGCTCGTCCGACCACAATGCTACCGTCTTTCTGGCGCGTGATGTTTTATTTATTGGTGTTAAATCAACATATTCCACATGAACATCATATAAATTCTCCATTGTTTTGCACAGAAAAATAAATAGCACAATGTCACTCACAGAAAAACACACACTAGAGAAGGACAACTACCAAAATACCTATCGCCCGCAACCGAATCAACTCTACTTTCGATATTAAAAAATCGTTTAATAAAGTTGGTCATCAGCTATCGCCCGCAACCGAATCAACTCTACTTTCGATATTGAAGTATATATCGTTAAATGAAGTTGGTCATATGCTATCGCCCGCAATCGAAACGAATCTACTTTCGATATTGAAATATCGAAATAAATAAATATCGTTGAATAAATTTGGTCAACACAAAGCAAATGAATGAACATGAAGTCAATTTGATTTTGTGTAGTCAACACGTCAATTGTGACATCAACTATTGACACAAAGTGTTTAGACTTTGTTTACATTCAAAGCGTCAACTGTTGTTTTTCGTGTTGTCAAACTATTGGCAACGCAACAGTTGACCAGGTTGACAGCTGTTTACACTAGGGTTGACTAAATTGATGTCAATGTTGACTTGTCTGTCAACTAGTGTAAATACACCTTAAGCTTTATGTCCAGAAATTATTTCTAGCGTTTTTTTATATGGAGTTTTACGCAGCTAGAAGTATTTCTAGCTCCTGCATACTAAGCTTAAATAAAATATTTATTAAAATGGATTCGGCTAAAGAGATTCTGAGTGCGACAGCTATGACGGTTAAGTAGGATATATGATATCTTTAGCTCAAATACTGGCATAAAACAATATGTTTCTGCCTGTGCAACTCTGTGTTGACATTCAATCGGAATGCGACAAAGCAAAATGAGAAAAAACTTCACGACTTTACGAGTCATGAAGTTTGGCATGCAGTTGTTACCCCTCTACACCCTTTGCCTACAAACGAAAACTGCATGACAGAAACAATGTGCTGAAAATTAATTTTATCAGCTGTTAATGCCATTCATACGTTCCACTCTTATGTCATGGATATGACAATTTGGTAAGCAATCTTATGTCATCGATATGACGATTTGGTAAGAAGAATGGTAGAAAAAAAAATTGTGACACCAGACAGTCAATCCTATTCTGCCTGCCGTTAAAAATCGAATAGATTCAGGTTTCACATGTGGCTAGATTCGCCACGCCCAGAATTTTTACTCGCTTTATTGGACCGAAAATTCCTATATCTTCCTCTTTGCAAGCAGGATCTTGATCAGACGAATCTATACTTATATCAGAATATTCCGCAATAGGTTGAGGCCGGTTGCACAGTTTTCTCTCTTTTAAGTTAATGGCATGAACTTACATGGCATGGTCGAAAATTTTGTCAGCTCTGGATACTTGTAAATGTAAATATTAGGACGCAGCACACTCTCAGCAAATCCAAATAGCGGAAAGCGATTGTGACCCGCAATCACGCTTATGTGTAGACCAGTGGTAACAGTTTCTGCCCTGAAGTACGTAACCGCAAGCGTTGACATTTGGGTAAACTTGAGCAAGTTTCCCTCACGCAGGCAGATAACGTCTGGACCCACATTAATAATGCAATTGCTTTCATAGTTGTTGCACCAACTAAATTAAATACGTCTTGATTATTACACGAAAACATTTGTGCGACTAGATCAAAACATACCAAATCGTTGAGCTTATGTTCATTTTACCGTTTGTGAATGTAATATTTTGAGAACTGTTTTTTTCTCAGCCTTTTGTATCAATAAACATATGGGTTGCTAAGGTTTTATAATTTTACCATGGAAACAAAAGTCAAAAGCTGACTATAAAATGTTTAACCGACTGTTGTGAACCTATTAATGAGTATTTAAAGTTCATATATTGAGCAAACATGGCTTAAGCATGTTGCTAATGAGAGTTGGGGTTTGACTGCATGTGAGAATTGTTCGGGGCAGAACAAACGTCATAGCTTTTAAACAAAACAGATATAGAAAAATACAACAGGGTGACTCAATGCCAGCTGTCAAATTAAGGTGTGTGGAAAACCCTTTTCAAACCTATATAGGAAAGGCATATATTCTTGACAGCATCAACAGACCAGTGAACACGTCGATCTCAGAAACTATAAAAGTTAGAGACTTGGAGTAAATGCCCTCTTACACCATGGCAGAACACGCTTGTTAAATGGTCGATAGCCACTCCCAAATTAAAAATACAAATATATAAAATATAAAGTATATATGTATATTCTTGATCAGCATTAAAAGCCAAGTTGACATAGCCATGTCCGTCTGTCTGTATGAACTCGCCGATTTTAGAGACTTAAACCATGAGAAATTTAAATTTTTTAATTTTTAAAATTATCGATAACACTTCAGGTTTCCGATGTACACATGTGATCGATAACAAAGCAAGCTTGAATTTCAAAATTGTGAAAACGAGGTTTCATTTTGGTCTCACACAAATAACTATACGCATTACATAATGGATTAAGGGTATGTCCTAGTCGGGATTTCTCGAATAGAGCATTCTTACTTGTTTAACCTTAACCTTTGTACAAAAGTATGAAAAAGCCAGAAGGAAACATCTCCGACCCCAAATAAAAATATTTGTGATCAGCATCATCAACCGATTTCTTAACTTTAAAAAAGACAGTAGCTTGTTCAGGGACTGAAACATTAAATTGTGACAGGGTCAACAGTTTGCTGGTTAAATCATTTCAATAAAAAACACTTGAGCCAGGCAGCGTTGTCGGCTTAGATTTCCACATCGCATAATCAACGCTTATCAGTTTGTTGGTTTTTTTTCATAATTATTATAGTGCCAGCTCAAAGTTTCAAACTGTACTTTTTGTGTGTTTAATGTATCAGTTTGAAATGCTTATCACAATAAAATAATACTTTAAACAAAAACAAACTACTGAATATGGAGCACCGAGTATAAAATACCCTTGCGGAGTCTTTAAGTTTATTATTTTAAAGACTGTGATGTGACAAAAGATTTGTACTAAAATTAATATGTTTGCTTTTTTTCAATTATGGACTTATTAATACTAATACAAAAAATGCATTTATATAACGGAAACGTCACCAGGTACCTTGGTTTTACCAATTTTAAGACTCTAGCTAGAAAAGTATGAAATGATATGAACATTTTTATTTCTAGCTTGGAACGGCAGAGGTGGGCTAGGCATCAAACTTGAAATGTTTATTTTTGGGAAATGATACCGGCTGTTTTTCCACCATATTTGGTGACTCAAGCTGCTAAAATGTGGGAAATATAAAAGTTTAATCAATTGGCACCTCAAGGTTACTACTTATTATTAACTTACCATATATCAAAAATCTAAAAGTTCAAAGTAGCTAAGTTGTCGGTGGTCACCCCTTAAGGAGAATCTCACGTTTGATATTGATCTTAACTTAAATCAAATACTCTCATTTAAAAACATTACAAATCTTGATGTCTTCAGTTTGGATTAAAAGTAATACATATTATCTTGGCGGTGATGTTAACTTTTCGCAGCTTTACGTATTAAGCATACCATAAGCAATACGGCTTATTAACGAGATTGCCATTACTTTTTCAAGCTTTGGTCACCAAATTTTTTCAAAGATCTGTGAAAAACGGGAATGTATTCTGAATGCAACGTCCAACCATACCGCTCAACTTGTATATCTTGCATATCTTTATCGAGTCAGGCAATTAAGTGAAAAGGTAGATGTTGATCTACATACATAGATGCCACGCTAACCCATGCCGCCCACCTTTTGCACCTTGCAACATTGCAAATATCTTGGTACTGCCCACCTCTTATAACCTGAAATGTCTATGTAGGGGAATTGACGGTGCCATCTGAATAAGATATGCATCACAAATTAGGATATTACGCTTACCCCTTCTGTCTGCCTTTTTATACCCAAAATCGGTATATATATGTATATTATTATTTGCACACAGAATCCCTAACACAGATATATAAACTGGTATCAGAGTATATCGCAGTCGGTTGCGCCCGACTGCAATGTTCTTACTTGTTTTTTTTTAAATATGTTTCATAGTTGATAGGATGTAAATATTTGGTTTTGATTCCTCTCCAAAAGCCTGCTTTTGGTAGAAAGTTTTATATCTCATATATACTTAAAACAAAGCCATTCGTCCATATTATACAACTTTGTATTTCATGTAATCAAGTTTTTATTCAAAATAAGTTGCAAAAATATAGCAGACTACTTATGACAGTAAATAAAAATGAAATAATCAAAAAGAGTGCAATTTGTGATAGAGCTAATCTATAATATGAAAAACTGTTTTGTGTAAATGGAAACTTTTGTTAAATAAACATAGCTTATTGAGTATGATTTTCTAATCAGAACGTGCACAATGCACTTTGACTCAGATAATTAAGATGTTCTTCTGTGTCATTGTAGCTGCTCGTTGTAAATTTAAAGGCCTTGCAAGTGCAGTAAGTCGTTCAGTTCTAAGCATTGAGTGCTGTTGAATAGATCTACTTGAAAACCAAAACTAAATAAAATGGGCAAATTCGTTGTTATTTTCCTGTTGTGCGCTTTTGTGGCTGTAAGTCTAAATATGATTTATGACAGCTTTGAGATTGTTTTTCTTGAATTGAATATGACTAATTGAGTATTATTTTTACAGATGTGCAGTGCAGATGACGTCAAGAAGGATACGTCTGCTTTCGACGAGCTGCAGGCCACAATCGAAGCCCGCATTAAGGAAGTTAAGGAATACATTGACAAGCACGTGGACGAGGCAAAGCTTAAGGAGTTCGCTGAGAAATTCGCTGAGCATGGCAAAAAGTTCGTAACCGAAACACAAGCAGACCTACAGAGTTTGAGCGAGAAGAAACCGTAAATAATATTACAACGACTTTTCAAACATAGACCAACAAGAGCAACATGTGTATTTAAAACTAATCGCATGAATTTCAAGCTGAAACATAAAACTCAGTATTGGCCTTGTATGAAGAGAAATATTATAAACTAAAAGTCAAAAATTTAAAAACAACAAAAACTAAAGTTCGTTAAATAAAGAAATTTACAGACGGTTGAGACTAAAATTTGCAATTTGAAACTTGTGCACGTAAATATTTTAATACCTTGCTAAAGAAACTATTCTTCGAGATAACATTGAGTAACACTTTGCCACTAATTAAATCGAAGCTTTTGTTTCGATTTTGGACTGTCGGTTTTGTTTTTTTACCCTTAACCTATGAAATGGGTAAAAAGGGTATAATGGTTTTGTGCAACTGTCCATCTGTCTGGCTCTCATCGAGAAATTTCGACAAGGACATAACCTTAACCCGTTTAGTAAACCGTTAATTGTGTGTGTTCACGCATCAAAAATACAACCAAACAAATGTTTTTATTTCAACCACAGTTATTATTTTATTTTCACTATTTTAAAATTAAAGTTTTTTTTGTTATCAATCACATGCATGTTTGTATGTATCAGAAAGCAGAAGTGTTATTGATAATTTGACATTTGTTATGCTTATAGTATAGGAATATACCATATATAAATATATAAATATGGACTCTTAAGCTATAAAGTCTCGGAGATCGGTGCGTTTATACGACGAACAGACGGACTTTTGCAAAAAAGGCAGCCCTTTGGCTGCCAACGTCAGTTAACACATAGTACAATATTATTCATGAATTCAACAGGCAAACAGAGGACAGTACCCCATGCTGAAGTTCAGCTGTTATTGATTTGAGTATTGCATTTTTGCATATACATACATATAATATTCTATTCTTGACGCAATATTTGAGTTGATTTTTGTTTTGATAATGGACTGGTCATGTTGTGATGTACTTATTTTACTGCAGATCACTGCCAAACGTGTCTAAGGTAAGGCCCGGCTTTGAATGTATGCATGTTTGTTAGCCATCCACTGGGTGTTAAAGCTGAGACGCGCAAGCTGAATAATGCAAAAAATACGCTCAAGTTCTGCTACTGCTCAACAACAATAGGCAAAGAGAAACAAGACGTACAAGCTGCACAAATCTAAAGCACCCTTTAATATATAACTTATTTTGACAATAGAAATTCAAAATGCTTGTTTCATTGGTTTATTTAATTAATTTATATATAACTGGTTTTTATACCCTTAACCCATAAAATGGGTAAATAAGGGTATAATGGTTTTGTGCAAATGTATGTAAGAAAGAAAGAAGCATCTCCGACCCTATAAAGTACTATATATGTTCTTGATCAGCATTAACAGCCGAGTCGATCTAGCCTTCATCTTACTTGTTTTGATTATTAATGACCGATCTTATTGTCAAACATTAGTAATTATAGAAATTTTTTATAAGTTTTAAGCTTTTATTCACATGAAGCCTATAGTACTCAGCCCACTGGAGAATCGGAAATCAATAAAATCTATAACTCCACCTTATCCTTAAAAAAAACTGATTTGAAACCGGAAATGGCGAAAGCTCGCTTTGTTTTGAAGCTAGAGCCAAAATATGCAAAGCCGAGTTCATTCGCTTCAGCCTTTGCTGGTGGTATATTAGCTCAGTGGATATACTCGATTGACTCGATTGTGCCAACATAAAGAAAAAAAACAGTATTTTCCGCTGCTCTTGATATTGTTATAAGAAAAACTCGGTTCATTATACCCTTAACCCATAACCCGTCTGTATGAACGCACCAATCCCAGAGACTTTAAGAGCTAGAGAATTAAAACTCACAAATTTAAGCTCTCCTATACCACAAGCAAAACAAGTTTGTTTCAAACAATCGATAGCCCTGCTGGTTTCCAAAATACACATGTAATCGATAACAACAAAATCTTGAAATTTAAAATAACAAACTATAGATAAAACAAGTAAGAAGGCTCAAATCAAATCGTAACGCGTACAGTCATTTGTGTGTATTTACCCAGTGCACTGTGGTCCAGAATCTCAAATTGGTGCCCAATATGACTAAACTTCAAACTACGATATCTCCTGTGTTTTTTAACCGATTTTGATAAATGTAAATAAGAAATTCAAGATTTTTTTATCGAGCTCTTGTGTATATCGAAACCCAGAAATGTTATCGATTATTTGAAGCAAACTTGATCTTCTCATGGTATAGGAGAGTTTGAGTTACAAGTTTGAAGTCTCTAGCTCTTAAAGTCTCTGAGATCTACGCGTTCATACAGACAGACAGACATGGCTAGATCGACTCGGCTATTGATGCTGATCAAGAGTAAATATATCTAATAGGGTCGGAGATGCTTCCTTCTGTCTATTACATACATTTGCACAAAACCATTATACCCTTATTTAACCATTTTATGGGTTAAGGGTATAAAAATCATAAAACTTTTTTTTTAATGGATAAAATAAATTTGTTGTGATTTTTTAAATATTTCCAAATTGGAATCACATTCATCCATTTACTTTTTTTGTGGGTATCTACATTATTTGGAATTTTTTCGTGCGACTATAACTTAATTCGTGAATAAGAAAAACAATTTATAATTAATGTGCAACTGAATGACAGATCGAACGGATGTAGTTTCGGTATCTTTCACGAAAGGAGGTGATAGCTTTATTCAAAAAATCTATCTTGAGGTCTTTGTGTAGTCTCCTAATCCTAATGTAAAACGCTGCTCTCACAATGGTTCGCAACACTTTCGATAGGAAAGCTCAAATAAGCGAAAAATCGCCGCTCCCCAAAACTGATTACGTGAATCCAGATCAGTTTTATGATTGATTTTTATATAGGAACCTTATTATGTGCGATAAGCCGTAACCCGGTCTAAGTAGCCTGTAAAGCCGTTTGAGCATGGCTCTTAACTGCTTTCTTTTAATAGTAAGGTGGGCCTTTATGTAAGCCTACTGTCCATTGTACGCACAGTTCGCTGTGGAAGCGTTTGTCCAAAAAAGCTGACTGCGGAAGAGCTGAGTCTACGCAAGGTACTGAAGTTTTTCCAAAGTTGGCTTACGGTTCCAGCCTGAAGCCAGTAAAGAGGTGTGAAGGCAGTAGTGTAAAGAGTGTAAAAAAAACGCCAGGACGCTGCCTCGAGGCACCCCGGGCAAATTGGATTTAGATCGACCTCGGCATTTTTGCATTTGACAAAAAATACCCGATATTACTTAGGTATTAGGTGGAACGACCTTTGTGACATACCCTGTCGGAAGCTTGTCTGACGTCTAATAAAGAGCAGTATTGTTCTTCAAAGCGTTGGTTATGTATGTATCACTACTCTGGTTTACTATGCAAACTGGTTATCCGGTATTTGGTGTTTCTCTTTTTGTATAAGAGTAAAGAATATTCGCAAGAATAAGAATAATCACCAGGTGCTTTCTAGGCGAGCTGTAAATAGTTGGGAGCTTTGCTCGTCGGATCGGCAATAGGAGCCATTGCTGTGCAACAGAGGAGGAGATCTTAATTGGTCCACTTACTAAAGAAATAATTTTTTTGCCAAACATTTTTTTTTTTCAGGCGTGAGTTAGTATTTCCTAAATTCATTTAATACTTGTTATAAAGGTTATCTACAAAAGTATGAGCAAGACACAAGGAAGCATCTTCGACCCCATAAGGTTCATATTATCTTGATCAGCATCCACAGCCATCTGCCTCCCTTCTACATTTGACGAATTTAGCTTAAAAACTTTGGAAATGAATGACGCACCCGACATGGACTAGTCTGCAAGGCTCATATTGGAATTAGATAAAATGTGGACAAGAAATTAGTTTTGCAAAATTTTAAAAATTATTTATTAAGCATTGTTTTGTGTGCTATACATATATGTTTTTTTATGCTGCTGGTTTTTGCTTCTCCTCCAAAATGTCGCCCAGTTTCTTAAGCCAATCAGAGACCATTCCGCTTGCTTTCTCGCCAAGATCTTGAGATTCTTTTTGAATCTTTGCACTTGTATCCTTGAATTTCTGTGAACAAAACGAGACCAATTTATTTCAGGCAATAACTATTTACTTTATGCAACATTATTTACAGCGAAATTCTCCTCGCTAAAGAACTTAGTCGCCGCATCCAACAGTGGCTTAATCTCAGCTGGCACGCTGGGTTGTGCGGCTGGCGCTTCACGTGGCACACGACTTCCGTTGCAGATCTGCGGGGACAAACATTGTATCACAAATAAACAGAAGTGATACAAAGACTTAATTTATAACTCACAGCAACCAAAACAACTAGCAGGAACACAACAGCGATCTTGGCCATTTTGTTTTTTTTATATTTTTTTTTTTAAGAATTAAGCTCTACACAGATGAACACAGCGTCGAGTACTGACTGTAATGCTTGCGACAAGTCAGCAACGAAACCTCGGTGGTCCGTTGTTAATATTCCATGGCTGCTTATATGTATGTTCATGCACATAAACATATACATATTTCTACAGTGAGTTATGCTTTATGTTCATACATAGTAAACCCACAACAGGCTATGCTCTTCAACTTATCAGTAGAGATTGTCCACGTGACATGCGACTGGGCGAACTTTGCAGAGGGCAATAAATTAAAATTTTTAATTAAAAATACACCAGCAAATATTTTAAATACTTACTATACACAAAACTTAGCACAGATTTTTAATAAAAAAAAATCTTAAGACTCAATTATTTTATTACGAGTCAAGTAGTTATATTTAAAATGTTGTAGTCGGACGCAACTGACTGCGATATACTCTGATACCATTTTGCATAGTTGTGTTAAGGATTCTGTGTGCAAATAGTAATACACCCAACTCTTTTATTACACGGTAGATACGTTCCTCAGAAATCCGTGTAAAAAAAAACCGTGTAAAAAAAGAGGCGTTTTCTATAGTACAACGGGGGATACGTTCCATGTGATTTGAAAACCGTGTAAGATGAAATAAAGAACTATATTTACTTCGAAAAACCGTGTAAAAAAAGTTGAAAGCTATAAAATTTCATACAAATTGTATGTTCATATGGCATTTTAATGAGAATTTAAACTTAAAATACATAATTCATATTGGAATCTGTTAATCCAGAATTAAAGAACAGAAAAATTAGAATGGAAATAAAGAAAAAATATTTACATAGCTACATAATTATTCGTCGCTACTTGATAACAAGAGCAATTGTTTGCGACGATCTGGACTAAAGTCGGTATCACCACTGGAGATATTCATCAAATCCAATGGTGAGTGTCTTCCGGTAATAGAGTTTTGAACTGTCGGACTACTTTTCGAAAGGTCTTGCGCCGTCGACTTTTTATTAAGAAATCTTTTATAGAACTTATGTGAAAAATATGTGTGTCAGACAGACCCAAAACATTTTCCAATCTCACGCTGACATTGTAAACGTGCCTTAAGAAATTTCGAATAAGGGGATTTCCCCAGTTACTACTATGTATGTATGTTCATTTCAGCAATGGTGCCAAGTGTTGTAAAAACAAACATAATTACAAAACCGTACTAGATAAAAAAAAATTAAAAAAACTTTTCAACCGTGTAACTTCAAATCCGTGTAAAAAAAAAACCGTGTAAAAAAAGAGTTGGGTGTATAAGGAATTTTGAGTATAAAAGGCAGGCAAATGGGGTAGGCGTGACATCCGAATTTGGGATATAGATCTGTGGCGGATGGCACCTTCAACTCGTTTATCAAGTTTGGGGACTCTAGTGCAACAACTGAAAACAAGTCAGAAGGCTCTAGTCGAGAAATCCCGACTAGGACACACCCTTAACCCCATATGTAACCCGTACAATTATTTGTTTGTATTTACCGTGACCAATATGATCAAACTTCAAAGAGCGGTATCTCCAGTGTTTCTTAACCGATTTTGATCAAATTTTATTAAATGTTCATTATTTCATTCATAGTTTCAAACCTCATTTTCACAGTTTTGAAATTCAAAGTTTTTTTTGTTATCGATCACATGAGTATATCAAGAACCAAAAATGTTATCGATAATTTGAAATAAACTTGATCTTCTCATGGTATGGGAGAGCTTTAGTTTAACGTTCATACAGACAGACAAACAGACGTACATGGCTAGATCGACTCGGCTGTTGATGCTGATCAAGAATATATATACTTTATAGGGTCGGAGTTGCTTCCTTCTATCTGTTACATACATTTGCACAAAACCATTATATCCTTTTTTACCCATTTTATGGGTTAAGGGTATAAATATATAGAGGTGGGCGTGGCAACCAATTACATATTTTCATTTAATGCATATCTTTAGGGGATGGCGACTTTTGCCTCCCTACCTAATTTGGTGACTTTAGCTTAAAACCTCGCGAAGATATGTACATGCATTCCCGCTTTGCAATGGAGGTGGGGCGTGGAATTCAAACTTTTAGTAAGGACTTATGAGGAGGGTCACCATCTAGCTTCCTAACCAAAATTTGGCGACCTTAGCTGCTAAAATTCGAGACACACATTACAGAATATCGACATGTTCCTGAATTATCTTTCTCCTCACAAGGTCTTAGCGCCCCAGAGACACTGCCTCGGGCATGGACCAAGACATTTGCAAAGTTTCAATTCTTTTGCTTTAAACGTGTCTAAGGTACGCGATTTCATAGAGGCAGACGAATCAACGGAGGTTCGGACATCATGATGGTGACTTTCGCCGAGGCTCCAACAACAAATATTCCCTAATGCTGCCAAAAAGGTAAGTTGTCAATCAAAACAGCCATATGCCACAAAACACTGGAACTTGGCAACCACAGTCAGCGAGCGGTTGAATTTCAACCTGAATATCACATATTTTTGTAATCGGCTGATTAGAGTCGTTCGGACCGCGTTCTGCGGATCGACTAGGTTGGCAGTCCCTGCGACAAATGTTCCATATACGGTGACTTGAGCACTGTTTGGACTCTCAGTGTGGTATGAGCAATTTGATGTAATTCCCGCGGATGATCTTGTACGGATCTCTGCCGGTGGACCACACAGTACAGGCTATTGCAATAAAGAGTTGGCTGATCGCCAGGTCTTGACTAGAAGTCAACTCAACAAAGATGTTTTAATACCAATGGTTCTTGCATGCATATACGGGGCGGCGTAGTTTTTTTTTACAAAATAATCGCCCGTATTCCCGTTGTCGTCGTCGACGTCGACGTCGATTCAGAGTCGTTTTCAAATCACATCAACATCGTATCACGTCGACACTAAATCCGTATTCTCTAACAGACTTGTGACGACGACGTCTCGTTATCGATAGTTTAATCGAAAAACACACTTCACTAAGAAATTTGACAGTTGTTTGCCGTTAACTTGATTTCTTTAGTTAAAGATTTGAAGATTTGAGCTCAGTGCAAAGCGCCATCTGTCTTTAATTTTCAAGTGCACCGAATGCATTATTTTATATATTTGTAAATCATAAACGCCATCTACCCAATTTACAATGTAAGCACAAAACATTTCATTTTCACTAATTTTCTCGCCCTTATTAAGGCGCCATCTATCATGATTTGCTATCAAAACGGTAATACAAAGTAAATTGTTACGTTATACAATCACATTTTCGTTTCAATGGTGGCCGTTAACTTCATTTCTTTTGTTAAAGGTTTGAAACATATTTTCGCTTAAACAAAGAAGCATTTAGAAATTGGTCAAATTTACGTTGGAAACGGTGACATTGACCATTCAATTAATTTTAATTATTTTTATTTAACAGTTTTAGTTTTTGTTTTTTTATGGCAATTTCAAGATCTTTTATCTCCATATCTTTAGCGTGTTGCTCAGCTTCCCGCATTTCCCGATTTTGCATCAGCTTAAGTTTTTTTTCTTTTATATCAATTAATTTTTGGGAGCATAGGGAGGCTTCCTCCACAGTGCGCTTTATAGATGTTAAGCTCTCGGAAATTTCGGAAAGCACCCTGTGTTGCATAACACTGTGGTTTTCAAGTAAAGATCGTTTGCTTGCTTGTGTGTTCCCGGTTGCCATTTTTTGGAATCGCGATGTTGTCGGTTCTTGTCCGTTTGTTACCTCTGTGTAATGGTCTGATTCCGCTGTCACGTCGGTACAAATGTCCGTTACTGTTACTGTTTCCAACACAACAGAATTTACACCATGTGCACTTCCTTCGGGGCTTAGCTGCTTTTCAAATTGCAGCAAATTTGCAACACTCTCCTCCAAACAGCTAAGCGCAACTTGTTTATTAATGCCACCTCCAGTAGCTCTACACTCTGCCTTATTTCCAATTAATTTTTTTTTTTTTTTTTTTTTAAAAAATTTTTTTTTTTTTTTTAAATTTTTAATAAAAAAAAAAATAATAAATTTTTTTTTTTTTTTTTTTTTTTTTATTGTTTTTATTTCTTTTTTTTTTTTACTTTAAACTTTAAATCTCTCCAAACCTGAAATTTAATCATTTGTTGAAATCGCGGAAATCTAATGCAGTAAACCAAAATACCTTTTGCCAGCCATCGCCATTTCTTATCGGCGGTCCAAAAGCGTTTAATATTGTACTTATTTTTTCCCATTCTTCATTGAAGTTGAATGGCACATGTCCTCTCTTAAACCCCTTTGCCAAAGAAGGATTTTTTTCCATCTCTTCTACAAGTTTTTCAAATTGTTTCGAATTTGTAATTTTCATTTTGAAAAATTTATTTTTGTCGTTCACTGTCGTCACAGAACAAGTCGACGACAAAAACAGAGTCGTCTCAAAACAATATCGTCGTCACTTTAAGTTACAGAATACGGATAATGTGACAATAGTTGTCGATAGGTATCGATAACGACAACGAGAATACCGAATTTTGATTGTAGTCGTCAGACGACGACGTTTTGTGTCGACGACGACAACGGGAATACGGGCGAATATAGTTTTTTTTACAAAATAAAAGTGTTTTTATTTTATGTTTTTGTCCGATGTATCAGTTTTGCGGAACATTAATAAGCTTGGTGTATACTTATTGACACAGTGGCTGTAAAAGTCAACATAAATAGTCAAAACTCATATTACCCGTGAAGTTGGCGTGCCGTAGAATATCATCCACAGTACAATCCTCTTAAGATCTAAAATCTCAATTTTATCTGGAGTGACTTTTTTTAACTTAAAGTCCTCATATCTTAATCTATGCAAGCAAAATCCCAGCGTAACAGCTGCAAGTGCACTCAGCCGCATTCACAGTTGTTCACTAACAGTCGCTGTCACAGGCACAGTTTGCCGCGACAAGCGAACATCAGTGAAACTAGAATTCATTTAAGTAATTTTTTTTATTCGCTCCCGATACTGATCAGATCTGCTTTTTATTTATTTATTCACATTTTTTTCACCCATAACCCATAAAATGGGTAAATAAGGGTAAAATGGTGCAAATGTATGTAACAGACAGAAGGAAGCATCTCCGACCCTATATAGTATATATATTCTTGATCAGCATCAACAGCGGTGTCGAACTAGCCATGTCTATCCGTCTGTCTGTCCGTCTGTCTATATGAACGCGCGTATATAGATAGTTATAAGATAAATAAGTTAGATTTTGTTTAACAACATATAATAGCAAAGTATTTAATATTCTCTTTTCCACGGCACCATTGAGGTAGAGAATCAGACGCGTCATTATACTTTGATATCAAAGGTACCATAGTATATTGGGTTTGTGCAATGTCCGTTATGGTGTCTGTCCGGCTGTCCGTCCTCTACGACCTTAGGGGGCCTGGGAAATCGATAACAAATCAATACACCTCGATGTGCAAATGGATGAAAAACATATGTATCCCACATTTTAGTAGCTAGAGTCACCAAATTTGGGGGCTAGATAGCCGATGACATCCTCAAAAACTGCATCGAAAGTTTGGATGCCACGCCCACCTCTTTCGCCCACAGCTACCCCCTTCAGTAATAATCGAAAATGACTGTATTTCCCACAGTTTTGAAGCTATACTCACAAAATTTGGTGGGAAGGTAGATGCTGAAATCTTACACGCCCACTGATACTGCCTACCTTCTAAAATCTCAAAACTCTATATTTTTTTCATTTTACCAAATTCCACCACATTATTGTTGACATCCGTAACAGATCTACATTAAAACTTTGAATGCCATGTCCCCACTTATACCGCCCACCTTCTAAAATCTGAAAACTCTATTTTTCACGCCTACCCATACATATCAATGCAACTTTTTTGCATATCTATATGTAGATTACATTTTCTTAAGTTTCTATTTATTAGTGTGTTTGTTTTTGCACGGTATATACATATATTTGCACTTGCATTTTTTGTTAATATATACATATGTACAACAATGTAAAATGTACATATCAGAGACCGGCAGCGGTGTATCGCAAATTCTAGTAAACCGCACAAACACATGGTATTTTGTATACACGAGTAAAAAAAACGACTCATCATATTTTGATGTTTTTTTACTCGTAATTTTTTGACGCGGTGTTTTTTTACTCATGATTTTTATACCCGGTGTTTTTCTTACTCATCATTTTTTGACCCCTAAATCTGTGTGTCGTGTGTGCAGCCGATTCATCTTTTCATGTACCTGTTTTTGTTGTCTTCGTTTTGCAGACAACTAGGGTACAAAAAAAGATTTTCAACAACAAAGCATGGGCTCGCTCATTGCGTATATTCCTAAACGGTGTAAGAATAACGGAGTTAAAATTTGATGTGTGCGAGGCTGACGCATGAAAAAAGTACACGGTGTATTTATCAGTGAGTCTTTTACCACCGGGTATTTTTTGCGACACACTCAAGTACACCCGGTGTTTAAAACACCGCAACCGGTTTGACGCCGTGTCAGAAACACCGCACTCAAATACACCAGGAGTCTAGAACACCACAACTGCATTGACGCGGTGTGTGTACCACCGGCAACGCATTTGAACTAGTAGTGCTGAAATTAGCACTGCTGCAGGTCACTGGTACATATGTGCATTTGCAACAGCAACCAAAGTTACAAATATCAGCTCGAAAATTATATCATAACAACAATGGCAAATGGTAGATGTTGTGTGTTACGTTTTGTTTCAGTTTTATAATTAGCAAGTATGTAGGTAAAACCACCCCCGTAACATATTCTGGTGTGGTTTTGCATCAAAACATTTTTTGTTTAAGCCCTGGAAAAAAAGTTTTGAAAATAGACCTTTGGAAGAATTGAAAAGTTTCAATGGGTACTTAATGGGTTGAGAAGAGGGTTGGATTATCAAAACGGAATTGAAATGGCTTATCCATTGACACCAAACTTTTTTTAAAGTAAGTATAAATTATGCGTAGATGTAACTTTAAATGTTGTCAAAACACTTTCGTGACAAACTGTTCGTTTAAATTGATTAGTTTTAAATCAATGACACCAACAAAAAGTAGCAGTGCGAGCTCAACAACAACAAACGCTACTTGGACCGTAAATCAATTGTCAAAGGCACAAAGAAGAAAAGAAATAAAACCCTGGAGCACACTATGTGTATTTTGTTTTTTCAATAATCAGCAAGTGCGTCACAGCGCATGTGTTGTGTTTTTGTAAACTCGCTCGCGATCGCTTGTGAAGAGGGCAGTAGTGGAATGGGTCATGTGTTTTGTTTTGTTGTCCAAAATAAAAATCTTTTCTTAGTGCTCACTTTCAACCTGAATGGAATATTTTGTAAAAATTTCAGCCTTTTAGCTCTTTTCGTTAAGGCTGTGGGTCTCTCAACAATCAGGACAAACACTTTATTATATACATATATAGACGACCGAAACTATAAGATTGAGCTTACTTTTTATCCCTTTGATACATAAAATGGGTAAATAAGAGTATAATGGTTTTGTGTAAATGTGTGTAACAGACAGAAGAAAGCATCTCTGACCCCATTTAATCAAATATATTTTTGATCAGCATCAACAACCGAGTCGATATAGTCATGTCTGTCTAGCCGTCTGTCTGTTCGTCTGTATGAACGCGCCGAACTCAGAGACTATAAGAGCTAGAGACTTCAAACTTAAGCTCTCCTATATCATAAGCAGAACAAGTTTGTTTTAAATTATCAATAACACTTCTGGTTTCCGATATACACATGGGATCGATAACAAAAAAATCTTGAATTTGAAAATTGTAAAAACGAGGTTTCAAACTATGGGTAAAAAAATAAACCTTTGAAAAAATCAAACCGATAAAAATCGGTTAAGAAACACCAAAGATCTCGCAGCTTAAATTTCATTTTGGTCAATGGTTAAAAAGTATTTGCTTAATACACACAAATGACTGTACGCGTTATGTATAGGGTTAAGGGTATGTCCTAGTCGGGATTTTTTTAAGGTTATTAGATTTTTGTTTCTGTTTATTTTGTTATATTTCGGTTTTCTTTATTTTAATTAATATACAGTAAGTTACAATTTAAGAAACAAAAATTTTAATTATAGTTAGTATAAAAAAATTAATGTTGTATATAGTTTATTTAAAGATGTGTAATTATTTGTGTGGTTGGGATGAGTGTGTGTTGATGTCGGCGTAAATTATAATTTCTGTGGTAGAAGGAAACCGGTACAAAATGTTTAAAAGTTAGTTAATGAGTAAGCAGTGGTTACTTCTTTTTAGCTTGTATGTCCTTAAAATTGTACGATTGTGCGAATTGTCGGCTATTCAGCTGCTAATTAGTTATTGTAAGCTAGTGGTGTTACAGTACCTCTTCATTTTATTGTTTCAGTTTCAAGTTGTTCGTTGGTTGCTTGTTTTAAGCTCTCTGTGCAAAAGATACTGAGTCACATAGGTGAAGCAGAACAGAGGCCATCGGTGTAACGAAATCTTGGCCCTATGTCATCCCGATGCGTCGATGCGGTCTGAGCTTTGATGCCAGCACATCTGGACTGCCGGTCAGCAACTTCATATTCAGCCTGGATCAGGCTCCGTGCACGTTATGCGGGACTTCCACACTCTAGTAGAGTAGCGAGTGAAGGACTGGCTTTGGATGTATTCATGTTACGAGCTTAAACAGCGTTTTTAGGTCAAACTTTGAGCGCGATCATGAGTTTCGCGAGCGTACGCAAAAGCAGGAAAGGGTATCGACGTTTGCTCTTAGAACTAAGCTGGCGATGCACATCAGCGACATAAAAAACGGAATTTCACTATTCATCAATCCGATGTGAATCATTGACCTGGAGGGACTGTTGGTCAAAGAGTCACACCACGGCAAAGCCAGTCAATCGACCGGCCAGTATAAGGTGAACAAGGCGTTTCATGAGTGGAATAAGGTTCCGGCGGAGGCTGCCCCGGACGAGGCAGTCGAAGCTCTATACAGCCCCAGAGACGGTGTCCGTGACGTCATCGCGCTTTTGTGCTGGAACTATGCGCAGCGAGGACATACGCTCTGGGAGTCAGAGGCCACCGAGCGTTAATTACATGGGCTTCGGGCAGTTGTATTGCCGAAATGGAAACAGTTTCGTTCGAGAAGTAGGAGGCTGAGCATGGCGCAGGAAGACGAGCCACGCTCAACAACGTTGCAAAGAATCCAACACATGCATCCGTTAATAACACACTTATTTACAGTTCGCTAACTTATCCTGCATTAAAGTGCCCTTGGGGCTAATATTTGCCAAAGACTTGGTTATTGGATTAACATTTTAAATACCACGAGGAAACTTGCGATCAGCCACTTGTGCATGCCACACGTCCAACCAAGTCATCAAATTTTTTTTCGAAGTTATGTGGACAGACACTATGTATTTTCACCTATGCTTTCGATTTTCCAGAACTTGAGGTCGTAGTGCACTCATAATGATAGAGTGACACGGGCATGAACCAAAATATTTGCAAAGTTTCAAGTCCATTACAATGACCAATATAAGTAAACGCTTGGGCTGCAAAATGAAACATATGAGACCACTGCTGTTAAAGATAAGTTTTATTAAATAAAATATAACAGGTTTAAATTGATGTATTGACAAAGTTTCTAACGCAAAGCTAGTCCAATTCACTAGAGCCTTGTCCTCTTCCCATTGAGTACCACATCATTAAGACCCAGCGATTGAAATTGCTGTAGGCGCTCGACTTGGGTACATAGTCGCTTTTTGAACTGAATTTCGCGACTAAGCATCTTGAGATCGTCGACGCTACACGTGTGATCCCATTTGTCCATATTCTTGGCTATAAGCCTAGCCGTCAACATAATTTTGGACCGAGTCAGACGCAGATAGGAAAAGTCCGTGTTGGCACGTCGCAATTCTTGACGGTACAAAAATATTTGATAGTAAATGCTTGTTGTGTGCATTGATTTAACGTGGCGATTTATCCAATGCTTTCTGAATTTATCCTCATGTTTTTTTGATTTGCTGGGCTTCTTCAGCGTATTCCGATTCTTTTTCTCAAATTTCTTTTTCAGATTTCGGCAGCTCATATTGTGGTATTCTGTCTATAATGGTTAGTGTACTTCTATTGTCAGCACCTCAAAGTTTATCCTTATATAGCAATGCGGCAGTAGGCTCTAGTTAAGATCACTCGCCACTACAGGTAGACAATCTCAATTACTCGTTTGCATGTTTTCAGGCGCATGAGGGTCATAAACATAGTTATTGTTATCTCATTGGTTTTAAAATTTTCCGTAGCGTTAGACTGGGTAATTCAACATGCAATTTATGGCCTTGTGACTGGAATATTGAGTTCCTTCGTCTTTATCGGTACCCGTAGTTGTTGGCGAACCTTAAATACCTAAATACCCAGCCAGCTGTTCGGTTCACTTTTAATCCTCCATTTAGGCTACCTAAACGCCGATCATTTGAAATAGCGATTGATTTTTTCTTAGAACTCTGTAAATGCTTTCGACGAACTCTCGCGACTCGCAATAAAAATGATCTGACATTGTCCTTGCCCCCAACTTTCATATATTTTTAAACTGTCAAAATTTCGTCTCAGGAGTTAAAAGAATTAGTTAAACTTGAATTTATACTTCAGGTGTAAAAATAACATTGCCCTTCTCTTCGCTAAAGAAATTTTGTATTTATTTTTTCAAGTGAAAATGTCGCACATGGATGCAGGATCTTCTGGGGACATGCTA
Source organism: Scaptomyza pallida (assembly GCA_018152965.1). Lineage (NCBI taxonomy): Eukaryota > Metazoa > Arthropoda > Insecta > Diptera > Drosophilidae > Scaptomyza > Scaptomyza pallida. The sequence continues at coordinate 1,070,310 of JAECXP010000046.1, read as the reverse complement.
CCAATTGGTGGCTATAGATAAAACGATTCAGTCACCGATTATCTCTCTTAAAGTGCCGAGTCGAAGTGTGTGTATTCACGCACATAGAAAATGACCAAACTTTTACCTGCGACATTATCGATGTTTCGATTTTATTCAAATTTTTTCAAATGCTCAATATTTTATCCCCAGTTTCAAACCTAACTTTTGCAAAATTTGAAGTACGAGTTTTTTTTGTTATCGATCACATGTGTATATCGAAAACCAGAAAAGTTATCGGTAATTTGAAACAAACTTGTTCTTATTTTACTAGCAACTCATTTTGATTATACTAACATATACATACATATGGACCTATATTATATGTGTTAATAAATGAACACGTTGCTATAGAGCCGATTCTCGCCTTCCGCGACTATCGGCCAAATAAATACATACAGTCCACTAAAAAATAAATTTAATAAAAATGTCCACCAAAATTGGTGACACTAGCGCAAAAACTGAGAAAGATATAGAGTTTTTAAATTTAAGAAGGTGGGCGGTAAAGGTGGGCGTGGTTTTCAAAACTTTGATGCAGATCTGTTACGGATGTCTCTAACAATATGCCCACCAAATTTTGTGATTCTAGCTTAAAAACTGCCGAAGATACATGCATTTTTGTTTTTTTTGGGGCGGTTGAGCATGGCCCTTTGTTTGAAGGCGTGGCATCCAAAATTTTGATGCATATCTGTGTCAGATATCAGCATCTACCTTCATGTCAATTTTGGTGGCTATAGCTTCAAAACTGTAGAAGATACAGCCATTTTTGTTTATAATTTTAGGGGGCTGGGGGCGGAAGAGGTGGGCGTGGCATCCAAACTTTTGATGCATTTTTTGAGGAATGTCACCAGCTATCTTGCTCCAAAATTTGGTGACTCTAGCTGCTAAAATGTGGGATGTATATGTGTTTTATCGATTTGCACATCGAGGTGTATCGACTCGTTATCGATTTCCAAGCCCCCTGAGGTCGTAGAGCCCTAAATTTAACACTTTGTCTGACGAAGGCATGTACCAATATATTAACAAAGTTGCAAGGCTCTAGCTTTAAGGGTGTCGAAAAAAGTTGCGTTCATACAGGCAGACGGACGGACGGACGGACGGACAGATAGCATGACGAACATTGCACAAACCCAATATACTATGATACCTTTGGTATCAAAGTATAAAAAACAAATTAACAAAAGTTGTGATGGATAAAAACGAGCTTTTCAGCATTTTTTGGTAGCAAACGATTACGCTTTTCATCGTAAACGTTACCAGCCTCAGAAAACAACCTCTTACCGTAAACGCTACTTCCAGGCGATGAAAGATAAACTTTTGCAAATTTCGAAAGGTTTGGGTATTGTTTTTCGTTTGCTGACCACCACTTGTAAGGATCGGCCTTCCGATCTAGGCGAACTGTTTTCAAATAAAAATCAAACTTGTTTGCCACAGCATTCTTTTTCACGTTCTCCTCATCATTAGCATTTCCCATATTATCTGTAGCAACTTCTTCAAAGCAGTTCCAGAAACTGTCGTGTATTTCAACAGTCCTATCATTTTCATTCAAGTTTCTTTTCTTACGCGCTGAAGAAGAATCGTCATCGGTACAACTTGGTTCATCACAACTCTTTTTTAGAGCTTCTAGAAAAAAATTTTTTCTTGCTCTTTCTGCTTGAACCAATTCTAGAAAACTCGTTTTAAAGCGATGATCCAGATAATTAGCAACCAGATATTTGTTTTTATCATCGTAGATAATCGCCTTTCTAGCTCGGCCTGCAGTGAAGATCTTATCGTGACTAAATTAGGTACTTTATTAGCTGTCTCTGCTTTTCCCAGATATTTCAATAAAGTTACTGCATGTGAAATCACTTCAGAGATGCAAGAGATACCTAAGTTCCCATTTAGCATGTATCAGATTTATTAAGTTTCATGATCTGTTATGTACAAGGAGACAGCTCGCTTTTGTTCTAATAATCGCTCCATTAAATAATATGTAGAATTCCAGCGTGTGCTCACATCTTGTACTAGTTGGTGGTTTGGCAAGTTAAGTTCTTGTTGAATAGATTTAAGTTTCAGGTCTGCTTAGTCAGAATGCTTCAAATGGGTAACAATTCGTCTCGCACCAGCTATCATCTGACTTGCCTTATTCCAGCTAACGCGCCCCCACCAAGCATGTACTTCGCGCCGAATATTCGGCGCTTCGGCCGACAGCGTTGCCGAATATTCGGTATTCGGCCAATTTACTATTTGTGGCATCTCTACTCTATAGCAACGTGTTCATTTATTAACAATATATATTATATGAATTCTAAACTTAAAAGCAAATATTATCTACAAGTTATAAATATTAAAGGCTTAGTTGTGTCTGGCTTCGTTCTAAAGGGAATTACTGTTAACTCCTTCCTTAGCTGGCGTTTTCACTGAAACTGGAACTGAAATCCCCGTTTCGTTGAGGGGTTGGTTTTCCGCCGTCTCTGACTTTGTGTCATCATCTGTGACCACTGTTGATGAAATGGTAACAGTTTCCTCCTCCTCTTCATCGGTAGCATCAATAACCTGCTCGATTGTTTGCTGTATGAAGTGCTCAAAGAGCTGGAAGTATTGCAATGCATTGTTGGTCACCTGCTCAGTTGGTAGTCCAGTAGTGACCTTTTTCAATGCATCACGTATGAGGACAAGCACTGGCTTACGTGTTGTTATCACCTCGGTTGTGCTAGGAGCTATGGTATCTTTCTCACCATTCTTCTCAACTACAGCAGTTGCGGTTTCAACTTCAGCTTCACTTGGACTCGTTGTTTCAGATTCCTTAATTATTTCATGATCTGTTTTGATGGGCGTGGAGCTTACAACAATGCAATAGATAAGTAAAGCAGCTGTGAATATAAGCAATTATTAGTAAGGAGTTAACAAACCTTTAAGCTTTAATTTACCAAATGTAAAAAATATGTGTTTAACCATATTTGATGTTTATTGTGGGGCAAATCCTCTTAACGAATACGGCAAGTAAGCACAGCTTACTTTCTAGGTTTGCGATCTTTATGAGCGAAACCATTGCTTTGCTTTCGCTTTTTATAGCAATACAAGTTTTGAAGCTTTTGTTGTTTTCCAAAATGAAAGTAAACAAAATAAGGCCCAGTCAGGCAGTTACTCATTTTAATACTGGGGGTCTTAGGTCTTTGGTCTCCAATTTCAAGCTAAAGAAGCCGCTTTTACTGCAACGAACTCTCGGCTCTCTTTTTCCACCACTTTTGTTTACTTTGGTTTTTATCCACACAACAAAAGAAACCAAAATTCACTTTCTCGTTATTTTTTTCAAGATATTTGTATGCTGTGCCCAAGCTTTCTAGACGACTGACATTCGTTTGCCTACCTAATTAACAGCAACATTTAGCTAAGTTAAGGTGCGCTTTATTCGCTTTGTGTTGAAGTAATATGCAAAATATGAAGAATTCTAATACAACGGCATGACTCAAATTTATGTAAATGAAAGAAGGAAGCATTTTTACCCCATACAGTTTTAATAGTCCCGATCATGATCAAAAGCCGAATCGATATTGATATATTAGTACAAAAGTTGGCCGATCTAGTACACATTTTTATGGAAAAATAATACACAATAGGTTGGGTTAGGTTAGGTTGGACCGGCTGACCCTCCCCGGGGGAAGTGCCACACACAGACCACTGAGTGTCCTTTGTGAAGCCGGTGGTAGGATATAGTTGGGACTATCTAGGTGTGTGGTCCTGCGGCGTTTGTATGCTTCGGGAAAATGCTAGAAGCTTGTTTGCTTCCAGCTTGCTGGCCTCCTCTAGCTATACCAGGAAGGGAGGCTGGAGGTGTTGTAAGCGTTTTTTACAAAAGAAAATATATTTCTCTCCGTCCAAATTCTTAAAAACCTACGTGCCAATCCCAAAATAATCAAGAAACTACGACAAGGAAATAACCTTTACTCGTTATGTGTAGAGTTATTAACATATGGGTGCCAGGCGTACACAGGAAATGCATGCTCTTTTGATGTTTTAGTTTATAATGATAATTTAGTTGTTCGTCGTATAATCCTTCCTCCAAATTTCAAAATTCACTTTTCATTCCCTTTACCCCTAAAATGGGTAAATAAGGGTATAATGGTTTTATGCAAATGTATGTAACAGACAGAAGGAAGTATCTCCGACCCCATTAAGTATATATATTCTTGATCAGCATCAATATATGATATATATATATATATATATATACATATATATATATATATTACATATATATATAAATATATAATAATGGGTGTTAGGGCTTGCAAAATGTAAGATGTGAGGATTTTGGGTATGCAAAATGCACGCAGAAGGAGAAGGCGTGGCAGACAAATTATATATACAGATCGGTGGCGGATGGAGGCATGGACCAACACATTTGCAAATTTTCAGGGGTCGAGCTGTACGCACGAACAGATGAAGGGACGAACAGACACCATAACGGACATTGCACAAAACCAATATACTACTGATATCTTCTGGTATCTAAGTATAACAAGTAAAAAAATCGGACGCAACCGACTGCAACATATGTGTACTCTGATACCAGTTTACATAACTGTGTTAATGATTCTATAAATGGTGGCGGATGGCACCTCTTATCCCCATACCAAGCCTGGAGACCCTAGCGCAAAAACTGAGTTTTCAGATTTTAGAAAGGGGGTGGTATAAGTGGGCGTGGCATCCACCTCCCTTCATTTAATGCAGATCTTTGGGTGACTCTAGCTTAAAAACTGGCGAAGTTACATGCATTTCGGTTTTTTTAGGGCGTTCATAATTGGAGGGGGCTGGTTGATACCTTTGGTATCAGAGTATAAAAAGTAAGCTCAATCCTAAAGTTTTGGTCATATTTAAAAACAATTTTTATATAATAATTTTAGGTTTTGCAGGTGCATATGTCCATACAATACGCAATTGAGTATGTATAAGCAATTTGTGCTGTTAAGTTTTTTTTTTTCAAACCGAACAGCTCACTTACTGATCGGTAACGAACTGAACAATAAAATCAGCATTGGTAACAGATTAATAGATTTTCCTGAAATACAATTTTTGTAATGCTCTTGAAAAATAAATAATAATTTTGTCTTTACATGAAGTAGATAAATGTACATACATACATATGTATGTATACAGCAAGAGAAGTCTGCTCAAATAACAAATTAAATTGATTTCCATGCGCATCTCCACCTACGCAGTAGACAAACGAACGATTATAGTTAAACTCGCGTATTTTATTTGCATGTTGACTAGTCCCCTAATTGAAAGAAAAAAAACTCTAGATGGTGACTAGAAGCAGCTTGATTGGTCGAAAATTTGTATTTAAAAAAAAAAACAATAGTAGATGTTGACAAAAGTATTGCGCCTCACATTGATCATGAAGAATTATATAAGATAAGTCAATAAAAATTATCTTTAAGCCTTTCATAATGACCTATATTAGAACCGGCTTTAACAGAAATTTTGTATTAATAGGTGGTCACAGCGGCAGGCAGCTCTGCAGGTAAGCGATAACCCACAACCAGTTCGAAACCAGCGGGAACGTGGCTGATAAAAAGGCTTCACAAAAAAAATAATGCAGCTTTGTGTACAAAAAGAATCAAAAGAAAACACTGCTTTAAGAGATTATCAAGAAAACTGGTTAAGGAATAGAGAAAGCTGAAAGAGACTTAAGACAGCTCAGAATACAAGATGCGATCCAGTTATAGATGGAACGAGCAGCTGTTGAGTTCAAGTTGGCCAAGAAGTTGTATTAAATATGAGAACATACCATGGAATAAGCATTTTGGGTAAGCTGTTTTACTTAAATTGTACCTACAAGCAAGAAGTGAAATCCCAACCACCCCGTCTTAGTATTCGCCCTTCTGGTGTTAGGTCTTCCTAGCATTGATGCGAAACGTCGTAAGCACAAAGTCGAAGATTTACACAAAACCAAGACCCGGACAAAGTGGTCTAGTTCCTCAGAAATGGGAATAAGAAGCCAAATGTCCACTGAGGAGCATGGCTATTATGTAAAGCGCACCTATACGCCTCTCGCTGGCACCGATGGCAAGCGCCAAAATCCGCCCTACCTGGCCATACCAATTGCCTGGTTTGGTTGTGAGCCCGGAAAAACAGGCTGTCAACACTTTGGCAATTCAGGTGCGTTAAACAGCATTGCTCACGTACTGAGCGAGGGTTACTTGTGCGACGATGATTGTGTCGACCCCTATCAACCCATCTGTGGCGAGACACCCAGTGAGGTGGCCGTATTCTACAACGAATGTAAGTTAAATGTGGCTAAGTGCCGCACTCACGGACTTTGGACGAAGCTACCCTATGCGCAGTGCAAGCAAAAATATCCCATGGAAACCTCCAAGGCCGATAAGAAGTTTAAATCATCTCCATTTTTTGAAGATTCTGCCGGTAAGACAGAAAAGGAAAACGACAGCAATGAAAGCAGCGAGGAAAACATAAATAACGACAAGCCGGCAAACAATAAGAAGGAACAACACCTCCCACACTTTAAGGGAAATCAAATGGAGAATGTTGAACAATTTACTGTCCCAGCGCCTATTATTAAGGCAGTTATACATAACAAACCTCAACCCGCTGAGAAGGAAGCACAGACTCAGCAACAAACCGGTGAAGGCGCTGTAGAATCGAAAAATGGAGGAGATATAATAGCTGATGCACCTTTGGTCAATCTCCTCGGGCAGTATAAAAATGTTGCAGAAAGAACTAAATCTACATTACTTGTATCATAAATATAATTATGCACTTAAACATTTGAGTCAACCTTTATTATTATTAATATTATTTTAGTTTTATATTAATATTTTTAACTTTTAAAGGTGGGTATCCAGTACAGCAAAAAAAAAATTTCCCATACAAAATCGTCGTAGCGGGAATGGTTTTTTTTTTGGCTGCGTGTTTTCTAGGTATCCAGTAACGTAGCAAAAATACTAAACTTCTTATCGATAGTAGCGATTAAATAAATATGTACACACTGGCGCTCGGCTCAGGAAATACCAAATCATATACATATATTTTTGTGCCGAGGGCAACAACAAACACTTCATAAAACATAAAAATGGTAAAGAAATCGAAAAATCGGGTCGAAAATTTTAGCCATGAAGAGAAGCTTTTGCTTATTAAATGTGTCCAGTCGCGCCCATGCATCTGGAGTCTCACAGACCGAAAACATTTTGATTTCAGTACGGTGAGACAGTCATGGGAGACTATTGCAACCATATATGATGCTAACAACGGAATAAGCATTTCCACTATTCATGTTTTCGCTTTGTTTACTTTTTTATATTTAATGCCTTAGTGTGACCTAAGATATTATGCAAATTATTATGGGGACACACTGCCCACGCTTCCAAAATATATCACAAATTCCTGCCAGGAATTTTTTGCTGTACTGGATACAGGCCTTAAACCGGAAGGAATCCTTGCCCATTGGGGACTTTGAAATTGATAACGGCACATTGATACAGTCGAATTTCCAAATAACGAAGAATATCGATAACACTTCTGGATTCCAACATACACATGTGATCGGTAACAAGAAAACTTGGATTTCAAAATTATAAAAATCACATTTTAAATTTTGGATAAAATAAAATAATGAACAAATTTGATCAAGTTCAGATTTTGCAGTTTGAAGTTTGGTTATTTTCAATGTACGTGTAAAAGGGTATGCCAGTTTTTGGTCTTTCGACAAAAGCCTTCTTTTGCTCTTTTTTGTTTTCGTGCTTCTTTTGGGGAGCTGTGTTGCAATCACATGATTGTTGAAAGCAATATTGTTGCGTACATGATAAAAAATCAATTGAAACCTGCAGTATATTTGTTGATATTGGTTTTCAAACGTTGCATTGAATTAAGCGCACCAATTTATCTAAGAAAGAGTTATCCGCAGCTTATTCTAGAGCTGTGTCTTATTGCATTTCACTAATGTTCTTAAAATGAGCAAAACTAGGTATATTGGATTTTCAGGCATTTTAGTTTTAGCATTTGCTACGATTTATCAGAATGTAAATAAACAAAATAAGAAATTAAAGCTTTTTGGTTGATTTGGATTTAGTTGAACGATTTGATTATGTGTGATTCTTTGCTTAGTGGTGTGACGAAAGACATAATATACAACATTGACTTGATTTTGATCGTCACTGTGCGTACAATAATTTAAGATGATTTTTAACATACCCGCTTACCCATTTTATAAGTTTAGATTATGTATATCAATTGTTGTACTGCAGAAAAACATCTAGATAACATGATTTTCTCTTCCCAACGATATGAAGCGGATGAGCTTGTATTAACTGTGTAGACTCCGAAACACTGAAGAAAGGGAGCTTTCTAAATTTGAGAATTATGAACTTTGATTTAGAGTCTCCTTGTTTCGGTTTATTTTAACCAACTTTTACAAAATTTTAATAGATAATGAGACCAAGACTTAATAGTAATCATTCGCTTCGAAAGCGATGGACTGTTTTGATAGTAATATAGGTTGATCGGCAGTGTGATAAAATTTTTAGGGTAAGATTAATTTTCCTGCCTGATACATATCTTTGCTAGAAATCATTTACCCGTTTATATTTAATGGGTTGAGGATAATCAAAAATATATTAGTTAACCTATATACGGATACATATTTTATTAGCTATGTTTTCTCACTAATCGTTGGGTTCCAGTCTATTTACATTACATATATAAGGGTCAAACCGATTTAGACTTGGAAGCATTAACATCAGTTAACAATATTTTAAGAGCCCTATGTTTAGCTATGAACGTTTTTAGCGCACCGGCCAAAACTTGAGGGCCAGCAACGGCACTGTCACGCCAATGACAATGCTTGAGATGAGATTTACACTGTTGTTGTCCAAAATACGCAGTCCGCTTACATGTTTAACACCTTTGCCAGGTGCGTCGACCACTTTGCCCTGCTCATTGACTCCTGAGTATTGGAGCAGCCCGCCTAGCAACGAATCCAGAAGCGAGCCGCTTAGTCCTGCCAAGCCACCAAAAAATATAATGGGCCACTGCGGCGGACTAACGAGCAGCGTTTGAGCTTCTACCGTATAACGAACAGTCACAAAATAGCCAAAACCAACAAGTAAGCCGCCAAGCAGGCTGACCACAACGCCAATAAGCGAAACACCGCCATTTGTACCACGTGGCACTCGCCTCCAGCTGATGATAGAAATGGGGTCGTTTGCGGAGAGCACACTGCCTATTTCACTGCTCCACGTGTCACCGTTGCAACAGGCAATCGAACTCATAACTGCAATACCCAGCCAGCTAGAGCGATACTCTTTGCTGAAATCGATTGCACGCTCTCCGCTGCCGCAATCGAGCAAATAGAGCAGCGCCAATTGTGTGGCCATGCCACCATTACAAAGCACCTGGACCCAGTTGCGTTGGCCCTCCCCTGCCTTAAAGTCGATCTCGAACTTCTTTTTTAGTTGCGCTCGAAATTTCGTGGCACGTGAAGAGCTAAAAAAGAAAACTACTAAGCTTCCAAAGAACGGATGACTTGCAATTGACAGCGTAAACGCAACGATGACTCCTAGGACGGCACCAGATTTGCTAACGGAGCGACGACGCAATGCCACTGTCATCAAGCACAGCGGCGCTATCGTAGAAAACAGCCAACGAGTGGGTGAAACGACGACGGGTTCTAGGTTAAAATGACGTTAAGTTATCTGTCTTTTTCATCAATTTTCTGATTACCTTCATAGTCGTCTGTCCAGAAATTGGAAAACGCAACGTTTCCAACCCACATGAATAAAGAGATGGGTACCGACAGCCCATAGAATAGCAAAGGCATCCATCCGCTGTGGCTCATGGTAAATATCCTATATTAATTTTCAAATTACAATTCACTATTATTCAAACAAGTAAACAAAAAAGAAACTTGCTTTTAAAAGTGTGACCACCCTTGGTATTTACACAAATAATCAAATATGAAAAGCGTACAGTATTTATGATTTGACAGCTGTTTGGTATTAAATGTGCAAAGTACAGGGTAACTCGGGTGAGGCGCGTATTTGAAGAAATAAATATTTCATTTACAGACAAACTGCAACCACTCCTGCGACCCGCAGCTCAAATTTATTTCAGAAAAAGTATCGATAAGTTGTTAACAAACAAAAAGAACAGGGCACCAAATTTGCTCTACCGAAGAAGAAAACATACAATATTCAAGATTAAAAGGCCCATATGGTGTGTTAAAGCATGGTGAAATAATATTAGAAATAATTAATTTTATTTCAATTACTTAGAAGCGTCAGAGGTGGTTACTCTGGTTACGTAACGCGTAAGTGTGTAAACAGCTAATTCGCTCGTTGTCAATATATAGCAACAGTATTAACGCGATAGTATTTATCGATGAAATGTTAATCAATGAGTTTGGTAACTTAAGCAAATAAACTTTAAATTATATGTTGATTTCTAATTGTAAAAGATGGGCGGTATATATCGGAGTGGCATAAAAAGTTTCTGGGGCGGATGTCACATCCACGCCACCTACTAAATTTGGTGACCTTGAACAACGTAGGATGTTACCTTTCAGATGATTGAACTCTAGCTTTAAGGGGGGCACTCTCGCTTATAATGGTTGAGAGCGGCAGAGGTTGGCGCGGAATCCAAAATTTTGTTGCAGTTTTTTAGGGATTGTCACCAGCGTACAACTGGTAACTCTAGCTGCCAATCTACGTGTTTTATCGAGGTGTATCGACTTGTTATAAATTTTCCAGTAATTTTTACCTTTTTTTTATTTACATTGGTTCATTTTGATTCCGTTTCATCTCAGAAATTCAGGCATGCCTGAATATGTCCTTTTAAATATACTATGGGATGTAACTGTAACAAATCTAAAGTACATAAGTTTATTCATACATAGATGGCCCAAATAGATTCTTTCGGGGGCTTGCAAATTTGTTTTAATAGATCTAGGCAATTAGTTATTAATGAAATATTTTCTTGCTGATCTTATCAAGCTACGCTGATGTTGCTCTCTCAGCGCGTTTTAATTAAAAATACTTTTATCCTTGAAACTAGCCCAGCTAACGATTAAGCCATTAAAAATATTAATGTATTTAATATGCTGCATACATACATACATACATATGTCGGTTTTTACAGCTACACACTTAAGTGTAATGAACACAAATATGTCAAATAATGTTTGGGAACAGATAAGACAAATTTTGCGTTTAACATTGAACATTGCTTTATTAGACTAGTGTAGTCTATTAAAAGATATGACGCTTTTGTCAGGAAGTCTCAAGGGTTATCAAGAGCAAATTGCTTCCGGTAAAAAAGACTGGTTGAAAGCATCTAAGGCCCTGAAGTTAACTATGTTACAATTGCAACAAAAAGACAATTTAACCACATGCATATTTATTAAGTGGACTGCGAGTACACACTTAAAAATAGAAACGCAAGATGAACAAGTAATAAAGCGGTGTTTAAGAAATTCTGATTAGAACATACCCTTAACCTGTGACCTAACACGTACAGTGAATTTGTGCGTGTTCACGCGTACATTAAAAATGCCTAAATGCCTGCGACATGCCTCGGCTCAAAACCATTATACCCTTTTTAATCCATTTCATGGGTTAAGGGTATAAAAAGAGCAATAAGAATGGCAGTAATAAATAGCAGCATATTTCCCTAAAATGGGTCAAAAGTCTGCCCCATCTGCGGCGATTTTGTAACGGAGACGCATTCAATGCGGCGCCCCAAGCCAAAGTGATCGATTGACACGATCAAAGTGTTGATATGTAGTGGAATACACATTTGTACATATGTATGTACATATGTACTACATACATAGTTTTATACGAATCGCACTTACGACTTAGAGCTCTAAGTGATTTGTCTCTGTGCTCTGTGCTCTGTGTATGCGTTTGTTCGTATGCATGTTCATATGTGTGTGCGATAAGGCAGAGTCAGAGCCAGGCAAAGCAGCGCCGTTGCTGTGTTTGAATGTGAATCCTCCATAAATATTTATGCTGCCACATGCAAATGAGTTGAAATTGCTGGCTTTCATTGAATTGAACTACAGATCGAGAACTTTACGTTTCTTTGCTTTGCCAACGTTACGTTATTCGCAATCCAACAGTTGCCGCATTCGGCTGCAGATCGGAAATTAAATTTTGATCGTACACGCAAGGCAAAAAGTATGTGCAAATGAGTGAAAATCAAATACCATAATTTTTCAAGGATATAAAATAAGTGATATATATTTCTTCAAATAAATACACATATCAAACAAGTGAATTATAATATACGGTCGAACTTTTATGTAACGAATCCCAAGCGGACATAATAAAAAATTCTGAAGTGTCTTAAAATAACAGAGACCAGAAAATAAGCAAAAATAAACTGTAAATTCAAATAATGAAATATGGTTTCAATTTCATATTATAATCTTAATCCTTGCATTTTAAAAAACACTGATTGAATAAAAACTCGTTATAAAGATAATTTTGCTGTAGAAAAATCAGATAATTCGTTACACGGAGAACAGAACACACTAGAAATAAATTAAAAATTAGTATTTACAAAACTAATTCAACTTATATGCAACTTCCTTCGTTGTATGTATGAAAGTGCGACTGTAAATTTATTTATAAAAAAATTTAATTAATCAAAATTATAATTGTACGCTGAAAAAAATATTTTTTTAATTAAACTGTTAACTACAGTCGAACTTCCATATAACAATGTTTTCCATATAACGAATTAATTTTGGGAACATTGCTTTTTGGTTCAACTTTCAGTGTGTTTTGTTCTTCATGTAACAAATTTCCCTCTAGCGAAACTTTCCTAATTACGAATTGATTTTTAGGACGTAGATCGTACGCTCATGCGTTGTATATTGGTTGTATATTGCCTATTATGCATTTTTTCGTTATTGTTTCATTTTATGTACGTTAAGAATGCAAAAACAAAACAATAACACTTTTTTTATTTACCGTTTTTTTTTCGTGTTATGTTTTGCGTATTCTTTGATCTTCGCTGTACGTTAAAAATGCAAAAACAAAATAACATTTTTTTTATTTTTACTAAACGCTCTTATAGTATTATAAGTATTTATCGAGGAAGAGAAGTGGAAAAACCATATACAAACTAAAATCACTAAATATTTAAAATAAAACTGCTTAAATCACACAAGTTTTCAAACATTTCAATATAACACTGTTTTTCATTGACCCCTTCAGATTCGTTATATGGAAGTTTGACCGTATAAAAACCCAAATTTCTAGATTTTTTTACAGTTCAAACAATGAATGCAATAAACTTAAAGTAAATATGGATTTTGTTAAATGCCGAAGTATAATAATAAGCATATTATACAAAGATTTATAAAAAAACTGAATTGTGTTTATTATATTCGGCGGTAACCATTTATTCTAGTTTTAAAAAAATCCTATAAAGACCTTATAGTGCATAATTAAACTACATCAAGTATTTAATATCGGTTAATGTTATCTATTTTTGGTACAGGTGATTCCTATTATTCCACTACATGTAATTGCGTCATACCTCAAATTTAATTGATTTCAAAAACAACCACTACTAAGTAGCATTTTTGTTTAATTTCTTTGGTATTTGCGTGCTCATTTTGACAGTGTCTTTGGTGATAACCCCTTATAGCAGATAATGCGAAAATCAATCCGCGATGATGACACAAACTAAAAATAATAGTGGTTCTAATAAAATGAATTGTCAAGACTGTTAAATAATAATGTAGTTTCTTTTAAATTTACAGTTTGCTGCCTCTTCCTTTTCCTGTGCGAATTTTCATTGGATTAAAATAAGTTTTGTAGGCATGTTGGCCTTGCGATGGGGCATGCTGCTTAGCGTGGTTTTGCTCATATCAGACATTAATGGTGCGGCTGTTGTAAGTATCAAGTTCCTTAACTAGACAGAACTTATTTTAAGAGATAGTGTAGGTACGGGTGCAAGGAGACACGTAGAACCAAATGGTTTAATAATTATGTCATAACATATTTGTTAACGGCACATGAACTCGGCCCAAGTGAAATGTACGTGAACTCAGCCCTAGTAAAATGAGATAAGATGAAATGAAAGGCTAGTGACCAAGGTCAGTTCTTAAAGCAAAACTGTCTAAGATTAGATTGATGTAACGAAAAAACTCGAACCTTTTTTTGTGTTCCATTAAGATAAGACTGACACTGAAATTATTATTATATATGAACTGCAGGAATCATCTATAAATAATGATGCTGAGCTGGGATCCCTTACTGAACTAGAGCGAACAAAAAGAAGTGGCAGAGGCTAGTAAGTTACTGCATAAAGCAACACTACGTGGCAATTTGTCAATATTAAAATGCGATTTTAGTGTCCGGGGACAAACACAGTCACAATACCTTAACTTTGGGAAGCCCGAAGAGGATGGTAAGGCTCAAGCTGAAGCCAATGAAGGTGGCTCCCGTTCAACTGTGTGTAAGTCGCGTCAAACTCAACAAACATAAAATTTCAAATAATCGATGTGTTATTTAGCTGGTAGTCATGGTATGGGACAAGCACAGAGTCAGTTCTCTGCAGGAGATTGTAGCGACTGCCTTGGGCTTCATAATGAATACCCACGTGATGGTGGAACAGAACGACATTTAGCGCGTCCAGGCTTAGAAGATGGCATTTCTGTTATTCCCGGGAGTATAAATAAGCCTGATGCTATAATAAGTTTACCAGGTAAAACTAATATTTAAAAATCTAGCTATTAAACATACAATAAAATTTATTATTTATGGAGTTGGAGGACTACCTGGCATCAGCGGTGGTCAACCTGGATACGGGTACGGAGTGCAACCTGGATACGGACAGCCTGGATTAAGTGATGTAAATGGATATGGAACCCAGCCTGGAGCTGGAGGACTGCATGGAGTTGGTACTGGTCCACCAAGATATGGAACTCAGCAAGGAGATGGAGGACAGCATGGAGCTAATGCTGGTCAACCAGGATATGGAGCACAGCCAGGAGCTGGTGGCCAGTCTACAATCAGCGCTGGTCAACCAGGATACGGAACTCAGCCAGGAGCTGAAGGACAGCAAGGAGTTGGTGCTGGTCAATCAAGATACGAAACACAGCCTGGAGCTGGAGGCCAGTCTACAATCAGCGCTGGTCAACCAGGATACGGAACTCAGCCGGGAGCTGGAGGACATCATGGAGTTAATGCTGGTCAACCAGGATATGGAAAACAGCCTGGAGCTGGAGGCCAGTCTACAATCAGCACTGGTCAACCAGGATACGGAACTCAGCCAGGAGCTGGAGGACAGCAAGGAGTTGGTGCTGGTCAATCAATATACGAAACGCAGCCTGGAGCTGGAGGCCAGTCTACAATCAGCGCTGGTCAACCAGGATACGGAACTCAGCCAGGAGCTGGAGGACAGCATGGAGTTAATGCTGGTCAACCAGGATATGGAACACAGCCTGGAGCTGGAGGCCAGTCTACAATCAGCACTGGTCAACCAGGATACGGAACTCAGCCAGGAGCTGGAGGACAGCAGGGAGTTGGTGCTGGTCAACCAAGATACGATACACATCCTGGAGCTGGAGGCCAGTCTACAATCACAGCTGGTCAACCAGGATACGGCACTCAGCCAGGAGCTGGAGGACAGCATGGAGTTAATGCTGGTCAACCAGGATATGGAACACAGCCTGGAGCTGGTGGCCAGTCTACAATCAGCACTGGTCAACCAGGATACGGAACTCAGCCAGGAGCTGGAGGACAGCAGGGAGTTGGTGCTGGTCAACCAGGATATGGAACACAGCCTGGAGCTGGAGGACAGCAGGGAGTTGGTGCTGGTCAACCAAGATACGATACACATCCTGGAACTGGAGGCCAGTCTACAATCAGCGCTGGTCAACCAGGTTACGGAACTCGGCCAGGAGCTGGAGGACAGCATGGAGTTAATGCTGGTCAACCAAGATACGATACACATCCTGGAGCTGGAGGCCAGTCTACAATCAGCGCTGGTCAACCAGGATACGGAACTCAGTCAGGAGATGGAGGACGGCATGGTGTTAATGCTGGTCAACCAAGATACGATACACATCCTGGAGCTGGAGGCCAGTCTACAATCAGCGCTGGTCAACCAGGATACGGAACTCAGTCAGGAGATGGAGGACGGCATGGTGTTAATGCTGGTCAACCAGGATATGGAACACAGCCTGGAGCTGGAGGCCAGTCTACAATCAGCACTGGTCAACCAGGATACGGAACTCAGCCAGGAGCTGGAAGACAGCAGGGAGTTGGTGCTGGTCAACCAGGATATGGAACACAGTCTGGAGCTGGAGGACAGCAGGGAGTTGGTGCTGGTCAACCAAGATACGATACACATCCTGGAACTGGAGGCCAGTCTACAATCAGCGCTGGTCAACCAGGTTACGGAACTCAGCCAGGAGCTGGAGGACAGCATGGAGTTAATGCTGGTCAACCAGGATATGGAACACAGCCTGGAGCTGGTGGCCAGTCTACAATCAGCACTGGTCAACCAGGATACGGAACTCAGCCAGGAGCTGGAGGACAGCAGGGAGTTGGTGCTGGTCAACCAAGATACGATACACATCCTGGAGCTGGAGGCCAGTCTACAATCAGCACTGGTCAACCAGGATACGGAACTCAGCCAGGAGCTGGAGGACAGCATGGAGTTAATGCTGGTCAACCAGGATATGGAGCACAGCCAGGAACTGGAGGCCAATCTTCAATCAGCGCTGGTCAACCAGGATACGGAACTCAGCCAGGAGCTGGAGGACAGCATGGAGTTAATGCTGGTCGACCAGGATATGGAACACAGCCTAGTGCTGGAGGAGAAACTGGTTTTGGAAGTCCCGGAAGCCCGTATGGCTATGGAACACAACCTACAGGTGGAGAACAAGCTGTTGCTCGTCAGCCTGGATTTGGAACATTGCCTGGAGCCGGAGGAAAGACTGGTCTCAGCGGTAGTCAGCCTGGGTATGGAACACAGCCTGTAGCTGGAGCTGGTCGGCCAGGATACGGAACTCAGCCTGGAGCTGGAGGTCAGTCTTTAATCAGCGCTAGTCATCCAGGATACGGAACTCAGCCGGTTCCTGGTCAATCAGCATACGGAGCACAGCCTGCAGCTGGAGGCCAGCCTTCAATCGGTGGTGGTCAACTTGGATACGGAACACAGCCTGGAGCTGGCATTGGGCGCGAACAACATGGATATAAAACACAACCTGGAGCTGGTGCTGGTTACCCTGTATTTGGAACAGTGCCAGGAGTTGGAGGACAGACTGAATATGGGCAGCCAGGAGTTAGCGAACCTCAACCAGTATACGGTAACCAAGCTGTTCAGCCGGGGGCAGGCCGTTCTTCGATTGGATACGGAACTCAGCCAGGCAGTCAACCTGGATATGAAGCTCAATCTGGCTATGGAACGCAACCTAAATTAGATTTGCAGCCTGGTGTTACCGGTAGTCAGCCCGGATATCGAGCAGAGCAGGAAGCCACAGGACCGGCTGGATACAAAAGATACGGAGCGCAGCCAGGATACGAAAATCAGCCTGGACTAGGAGAGCAGCTTGGAATTGGTGGCGATCAGCTTGGCTATAGAGTACAGCCTGGAGGCACTAGAACGCCTATATATGACACACAACATAGATATGGCATTCAGCCTACACAGCCGGGAGCGGGTGGACACATTATTACTGACCAAAATCAACCTGGATATGGTGGCCAAGTTGAACACGGAACACAACCTGTATTTGCTGCACCGTCTGAGTACGGAACCCAGCCTGGATATAGAACACCGCCCGGATATGGAACGCAGCCTGGAGCTATAGTTGGTGTTGGTGCTGTTCAACCAGGGTATGAAACACAGCCAGGAGCTGGAGGACAGACTGATATTAGAGGTAACCAACCAGGACGTGAACTACAGATAGGAGTTGGTGGTGGTCAGCCTGAACATGGAGCTGGTGGATACCCAGATATTAGTGGTGGCCTTTATAGATATGGCTTACAGCCTGGAGTTGCAGAACAACCTAAATTTGGAGGCACCCAGACCGGCTACCAACCACAGCCTGGTATAAGTGGGTCACGAACCCATTATGAACCTAATACAGAAATCCAAAGTCAACCTGCCGTAAGCCAAATTGCAGGCTATCCTGGAACTAGTTCAACCAAGACAGCTGCTGAGATCGGAGGACACCCTCTTATTGATAGTGGTCGACCCAGCTATGGTACCCAGCCACATGACATTGGGCAACCTGGAGCGGGTGGCTTTCAAACTGGTTATGGATCACAACCTACGTATGAAACTCAGCATGGAGATGGAGGACCGACTAAAAGTGCTCACGATGGATATAAAACACAGCCTGGTTCGGGACAACTTGCACTAACAGGTGGTCAACCTGGGTATATAAGCCAACCGGGAGCTGACGGTCAGCTTGGAGCCTCAGGAGCACCCATTGTTGGCGGTGGCCAAGCTGCTACTCCTGGACGTTACACAGAAGCAGGTATTGGAGTAGGAACTGGATTTGTTCCTAGTGGTAGTGAAGGTAAGTAGTAGATATCATATCACTCAACTATTTTTATGTATTGAATTCTGCAGGTACCCCTGGGTCTGCTGGCCTTGGCAGAGATGATGACGCTTTTTCGCAGGCTGAGTCCGCTATTGGAGATGGCCAAGCTTCGGCAAGTGCCCAGGGCAGGAAGAAGGGAGGAACTGCTAAAACACAGGTTTCCGGCAGCTATAGTAAAGGAAGCTCTTTCAGTGCAAGTGCAATGACCTCTGATGCAGATCGTGCAGCAAGTGCACAAGTTACGGGAAATCAGGATGGTGCAATGAGTCAGTCACAAGGATCAGGCGGACCCTCACAATCCCAAGCGCAAGTCCAACTTAACGCCAAGGATGGCGGTACAAAAGCTTCATCACAGAGTGGAGGTATTATACATCAAAGCCAAAGCGAAGTGCAGGCCAATGATAAGGGTGGATTGGCTGACGCACAATCCAGCGGACCAGGTCAAACATCATCGCAAGCACAAATAGGTTTCCGTCCTGGTCAGGAAAACAATGCGCCCACAGCATTGGGTGGTGGACAAGCGTCGGCGCAATCTGGTAGTCATTCTGGTCAGAGCCAGTCTCAGATACACGGCACATCTAGGTAAAGTCAACGAAATGCAGTCGTTCCTTTAAATAAGCAAAAAATTTTGCTTTGCAGCTTTGGTGTTTCCTACCATGGGGCTGCGCAATCTGCATCAGGAACAAAGGAACAGGTGGCGACGTACCGAGAACAGAATAGAGAGCTCTTTAACACAATCAGTCAGTTTGGTAGCACTTCCAACGCGTAAGTATTATTTTAGATATTATATAATCTGCCTGTCTTTAGAAAAACTTACTTATTATTAATCTGCATAAGACAGGAAAAAAGTTTAGTGCTCAGAATTGTTATGGTATCTCTGTCTGTTTTTTTTCTATTTTATGTCTATATTAAGAGTAAGAGAGTTTTGAAGATAAAATAAAAGCTGATGTTACTAACGCTGATTTAAGTAAATCTTTCGACTTTGTAAATCACTGACTTTTAGTTCACAAACTTTAACGTTTGAGCTTTTCTAGCAGTTACATCTTTTGTTATCAAAGTTTACTTAGTTTTTCTGTTCAATTCATTTCTGGTGTTTCACAATCACTTTAGTAGGCTTTTAATTTGTATGCTTGCAACGATTTCCAAAAATTATAATGTTTGAACTTAAAAAGGTTTTATTATACTTTGATACCAAAGGTATCATAGTATATTGGGTTTGTGCAATGTCCGTCATGGTGTCTGTCCGTCCGTCTGTCCGTCCGTCTGTCCGTCCGTCTGTCCGTCCGTCTGTCCGTATGAACGCAACTTTTTTCGACACCCTTAAAGCTAGAGCCTTGCAACTTTGCAAATATCTTGGTACATGTCTTCGTCAGACAAAGTGTTAAATGTAGGGCTCTACGACCTCAGGGGGTCCGAGAAATCGATAACAAGTCGATACACCTCGATGTGCAAATCGATAAAACACAAATATATCCCACATTTTAGCAGCTAGAGTCACCAAATTTGATGGCAAGATAGCTGGTAACATTCCTCAAAAAACTGCATTAAAAGTTTGGATGCCACGCCCACCTATTTCGCCCCCAGCCCCCTCCAATTATAAACAAAAATGCCTGTATCTTCTACAGTTTTGAAGCTATAGCCACCAAAATTGACATGAAGGTAGATACTGACATCTGACAAAGTTATGCATCAAAACATTGGATGCCACGCCCCCAAACAACGGGATATGCCCCACCGCCCTAAAAAAAAACCGGAAGGCATGTAACTTCGCCAGTTTTTAAGCTAGAGTCACCAAATTTGGTATGAACATTGGTAGTGACATCCGTAGCAGGTGTACATCAATGTTTTGGATGCCACGCCCACTTATTCCGCCCACCGCTATATCTCTCTCAGTTTTTGAGCTAGGCTCTTCAAATTTGGTATGAACATTGTTAGTGGCATCCGTAACAGATCTGCATCAATGTTTTGGATGCCACGCCCACTTATACCGCCCACCTCTATATCTTTGTCAGTTTTTGAGCTAGAGTCTCCAATTTTATACCCAAAACCCTCATATATTACTATTTGCACTCAGAATCCTTAACACAACTATGTGAACTGGTATCAAAGTATATCGCAGTCGGTTGCGTCCGACTGCAACGTTTTTACTTGTTTTATTTTGAACGGTATGTGCAACTTCGATCAAAATAAAGCTCTTTTTTAAAAGATCCAAATAAAATAAAATGTTTTAATACGAATATCAGGATAAACGGGTACTTTTTGCTTAGGGAAAACATTTATCTATTTGATAAAAAAATATTCGTGCACAAGAGGTTTTCTTTTTAACCTCCAATAATGAAGAGGGGTGATATTATTTTGAACGCAGTGTATATCTAGAACCTGTCTTAAACCAATTACTTAATTTCGTGGTAGCAAAAACTGCTGCATTACAATTGAGTGTTTGGGACAAAAATTCAAACTTTTGTTTTTTGTTAGTCAAATAAGTTTCGGTTACAGTTCTTTTACAATATTCAAGCAATACTTATGTATGTACAATTGTTTTTAACGTTCTGCAAACAAAATGTTAAATAAAAACCAATCAAGTTAATTCACATCATCAATTATTTATATATGCTTGTCCACAGTCTAAGCAAAAAGAGCTAGAATGCTGAACTTGTACCAAAATTTTTCATTCTGGCAGTTTTAATTCATTTTTAATTTGGACCACTCCTTCTAGTACCTCTCAAACACCAATGTCAGTTTTTTCAAACTTTTGTACTTAAGCAAAGCCCCAAAGAAAAACAATCTAAACGAAATAACATAAAATCATGCATACCAAATCTGGACTTGATCCGACTCATTTTGGACATCTTATACACCTTAACCCTTTTCACTTAATTTTATACTGGAGCTGACTACGAGTCATGCCACTACTTTCTGTACTGTGGAAACTTACAAGCTGAGGGTTTGATCCTGAACGCGT
Source organism: Scaptomyza pallida (assembly GCA_018152965.1). Taxonomy (NCBI): domain Eukaryota; kingdom Metazoa; phylum Arthropoda; class Insecta; order Diptera; family Drosophilidae; genus Scaptomyza; species Scaptomyza pallida. The sequence continues at coordinate 1,048,759 of JAECXP010000046.1, read as the reverse complement.
TCGCCAGCCAGACGCACAAGCATATTATTGCATAAACAGAATTCACGTTGTTTTCGCCCAGTATGCAGCTCGAAGCCATAACAAGTTATATTCGCCATAACCCAAAAATTATACACCTGAAAATAGTACTTGATATTTTTCATAGTAAAATCTTATTAAAGATCTTGAATATGTATGGCAGTCTGATTTCGCTGATTTTGACAAATGATCTAACTGCAATAAGCAGAAGACCTGGATTTAATTGTTTTGTGCACAGACAGAAGGAAGCATCTCCGACACTATAAAGTATATATATTCTTGATCAGCATCAACAGCCGAGTCGTTACAACCATGTCTGTCTGTTTGCATGTCTGTATGAACGCATCGATGTCAGAGACTATACCATAAGAGCTAGAGACTTCAGGTTTGGAACTCGCCTACACCTTGAGAACAACAAGTTTGTTTCAAATTATCGATAACACTTAACTTTCATCTTCGATATAGCCGTTGTTTTTTTAACCCGTTTTGTGATGAGTATGTAGCTCATAAACCGAAAGCAAAAACGTTTAACGTTTAAATCTTTAAATTGGTGGAAAAACGTCAAAGTGTTCTTTGATTCCACGGCTAACCCGAACATTGAAGATGATCCGTTGTATAGCAATTCATCTTCTTTAACGATACTAAGCACCTGGTTCTCCTTAGTCCTCTACAACTTTTAATCTTTAAAGTTTTTATTCTGTTGTCTTAATAAGCTTAACTGCAGGGCAGCTGACTTTACACAGAATCATTGTCAGACTGTCTTTCATAAAAAATCTTTATTATACTTTGATACCAAAGGTACCATAGTATATTAGGTTTATGCAATGTCCGTCATGGTGTCTGTCCGTCTGTCCGTATGAACGCAACTTTTTTCGACACCCTTGAAGCTAGAGCCTTGCAACTTTGCAAATATCTTTGTACATGTCTTCGTCAGACAAAGTGCTAAATTTAGGGCTCTACGGCCTCAGGAGCCTTGGAAATCGATACTGACATCTGACATGATATGCATCAATATTTTGCATGCCTCACCGCGTTAATAAAAACCGTAATGCATGTATCTTCACCAGTTTTTGAGCTAGAGTCACCAAATTTGATGGCAAGATGGCTGGTAAAATTCCTCAAAACTGCATCAAAAGTTCGGATGCTACGCCCACTTATACCGCCCACCTTTTAAAATCCGAAAGCTCTATATATTTCTAAGTTTTTGGGCTAGAGTCAGCAAATTTTGTGGGCATATTGTTAGTGACATCCGTAACAGGTGTGCATCAAAATTTTGGATGCCACGCCCACCTATATCGCCCACCTCTATATCTTTGTCCGTTTTTGCGCCAGAGTCTCCAAACTTGGTAGGGGGATAGAAGGTGCCATCCGCTACAGATGGATGTCACGCCACCCCTTCTGCCTGTGTGTACCCAAAACCTTCATATATTACTATTTGCACACAGAATCCTTAACACAGCTTTATAAACTGGTATCAAAGTATATCGTTGTCGGTTGTGTCCGACTGCAACGTTTTTTCTTGTTATCATAAAAAATCCTTGTCAAAATTATTTTGTAGAAAAAACCTTGATTTTGTGTTTATGCTTGTATTATAAAAAAATCATTTCTGATATTATGCTTTTTTGCAAGTAGTATATCATGGCGACATCAAAAAAATATGGCGCTGCAGATCAAATATCTAGCACAGAATATTTTGGTTTAGCCCAATTGTGTGGTCTTAAATTGATACAATAATTTGTTATGTACATGCAGAAAACTTCGACGATTTTAAATCTTAGCAGGTCGCTTTTGACCAGATATTACTGAAATCAAACTACGGTAAACATATAATAATATAAACATTTGTTTTTAGGGTTACCGATCGTGTCGATGCCGTTGTAAGCGGTCCAGCTATCACATCCGAATCAGACAGAATACCCGAGTTACAACTGAAGTCGTCAAAGACAAGCAGGGAAAAAAGTGACAAAAGCGAGAGTAACAAGCTGGATGTGCCCCAACCCACAATAACCGATGACGAAGACGAAACGGAAGATGATGAAGAACCGTATGACGAATACGATGAGGACGATTACTACAATGAAAAGCCCGTTAAACTTGAAGAGAGTCCCTTATCTGCTAACCAAATTAAAGAACAGGATGCTGTTCTAGCGCCAGAGCCAAAACTGGCTCCATCATCGCTTACAAAAAAGCAGGAGGCGGTAGAGGTAAATTCAAGCGGAGCCCCGTATAGTGCCATGCAAAACAAAAATGGTCGTGCCAGTTCATATTCTGTGCGCACGACCACTGAGTCAGTACCCAGCGGCTTCCGTGGTACAGTCAACGTTGAAAAAAAGTTCCACACAAAAGCACTCGAGCTGCACAATACTGACAAAAAGGTAAACATCAGTGCTGAGGAAGATGAGTCAAAACCATCACGATTGGGTGCTCCAAACGCGCGTGCGCCAGACAGTTATGTAACGGTAACCAAGTCAGTGACTGGTAGTATGGACAACTCAAAAAGCCCACCACAGGAGAACAAAAACTTCCAGTCTACATACTATACAAAGTCGTCGACATGTGGGTATTTTACATTCTCCTGCAATATTGTCTACGGTGCAAATGGACGAAGTAAAATATGTCGCCCCAAAGCACCTTCAAATGGAAAGTGCTGATAAGAAATCCATTTAATTGGGAATCACATTTGAAACAAATGAAACATATGTAACAACTAACCTGTTTGTATTTGCCGCATTTTTGTAAGCATTTAAGTGTTTGATAATAATAGTCTTACGAGTTTACTGTTATTTTTACTTCATACCTAACTTTCAATTGTAATTAATCTTTAACGCTAGATTTCACATAATACTAATTTGTTGGTTTAATGTACCCTTTGACAAAATAAATAAAGCAACAATTTGTTAACCTAAAAAAACAACTTTGCGTTTTTTGTATTAGGCTCGAGGATTTGTGGTTCTTAATTTTATCGATTCAATTATATACTATAAATTCTACAGTTTTTTTTTTTCAATTTTATGATACACCAAATTCTTTTGAGTAGCCAAATGGTATTCATCACAATGAGGAGAGGTATGTATATGTTGTTTTTTGCGCATCACTGAAGTTGTTTTTTGAAACCAAAAAAGACTTTCACCGACGAGCTTTGTCCGATTTCTCATTGTCCGGTAAGGTAAGCTATCCGACTTTTAGATAATTTGAGTTTCTTAATATTAGGTTATAACACGTTTCATAACCGATTTAAATAATGCATTGCATTGTATATTTTTTAATTTTGAAAGCAACTGAAACAAAATTTGACGAAACAAAGCCAAACGAAAATAGTTCAAAAATTATTATTATTTTATTTATAATTTAAATATCTCATTTTCTACTATTTTAAATTTAATTTTGTTATTGTTATCGATTTAATGTATGAAACCAAAAGGCTATCGATTTTCTTAAACACACGTGCACTTCGTCTAGGTGAGCTCATAGTGTAACTAACAAGGTGGGCTCATTTCCACTACGAGGGACCAGAACCTATCGACTATTCGACTATCGGCTCATCCATATGTGGTATTTTAAAAAGTTTAACTTGATTTTGGGTTAATTTGCTCGAGCTCACACCTATTTTGTTCGATAGTAGCTTTACACTTTTTTGCACCTTAAATTTTCAGGGTTTTATTTTTCGTGTTCTGTTCTGCACTGCACTCCCCTACATTTTTTACTAACGAACAGACCTATTGTTGCTTGTAATTCAGGAACAATATACAAATTTAAATATTGTTCCTACCTTTGCACATTTCAATCACTTGTTTTAGCTATGTGAACGTAATGCTATCCATTATTTATATATATTCCAGCGATGCTCATCGAAAAAGTACGATAGCCGAGTACCAGTTATTCCCAGTTACCATTGACTGAAGGTTTACTGCAGTAAATTCCTTATGGGAAAATACACGCAAAGTGAATCTCAGTTACCTAAAATGGTTATAACTGAGAATAAATGGATAATGGAAATACACTATAAAAGAGAAAAGCTAGGAGATTCTATTATTTTGATCGCTGTTGTAACGAGAATATAACATAGCAGAGACGAAAAAAGAGCCGACAACTTTAACAGAAAATTGTCTGACCTATTGAGGTCTTCAAGGAAAAAAAACTTGCCTTCTGCCTTTTTAAAGTATTTTTACCTCGTTAAAAATGAGCTGGTGCATGGAGAAGTTGCAAAAAATCAAAGTTTACCATAATTGTGTGGACTTTTGTTTTAATAGCAAAGTGTGCGATGTAAGAGAAGAAATGTATGTTGCCGTACTTTATTTCTCTTATTGAACTTTAATACTTTGATATAATTTTAATACTATAAGTCTTCAAATATATTGGTAAATATAATTACAATTCATATATATTTTATTTATATAAAACTATATACATATTATGTTTCTATATTGTCCTGATTGTTAAACTAAACATATGTTTATGTTTTAGATATTTTTAATTTAAATTAAGTTCAAGTTATTTTTATTATTACTATTAGGTTTATTTCTATCGAACTAAAAGTAATTTAAAAATTATTTAAATAAAAAAATGCTTAACACTAATTTTTTTATAAAAATGCATTCACATTGTTTTAAAATTGTAGATACTTGGCTTAATTTTACCTATGTTTATATAAATCAACATTTTCTAAATTTTTTGATGCTAAAGTTGCATTGTACAATTTCACGCTGTCGATAGCTAAAATATCGATACTAAAACACATGTAGTAACATTTTCGTGAATAGTCTCGATTTTGGTTGCCAAGCAACGAAACAAAAAAATCATTTTATTTACTGAATCAATCCAATAGACATTCCAGAAAAATTCAGGGAGGCCGAAAATATATTTTCGCCACTGAAGTAGTACTTAATCAATAGCAAATCATGGCTGAAACTGAGAAAATCGAAGTGCGCGACATAACACGCATTGAGCGTATTGGCGCTCACTCGCACATTCGCGGCCTCGGACTGGATGATGTGCTGGAGGCGCGCGCAGTCTCTCAAGGCATGGTGGGCCAGAAAGATGCACGACGTGCCGCCGGTGTTGTTGTTCAAATGGTGCGTGAAGGTAAAATCGCCGGACGTTGCATTCTGCTAGCAGGCGAGCCGAGTACCGGTAAGACTGCTATAGCCGTAGGTATGGCTCAAGCCCTGGGTACTGAAACGCCGTTTACAAGCATGTCAGGCTCTGAGATATATTCGCTGGAAATGAGCAAAACGGAGGCGCTATCGCAGGCGCTGCGCAAAAGCATTGGTGTACGCATTAAGGAAGAAACAGAAATCATTGAGGGGGAGGTGGTCGAAATTCAAATCGAACGCCCGGCTACTGGGACTGGGCAAAAGGTGGGTAAGGTCACACTTAAAACCACTGAAATGGAAACGAACTACGATCTGGGCAACAAGATCATCGAATGTTTTATGAAGGAAAAAATTCAAGCTGGTGATGTTGTAACTATTGATAAAGCGTCAGGCAAGGTTAACAAGCTGGGACGTAGCTTCACTCGGGCTCGAGACTACGATGCTACTGGGGCACAAACGCGTTTTGTACAGTGTCCTGAAGGTGAGCTGCAGAAGCGCAAAGAAGTTGTACACACTGTCACTCTTCATGAAATCGACGTAATCAACAGTCGGACTCACGGCTTTTTGGCATTGTTTTCTGGGGACACCGGTGAAATTAAGCAGGAAGTGCGCGACCAAATTAACAACAAGGTGCTGGAATGGCGCGAGGAGGGAAAAGCTGAAATAAATCCAGGCGTTCTTTTCATTGATGAGGTGCACATGCTGGACATCGAGTGCTTCTCGTTTTTAAATCGTGCATTGGAGTCGGATATGGCCCCAGTTGTAGTTATGGCCACCAATCGTGGCATTACACGCATACGCGGCACCAACTACCGCAGCCCACATGGCATACCCATTGACCTACTTGATCGTATGATCATTATACGAACTGTTCCATACACAGATAAGGAGGTCAAGGAAATTCTTAAAATACGCTGCGAAGAGGAGGACTGCATTATGCATCCCGACGCTCTTACCATTCTAACACGTATTGCCACAGATACTAGTCTGCGCTATGCCATACAATTGATTACCACAGCCAACTTGGTTTGTCGGCGTCGCAAGGCAACCGAAGTAAATACCGAAGATGTTAAAAAAGTGTATTCCCTGTTTCTAGACGAGAATCGCTCAAGCAAAATATTGAAGGAGTATCAGGATGATTACATGTTTAGCGAGATAACTGAGCATCAGGAGGAAGGCATTGTTACTGCACCTGGTGGTGCCAAGCGTCGTTTGGAGGCGGGTGACGGCGATGCGCAGCCCATGGACCACTAATATGCTGCAACTAGCAACTCAAAACAAATGTATTCTTGTGCTGATCTGATCCCAATAAATGTGCTTACAATATGAATTGAGCCTTTTTAGAAAGAGTATTTTTAATTTTTTGTGGAATTTTTGCATTCAGAAATCTCATTTATATACAATACACTTAAAATAATTGTGGTCATATTTATATATACAGGGTAGTCTAAATACCAGAACTACACGTAAATATACACTTTCAAAAAAAAAAACCTAGAGGAAACTTCTCATACATTATTGAGTAAGAATCGAATGGCATCAAATAAGTTCAATTTTTTGACTTTTTAGTCATTAAAACATAAAAAAAAAATATTAAAACAAACTTATAAATTGACTTTTATTTAACCTTGAGCATGCTTTAAGTATTTGGACATATTAGCATATCAATATATATGTTTTTATTCATATTCATATGAATGTAATTGCGCACTTATATAAGAAATAAATGGTCATATTTGGGTGCATAAGTCTGAATGCCGTTTTCAGTTTTCATAAAGCAACGAAACTTCTTTTGTTGACTAGATGTTGCATTATGGGATAGAAACAATGACTAAACGATCCACATAATCAACGATTCGCAAATATAAGTGTTTAGTTTTTTTTTTCTCGAATAAACTAGAAAATTATATATGCATATACTTCAATATATTATTGATATGCTATATTATATTGTTTTTGTCTGGATGCTTTTAATGTCTGTAGAATTGATTTTTTGTTTTTATATAAATATATATGTTAATTAATCTGTGGCTTGTTTTTCATTTGAAGCCTTCATGCGCTCCTTATTTTGTTTACTCCGATAATAGCAGAATCCCCTATAAAAGCACGCCCATAGGATCATGTAAACGAAGCCAAAGTAGTTGACCGCACTATAGACCTTTATCCAGCGTTCATATTTAAGAAAAACAAATGATGTAAGACACCAGCCCATGTAGACGATATTATAAGATTTTAAGCATAAAAAGTAAACAAGGCCATAGATTTTTGAATTGTTTAACACATCGCCATACTTGGGCAGGACGTATTTGGCATAAGTGTTTTCAATCTGTAATAGCGCAAAATATGAGTAAATTTTTCTAAAATAGCAGCGTAGCAAAAACACTCACCTGCTTCTCGGTACTGACAATCATGAACTCCATTACAAAGGCCATGTAGTAGCCACTGTGAAAGCCGTGCCAAACGGCCAGAAAACCCAAAGCAGCTCCATAACTGATATTGCGATTGTTCAGAAATTTAAGACGTTTAAATATATAGTGAGCAACCCATTGATTTGTGTTTACATTAAAGCTTAGTACATAGTGCTGCATTGTATTTCCAGACTCGAGCAGCATTAGCTTTACATTGCTGCAACCTGACCAGTCCGGGATGCCTAGCTTATCCTTTCCCTTGTACGTGAAGCCAATGCACATAAGCGAGCCTTCGGCGAAAAGCCAGCACGAAATGTACTTATATAGCGTGAACTTTGCCCAGAATCCCAAAAGGAAGATACGACTAATAAAAGGCTTCATTGCAAAGTCTGGTGAAAGGAAATAGTTGTCCGGTAGATAGGACAATCCAACTTGGCATACACCCAGATAGATAACACCAGCGGCCAGCCGCTTCAGACCTGCATTTACGCAACCATCATGCTTACGAAACTCGCCATTGATAAAGCTTTGATATCGACGATAGGCAAATTGAGGCCCAATTAAAAAACTGCTGGGAAAGTAGGCAAATGCTAAAAGCTGTAGAAACGAAGGTATTTGTTTAAGCGCTGTGTCTTTTTGATCCTTTGAAAGCGATTCCTCTGGCTTAAGACCATCAGTCACATCAAAGCCGAAACCAATCATTCGCAGCGTCAGTATACAATGCGGCATCGTCCACAAAATGTCATACTCATTACTGGCCGTGAAGTAGTAGCCCAGCAACAGGTAAATCATATGAAAAATGAAATTGACTCCCAGCAACACACGAGGCGACCCTCGCAACAAGACAACCAGTAAATAGGTAACGCCTATGCATAGAAGCGAGTGATATGTGTCCAAGCCATAGTTAAAATAGCACAAACTTATTCCACAAAATGCAAAGTACAAATTATGCACAGGCTTGGCGTCTAAGCCGGCAACAAATTTGTGATAAGCCGCGGCGACTGGATAGCCTAAAGTGGGGAAAAGATCCAAACGGTTAATTTTTTCAGTAACATTCTGCCTGTATGCTCTTACCGGCCAGCAGCGATATTAGTAAGCGAAAAGCTTCAACGGGCACGCCAACCTTGTTGGCTACTATCTGTGACACTTCCATGGTGATAAGAGTGCTGAGAAGCGTGGGAATTATATCAATACATTTGCTGCTTATAATGCATGTATTTTGGTTTATTATAAGCTGTTTTCAATTATCTTTATCAATTTCAGTATTTTCGCACGATGTTGGAAGACGCAAACGAGGGTCGGGGTCAACGTCTTTCGCACTAGGTCAAAACCAATTTCGTTACTTCTGAGCTTTTGTCCCAGTTAGAAGCGACAGTAATGTGTTTGATATTTGGTTTGATTATATTAGCCACAAAAGTTTTGAAACTGATACGTAGTTGTATGTGTAATTATTATGCGCTTTTATGTAGCAGTGAGTGTTACCTAATTAGAGTTAGAGTACAGTAGAGTTACGCAACGTCACTTGTTTTCATAAAGTTCATGAGAAGTAAACAGCTTTAATAACTAAATCTAGCTCAAGTATTACACTTCACATAATTTAAATTTCAGTATAAAAGTGTTGATGGCCAAAAAAACTAAATAATACATGCACTCCCGCTACGGATTTATGCATTCTCAGCTGTTAGTCGATAGTCTTTGCTCTTTTTTGGAACTAGTTCAATTTGCTATAATGTCCGGTTAGATGAAAATATCCGATGTTTAGGGCCCAATTTCTCAATGTCCGGTTAGGTGAACTAACTGACTTTTGGTCAAATTTTAGTTTCCCAATGTTCGGTTAGGAGTAAATGAAAAACCAACTAACCGGAAGGCTGGGTCCCGTTTAAAACTTAAGCTGATTTTTTGTCACGATACATCGTTAAGGCAAACAGCTGTCCTTTGAATTGTTTATTTATTTTGTTATTAAATCAAAATGGCATCACATAAAAAAGTGTTTTATGTCCATGCATTTCACTGAACTGTATAATGCCAAATTTATACAGCGGCTCAGGCTTACAAAATCTACGTCCAAAATCATTCTTGCAAGGATTGTAGATCAATTGCATTGCCATAGTAGTAGGTAAACAATTAAGTTCTTTTGCGCTCGATGTAATCACATGTGGGATTTTAAACAGAAATCATTCAATGTTGCCGGAAAACAGCAAAAGTCAGCTGAACCGGTCGCTATATTTGGCTCAATGTGTATATATGTGGCAACGCTGTTAAGGCGATAGTTACTTACCGATGAAGGGTAATTTTGGCTTTGAAAAAACCAAACCGTTTAACTCTACGTTTAGCTAAACGAAAATTTAACCGGACATTAAAAAATTGGGCCTATTTACTTTGGCGCGGGGGCTCCAGCCGATGTTTGAAAGCGAGCGTCGCAAAAATATTCATTTCAAGTGAGTCAATGTGTTTGTTTACAATGGCGCAAGATATCGCGCGTCTCTCGCTTTCAATTTCGAAAATATGAAAAAACCTCGCGTTGGTACAGCGTGATAAGCATCGGTTGCTGATAATGTCAAATATTTGTTGTTTTTTGTAGCACAATGTAAAATTAAATTGCGAACAAATTGAATTGCTTATTATTTTAATAAAATAAATAAATTTTAATAAAATAAATAATAAATAAAAACACGCCAGAAGTTTCGCGTCAATGTATCGAATTCAAACGCAAGTCTCGCCTCGCGTTCCGCGCCAATGTAAATAGGACTTTATTCAAAATTAGTTTCTTAATCTTCGGTAAGGAGTATATGATACGGCATACAGCACAACAATTGGCAAAGGAAAACAAGACGCAGAAACTGCGCTATGTTGAAATACCATTTCTGGCAATATTAAGTGGAAATCAATAAAACCACTTACACATAATTTATTTATTTTAATTATTACTTTTATTATTTGAATAAAAAATACCCTGACTCTAGGATTAGTAAAGTAATCCATAATAAAGTGGTTTTATATTTATACATGCCGTACCTTATTACGAATGTGCTGACAGGCCAGCCGTTTGAAGCAAAAGTAAAAAATTGCCAAACTCAAGCAAAGTCAAGGGTTTGACAACAACACGAGATTAAACGTACGGCAACATCTCACTGCTGTCTCTTTCTTAGCTAAATTTCCCATCAAAACAAATGCCCAAAATATCGCCGCCGTTGATTCTTTGCTTTATCTCTATGAACCATCTGATTTTCAACGAGATGTCCAATAATTTGAGAACGCATAAAGCAAGATTACATCGGTAGGTGCTCACGCAAGATCAGTTTTTTTTCTGTTAAGTTGCTTTCTCGGGGTTCGTCTCTGCTTTATTACATTCTCGTTGGTGTTTGGCGTGTTACATCTTTACCATATGTTATTTTTATCATTTAATGATTTACAGCTGCTGGTGTTGGCGCTTGGAGTGGACAAATGTTTTCGCAGATAGTAATAGAGACATAACATGCTTGCGCAGTAGTATTGAAATGTAATTTTTACTTTGCAAAAAAGCGGAAATAATCGTTTTTTTTCCAAGCTCAATGGGTTTAACAAAGATGAGTTCATTTTTTTACTGGCTTGATTTGGGGCTGCAGTAAGCTCAATGAGAGCATTGACCATGCTATAAAAAATATATACAAATTACACTCAAATCATCGATATCTCTTTTGGTGTTCGATATACATATGAAAGTATAAAATCTATTGCAACAAATTCTTAAATTTGGAAAATATAAAGAACAAAATAATGAAAATCTACAAATTTTAGCGAATACTGACTCACAATTGACAGAACTGTTTAATAAATGTATGTAAGCAAGTGGTTCCAGTAAATTTTTTTGATGATTTCTGACGTGACATATTAGAGATAAAAACAGCCATTAGTTTGTATAAGCTTTATGTTGTTTACAGCTGCATGTGCCATAAGAAGCAAGTAAAATCACAAATTATTGTTATTTTATTATCCTACTTGATGAATCTAAGGTCAAAATAATCAAACAATTCACAAACATTTTAACACACAGAACGTGTACGTGTCACTTCGTGTAATTGTGTTTTTCTAAGTATTGCAACTAAACCGATGCAAAGCTGCCTTATAAAATAACCAGCAATATGCGACGCAACAACTATCCCTACCAGCCGCTAAATCAAAATGCTCCGCCTAGTGTCCAAGCTGCGCCAGATGCACTAGAGGCCGAAAATGAACGCGTTGCAGAGGAGCTCCAACAAAAAATAGGCGCCCTTAAATCGTTGACTATTGATATTGGCAATGAGGTACGCTACCAGGATAAACTGCTACGCGGCATTGATGACGACATGGACCGCACAGGCGGATTTCTGGGCAATACAATGACGAGGGTCGTACGGCTGGCCAAGCAGGGCGGCGGCTCCAAGCAGATGTGCTACATGTTCCTTTTTGTGATGTTTGTTTTTGTGCTGCTTTGGCTGACACTGAAGTTTAAATAGTGCATAGTGCCGGCAAATGTTATATTTTTTTAATATAATTTATTTTAAGAAATCAACAAAATTTGGTTTATTTTCCAATCGGGTATTTGTCTTTTGAGCGTTGTCAGATCCGCCAATAGTCAACTTTTGTATTGCTTTAATGGAGTACATCGCGGTCAACCAGACATAATTTTGGTTGAACCTTAAGGTGCAAAACGGTAAGACACATATACATTAATCCCACATAAAAGCAGCTAAAGTCACTGTGATAAGATAACTGGTTACATTTCCCATATATCTGCATCCAACGTTTGCATGCCACGCCCACCTTTGCCGTCCCAAGCCTTATCCAATTATGGACGGAAATGCCTGTTTTTAAGCTTACGATTTGCATCAAAACTTTGGATGCCACACCCCAAAACTACGCTTCAAAAACATCTGCATAAATTGGAACAAATTTGATTTTATGCTTATATCAGAAATGTCGATAACTTTCTAGTTTTAATTCTAGAGTTGGATGCTGCTTCTTTGAACACGACATTTTGTTTGTAAACTCTACAAAAGAAACTCCAAACATATATGTATAATTGTAAGGGTATTTACCAGATATGATAAATATGATAATTTTGTACACTAAAGCTAGTAAAAGCACTGTATACGATTCAGTTGTATTTAAAATCAATCAGCTGTTTTTATGTAAAAAAAAAACTTCAAAAATAAAACGATTTCATGCGTTTTTTTTTTTAATAAAAAATTATTTTAAGCTAATGAATAAAAAACGATAAATTTTTTTTAGCCAAAAATTGGAAACTTTATTATCTTTTTTTTTTTTTTTTTTTTTTTTTTTTTTTTTTTTTTTTTTTTTTTTTTTTTTTTTTTTTTTTTTTTTTTTTTTTTTTTTATTTAAAGGGTTTTTTTTAATATTATGATTACATTTATTATCTTTCCCAAAACTTTCAACAGTGTGACAGCCGTTCTCTTTTATAACACTCTAAAAAGAAAACTTTTTACCCAGGGCATGTTTTGTGTGACAAATTTATTTTGATGTTGTAGTGACCTTTTTAACAAATACAGTGGACGCTCACAAACTAGAACCAGTTGGTTCCTGGGGTAGTTCTAATTTCTGAAAAGTTCTAATTTCTGGACGCATTTTGAAATGTCGTATAAGGCAATAAATGGCTTCATTTCTGCTTAATAGGCTTCGAAGGGAATGTTATTTTAATTTAAATTAATTTGTTTTTAACATAAAAAAAAAAAATTTTTATTCGTACATAATTGAGCAAAAAAGGCTTAATGACTTTCATTAAAATTTTTTTTTATCATTTATAATTATCATTCTTACTGTAGTAGTCTGTTATGTTAGTTTTTTTTTTTTTTTGTTTTCTTTAAATTAGACAGAACAATGTCTTTACGGAGCTCCAAAAGATTAGCCATGTGCTTACTATTATGCGTCCCACTATTTTTGCACCATTTAAGCAAATAATTATTATTAAATTATTTTCATTGCCGTCAAAGTGCTTGTCAAAAGTTGGCATGTAAATAACCGTATATAAGTGCGTTTAACAAAAACACACAAAATAAATAGGAACACACGCAGTTTGGTGAATCCCATTTTTATATGCAATTCGTTAAAAGGCAAACCAAGATAATAATTCACGTAAAAAAAAAAACGCTCCGAAATTAGAGCCGCGGTTCAATGCGTTCAATGAACTAAAAACACTGGTTCTAATTTCTGGAAGATTCTAATTTCCGAGAGTTCTAATTTGTGAGCGTCCACTGTATATTACACAAAGATTACAGCTGGTGAAACCCCTAATCACGTAATAGCTACATATGATTAATTTGAGCGCAAAAGAACTTAATTGTTTACCTATTACTAAGGCCACCCAATTGATTTTGAATCCTTGCATGAATGATTTTGCATGTAGATTTTGTAAGCCTGAACCGCTGTACAAATTTGGCATCATCCAGCTTAGTGAAATAGTTCACCCTATCCCTATAACTTCTCGAGTTATTTACTCTTGGCTCTGTTTCGTCAAATTGCGTCTCCGTTGCATGAACATAAAAAAACTCTTTTATGCGATGCCATTTTGATTTAATAACAAAATAAATATACATTTTAAGGGACAGCTGTTTGCCTTATCGATGATTTTTAACGATATTTCGTGACATAAAATCGGTATAAATTTTAAACGAGACCCAGCCTTCCGTTTAGTTTGTCATATATTCCTAACCGAACATTGAGCAACTCAAATTTGACTAAACGTCGGATAGTTTATCTAACCGTACATTGAGAAATTGGGCCTAAATTATCCTTTGCGTTCATCTTCAGCCAATTAATTACAACAAAACAAGCAGTACATTTCAAAACAAAATCCAATTGCAATATAACAACAAGCCCAAATTTTACGTACAGATGCTATACTCATAATAGAGAGCTGCATGGCTTCACTCACAACGTATGTTCAACTGAATGCATTCGAATTGAATTGAGTTGAGTGAGTATGAGGCACGCCATGAGTGAATGTCTATGAGTAGAAGCATATTTCGATACTCATACTACAGAATGAGTAAGTCTGGGAAGCTAAAACTATTCGAATCACTCGTGTGATGATAACATATTTTGTGTGTTTATTTCGCTTGTCTCGTCGAAACGCATCAGCCAAAAAAATGGATGGAGGAAGAAATACACAAAACGAAAATGTATGTTATTTAAAGCGTAGTTTGTTGTTTGTGCTTTTGTTTGTTTTGTTATTGTTGTAGTCAAATAGAATATATAATTACTTTAATTAATAACATTTTAACAATATACATAGTTTTAACATTTCGTACTTGTGACCTGTCCATAAATGTCATTTGTGTAAGACGCTGTTTAATTGCATCAAGTTCAGAAAACATTAATAAAATAATGTTTTTACATTCAACCATAAATTAAATGTATAGATACATATATTTATAAGAAATAGTTATAAGCAAAATAAATATTCAAATACAATATATGATATTCTTTTTTCGTTTATTTCTTTTCTGTATGCACAACGAAAGAACAACAACAACCGCTGTGCAACTCGAATACATTCGAAACTTTTGATCTCATTCTCACTTATGTGGCGTTTAGATTACAGCGCGTTTGCTATCGATATCGTTACCAACGCAACAAGCAGAATTGGTGTTCACACTGGTAAAAAGTGCGTTATACATACGTGAAGTGAGCTGCAACTGCTTTGTTTTCATTTCGGTTCTTGAAAATAATCATAAAAAACAAAAAATAAAATGAATTCAGTCCCAAATAATTGCGTGCTGTTGCATTTTGCATAATTTTTGTAATATGCACAACAGCTCCGTGTACGAGAATTGGCAACGGGAAGCTGAAACTGCACATGGGCATGACCAACCAGAGTTTGAAGTCTTCCTCGGCAATATGAATGCTAGTGCCGAAGCAGTTCGACAAGCTTTAGCTACAGAATTTTTTAATAATAATCCAAATTGAATAAACATATTAAAATCCAACAACAGGAAATTTATTAATTAATTAGTACTTTCAAATATTATTTCGCATGACGGGCTCTCAAAAGACTCAGCGCTTCTTTTTGAAAATTGGCTGAATCCTTTACCAATTGCTGTATTGCCGCCAATTTAAATATTAAATATTCCATGCCGAGTTATGTATGTTTTGGGAAACGTATCGGACGCATTTTTTAAGGAGAGCTTTCGTTTGGAAAGGGAAGCATTTAATATCCTGGTTGTTCTTTGTGATTTTTTTTCCGGCAACGTTTATTTTAAACCAGCGGTGATAGTTGAGAACGATAAGCAAAAGTGAGCAGTTCCTTTTGAGTCAGTCGAATGTATTAGTTACTTAATCGAATACACGCAACTACATCCAAATCAAACTCAACTTTTTGTCACCACTAGGCCCCTATGCTATTTGTATGGGCAAGAAGCTGCTTGTTGAAAGTTAACGCAACAAGCAACACGCAACCGTAGTGTGAACACCATATTATTCTCATTCATACTCATCGTCTCTATTTTGTGCGTTGAGTTTAACGGGATCCCTACTCACTCACTCATACTTATTTCGCTTTGCATTCATATTCATTTAACTCAATTTAAGCGTTGTATACTCGATTGCGGTTTTTTTTACCACTCATGCAGATGTCTAACTCATAACATAAACAGCTAGTCGGCATCAAAGGCTCTCGTAACTTTGAAGGTGCCTTAACGCAGGTTTGAACACGTCGTCGTTATTTTATTGCGGGGTTGCATGGCTCTGTTAATGATACTGTGTCGTATTACCAAATTTAACAAAATTCGTCTATCTTCTTAATAAAAAGATCGGATGATTTGCTCAGCAAAATATTTTTTAAAAATGAATGTACAGACTAGAGATGGGCGCGGGCCGTGTTTTTTTTCGTGGCACGCACGAACACGACGTGCCACGATGTGTTCGTGTTTAAAAAAAAACTTCGTGCGTGCTCTGTTCGTGTTCGTGTCTTGCTCTAGACACGAAAAAACACGACATCAAAAATGCTACTCTGACCGACTTATACCCCGATTCCATTAATCAGAATTTGTCATTAACAGCAAGTCAGGAATGTATTCGATTCCACTACACAACCAATTTCAGCATTTTCTTTAACAGGGTCTGGTACATTTGCACATGCTTGTCAGCTGTAATACTCAAAATGGCACTGCTTAAACCAATATCGATTAACAATTTGTTAATATCGCTTCTGTTAAAGTGCTCTGTAATGTTAACATTAACATTTTTTCCGTTGGTAGCCTTCTTTCCCAGTTGGTAGAAAACGGATCAACTGCGAAAAAAGGCTACCAACGGGGAAAATTTAAACATGATTCCCATTCTGAACACTAGATTCAAACTCAATATATGCAGCATATCCGAGTTCCAAATGCATACATGCATTTTTCTTGCAGTGGAATCGGGATATTAAAATATCCCTTGCGCTTTTTTGTTTGAATGTTGCGCTCGGTTAGTTGTCAAACAGCATATTGTCCCATCACCATTGACAACATATCGATAAATTATATTCACTCACTGCACCATAACTATTATTTAAAAGCACAAGAATTAAAGAATTGAAAAATGTCGCGACAATTAATAGAAAACGCTGTTCGCAGTAATTGTGAAAAAATAAAACTTATTAAGAATGAAAACGCAAAAAGCGCTGTGTGGCAGTCGTTTTGTATAATAGAGTACGACAATGCAAAAGTTGATTATGTCTGCTGCATTAAATGCAAGACTGTATTCTCATATACAGCAAAAACCGGCACTGGCACACTACTTCGCCATAAATGCGTGGGTCCTCCATCGTGCAGCAAAAAGCAAACAATACTGGACATATTTGCAAAGAAGAAAGTGTCACAGCGAGCTCTGGATATTCTGGCGGAAAAGCAGCTAGGCTTAGTGGCGAAAGACTTACTACCGCTAAGTATAACATAATGAATAAAATAATAGCTTAAGACAACTAAACAAAAAAAAAAAAATTTTTGTGTTGGGCCGTGCTGGGCCGTGTTTCCAGAATTTTTTCGTCGTTCGTGTTCGTGCGTGTTTTGAAAAAAGGTTTCGTGCTCGTGTTGGGCCGTGCCGAAAAAATTCGGCACGCGCCCATCTCTAGTACAGACTACCTTAACTGAAACAAGATTTTTTGTTGGACATGCTCCCTGAGTTTAGATTTAAAAACCCATTTTAAAAAAAACATTACCGAAACATTGCACACAAAAGTTAGTATTATTTATTTTTTTTTTTTCACTATAACGTTATTTTTTTTTATGTCAAAAAACATTAAAATTTTCACTAGGATATTCAGTAGCTATGCTAAGTGTTATACATATATAATACAGCGTAGCTAGTGAGTGCACTTTTTACGTTTTTTTGTCGTTTGCCAGTTCGATGAATATACAATCGATAATTAAATTAAATAAAGCAAAATTCATACACAATCATACCCAGGGGCATGTTTGCTGTGTTATAAATGCTTTAGTGTGTTTGTTGTTAAGCTCTCAAATAACACTTTAGTACTATACGCACATAGCATAGCAACTGAATACCCATACTGTTTTTGCCTGCAACTTAGCGGCACTATATTATTACAAAAATACAAAAGACAATAACAAACATATAAATCAACACATATATTTTAAGTTCTAAAACGGATTGGTTAATTATTCATATTTAGATATTATAGACATTATATTTAATTTTTTTTTCACAAAAACTTACATGTTCTAATGCGTTAATTGCACGTCAGTCGTTCTCCTTGCCTTCCATGTTTACGTTTTGCAAATACTGAACTCATCTGAACAGTTGTACCAATAACACACACAAACTGTTCTCATAATTACGCTGGTGTACAATTCACAATTTTGAAATTCATTTTGCTATCCATCACATGTGTATATCGGAAACCAGAAAAGTTATCGATAATTTTAAACCAACTTGTTCTGCTTATGGTATAAGGAGCATACGTATTAGGTTTGAAGATTCTAGCTTTTTATAGTCTCTGAGATCGGCGCGTTTATACAGACGGACATCAAGAATATATACATACACTTTATGGGGTCGGAGATGCTTCCCAACAAACAATCGCACTTGAGAAAACCAGCGTTTGAAAATGCTCTGCTATTTCGTAGTATTTCGTTGTGCTCTCACTACCGCTCTCATTTCTGACTAGAGCCGTAGCCTAACAATCAAAAGATTGTGCTCTGCTATGCTCCGAGTTTTGTCACGTCGAAAACTATTGCTATAGCGGATAGCACATAAACAAACGATGCGCTATGCTCTATCGCAGTGATGGATATGCACACATATCGTCACACTTTTCACACGCATACAAGCACACGACGCGACGACCAAACATTCGTGCTTACAGCGTACGTGTGATTTTGTGCAGTCGGCCGCGGCAGAATCCCTATGCACACAAAGCAGCGCGCTGCCTCGGGTGCATAGGCAAGTCGCGAAGAGCATAGCGCATTGTTTGTTTATGTGCTATCCGCTATAGCAATAGTTTTCGACGTGACAAAACTCGGAGCATAGCAGAGCACAAACTTTTGTTTGTTAGGCTACGGCTCTAGTCAGAAATAAGAGCGGTAGCGAGATCACACAATTTTTATTACTATTGCTGCTACAGAGTAGTTTTTGCAAACGCTGGAGAAAACGCTTCAATCAAGCTTGATCTCCAGCCATTAAATCTTTATTTACCAATTTTTTGGATAAAGGATTTACAAAAGATATCCTTTCATAAAATAAAACATTTTAAAAATTGTTTGTGCAAATAAAATAATTTTGGTGAAATTAAGTCGACCGCAGAAATCTTTATAAAAACTGGCTTGATTGTCAATCTCTTTAACAGTTATTTACGAAATGTCAAAAATTTAATGCTTTAGGTTATGCCACAGCATCAACATGTGAGTGTTTATTGTTTCGTTATCAGTTAACAAATTCAAATGCGACCATACATGGACTACTTGTGAAATATTTTCAGCTTTTTACTACGCTGTGTAAAGTCAGCTGGGTCCAAACTGTCGTCAACATCGCTGCCTAGTTCGTCATTACTGAGGAAGTCCGTTTCGTTTGATGTGTTACCCTCAAGGCGACGTACTTAAAAAAATAAATAATAATAATACGTAAGTATTTCAGTAAATGTTGTTTTAACTTTTGGCCCCTTACTCTGTTCGTCTAATATGCTGTTCTGTTTTTTGATATCCTCAATATCCTTTTGGTTCTCACTTATTTTCCGTCGCAGCGTTTGTATACACTCGGTGGTCTTCTTAAGTATCTGAGCGCGACTTGCCTATAGTAAAGATTAATTTTTTAATAACAGATGCTTAAAAAACGTATATGTATAATAAGAATAATACCAAGAGAAAACGTTGCAGTCGGACTCTACTCTAATACCAGTTTTCTGTGTTAAGGATTCTGCGTGGAAACAGTTATAAATGGGGAATTTGGGTATAAGGCTGGCAAAAGGGGAAGGCTTGACATCCAAATTTATGATACAGATCTGTTGCGCACGCCATCAAAAAACCGAGAATGATATAAATATTTAAAATTTTTAGTTGTGGGCGGTATAGGTGGGCATGGCACCCAAAATTTGGATGCAGATCTGTGTTGGATGTCACTAAAAACCTGAAAAAGATATAGTGTTTTCAGATTTTTACAGGTGGGCAATAAATGTAAGCTTGGCATCCAGTTCTTTTCTTTAAACGCAGATCTACCAAGTTTGGTGACTAGCGCAAAAACTGAGAAACATATAGAGGTCGGCGGTATAAGTGGGCGTAGCATCCAAACTTGTGATGCATATGTTTGTGGAGTGTTTTCGGCTATCTTGCCACCAGCTGCTAAGATATGGGTTTTACACGTGTTTTAACGATTTCCACATCGACGTGTATCGACATGTTATCGATTTCTCAAAATAAAATAAATTAAACACTTTGTCTGACGAGAACATGTACCAAGATATTTGCAAAGCTGCAAGGCTCTGGCTTTAAGGGTGTCATAATTCAGGTTTTAGGGGTATATCACCAACTCTCTTCCATTTGAATTTTGTGACTTCTTCTTTACGAATATTTTTAAACAATACTTTTATTTGAATAACCCTAAACAAAAAGTATCGATAAAAAACATTAATTATATTAGCACCACTTAAAAATCGATTTTCTCTCAATCCATTTTTGAGAAAGCAAGTGATTAATTCTTTTAAGCATAAATTTTACCGTTTAGGCCAAAATTACATTATATTTGGTCGAAAAATTCTTTTTAAGGCTATTAAAAGAACGATGTCATCGAAAACGAAGTTAAAAAGTTTTTGGATCACATTCCATCCTAAAGGTAGATTAAGCCAAACGATTTTTACAAAAAATGCGTTATCATTTTGATCGGTGTTTTTAGTTCTGATTTAAAAGAAAATACAAAGACGAAATAAATCGATACTTATTGCTCAGCTACTTATAAATCCTTTTAACAAAATCAAAGAAAAAAAGCTTTTTGGTGACATTATTTTGATCGCACTTGTATGCTTGTGTTTTATCGATTTGCACCTCGAGGTGTATCGACTTGGAAATTGTATGAATGCCCAATGTACCTATCAAGGTTAAGCCTTTTAACACTTGTATTTCATTACATATATTATAATATTTTTATATATTATTTTATTTTTTTATTATATTTTAATAATGCAATGTATATTGAGGCGTACAACCCAATTTGCATTTTGAGCAGCATAATGGCTACTAAGTTCTGATAGATTGCATACTAAATGCCGTTACAACTCAAGCTCAGCTGTAATTTGCTGCTGATCAGCATTCGTCTTCTGACAACTCGGTCAATACGTATTTAATAAAATTTAAAATATACTGGCATCAGAGTATTTCTCATACGTTATAATCCTGTTACGACTGTTCACCTGTTAAATGCGATATTTGACTTTCCCATTTTTTTTTTGGTTACCTTTTCCCCCTTTAGCGTTGGCACCGCTTCTCGTAGATTAGTAAAACTTTCTTTTATATGATCTCGTCGTCGACGCTCTAAAGCGTTGTGATGTGCTCTTTTTTCAGCCTTCAAATAAAATGATTTAATTAACAGATTAACAAGTTGGTCAAATGCAATATAATTAATAGCAATGGAAACGTGCGTCTGTGTACACAGGTGTGTCTCTTTTTTTGTTGTTACATATGCTCGGCTTTTTTTCCCACCTGTGTAAAATTAGCAGTGTTTGTATGTCGCGAGGAGCAAAGACCGTTGTCCGAGTCTACATCATCCTAAAATATTATGAAAATAGAATCTCATAGTCAATTGTGTTATGGATGCATGCTCACGTCACTCTCGATATCAATATCTCTGTCATCATCGCTCATACTCATGATTACATATGTTTACTTTACAATTAATCACACACTTTATGTTTTTAGCGCTTTGGGATTATTTAAAAGCTATTTATTTACTAATCGAGTTGGGTTGTTTATGAGCGTGAGCAAGAAAAAGTTGTTCAACGTAGTGAAGGTCAACAATGTTCTATAAAATTGAATGTACGTCCAGATAGCAACGGTTTGCCAGCAACGAATTACGCATCAACAAGAATGTAAACTACAAGAGACGAATACAGAGCGACCAACTTATTTTTCTCGCCCATGTGTACAACTGACAGGGGCGCGTAGGTAGAGAAAAGACAGATTAGCTGCTTAAGCTGCACAAAATAAAAATATCTATTGTCACAATATGAATTTAAAGGCAAGTCATTTTTGGCGTATGTCAATTAAGTATTAGGGTAATCAAAATATGAAAGTGAATACGAAAAAAGGTTTTTTTTATTGTTTGTTTTATATTAATACTATCGGCCCAGTACGTGCTTCGCTACGTAATATGTATTATGTAATACGTACCTATTAAAATATTAAAAATATTTTATTGCTAGTAAAAAATATTTGCAAAAATTTATAGTCAGCATCGGCAAATGGTAAGAGCGAGCCCGCTCGATGGTATATTTGTGAACCTTGAACGAAGAAAAAAAAAAACTTCAAGAGCTCAAAACTAAATTTTTTTTTAACTATATGAAAGACCGCAAAAATATTTTTTGAAAGTACATGCACAATAGTTATCGCAGCACGTACAAAATAAAATGACAACAGAAAATAAATATTGTTTACTTTCAACACTGAAAAAATTTTAAATTTGACTTCAAAATCCCTGTTTTCTATTTTCAAAATTTGTTTCCATTTATTGAACTCATTATAAAATATGAGATAAATGAAGAACTGGTATACCGATTTGGGTCGAACTTCACGCAAACCATCTAATAAATAGTCCGAACAATGCCTAAAAATATGGTTTCAATAGGTGAGCTCGTTCTTCTTGAAACTTAAGCTCTCCTTAACCAAAGTTTCCTTCAAATTTTCGATAACACTTCTGGTTTCCGATATACACATGTGATCGATAACGAAAAATTCTTGAATTTCAAAATTGTGAAAACCGGGTTTTAAACAATTGGTAAAATAATGAACATTTGAAAAAATTTGAATTAAATCGGTTTAGAAACACCGGAGATATCGCAGTTTGAAATTTGGTCATTTTGATAATATTGGTCACTGGGTAAATACACACATTTGTGAACGCGTTACGTATGGGGTTAAGGGTATGTCCTAGTCGGGATTTCTCGACTAGAACCTTCTTACTTGTTTTTATATATATAGACTAGTAAGTTGCTTCGCTGCGCCGATAGTTTTCACAAAATTTTAGCACAATATATATTATAAATAAGTTAGTTAATGTTTAACAACCTATTAGCAAAGTATGTAATATTCTCTTTTTCACGCCACCATTGAGGTAGAGAATAAGACGCGTCATTTTACTTTGATACCAAAGGTATCATAGTATATTGGGTTTGTCCGTCCGTCCGCTCGCCCGTTTAAACGCAACTTTTTTCGACAACCTTAAAGCTAGAGCCTTGTAACTTTGCAAATATCTTGGTACATACCTTCGTCAGACAAAGTGTTAAATTTGGCTCTATGACCTCAGGGGGCGTGGGAAATCGATAACCTCGAAAGTTTGCATGCCACGCCCACCTCTTCTATATCTTTCCCAGTTTATGAGCAAGAGTCACCAAATTTGGTGGAAACATTGTTAGTAACAAATGTGCAATATTGGATGCCACGCCCACTAAAATTGACCACCTCTATATCTTTCTCAGTTTTTTTTATACCCAAAACACCCATATATTACAAATGCATACAAACTTGCTTTGCTTGTTCGGAATAATATATATTAATAATGCATGTGTGTTACGTTTTGTCTGAGTTGGATAAGCAGCAAGTATGTAAGTAAAACCACCCCCGTAAGATATTCTGGTGTGCAAAACTTTTCTAGACGCACCAAGTTATGTTTAACTTTATAAGTTTTAAATTAATGACACCAACAAAAAGTAGCAGTGCGAGCCCAGGCGCACACTATGTGTATTTTGTTTTTGCAATTATCAGCAAGTGCGTCACAGCGCATGTGGTTTGTTTTTGTAAACTCGTTCGCGGTCAAACTCCCAGATTGTGCGACAATGAGGCGCCAGAGAAGTGGAGTGAGGTAAAGTGACAAATTCAGGACAAATTGGTATGGGAGGTACTCGAAGGAGTTGTCTAAAACAAAAATCCTTTCTTAGTGCTCACTTTCAACCTGAATGGAATATTTTTGTGAAAATTTTAACCTTCAAGCTCTTATCGTTTAGGCTGTGGGTCTTTCAACAATTAGGACAAACTGTTTTATCTATATATATAAAATAGTTTATAGTTTATTTATATATATAAAATAGTTTATAGTTTATTTTATATATATAGATAAAACAGTTTGTCCTGACTGACTGACTGACTGATTGTTGAGAGGCCCACAGCCTAAACGATAAGAGCTAGAAGGCTGAAATTTTCACATAATATTCCATTCGGGTTGAAAGTGAGCGCTAAGAAAGGATTTTTAATTTGGACCACTTCTTCGAGTACCTCCCAAACATATCAATTTATTGCATTAATCACTTTACCTCATTCCACCACTCTGGCGCCTCATTGTCGCACAAGCTGTGAGTTTCAACGCCGCCGAGTGTACAAAAACAAAACACATGACCCATTCCACTACTGCCGTCTGCGCACAAGCTATTGCGGCCGAATTTACAAAAACAAAACAAATGACCCATTCCATTTCTACCTTCTGTAGATGTGTCTCCGTTATTCTCTTTTCTTCTTTGTGCCTTTGACAATTGATTTTCGAGTCAAGTAGCGTTTGTTGTTGTTGTAGGTGTTGTTGTTGGGAACGCAATGCTTCTTTTTGTTGGTATCATTGATTTAAAACAAATCAATTAAAACATAACTTGGTTTTGTACACCAGAATATGTTACGGGGGTGGTTTTATCTACATACTTGCTAATTATCAAACAAAACTTAACACACAAATACCTATTGCCATTGTTGTTCTGATATAATTTTCGAGCTGACATTTGTAACTTTTCTTGGTGTTTATGTTTATACGTACATTTAACATTCTTTTGTACATATATATATTAACAAAAAATGCAAGTGCAAATATATATGTATATACAGTTCAAAAACAAACGCACTAACAAATAGAAACTTATGAAAAAGTAATCTGCATACATATGTATGTTTATTTTATGCAAAAAAGTTGTATAGATATGTACATATGTACATACATTCAATTTGTATTTGTTTTTTATATCGAGCCCTTTGTGCGAAAATAATTAATCTTGAATATCTTTGTATAGTGGTAGATTTGCTTACTTGCTGCTTATCTAACTCAGACGTTACGTCGTACCACACAAACATTGTTGATAAACAATTTCGAACAAGCAAGCAAAGCACATATGTAAGTTTGTATGTATTTGTAAAGTGTGGGGATTTTGGGTATAAAAAGGCAGGCAGAAGGGGTAGGCGTGAAATTAAAATTTGTGATGCATATCAGTGGCGGATGGCACCTTCTATCTCCCTATCAAGTTTGGAGGCTCGAGAGCAAAAAGATATTGAGGTGGGCGGTATAAGTGGGCGTGGCATCTAATATTGCACATTTGTTACGGATGTTACTAACAATGTTTCCAAGTTTGGTGACTCTAGCGCAAAAACTGGCAAAGATATAGAAATTTCAGATTTTACGAGTTGGGTGGAAAAGGTGGGCGTGGCGAATAAAACTTTGATGTAGATCGGTTACGGATGTCACTAACAATGTTTCTACCAAATTTGGTGACTCTAGCCCAAAAACTGAAAAAGATAAAGAATTTTCGGATTTTAGAAGGTGGGCGGTATCAGTGGGGGCGTAGCATCCAAAGTTTTGATGCATATCTTTGTAAGACTTTAGCATCTACCTTCCCATCAAATTTTGAGAGTATAGCTTTAAAACTGTGGGAAATACAGTCATTTTCGATTATAACTGAAGGGGGGGCTGGGGGCGGAAGAGGTGGGCGTGTCATCCAAACTTTTTATGTAGTTTTTTGGGGAATGCCATCGGCTATCTTGCCACTTAATTTGGTGACTATAGCTTCTAAAATGTGGGAGATTTGCACATCGAGGGGTATCGATTTGTTATCGATTTCCCAGGCCCCTGAGGTCGTAGAGCCAAATTTAACACTTTGTCTGACGAAGGTATGTACCAAGATGTTTGCAAAGTTGCAAAGCTCTACCTTTAAGGGTGTTGAAAAAAGTTGCGTTCAAACGGACGGGCGGACAGACACCTTGACGGACATTGCATAAGCCCAACATAATATGATACCTTTGGTATCAAAGTAAAAAACTAATTTATTTTATATATATTGCTTAAATTTTGTAAAAACTATTGGCGCAGCGAAGCAAGCGAGGGCCTTACTAGTATATATATATATTAAGCCACTAATACTTGTTATATATATTTACCAAATTCCAAAATTAAAGGAAAACGTATTTTATTATATTGTAGTTGCACAAAGTTACAATTAAGTCTATACTAGAGATGCCACGAATAGTGAATTGGCCTAATACCGAATATTCGGCAACACTGTCGGCCGAAGAGCCGAATATTCGGCGCGAAGTATGTACATGCTCGTTGGGGGCGCGTTAGCTGGAATAAGACAAGACATGTTGTTTGTATGTGTTTTGATTGCGAGTAATACCCCGATTCCACTGCAAACAAAATGCATGTATGCAATTGGAACTCGGATATGCTGCATATATTGAGTTTGAATCTAGTTTCAGGAATGGGAATCATGTTTAAATATTCCCCGTTGGTAGCTTTTTTTCCCAGTTGGTAAAAAAACGGATCAACTGGGAAATGTAAAAGTTAACATTACAGAGCACTGAACAGAGCTTTGAAGAAGTCGCTACAGATAATATGGGAAATGCTAATGATGAGGAGGACGTGGAAAAGAATGCTGTGGCAAACCAGTTGGATTTTTATTTGAAAACAGTTCGCCTAGATCGGAAGGCCGATCCTTACAAGTGGTGGTCAGTAAACGAAAAACAATACCCGACCCTTTCGAAATGTCCAAAAGTTTATTTGTCTTCGCCTGAAAGTAGTGTTTATAGTGAGAGGTTATTTTCTGAGGCTGGTAACATTTACGATGAAAAGCGTAATCGGTTGCTTCTAAAAAAATGGAGAAAAGCTCGTTTTTATCCATCAAAACTTACCACTGATTAATTTTAACTACTAAAATGTTGTAATTTGGAAATAAATACATAATTTTGAGTAAAACAACATGTCTCTTTTTACATGATTTGCTAAGCTGATTTGCTAAACCTTATAGCAATAAAAGTGGCCGAATAGGCCGAATACCGAATAGTTGCCGAATATTCGTGGCATCTCTAGTCTATACAACAGGCCAATTACATCCGCAACGGACCAACTGGGGAAAAACCGATCAACTGGGAAAATGTAAACAATGTTCTCATTCAGCAAACCAGAAACAAATACAAGTAAATGTAGCTCCAGTTGTATATCAGAATTCGTGCTTCAATGGAATCGGGGTACCTAGTACGAATTTCTTACGGTTTGAAACGACTATTCGATCATTTTCAAATGTAACTAGTTGGAAAATGTTTTCTTAGTTGGTGAACCGATTAATGGAGCACGATTTTGTAGTCGGATGACACTGTAGGTACTTTTGTTTATAATAATTACTAGCTAACTCAGCCACGCGTTGCAGCGGCGGACCCGACAGACTTCTTCCTGTCAAAAAGATTTGTAATGTTGAATTGTTTTGATTCTACGTATTTTATAGCCGGGGCAAAAAATTTCACTACTATAACCCTTTAGTACAATGAAATTATTTACGAACAAAGACGAAAATGCTGAATTTTGAATGTAGTTTCAAAATTACGTCCATCGGATGCACGATCACAAATTTTAGTTGCCCCAAATGAAGCAAATGAATTTGGAAGCAAGAATTTAATTTGCGTATCTTACGCAAAAATAATTTGGAATCATCTGAATTGCCAGTAAAAAGGGGTAATAAAGGCTTCGGCGGAGCGGGTAGAGGTGACAGCACAACTTTTCCTGATGCGCAACACATGCCGGCTGCTTCATTCCGAAATTTCAATGCCTGACAATATTGAAATACTTTATCCATTCCACCGATAGCAATTTTTGAATGCGCTGAGTAGTTAATATCTGGTGCATATTCAAAAGCCGAACGAATGATGCACGTGTTAATGAGCGGCTGATCCGTTGCCTTTGTCGATCTAGTACTCGTACTGTAGCTATGTTTCGTTCTCGTGCCGCTCTTTTCTCGTAATATTCTGTTGCAGACGTTCGTCACGCTGTTCTTGAGATTCTTGTGCACGACTTTCTGCAGTCCTGATCCTTTGAGCTGCATTTCTTGTTTCGATTTGTTCTGGTAATTGCTGAGCTCATTCAACACGTTTGCGTCGTGACCCATAGCTGCTCGCGTTGTTGAGGTTAGATTTTATGGTAGCTCCTCTGCGTTTTGCAGGCATTTTAAAAATGTACGATTTTAAACAGTAAAAAAAAACTGTTTTGATTTAGAAGCTAAAATTTTTTGTTTTTTAAAAAATTTTTTTTATTTATTTTAGTTGTTGGCGAAGCAACGCGCGCCGGATAACTAAATAATTTCATTTATACGTTGAATGGAATTATTTTTCCTACTGAATTTTAAATGTAGCCTACTAAGATTTTGCAAAACACAGCTCTAGGACTGTCAGACAAATAATTAGCAATAAATTAAAATTGCGACAATAATTTGAGATTTAAACTACCTTATCTTTCAAGTTGGATCGAACTGCACATGGTGTACGAATTTTATTAAAATCGGTTAAGTGGTTTAGGAGGAGTTTTTAGACAAACATCGTGACACGAGATTTATATATATTAAGATAGCAATGCAAATCGCATCTGTCTATAAAATTTGTCTCCGACCGAAAACTGAAAAAAATGGTTTAAGCTTGTTGCAGACAAAAGTATTCGGTTAACATTTCTTTAATTTGTTGCAGTCCGAAAAGGATCCCAACTTCCTGCACAAAACGCCTTTTTGACAAGAAACTACTTTAAAATGTTTTATTGACCGTTTTTTATACCCTCAACCCATAAAATGGGTAAATAGGGGTATAATGATTTTGTGCAAATGTATGTAATACCCCGATTCCATTATTCAGAATTTGTCATTAACAGCAAGTCGGGAATGTAGGCGATTCCACTACACAACCAATTGTTTTCAGCATATTTCTTTAACAGGGTCTGGTACGTTTGCATAGATTTTTATTTTTACACATGCTTGTCAGCTGTAATACTCAAAATGGCACTGCTTAAACCAATATCGATTAACAATTTGTTAATATCGCTTCTGTTAAAGTGCTCTGTAACGTTAACATTAACATTTTTCCCATTCTAGAAACTAGATTCAAACTCAATATATGCAGCATATCCCAGTTCCAATTGCATACATGCATTTTGCTTGCAGTGGAACCGGGGTATTATACCCCGATTCCATTAATCGGAATTTGTTATTAACAGCAAGTCGGGAATGTAGGTGATTCCACTACACAACCAACTGGTTTCAGCATATTTTTTTAACAGGGTCTGGTACGATTGGATGGATTTTTATTTTTGGCACTGCTAAAACCAATATCGATTAACAATTTGTTAATATCGCTTCTGTTAAATGCTCTGTAAAGTTAACATTAACATTTTTCCAGTTGGTTGCCTTTTTCCCCGTTGGTAGAAAACCGACCAACTGGGAAAAAAGGCTACCAACGGGGAAAATTTAAACATGATTACCATTCTGGAAACTAGATTTAAACTCAATATATGCAGCATTCCCGAGTTCCAATTGCATACATGCATTTTGCTCACAGTGGAATCGGGGTATTAGAGCCCTAATTTTAACACTTAATCCTAATCCGACAAAGGCAAGATAAAGGGTGTCGAAAAAAGTTGCGTTCATTAAATGCAAAATGCCGTTCACGAACTAAAGGCCTGTTTGTTAAAAATTTAATTTATTGTTTATGGAAATATATGCGTTTCAAAATTTAATTAAATTTAAGAAAACAGTGTGTAAAGCGTTTAAAATTATGTGAGAAGTGTTGTTAACCCTCCGTTACATTTTGAATCGTTATTTAAACACATTTTTACTTGAGCTAATGGCATTATATAAGCCCAAATTCTCTTTTTGACTTTATATTTTTGAAGTCTTTTGACTTTTATCATAAAACAAATATGATTTTCAACTAAAATAATTAGCTTATGCTCGTTCATTTCAATATTTGAATATGTAAACGTTTTGCATCACACTGTTTGATCAGCTCTTTTGTATTTTCACACGTACCAACACTAAATAAATTTAAGAATCTGCGACCTGAGAGCACGAGACCATTGGACGAAGATCGGCCAACCCGTCTGGGTGGTCAACAAGTTTGTGTCTATAGTATAGTGCCCCAATCAAAAAGCGGCTGTCCGTCGCTATTGCGCCAGCTGCTCTTGTGCAGAAGCACACATACACTCACACTCACAGGCACAGTGGGCCGCGACTGATTGTCGACTGCTCGCCTTAGACTTAAAGTGTATTTCCATTATCCAGTTACAGTAACATTTATCGGACATTTGCCAATCCTATTTCCATTATGCAGTTACTGAAAGTTCAGTAAATAAATCAGCTGTTTTGATCTGAGTTTGATGATTAAAAGTAAGAATAATAATCTAAATCTTAACTTTTGAACTTTTAAAAGCCTTTTTGTCGAATTTTATTGGCAAACATGCATGGCCTGCAATCTTTGTTGCTTGTAATTCAGGAACAATATTCAAATTTTAATATTGCGCTAACCTTTGCACATTTAAATCACCTGTTTTACCTATGTTAACGTAATGTTATCATAGCTTGCAAATAACTGTTGACGGTTTTTCTTCTTGCGCTCTCGTTGCTAGCACAACCGAAAAAGTTCATACTCTCTCGCTCTCGCTCTGAGCAAGAGACTCTTGCTGTCTTCATTTATGTTTTCTGTTGAGCCCTTTCGCTCTTTTAATGAGCAGTGCGTAAAGAGCGGAACGAGAAACGCCCGCACAATGAGAGTCAGCAAAAGACCGATTGACCGAAAAACTCAACGCAAACGGTCTTCACATTTTCTTTCGTTGTTGTGAAAAGGAATAATATAATTTGTTTAATAGAACAATTTAAATTTATTTTCAAATATTTATGTTATTTTTTCATATTCTATTTATAAAATCATATTTTGTTAACAATTAATATATTTCGTCTGCAAAACAGGCGCTTAATAATTTGCTTGCCTATGCGTGTGAATGCATACCAATACATTCGCAAAAGACCTTTGGCTTCACTGAACACGACAAAACGGTCTTGGAACAACCAGAACAAAACAGAATAGAAAAAAACGGTTTCGCTCTGAGCGCGAGCGAGCTCATTCAAGAACCCATAAATCGGTTGCTCTCTGAGTCTTTTCGTAAAGAGTCAGAAAAAGACACTTATTTGCAGACAATGAGAAACGGTCGACAGTTATTTGCGAGCTCTGAATGTTATCCAATAACAGCGATATTTCAGCGATGTTCATCGAAAAATGACGATAGCCGATTACCAGTTATTCCCAGTTACCATTGACTGAAGGTTTACTGCAGTAAATTCCTTATGGGAAAATACACGCAAAATGAACTTCAGTTACTCAAAATGGTAATAACTGAGAATAACTGGATAAAGGAAATACACTATTAGTTTATTTATCTGTTTATTTAATTATCCCCGGCCCTAAATATTTATTGCTGCCCTTATTTATATATTTTCATTTAATTTGGGATATCGATAACAAGTCGATACACTTCGCTGTGCAAATCGATAAAACACATACTGTGGCGAGCAAAATCGTGTGTATGTTCATGAAATTGACTTTCGTCGCCCATAAAAAATTAATCACACAACCAAATAAAAATTTTTTTTTGGTTTTATTTTTATTATTAAATTTTTAACAAATTAAAGAAAAAACAAGTAAAAACGTTGCAGTCGGACGCAACCGACTGCGATATACTTTGATACCAGTTTACATAGCTGTGTTAAGGATTTTGAGTGAAAATAGTAATATATGAGGGTTTTGGGTATAAAAATCAGGCAGAAAGGGTAGACATGACATTTATCTGTGGCGGATGGCACTTTCTATCCCCCTACCAAGTTTGGAGACTCTAGCGCAAAAACCGACAAAGATATAGAGGTGGGCGGTAAAAGTGGGCGTGGCATAAAAAATTTGTATGCACACCTGTTACGGATGTCACTACCAATGTTCATACCAAATTTTGTGACTCTAGCCCAAAAACTAAGAAAGATACAGAGTTGGGCGGTATGAGTGGGCGTGGCATCCAAAACACTGATACAGATCTGTTACGGATGTCACTAACAATGTTCATACCAAATTTGAAGAGCCTAGCTCGAAAACTGAGAGAAATATAGCGGTGGGCGGTATAAGTGGGTGTGGCATCCAAAATTTGTATGCACACCTGTTACGGATGTCACAACCAATGTTCATTCCAAATCTGGTGACTCTAGCTTAAAAACTGGCGAAGATACACGCCTTCCGGTTATTTTTAGGGCGGTGGGGCATGTCCCGTTGTTTGGGGGCGTGGCATCCAATGTTTTGATGCATAACTTTGTCAGATGTCAACATCTACCATTATGTTAATTTTGGTGGCAATAGCTTCAGAACTTTAGAAGATACGTGCATTCCGGTTTTTTTAGGGTGGTGGGGCGTGGCCCCTCGTTTGGGGGCGTGGCATCCAAAGTTTTGCATATCTGTGTCAGATGTTAGCATCTACCTTCCTACCAAATTTGGTGGCTATAGTCAAAACTGTAGAAGCTACAGACATTTTTGTTTTTAATCGGATGGGGGCTGGGGGCGGAACAGGTGGGCGTGGCATCCAAACTTTTAATGCAGTTTTTTAGGGAATTTCACCAGCTATCTTGCCATCAAATTTGGTGACTCTAGCTGCTAAAATGTGGGATATATAAGTGTTTTATCGATTTGCACATGGAGGTGTATCGACTTGTTATCGATTTCCCAAGCTCCTGAGGTCGTAGAACCCTAAATTTAACACGTTGTCTGACGAAGACATGTACCAAGATATTTGCAAAGTTGCAAGGCTCTAGCTTTAAGGGTGTCGAAAAAAGTTGCGTTCATACAGACAGACGGACGTACGGACGGACAGACACCATGACGGACATTGCACAAACCCAATATACTATGATACCTTTGGTATCAAAGTATAAACATAATGATAGTTGACACATAAACTCAATTTTGCACGATTTATGACTGGCACATATTTTTGCTCTCCCACTTCAGATGCCACGCCTAGCTCTTTTGCCCCCAGTTCTCCTCCTGTTATAACCCAAAATGCATGTATTTTCCACAGGTTTTAGGCTATAACCACCAAATTTAGTATGAAGATAGATGTTAACAAAATACGCGCCACGTCACACCGCCCTTAAACAACGGGAATGCATGTATGTATTTTTGCCAATTTTTAAGCTAGAGTCACTAAACTAAGTAGGGAGGCAGAATCGGCATCCCCGTCTAAATGGAAAGAATTGGATGCCACGCCCATATATACCGCCCACGTCTTAAATATAAAGCTCTGCATCGATTTTTGTACTAAAATCCCCAAACTTGGTAGGGGGATTGAAGGTGCCATCCGCAAATCTTTATCACAAATTTGGATATCATGCCTACCCCTTCTGCCTGCATTTTTATATCCAAAATCGCCATATATTACTATTGGAACATGGAATCATAAACACAGTTATATAAACTGGTAAGGAAGTTGGACTAAGGAAGTTGCTAAGCAAAACTCCTCAGACTTTAGGGTTCATTAAGAACGTAAACGGTGGGTGGACATCATCCAGTGAAGAATCACTGACCCTACTCCTGGACACACATTTTCCGGGGGGAAACAGATCACCAAGACCTGCACTTTAGCGGGGAGACACAGAAGCTATTGTTACTGCTCAATGATAGGAATATCCATTGGGCAATCAAGAGCTTCAAACCCTACAAATCGCCGGGGACGGATAATATCATTCCTGCTCAATTACAATCCGCGGAGAAAACGGCTTTCAGCTGGCTAAAAGACATTTTCTGCAAGATTTTCAAAAGTGGTACAATCCCAGGGCTATGGCTGGAATCGAAAGTTGTATTCATTCCAAAAGCCGGATATCCCTCACACACAACAGCCAAAGATTTTCGACCTATTAGTCTCTCGTATTTTCTCTTGAAAACGATGAAGAGGCTGCTCTGTCTCCATCTGAGAAGTACTATTCCCATATCGCTTCTCTCACCAGTTCAGCATGCCTACTCTAAAGGCAAGTCGACCGAGACTGCATTGCATGCGCTTACTGCATACATCGAAAAGTCTCTACATAGGAAGAACTACACGCTAGTAGCCTTCCTAGATATAGAGGGAGCCTTCAACAACGTCACTCCTAAGACTATCACTGACTCGCTGACGGATTTGGGGGTCGACTCCCTGACAGTGCACCTGATCGATCAGATGCTACAATGCAGGATCGTAATGGCCACACTGGGGGCAGCGACTGTCACCAAATCCGTCGATCGTGGAACCCCACAGGGCGGAGTCCTCTTGCCTCTTCTATGGAACGTAGCAGTCAACCAACTACTACGATCCATGGATGGGGGAGGGTGTAAAGTGGTAGCCTATGCAGATGATGTTTCAGGCGAATCTCTTACGAGGCTTTCCAGCTGGGCGGCAAGATCTGGGTTAGGAGTTAATCCTGCAAAGACGGAAATGGTTTTGTTCACGAGGAAATACAAAATTCCATCTCTTCAACCTCCAATCCTTAATGGGGTTGAACTGTCGTTTAGTGACTCAGCAAAATACCTAGGTCTAATTCTAGACAAGAAATTGGACTGGAACCTCAATACTGAGGAGCGTATAAAAAAGGCAAATGTTGCCCTATACGCCTGTAGGAAGTCAATCGGACTTAAATGGGGCATGAATCCACAAATCGTCCATTGGCTCTACACTGCGGTAGTCAGACCGATACTGTTGTATGGAGTGTCTGTCTGGTGGCCTGCACTCGATAAAGTAACAGTCACCAAAAAACTAGGAAGGGTGCAGCGTACTGCGTACTGCTAAATTGCATTCCACATATGTGCAATGCCAATGAAAGCTACATCTTCACAGACAGCCAGGCAGCAATTAGATCGCTGGAGTCGAACACATCGAACTCTAAGGCTGTTCATATAACTGCCGCAAATCTCTATGCGAGATGGCAAAGCAGTTTAACATATGCCTGATATGGGTCCCAGGACATAGGAATATAGAAGGCAACTGCATCGCGGATCAACTGGCCAGATTAGGAACTACCATGGAACTTCTTCCAGATAAAGAGGGCATTGGTATACCTATGGCATCTTGCAAACTCAAATTAAGAGATTTCTTCGAGACAGAAGCCAACAATGTATGGCAGGTCTCCAACCACAACTCACGCATTGCTCATCAGACCTGGCTTGTGGGGGCACAGACTACTGGTCCCACACAACGACTTCTGCAGAAGTTGTCGGGATGAGGAGGACTTGGTGACTTTTTCTTTGATAATCTATCAGAACTCGCGAGCAAAAGACCCAAAGATGTACCAAGGTTCATCCAAGCCGCAGGATGTGCTCTTGAGGCGGATTCATACCAAAAGTAATAGAGGGGTCTCAGAGCCTTCGCGGCATCACAATGGGCCGAATGCGGCCTAAGTGCGCTAAGGGGGGTATCCCTCCTTGGTAACCGCTCTAACCTAACCTAAACTATATAAACTGGTATCAGAGTATATCGCAGTCTATTGCGTTTGACTGCAACTTGTTCGAATTCGGCAGAAGACTGAGCACCGCCAGTTGCTGATTTGACGCCTGATGGTTATAAAATTTGGTGTCCTTTTAGGAAATACATACATCAATGTTTATTGGATTGCTGTTGGATAAACAGTTCATAATGAAAGTGAATTAACAAGAAACATAAAGCAGTATGCGCTAGCTCAATCACGTTCCGGAATCAATTATCATCTTAGCAAATATCAGAATACCGCTTTTGATCAAATTTTTTTTAATGTTCATTATTTTACCCATATTTTAAAACACTGTTTTCACAATTTTGAAATTCGAGATTTTTTTGTTATCGATCACACGTGTATTTTGGAAACCAGAAGTGTTATCGATACTTTAAAGCAAACTTGTTCTGTTTATGGTGTAGGAGAGCTTAAGTTTGAAGTCTATAGCTCTTCTAGTCTCTGAGATCGGCGCGTTCATACAGACGGACATAAAGAATATATATACTTTATAGGGTCGGAGATGCTTCCTTCTGTCTTTTACATACATTTGCACAAAACCATTGTACCCTTTTTTTCAACCATTTTATGGGTTAAGGGTATAAAAACCGTTAAGCCCGCTTTTTAAATGAAAATTACAGAAAAAAACAAGAAAGAAGGCTCTAGTCGAGAAATCCCGACTAGGACATACCCTTAACCCCATACTTATCGTGTACAGTCATTTGTGTGTATGACCAGTGACCAATATGGCAAAAATGACAAAATTTAAAACTAGGATATCTTCGGTGTTTCTCAACCGATTTTAATCAAATTTTTTGAAATGTTCATTATTTTATCAATAGTTTGAAACCTCGTTTTTACAATTTGGAAGTTCAAGAATTTTTTGTTATCAATCACATGTGTATATCGGAAACCAGAAGTGTTATCGAAAATTTGAAGCAAACTTGATCTGCTTATGGTATAGAAGAGTTCAAGTTTCAAGTTTGAAGTCTCTAGCTCTTAAAGTCTCTGAGATCGGCGCGTTAGTACAAATCGACTTGGCTGTTGATACTGATCAATAATATATATACTTTATGGGGTCGGAGATGCTTCCTTCTGTCTGTTACATACATTTGCACAAAACCAATATACTCTTATTTACCCATTTTATGGGTTAAGGGTATAAAAAGCATCTCGAAAGTATGTAATTTTTTAGATAAGCAACAACAGCCGGGTCGATTTGACGATACTCATCCTTCTGTTTGTATGTCGTATGATTGATTTTTAAGACTTTAAATTTCTGTGTTTGCGGAAATTGTTGAGAAAGTGTAGTCTTTACTTCTGTAAATTTTAAACACACCCTTGTCATGGCTGTTATTGTGGTTGCTTGTGTATCTTCATCACATCACCGCTGGTTAATCTTTTCAGAATATGTACATGTATATGTATGCACTTATGTTGGCATTTGTCGTTTAATATGCGATAAGCAATTCTGCTGCTGCGGCCAGCTCGGTACTCAGCGATTCAGTTGATAACTGAATGGCACGGGCAGCACAACGGCAAGCAACGAATTTGAGTGGACAACAAGAAACAAATGTAAGTAGCTTTAATTAAACTGCGGCCAACGGGTGGTAAATAATAAAACAGTGAGTGATAATAGTCTACTATTTAGAGTACAAATCTGAAGCCCATAACTACAAAAAGCACTTACGTGGCGATACGGTAATCTCAGCGAGTTATATGTTTTGTTTGGCACAATGATCGCACATTTGAGGCATTTGACGAAACACCTGCCCATGAATTGTGGGCAGCGGCAGCAGATGCGTAATATTTCGTATTTGATTGACAACCCAGAGTATGGATTTCTTAAGGATTTGGGATTAGAGCGCGAAAATCCTGGCGTATTTTCGGGACAGTGGGAAGGTAAAGGTCCCAGCGTCGCCAGCTATGACCCCGGCAGTGGTCAGGCCATAGCTAAAGTGCGTCAAGGTAACGTACAGGACCTGCAAAAGTCGATTGCTTCGGGCGTTGAGGCCTACAAGCAGTGGCGCCAGGTACCCGCTCCGGTGCGTGGTGAGATTGTACGTCAAATTGGCGATGAGCTGCGCAAATACAAAGAGCCATTGGGTAAGCTTGTCTCCTTAGAGGTAGGTAAGATCTACAGCGAGGGACAGGGCGAGGTACAGGAATTTATCGACATCTGTGATTATGCGGTAGGATTGTCACGAATTTATGCCGGACAGCTTATAAACTCGGAGCGTGTCGATCACACAATCTTGGAAGCGTGGCGTCCCTTGGGGCTGGTAGGTGTGATTTCGGCGTACAACTTTCCTAATGCTGTTTTCGGCTGGAACGCAGCCATTGCTTTAACAACTGGCAACAGTGTGCTGTGGAAGGGTGCACCCAGCACACCGCTAGTCTCCGTCGCCACCACCCGAATAGTGGCTGAGGTGCTGCGGCGCAACAATCTGCCGGCTGTTGTTGGCCTTTGTCAGGGGGGCACCGATGTGGGTGCTGCTCTGGTCGTCGATAAGCGCGTTAACCTTTTAAGCTTCACGGGCAGTTGCAAGACAGGTAGCGATGTGGGCGTAACAGTGCAACGTCGGTTCGGCAAGGTTATCTTGGAATTGGGCGGAAACAATGCGCTGATAGTCGATGCGTCAGCAAATATGAAAATAGCCTTGGATGCGGCGCTCTTTGGCTGCATAGGCACTAGTGGTCAGCGTTGCACCACCACCAGACGCATTATTGTGCACGAAAAGGTGCACGCTACCTTTGTGGCTGCCCTGGTAGCGAGGTATAACCAGCTTTTGCAACGCATTGGTCATCAGCTGGACGCACAAACGATTGTGGGACCCGTGCACTCGGAGCAAAATGTAAATAGCTACAAGGCAACCATAGAGGAAGCAATGCTGCTGGGTGGTACTGTGGCCGTCGGTGGACGCGTACTGTCGCGTGATGGATACTATGTTGAGCCTACAATTATAACTGGACTATCGCATGATGAAAGTGTGGTGCATCGTGAGACCTTTGCGCCAATTGTTTTTGTATTAAAGGCGCGCAATCTTGAAGAGGCCATTGCCTGGAACAATGAAGTAGAGCAAGGTCTGTCTTCCTCCATCTTTACAGAAGACATTAGACATGCGTTTAAATGGATTGGTGCTCAGGGCTCCGATTGCGGTATTGTTAATATAAATACGACCACAAACGGCGCTGAAATAGGTGGGGCCTTCGGCGGTGAAAAAGCCACGGGCGGTGGTCGCGAATCGGGCTCAGATGCATGGAAACAATACTGCAAGCGAGCCACCATTACTGTTAACCACTCGGGTGAGCTTGCCTGCGCTCAGGGCGTTGTATTTAACGTGGACTAATTTAAATAAGCTTTTGTTGATCCCATTTAATTTTATTATCAAAATGTCGACAAGTAAATGCATTTGATTTTTAGTTTTTGACTAATTGTTAGTAATGCTGTGTGTGCTGTGTCATAGATCTCTGACATCAAAGCGCCAGAAGTCTACCTCAATATCCTTGGACTTCTGTTTGTGGAATTGGTAGCTGGCTTCGATATTATAACGCAGTTCAGCAACAACATTGCCCCGAGCGCACAGCTCCTTGGATTTTTTTTTAATAAAGTTGCTGGAGAAAAAATGTATTAGGTCTTGTATTCGAATTTGGTTGGTTTCATCAAAAAAGATTGTCCGTAAAGCTTGCCAATATTTTAGTTTATACAAAATTTAAACGCTGTAGCTGCTTACTTACCGCGTGGAGGTTTTGTGTAGGGAATAGACAGCTCCTGTAGCCAGTCGAATGCCCACATCCAGAAAGCGCATGTCCATGCCGGCATTTTGCTTGGTACCGAAGGGGGGATTCATGACCACCGTGTCAAATGCATTATCCCATTTGGTGCCAGCTAACTGCAGCACATTCGTACGCACACAGTCCACCGCGGGTAGTTCCATATCCATTACATTCTGACGGTAAATATCTACGGCATCTTTGTCAATCTCAAAGCCAACTGTCAGTTGGGCACCAAGTAAAGCAGCCGCTATGCTTAGCATGCCGCAACCACAGCCCAGATCAGCCACAATTTTGCCATTGATGTCGTCGTGCTGCGATTGTATGTGATGTGATATGCAGGCAGCTATGTGTGGTGGCGTTGGATACTGCTCCAGTTGGATTTTTGGCTTATTAAAGTGATCAACGCTTTGCAGGTACTCCTCCAATTTCTTTATTTTCAAACGCGCCATTTAACAGAATTTGTGAACTGTGCTAATTATTTACTTGACGTTGGGCACTAACGACGACGGCAGTGGCTCCAGACGTGGTAGCACGGGTATAAAACTATTTCCGAAATACGAATCTTGTGGTATAAAAAAACCTAGCGTTGTAGAGCTGGTTGGATTAAATGCTGATCTCGGTGCGGCTATGCCACCTGCGGCATTAGGCGATACGTTTACGATCTGTGCAAATTCTGCTGTCACTGTTTGCTGGCCAAGTAGCTGTGGCGCTGGCATCTTTAAAAAAATAAGATACAGAAGTAATTTGGCAACACAGCTATTGTAATATTTACCTGATTCGTCGAACTACCCAGTCCTATAAGTAACTGCTTCTTGGTCTGAATTTCTTCCAATATTTTTCGGTTTGTTTCGGCTTGCTGAGCACTTGATGTAGGAAAAGCCATTAAGCCAAGCCGATGTTTTGTTTCAAGCGATAAGTCGGAATTAACTAAAGTTAAATACAATACTCGACACACAAACCGCTAACTTTTATTACTTGGTTTTAGGTTTAAGGAAATAATTTCCCTGTATTTAACCTGTACGTCAAGTTAGCAACGGTTCGATTTGGAAGAAAAGTAAAAAACGATTTTGAAGCTGGCTCATGAGTCGGATCTACACATCAATGCCAATGAACATTTAATATAAAAGAGACGAATAAAGGCCGCCAAATTATTTTTGCTCTCCCATGCTCAGACCTGTGTGGAAGCTCGTATGTAGAGAAAAGGCAAACCCGTTTCTTTTTTTTTTATATACTTCAATGATTTGTGTGTTTTGATTTTAGACTACTCATATTTTGGAGTACTTCATTGGTTGCAGATGAACGCAAAACGTATCCCAGGTCAGGCACGACTGTGTTAATATGCATAAATGTGTACCCATTGGCTAGGTGTTGTAGCTGGTATGTAAAGGCTGCACAAAATAGAAATACCTATTGTCACAATATAATATTTACAGGCAAAAGCAGTTTTGGGGTATGTCAATTAAATATTTTGGTAATTAATTTTTATTTAATTAATTAATAATAATAATAATTATTAATAATAATTACGATTTTAAATACGAAAATAGGTTTAATTTTTTGTTTGTTTTATATTAATAGCCACATATACTACCTGTTATTTAACCACCGAATAACAAAATTATAAAAAAAAACGTTATTGATAGGAATCATGCTGTGGTACCTAATTATTCTCTGTGTAATTGTACAAATTTAACATGAAGTTTATAAGGTAAGGCTTACCCAGCATAAAATGACATGAATTCTTTACAGTTGCATGCTTTCCGCTGCCGCTCTTCCTGTATTACAAAAGACTTTACACTAAAATCGAATAGCGACTGCAACAAAATCAGCCGCATTCAAAAATTACCGAATTTCTGCTACAGTCCAACATCAACAGGCAGAGTGAAATAATACGCAGAAGCTTCGGAAAGTTGAAAAACTCATTTAAATATTATATATGTTTTATTTGGACTATTTTAATGCAAATCACCCTTTTTCCAGAATCAGTTAACTAACTCATAATGAACATACCCTACCTACATACCAATAACAAAAATCTATATATATAAAATAGTTTGTCCTGATTGTTGAGAGGCCCACAGCCTAAACGATAAGAGCTAGAAGGCTGAAATTTTCACAAAATATTCCATTCAGTTTGAAAGTGAGCACTAAGAAAGGATTTTTAATTTGGACCACTCCTTCGAGTACCTGCCAAAATCTAATTGCATTAATCACTTTACCTCATTCCACCATTCTGGCGCCTCATTGTCGCACAAGCTGTGAGTTTCAACGCCGCCGAGTGTACAAAAACAAAACATGACCCATTCCACTACTGCCGTCTGCGCACAAGATATTGCGGCCGAATTTATGTATGTATGTACGTAGATTTTTCATTATTTAATATATACATATATACGCGTTTACAAAAACAAAACACATGGGTTTTTTTTTTCTTTTCTTCTTTGTGCCTTTGACAATTGATTTTTCAATCAAGTAGCATTTGTTGTTGTTGTAAGTGTTGTTGTTGGGCTCGCAATGCTTCTTTTTGTTGGTATCATTGATTTAAAACAAATCAATTAAAACAAATCAATTAAAACATAACTTGGTTTTTGTACACCAGAATATGTTACGGGGGTGGTTTTATCTACATACTTGCTAATTATCAAACAAAACTTAACACACAAATACCTATTGCCATTGTTGTTCTGATATAATTTTCGAGCTGACATTTGTAACTTTGCTTGGTGTTGCAAATGCACATACGTGCATACATAGACATGTTTGTACGTACATTTAACATTCTTTTGTACATATATATATAACAAAAAATGCAAGTGCAAATATATATGTATATACAGTTCAAAAACAAACGCACTAACAAATAGAAACTTATGAAAAAGTAATCTGCATACATATGTATGTTTATATAATGCAAAAAACATTCAATTTGTATTTGTTTTTTATAGCGAGCCCTTTGTGCGAAAATAATTAATCTTGAACATCTTTGTATAGTGGTAGATTTGCTTACTTTCTGCCTTTCTAACTCAGACGGAACGTCGTACCACACAAACATTGTTGATATACAATTTCGAACAATCAAGCAAAGCACATATGTAAGTTTGTATGTATTTGTAACGTATGGAGGTTTGTGAATAAAAGGCAGGCAGAAGGGGTAGGCGTGACATTCAAATTTGTGATGCATATCAGTGGCGTATGGAACGTGGCGTATAAAACTTTGATGTAGATCGGGGTTACGAATGTCACTAACAATGTTTCTACCACATTTGGTGACTCTAGCCCAAAAACTGAAAAAGATATAGAGTTTTCGGATTTTAGAAGGTGGGCGGTATCAGTGGGGGCGTGGCATCCAAAGTTTTGATGCATATCTTTGTAAGACTTCAGCATCTACCTTCCCATCAAATTTTGTGAGTATAGCTTTAAAACTGTGGGAAATATAGTCATTTTCGATTATAACTGAAGGGGGGCTGGGGGCGAAAGAGGTGGGCGTGGCATCCAAACTTTTTATGTAGTTTTTTGAGGAATGCCATCGGCTATCTTGCCCCTTAATTTGGTGACTATAGCTTCTAAAATGTGGGACATATATATGTTTCATCGATTTGCACATCGAGGGGTATCGATTTGTTATCGATTTCTCAGGCCCCTGAGGTCGTAGAGCCAAATTTAACACTTTTTCTGACGAAGGTATTGACCAAGATGTTCGCAACGTTGCAAAGCTCTAGCTTTAAGGGTGTTGAAAAAAGTTGCGCTCAAGCGGACGGGCGGACGGACGGACGGACAGACACCTTGACGGACATTGCATAAGCCCAATATAATATGATACCTTTGGTATCAAAGTAAAATGACGCGTCTGATTCTTAACCTCAATGGTGGCGTGAAAAAGAGAATATTAAATATTTTGCTAATATGTTGTTAAACATTAACAAATTTATTTTATATATATTGCTAAAATTTTGTAAAAGCTATTGGCGCAGCGAAGCAAGCGAGGGCCTTACTAGTATATGTATATACAGGGGGCCTGGGAAATCGATAACAAGACGATACACCTCGATGAGCAAATCTATAAAACACATATATGATATATCCCATATTTTAGCAGCCAGAGTCAGGAAATTTGGGGGCAAGATAGCCGATGGCATTCGCCAGAATACTGCATCAAAAGTTTGGATGCTAATTATAAGCACAAATGCCTGTATCTTCTACAGTTTAGAAGCTTTAGCCACCAAAATTGGCATTAAGGTAGATGCTGACATCTGACATGGAGACATTATAGCAGTGATGGGCGCGTCGCGACTTATCTATGCACATTAGGCAGCGCGTGTGCATAGGGCCTCTGCCGCGGCCGACTGCACAAAATCACACGTACGCTATAAGCACGAATTTTTGTTCGTCGCGTCGTGTGCTTGTATGCGTGTGAAAAGTGT
Organism: Scaptomyza pallida; assembly: GCA_018152965.1. NCBI lineage: Eukaryota > Metazoa > Arthropoda > Insecta > Diptera > Drosophilidae > Scaptomyza > Scaptomyza pallida. Next base: position 1,004,787 of record JAECXP010000046.1, on the reverse strand, counting down.
GACGGTATGTGTGTGTGCCCATCACTGCATTATAGTGACATCCGTAACAGATTTGCATCAAAGTTTTAGATGATGCCATCCATTTTATTTTATTTTTTTTATTTGTTTATTGTCAACTAATATCAGTCGACATTAAATTAAAATTAAATCAAATTAAAAAATAGAGCTTAAGCTACAAAAATGTTTAAAATTAATGAACAAAGTATAAATTTAAATCAGTAAGCAAACTGAAATGAAATGAAAAAATTTAAATATTCCGGGGAATTCACTTAAAATTTAATAATCCAACATTTGTTGCAAGGATTGGAAAATACCCAGAAAAAGCCAATCAGATCATAAGATTAGTGATTAGTGACTATGACTAGATAAGTAAAGCATTATGGATCTTTTTAGAAAGGGAATGGAGGCCTCAAAGGAAACAAGTGAAAACATCTTACTATAGTCTGCGCACACTACACGAAACGGTTCATGCATTAGATAATTGCTTAAGCAACGATCTAGGTTAATAGGTAAAAAGTTACGAAAGGATCTAATAGGGACAAATAAGTTTATTCGACTTAGGCCCAATTTCTCAATGTCCGGTAAGGTAAACTAACTGACGTTTAGTCAAATTTGAGTTTCTCAATGTCCGGTTAGGAGTAAATGAAAAACAATCGGTAAATCTGCAGAAGCAGGGCTGCAGCCCAAAAGTGCTCCAAATTTTTTTAAATGTTTTTTATCACTAATATATGGTAGCCCATGGGATATTATGGTGGGGGACGCCATAAAACCCCATAAAAAAAATAAAAAATTCGCCATTAAGAAAAATATTACTTTATTACATTACAGTAGATATTACAGTAGAGGTGATGAGTAAGTAGTGCCATGGCACTCGACACACACACACACAAAACGACTTAAGATCGCCGACGGCGAGTTTAAAATGCCGTAAAAACTTTCAAACGCCGTAAAAGCAGTGGCTCATGGCTATGTTCCGGAGCAGATTACACAAACTCGCCGTTTTCAAAACGACATAATCTCGCCGTCGACGATCTTAAGTCGTTTTCTTCTCGGCGATCTTATGTCGTTTCAAAACGACATAGTCTCGCGCGATATTATGACGTGTTGAAAACGGCGAGATTATGTCGCTATGCCTTTTGCAATATTCCATTGTTTTTCGGTGTGTTTGGGTTGTGTGTGTTTGGGTTGCGTGTGTGTGTCCATTCTCGATTCATATCAGTCTTAGTTATGATTTCAGTTTTATAATTTTCATGGTGTTTTTTTTTATGGTGGTCGAGGGTGTCCCCCACCATAATTTTGCATTTTACACCTTCCTTGAGTGATAAAAAACGTTAGAAAAAAAATTCAGGGCATTTTAAGCTGCAGCCCTGGTTCGACAGACGCGTGGTGTGATCTGGATAATTCCGGCGGAACAAGAAACGGCGAGTTTGTGTGATCTGCTCCGGAACATAGCAAACAGTAGAGTTGTGTCGTTTCGTTCAGAATAAGTTCATATGAACGGGTCATTGAAATGAACGAATGAACTAATTCAGTAATTCGTGAACGAAATCGTTCATTTTTTTTTTTTGGCGTTAACCTGAAATCTGTCAAACTAGACTATTGTTGAATTTTCTTAAAATAAAATGTCTAATGGTACCATTTTATTGGAAGTGAGGGTGGAAAGCACCGGCAAATGTATTTATTGCAAATCCGTGCTGAGTATAGCTGGCGGGTCTCAGAGCAATTTGTGGCGCCATTTATCAATCTAATTAAAATTTGAAAATTTTTTAATAGGCTCGAAAGCTACTAATCTTATTTATTGCATTAAAAAAATGAAACAGTTGTGGTGTTCACCAGATCCGTTTCATCGTTTCATGTTTCATGCTTGAAACGCTTAGCTCGTGAACAGAATTAATCGTTTCATGACGTTTCATACTTGAAAAGTCAGCTGTTGTTTACTTTACTTTACTTAAATTTTTTGTCACTGTTACTGTTTACAGCGCTTATACTGCCTAGATTTATAAAAAATGGCAATTGAAAGTGTTAGGGAAATAGAGGATATTGAAAGTGAGAAGAGCTCATTGTTTAAATAAGTTTCTCAATACATGCTTTAAACATTTGAAATTTACTTTTGTTTGCGGCGGCCATCAATCATATGTGTTCACACTTTTTTGCATAAAATTATACCAAATTATACTGAAAAATACTGAGCATCGATAGCAAATACCGACTAAAACTCGTGCTCTTCCCATATCTACTTTCTTGAAACTTGAAACACTTTTTGTATACATGGGTTTTGGGTTTTTTA